>OV656853.1:9921888-10533944 GCA_927399475.2 Acleris emargana | reverse complement strand
GCAATACAACCTTGTCACGTTGAATACGAGCGTTAAAAAATTGGCATTATAGGTAACATAACAAGGATAATCCAATATCAAAAACTTGGCCTTACGTTGACATAACTGATTCACTGTGACCGGTAGCATTCAACACATCACACGTCACTGTATAACTTCACAGCAGCACTTAATGGGTGTCGGTTGCTTATGTTCAAGAACGATCTATTCGGCAGCGGATGCGAGATCAAGGTGGTTTCAGACCGGTACGCGCCGCGTGATCATCGCGAGAGCTGTCGCGTCGTACTGAGCTAGCGCGATGCAAAATGCTATAAGCGGCGCAGGAGTTGAATGGGCAGTCGCGCGCACATGTTTTGCGGTTTCGTAGCTATTTAATTTTACGTCCAGCTGTGGACGTCTGCTGGTAATAATATTTGGTGAGGATTTTGTTTGGACACGTTTATAGAAAAAAAGTTAAATTGTGGTAAAGGAAGATGAAGGGCACACAAGGTCAAGTAGGTATTTTTTTTTTAGATATTGAGATAATAATATGATGGTGCTCATGAAAGGAACCCTTAAGATCAGCATTACAAAAGATCTCTCGGCACGTAAAAACTTGGAATGGATTGGTTGATCCGGTCGTAAAACATTAATGCAGCATCATGATTCATGATGTAGGTAGTACCTAATGAGTTTTGACTTTTGACTTTCAAAGTCACATAAGGAATAATCTTATTCACCCAGATTAGTAGGTATGTTGTTTCCAGCCACTTATTTGGATTTTCGAAATTATTTTTATTGACCTCAACGTTAAGATTACCTGAAACAGATCCCTTAAATATTGTATTTTAATTTATAGGTTTTATACAATAAATTGTTTACATACATACTCGTAGATGCGTACTTTTTTAAAACGAAAGACATCAACGAGTGACGACACGCCCAGACTTAATACGAAATTCATTAGTACTACTTCTTCTTCTCATAGTGCCTCTCCAACTAGTGAAGGTTGGCAGTCAGCTCCGCATATTTCTCTCAGGCGAGGTTGAACAGCTCCGCTGCACTTAAATTAGTACTACTAGGGGTCACAAAACCGGTTTCACCGAAATCGAAATAACCGGCCAAACCGGTTTTACCATCATTTTCCAAAACCGGTTTTAAAATAAAGCAAACCCGATTTTTTCAGCGTTTACGGTTTTCACTTTTCACATTTGTACATTATGATACTCGCCTATACTTGATTTGCTAAACTAGAACGCATCTTAAGCTTAATTAGAACGCATCTTTTAAATATTTACACTGGCAACGCTGGGTGCGATATGTCAATGTTATTTTTATTTACCTACCGCGTAAAAAACCAAACACGGAACAGTGATACAGTTTTTCGGTCTGTGGAGCGCGGGAGGGTAGGACGCTTCTAAACGCTGGTAGGATTAAAATATCTTTTATCTTTTGTACAGTTATATTATAGGTGTACAGTACCTAATAATTGTTTATATTTGATATTTAGTTGTATGATTAAGTGTTATTTTGTATAATTGTAGTTAAATACTCGAGTCAAACTTGTATTTCGATAACGGCAATGTTGGGGCCGTAATGGCGGGTAGTTCCAACCTGCCATGCGGCCAGCTCTCGGGGAATTCAGAATTTTTTGATTCCCCTCAGAGTCCACCTGATATTGACAAAGTGGCTTCCTGTATCGCAATGGATGAGGAATGCACCGTAGATGATTCTGTAAATAGTGTAAAATCGAATGTATCTAAGAAGAGGCCGTCTCATGAGGCAAATTGTAACGATGAACTACCGACTAAAACTTTAAAAATGAATGCCACGCCTCAGCCTCTCATAACTAGGCAATGCTACATTCAGGTGGATAATGGTCCATTCATTGTTCACATCGTTAAGAAAAACTCGGAGTTGAACGGCGGCACATTAAACCCAGTTAAATTTGGGCAATTTTTAGTTTCACATGGAGTTGCTCAAATTAAACCGGAGGGAATTAAAAAAATAGGTCGGAATAGGCTGTCTGTTGAATTTACCTCGATGATAGCAGCAAACACATTTTTGAATAGACATGCATCAGATAATATGTACTCGGTTTTTATTCCCACATTTAACGTGTGTAAAATGTGTATAATTCGTGGAGTCCCTAAGGACCTATCCAATGAGGAGATTGTTGCCAATATCTCAACGCCTGATGGTTTTGGCAAAGTGATTAAAGTCCGGCGACTTAACGCTAAACGAAAAAACGACACAACGTTGGCAATGGAGTGGGTTCCTACTGAAACTGTAGCTTTGACTGTGGATGGTCAAAAGTTACCTCCCCGAATGTATCTGTTTCACAATGCTTTTACAACCCAAGCGTATAACTACCCGGTAATTCAATGCTTTAAGTGCTGTAGGTTTGGTCACGTACTATCACAGTGTAGGTCACAGCCCCGGTGTTCAAAATGTGCTCAGCCTCATACAGGTAAAGAATGTCCAGTCCCGGAAGAAAGAATTTCGTGTTTGAACTGTTCCGGCCCCCATGCAGCTACTGACAAAAAATGCCCTGAGTTCGATCGACAACTTAAGATCAAAGTGGCGATGTCTGAAAATTCAATATCTTTCATAGAGGCTTCTCAGCTAATTCCTTCTTCCAGACGGTCATTTGCTGAAGTCGCCAAATCTGCTCCTAGTCACGTGTCTTATAAAAAAACAGTTACATTACCACGCAAGGTTCACGTTCCCCTACAGTCAGGGTATGATATGAGAGCTCATCAAGATATAATTAACAGTTATAACTTTCCTTCTTCTCGTAATGGATGTGGTTTGCAAAGCTCCACAGAGGATGGGCATCAGATTCAATCGTATAACGAATCAATATCAGGCCAGTCGCATGGACACAGTGACTATGCAGCTGATGGACAGATTAACGAAAAGGTTCTAGACTCTCTTTTGGATACTGTTATTATGCTCCTTAATCTCGATAGAATACCGCCCAACGTTGCTATAAAAATTGAATCTCTTTGTAATATTCTAAATAAAAAACTTCAAAATGCATACGGCCGTTCAATGGAATGCTCGTAGTTTAATTAATAAAAAAAATGAATTGTCCTTTTTATGTAATAAATATAAACCCATATTTTTTTCTATTTCGGAAACTTGGTTGAAACCACAGCGTTTTTTTAAATTTCCCGGTTATTCAACTCTGCGAGATGACAGAGTTGACGGATGGAATGGCGCTGCTTTGATTGTCAATAATAATATTCCTTTTTCATCAATTCCCCTCCCAGTTCATTCAAATAGTATCTTTATGGTGGCGGTCCGCATTTTTGACGTATCGTATGTGTCAGTCTATATTCCGTACCCCTCACATATAGTTTTGTCAGAATTTCATTCTATTATAAAAGATATTCCTATGCCTGTTCTAATCATGGGTGACTTGAACAGTCATCATATATCTTGGGGTTCCTCTTTATCGGATAATAATGGCAACAAATTAATATCTATCATGGATGATTTAGGTTTGTGTTGTTTAAACGATGGAAGACCCACTAGACGAACTGCCCCTAATCAAAACGCCTCTGCGGTTGATGTGTCATTACGTTCTTCAGAATTAAATGCGGAATTAGAGTGGAATATTTTAGCTAATTCTCATAACAGTGATCATTTCCCAATCATTATAAATTTTCCGGTTAAAAATAGTTTAGGTCCCTCTCTTTCTCCTTTGCAAAAGTATAGATTATCTAAAGCTGATTGGGATTCTTATAGTTCTTCTTTAGAAGCAAGTATCGATAACGTGTTAGATTTAGAAGTTAGTATAAAGGATACTCAAGACCTTCTTGTGGATTTGATTCATAAATCGGCAGTAGAGGCTATCCCCTTGAAAAAACCTTACACCCATCACTGCCCTTCTCAGCCATGGTGGGACTCTGAGTGCTCTGATGCAGTTAAGGAACGCAATCAAGCTGAACTTAATTATGTTAGGGACATGAATTTAGAAAACTATATTAACTTTAAAAAAGTTAGGGCTAGATGCCGCAGAACTCTTTCGATTAAGAAAAATGATGGTTGGAAATCTTTTTGTGAATCTGTTTCTCCTAGTACTCCACCTTCAATTGTTTGGAAAAATATTAAAAGATTTCGCAGGGGCTGTGTGGCCTCTAGTCCTACTTCTTCTCTAGCTTGGACTAATGACTTTATTAATAAGTTGGCTCCACCAATGGTCCCATTGTTTAATGAATTACCTTCAACATACCATTTTGAATCATCAGACCATATGCTTGATAAAGATTTTAACTTAAATGAATTAAAAACAGTTTTCTTCTCATTAAAGGATTCTTCTCCTGGCTTTGATGGCATTGTATACTCTTTTCTTGTTAAAGCAGGACCTCATTGCCATAACTTTTTTCTTAACCTTGCCAATAAAATATTTAATTCGGGTGATATCCCTCCATCATGGAAATCACAAATTATAATACCTATTTTAAAGCCAGGAAAGGACCCAGAAGATCACTCTTCTTACCGCCCAATAGCTCTGTCATCCGTTCTATGTAAGATTGTGGAACACCTATTGAAAAATAGATTGGAATGGTTTTTGGAAAATTCAGGTGCCCTTGCAATAAACCAATTGGGTTTCAGAAAAGGTAGAAGTGTAACTGACAGTCATTGTCTTTTATCCACTGATGTAAGGATTGCGTTTTCCCAAAGCTACTCTGTTGTTGCTGCTTTTTTGGATATTTCTGCTGCATACGACAATGTACTGCTCTCAGTACTCAGCAGCAAATTGCGCCAGATGAGTATTCCTGAGAAAGTAGTCTGTTTTATTAAAAATCTTATGTCTGGCAGAGAGATATGCTTACGTATGAATTCAAGTAAGGATTTGAAGGGTTTGGTCTGGAAAGGATTACCTCAAGGGTCAGTCTTGAGTCCTTTATTATATAGCATTTATACATCCGACCTCAACCAGTCTATTAATCAACACTGTACTATACTGCAATATGCGGATGACATAGCTATTTATGCACAGAATCGAAACATTGAAGATGCTGCTAATTTTGTTCAGAATGCACTAGACTCGTTAGGTATGTGGTTAGAGACCCATGGACTAGATTTGTCACCCTCCAAGAGTGCTATTGTAGTTTTTACTAGGAAGCGCAGACTTCCAGCATCATTAAATATAAGTTATAAATCACAGGCTATTCCAATTCAAGTAAAAGCTAAGTTTTTAGGGGTAGTATTTGATTGTAAGTTGTCAGGATCTGACCATATTAATCATGTGGTTGGCAAATGCGAAAAAAACATAAATATTCTTCGATCTCTGTCTGGTGCTTGGTGGGGGGCCCATCCCTACACCCAAAAACTTTTATACAATGCCTTAATTAGATCACATTTAGATTTTGGAGCTATTATATTGGAACCTAGCAAGAAAGCTGATCTTAAAAAATTGGATAAAATTCAATCGAAGGCTCTTCGGTTAGTGACAGGTGCAATGAAATCATCTCCCATTCGAGCCCTTCAGGTTGAATGTTCAGACCCTCCTCTACATCTACGTAGGCAGTACCTCTCCAATAGATTTATTTTCCGATTATCTCAACTAGAAAACCATCCCCTTAGACCTAAATTAGAGCTGTTGAAAAATATGACAGAAGAGACCCCATTTTGGTCTAGAAAATCAAAGCCAAATTTAGTTAATAGTCTTTATTGTTTAGAAAGTATTAAATTCCCTTTAGTTACTTTTAATAACCTCCCTATATATACAGTTCCTTTTCAGGCTCTAGTTTATCAACCAAAAGTGGTTAACTTAGGTATCCAAAAAAACTCATCAACAGTTATTAAAGATGTTTTTGATACAATAAGGGAAAGGTGGCAGAATTGGGATTTATTCTACACAGATGCATCAAAACTCAATAACAATGAATGTGTTGGGTGTGCCTTTTTTCATGAAAATTCTGGAACCATTCAGCGTTTTCAGTTACCATCTATAACATCTATCTACACAGGTGAAGGTTCAGCAATTTTACAGACTCTTAAGTATATCAAAGAACATAACCTGAGAAAGTCAGTAATTTTTACAGATAGCCTTAGTTTTGTACAGGCTATATCTCTTAATTCTATTAGGAATTCTGCCAAATCTGCTCTAGTATGTTTAATTAAAGAATCTCTCTTTTCTTGTCATTTATCTAACATGGAAGTGATGTTAGCATGGATCCCAAGTCACAGGAACATAAATGGCAATGAAGTAGTTGATAGGGCAGCTAGAGCTGCAGTTCAGGATGGAAGTCGCTCCATTTATCACATTTATCATAACGATCTGGCTATAGTCTCCTCATCAGTCATGTTTGGATCCTGGGCGGATATCTGGGAAAAGAACAATAATTCACAGTACTATAGGATTCAGAGAGATATCCCATTGAAACCATGGTTTTTTAAATTCAAGTTTAAAAAAAAAGTGACAAGTACATTAATTAGACTGCGTTTAGGGCATGTCTGTTCTCCGGAATTTTTATTTAAAATAAAACTAAGAGATAGTCCTATGTGTGACTGTGGTGTCGAGGTGGGTTCAATCAACCATATGTTTTTCAACTGTCAATTGAATCAGTTTTGTTTATATAAACAACTTATTAAACACAAGTTTGAGCTTCCATCCAACGTCAATACTATTTTGGCTAATTTTGATAAATTTTCTATACAAATCTTAGCAAAACATGTAGAAAGAAACAGTATTAAGTTGTAAAAATCTTACCTAACATTATAATTTGTGTTGTACCTTTTAAGTCTAGTTTTAAGAATTGTAGTTTCTCTCTTGGGGTAATGTAAGCGCTCCACAGCAATCAAAAAGTCGTCTCGTCTTATCATTTTAAATAATTTCTCAGACGTATGTCGCAAAATAAAGAGATATAAATACGTTATACGTCATATGATAAGATAAGCCTATGAAATGAACCAAGTAATTAAATAAATGTCAAATGTCAGTCATCCACCAATCACTGCGATATTGCGATATGGCAATGGCTAAACAAGCCGCCTAACTTGACATTGGCTAAGTGCCTTGCAGCAAGAGCCATAACACAAGAAAAAAAAAAAAAAAAAAAAAAACAGTGATACAGGTAAGTAAGCATATTGCTTTGCTTATATTTAATTGTTACTTGCTAGGCTAGACTAGGCGGGGTATGGGATGGCTTTAATTATACCCTTTTTTTAAACTTATTTCGTAATTATAATCTTTATTGTTCATTCTATTTCTATACCTAACCTCAAAAATGTGCATTTTGTTTGGCTTTTAAATTAATGCAAAAGCGTTTTGTGTATATTAAGAAGTTTCCAGTAAATATAAAATTATTCATTTTGATTCCCTAATTGCTGCGAAAACTATAGTTTAAATTAAATAGGTGCCTCATATTTAATATTGCAAGTTATTATTGCTAAACATTTAAGTAATGTTTCTTTTCCTTTGGTTCCTTATTTTTATTTACAAGTTACAAATTTCGTTATTTCATTATAATTGTTTATTTTATTGTCAGAATGGCAGTTTGTTTTCTGTAATATTGTATTAACTGTTTCTTGCATGTAAGTTGATTGACTGATTGCTAATTTAAAGACTGAATATTAAAGTTCTTCTTCTAAAAAAAACTTGTTTTATTTACAAAATACAATCATAAAATTCTAGACAAATAGGCTCAAATATCTATTCAAAATAGTTCAGAAGAATTGGCAATAACTTTGTATCTTTATAGGAAACAGGAACTATAGGTGTAAATTTACATAAAAATATTAAAAATAATCGAAATCACCGAAAAACCGGAAATCCGGTTTTGTCACTGAATCATAATCGTAAAACCGGTTTTCTAATATTCTTTCGGTTCTGTGACCCCTAAGTACTACTGCTAATATTTAATACGTGAATGTTTACTTTAATCTTAAATGTTTATTTTTTATAATAAAATAACTATCGACTTGCTTCACTCCGCTGCTGTGAAGTGTGTGTGTGTTTGGCTGGACGGATTTAGATGAAATTTGGAATGGAGATAGTTTATACCCTGTATAAGCACATAGGCTAGCTTTTCAACCCGAAAAAGAAATAGTTCCCGAGGGAATAACTATCATCGAAATCTAAGCGGACGAAAACGCGTTCCAAAGCTATTATCCACTTATCCTACTAATCGAGTATCCTACTTATACTACTAATAAAAAGGAGGGGGGGGGAAGGAGGTAGGGAGAGGGAGGGGAGGGAGAGTGGAAAGGGGGGTTAAAGAGGGTGTGGAATTTTGTATGAGTTTCGTCATTTTTGTAGTTAGAAACTTGAAAGTTGGTATAATATAAACTCGTAGTTATCTACAATTACAAATCCTAGTAATCCTACTAATATGATCAATGCTAAAGTTTGTGTGTGTTTGTTACTTCTTCACGCTGTCACGGCTGGACGGATTTGGATGAAATTCAGTGCGACTTTAGTTTATACATGAAAGTATAATACCTATACAGTGACAAAGTTCTTCGCATCGTGTCGCGGACCGGGAGTGTAAATAGAAGCGGCCATGCCCGCTCGCGCTCATTGATCGAAGAACTTCGTCCTTCTTGCTATTATGTTTGGAATATTGTCAGTTTATATTATTCAATATAAAATTAAGATACAAAAACTGCAAATCATTTTTCTTTTTGTTGTATCGTAAAAACGGTAAAACACACAAGCGTCAAATTTGGTATGATTATACAGGGTGGAAAGGGACGAGGGCCGTTCCCGAAAATATAATATCACATAAGTGATGTACATTCGATGTGCAATGGTTAGAAACAATTATTATAAAGAAAACGAAAAAGTTAAATTAAGTCATGTTTAATATTGGTGACAACCCTATGTATGTTCCTAACTACATTCCAACATTTGTAAGGAGAAAAGAATACCTGTTATCTTAGGGATCTACACCCGATGTTCAAATATTCCACCGCGTCTAATAATACAGGCAGCAGCTCGTGCCCGAGTATGGCGATGCACCTTCGATAATGTATTTTCTTCACGATTTTTTTTACGCAGTTGTTCGAAGGCAGTAATTAATCTTTCTTTCATTTCCTCGGCAGTATCACATTCTGTCCTGAACACTTTGTCTTTAATCGTGCCCCACAGAAAAAAGTCCAGTGCCGTGAGGTCCGGACTCCTTGGGGGCCAACGGTGTGGCCCGAATCGCCCTATCCATCTGTCCCCAAACTCAGTGTTTAATTTCTCACGCACTTCTATCACGGAACGAGCTGGTACTCCGTCTTGTTGGTACCAAGTGCGTTGTCTTTCAGCCAGTGGCAAGTTATCGAGGTAAGCGTCAACCTCGGAGTTTAGGAGGGCCATTTATCCAACTCTGTTAAGTGTTGCAGGTAAGAACACAGGCCCTATAATTGTTTCCCCGTGAATTGCAGCCCATACGTTTACTGACCAACGATATTGGTGACTCGAATAACGGTACGCGAATGGGTTTTCTTCGGCGTACACGTGTTCATTTAATTTCGCCTGTTCCACACTCCATTGCGTGTAAATACACTTTCATCCGTCCAAATAATGCGTCTAATGAAGTCACGGTCTCCAGCTATTTTGTCCAACAACCACCGGCAGTATGCTTTCCGGATGGGGCAGTCTCTGGGCAATAACGCTTGAACCCTCTGTATGTGATAAGGACGACGACGGGCACGTTTTAGTATCTTCAATACTGTCGTATGAGTTAATCCGAAGTGCTGACCCGCCCGCCTGGAATTTGCTCTTGGATTTCGATCAAAATAACGCAGTACTCTTTCTTCGAGCCCCGCAGCAAGTCGTACTACACCTCCTCCGCGTTGGTCGTCTTGAAATGTTCGGAAGATTATAGGACGATTGCTAGCAACGCGGTCAAAGGCACGTAAAATCGTTTGACGATCTGATGGATGCGGTGGAGGATATCGCTGTCTGTATTGACGCAAAGTCTCAGAGGTATTGTAGTTGCACTCTGCGTATAACAGTAACAAATTAAGATAATCTCCAGCCTCAAATAGTGGCATTATTAAGCATTTCATTAGTTTTTTTTTTTTTTTTTGCCCCCGCGGCGACTTGAACAGCTACTACCGCAGGGATATGGCTTCCACGTGAAGTGATTTCGCCAGTGTCAAGGTTTATATGAGTATAAAACACAATTCAATCTTCTCTAGGAATATTGGGGGCAACGTTGTACGGTGATTTGTAGGTCAGAGGTCAAGATAGTTTTAACCTCTGCACCACTGCGAGTCCACTTGAAACGAGAAGAAAGATGCCAGATACACGAAATAAGTCCAAGTCTTCAATCACTGTGCGACACTAAGGCATAAAAAGTACAAATCACTATCAGAAAAGAACTTTGAACACCTAATTAGCCAAAAATTAAAGTCTAAAACAAATTACACGTCCGCCATCTTTTAACGTTGCAAATGGCCTCCATTTCATTAGTTTAAGAGTGTGACATAATTGTGACGTGCTTATTGTCATTGTAATAATTATCTGTGAAACAAACAGGTTGCAAAACAAAAATATTGTCAATGCACCTACAAAATGTCATCCATCAATAACGTCACAAAGTTAGTGTTTACTAGTTAGGTCAAGGTGGGGTCATTGACCTTATCAGCTGTTAGGGTTGAAACTACTCGGTTTTTGTATTAAACTTTAACGAGCTGTAACTCGAAAACGGCTAAAAATATTAGCATAGTTTCTTGGAGAAAAATATAGTACTAAAGATACATAATCTCGAATTTAACGGAAAGGCCGTCGTCCCTTTCCACCCTGTATATACATACATAGTGCAAACCATAAAAAAACTACAAATACTGAAAACCGGTCAAGTGTATTTTTATCGACTAAGATTTCGGCCAGAGCGATTGTGTGCGCTGGATGCCTATTTCGTCGGTGATACCTACTGTAAAACCGCGTAAGTAACAAATTTATGACAGAGCAAAATGAACCTTAACTACTTATTAAAAAGGTGCATTTTGCTCCTTATATAAAATGTTACTTACGCGCTTTTGCAGTTTCACCGACGATTTACATCCTATCCTACATTATATTATCAACGCGAAAGGTTACGGGTGCGTGACTTTGTTAAGTACTTCTTCGCTAAAACGGATGGACGAATTTGTTTGGATACAATATGGAATAGAGTTTGCTTATACATTGGGTTTATACATAGGCAACCTTGAATCTCGAAATTATGTATGTATGTAAACTCTTTATTGCACAAACATATAAATATTACAATATTAATATTAAACTAAAGTACAAAATTATATAGCAGCTTGAAGTGGCAGTGGGCCGGCCATTTGTGCCGCAGAACCGATAATCGCTCGCTGGAGTTATCGTATTCTTGAGTGGAGACCGCGAATCGGCAAACGTAGTGTAGGACTAGGACGCCCTCAGACTAGGTGGAGTGACGATCTTCGCAAGGTGGCTGGCAAGAGCTGGATGAGAGTGGCCACGAATCGTGCTCGTTGGCGTGCAATGGGAGAGGCCTATGTCCAGCAGTGGACTAATATAGGCTGATGATGATGATGATGAAAGTACAAAGGCGAACTTATATCTAAATGGGGTCTCTTCCAGCTAACATTGAAGTAGATGAGTAAGGACAATGCATGGGGCTCAATGTTAGGGCTATTTCTATTTATTTATTTTCAAAATACCTAATTCTACGATATACATGAAAACCTTCCTCCTGAATCACTATATCCATTGACAGCCGCATCATTATCCATTGCGTAGTTTTAAGCGTACAGAGAGACACGCAACGGGAAGCGACATTGTGTTACTAATAAAGCAGATTGGAATGAAATATTATATAGGTACTTTATATTCTGGATGAGAATTGGGATAGACCAAAAAATATAACTCACGGTTTTTACATTCTAATTCGAAAGAATTGGTAATTGTAAGAGACCTATTTCATTAATTTTGTATTTGACCCAATAGTTTCGTTTTAATATCTTTATTCATTTAGCAGACATTTTATGGATGACATGATTATTTTAAATTCGGGATGGCATTTTCAAATAAATTACTATATTTCAAGCGGTTTTCGCCTAACTCGTAAGAAGAAGAAGGAGGGCTTCAAGCCAAAAACGAAAGTCAAACAAAGGTCAAATATACTTAAGCATGTCAAAATGTCCGAAATACTTATATAAACATTTCAAAAACTTAATAATGCATAAATGCTTTATAACCCGATTCCTCGAAGTGGATTTCAAATTAGAGTAATTTAAAAAATATGAACAATCCTAATTTATACAAACAAAACTTATTATTCTTGATTTCTAAACGGACGAAGCATCGCTAGTAATAAAGTTTTGAACGTCGCGCAAACACTTTCTGCCATACCACACGTACGAAACGAAACTGACGATTATCGTTACAATATTGCCTTTGATATGTTATCGTATTATCTACAGAGACGCAGCACTGCATATCGTCATGCAGGAGTCTCAGAAGTTCTACAAACCTTTCAGTGCACCCTAGTTTCCCTAGCAACACACAGAGAGCTTCACGAGACACACTACCGAATGCTTACTCCTACTCAAAAAAGCAGAGATACAGATGACGATCCTGTTCTTTACTTTTTTCTTGCAGTTGCACAGAGAAAATAGCTTAGGCTAAGTTATAGGGACCCGTGGGACCCGTGGGTGCCACCTTTTCGTACGGAACCCCAAAAAGCACTTTGTTGGCGTGACTAATAATGTACATTCATGACAAATTCAAGACGGACGGACGGACGGACACGGCACAACTATAAGGGTTCCTAGTTTGACTGCGGAACCCGAACAAGCTTTAAAAAACCCGACTATTCCTAACCAACTTTAAATCGTTATAAATCCTAAATGTGTGTATTCAATAATACCCCACTCGTCATAGTTGTCGTATATCGTATTTTCGACTTTATATTTTTCTTTTTTACAATATGGCGGCGTCTGGTTGCCGCCATATTTTGATTATTGTCAAATCTTTTGTGATAGCCACAATATTAAGACCAATCGATTGGCATCAGAATCATCAAAATTGGTCCTCGCGTTTAGTTTCTAGAGTGCCACAGTTTGACTACGGAAGCCTAAAAACCAAATCATTGTTGACCTATTATCGTATTGTACAAGTTTTGATAGCTCTTTTTTACTTGACAGTAACGGCGGCCTAGTTATAAAATACCATAACGTCAAATACGATTTGGATTTTTCCGCCTAGATAAGAGGCGCTGAAGACTTACATGAACTATTAGAGCAGTTTTCTAAATAGTTTGTAAAATACGTTACGTGAACTTTATTAACTAATGAAGTGACTCCGAAAGTAGAAGTTGGCGCTTAAATGGCCCTAACAATGACAAAATAACTGCATTAACTACCAAGTACTCTACCAAGTAACTACCGTCTCAAGATGCGTCAAACATGACAGTTTTCTATGGCTTGACTTATCTTGTGACGAGTATTTCGAGCAGCTTAGTAAACCCTAAGTACACACTCCCAGATCCAACCTTGACACTGGCAAGTTGTCCAATTGGACAGAAACCATTAAAAAAAAATACTCCCAGATTATACAACCATTCATTCAGTCATTTGTTTACCTGTTAAAACTCCACTTAGGTGGACTGCAGCGCAGCACTCAGAAAAACCAGCGCAGTAGTGGAATAGAAACTAGCCGATACGTGAGCGGGACAAGATCCAAGGGTCAAATGAAGCTGGTTCAACTTTGATCTGAAAAAAAAAAACCAAATCACTACCTAAAGTTTTTTATGAGTAGCCCTTTTAAAATCTGGGTAGGTATGCCGTTTATCTCTAAGCAATACATGTAGGAGATAACTTATAATATGACACCGTCGACTTTTGTAATTCTAACAAGGAAATTGAATTTCAAATTTTAAATGTCGTTGGATAATACAAGATCAGAAGCTTCATCAGAATTTTGTAGGCATTGCAATAGCTCTTATAAGGTCAATCGCGATCAAGGCACTCTACATTCGCAACAGCATTCGTCATTACATTAAAGTCATTATGTCGTCAATGGCTGAATACGTCGTCCCCTTGATCCATGCATTCAAGTTCTTTCGTGCATGCATTGCCACTGCGCTCAACAATGTGCCCTGAGCCCCTGACCTATGTTTAACCAACTTCTTGTACGTTATATATGGGTTAGTTTAGCGGTTTAATACAAAAGTGCAGTCGTTTGATGTAGATATCAAGGCAGACAAAGTGCTCAAAGATACGTTAGAGCGAGTTTAGATATTTTTGGCATCTTCTCTGCTCCGATTATACGTATTGGTGGCAACTGTACCTACTTATCATATCATAGGTCCTAGTACAGTCGCGCTTGTTGCACGAGAAGTTTTTGATGTTACCTTCTACTAAGGAAGCCTAGCCTAGCCAAACAAAATATTTAATTAGCACAATATTTTTAACTTAAACGTGAACAAAGTCAAAAGTGGCTACATTTTATTTATGCCTAAGTACCTAATACCCATGTCACTGATCAATTCAATCAAATAACGCAAACATTTCAAAAAAAGAATTTGCTCAGAATAATGGTTAAGGAAACAAAATGTATTAATTTTAATTAATAATTATTTTATTTATCCGTTTATCCGTGTAAATTATGAATCTTTAAAAGTTTTATCTTTAAGGGTATGGGAGCGTTTAAACATAATACTTTTCATATTACTTACTACTTTTATTTATAAAAGTTATTAATGTGATTTTACTCATAAGTTTAAAGTTTTCTGATATCTGTTCTATTTACGGAATAATCGCCTGGCTACACTTAACGATTACACCCTGTACATACATATAGATTAAAATATAATTATCGAATCTATTAAGCACAAGCAGTAAACAAAAACAAATTCCTACCAGTATTTAATTCGGATTTAGAGCAAGTTACCTACATATCTGTAAAATGTAAGGAACCAATATAAACAGCAATTATTATCAAACGTTGTACTAGTAGTAGTAGTTAGACTAGTTAGTTATTAGTAATACTTATATAGAAAACGATCAAAAAGCGGACAATATTAATAAATAAATACGAGTATCAGGGGACAATCTCATACAAATTGACCTAGGTCCCAAATTAAGCTCTAGGCTTGTACAGTTAGCGTCATATAACACACATATTGAACAGGTGTACCCTGTGAATCCAATACACTGTATCTGCAGATACAGTGTTTTGAATTAACAACGTCCATTCGATTTATTTTGGTACTTGTTCAAGAAATATTGAGATATCGCTGTATTTAATAAAAACGGAAGTCCTAAAACAGCAAAACACGGCAATCTAAGACGCAGTGTGTTTCCAAAATAATAATAATAATGCGCTTGAATGCCTCATAAATTATCTTTATATTGATACCAAACACTTAATACTTTGTAAAGAAAACTTAGGAGTAATCTTCAGAAAACCAAAAAAAACATTTTTGCTCGTTTTCTCAAAATATATCTTTTGTAGTTACAGTGTATTGGATTCACAGGGTACAGGTAACATTGTACGTTCTCAAAATAGTTCGTTACACCATAAAAAAATATGGTGTACCAACTATTTGAGAACTTTGAATGTTACCTTATATATGACGCTGACTGTGCTATGGGTACTAGGCAACGATAAACTTACTTATTTCTAGCCTTTACCGTTAAAAACTGAGTAGGTATAGTCAAAAGAAATTAATGCCAAAATAATATTATATGTAACTGCTACATAATGAAGCTTCTTTACGTAGGTAAGAGGTTCTAATGACAGGCACAGGCACAAGTATCTCAGCATCAGCAGCTAATTATCTACCGTAGCATACATTTTTTTTCTAGAAGTATAAATAAGAAATAACAAAGATTGTTGTCATTACTTTAGTTGTTTCTAAATTGACTGCGACCACAGAGAAAAACCGGCTATTCCCAGTTGTCCGCACCCCTTTGTCCACACAACTACATTGGATTTTTTTTCCAGTTGTTCGCAGTGTCAACAGCGACAACTGGGAATAAAACCCAATGTATGTAGGTGTGGATAACTGGGAATAAAAATTCCCTACTCGGTGCGGACAAGTGGGATTTTTTATTCGGAATAGCCGAGAAAAACTATGGCGTCATCCGCGTCATGCGTCATACAGCCTTGTTGATTTATATAATTTATCGTTTCTTTGTGATAATCCTGGTTGCTAAGCTTATTAATTAAAATTTTGGAGAAACGACACATGTTTTTTAAATACTTCCGTCAATAAAGTATACTTACCTAAGATTAGAAATGCCAATTTTATTCACCAAACGCCATTTCTGGTGCCGCCATAGGTATTACCATAGTGTAAAACAAAACCAATTAATTTTATTGATCGTTTCTTATTGTTTCTTTTAAAGTTCCTGTGATGGTAATTAATTAACACGTTGGGTTGGTAGGGTAAATGCCTAAATGGTCTTGTATTTTACTTTCGTTTTATCTTTGTCTAGCGTGCGGTGACGTGAAGTTGAAATCCTGATAGCCAGAAAGAGTCAAGTATACATTTAGTTTTGCTACTTTCAATTCTAACCAATACAAGATTTGAAAATATACAGGACAAATTCGACTCGTTCGCACTGAATGACAAATACAATCAATCAATGCCGTATTGGTCAAGTGTCTCATAACATAAACTACCGCCTTGTGTCGCAGCAAGGGAACTCGTCAGTGCAGACTAGTGCGGTATCAATGCTGATGTGTGCCGAATGTTGCACGTTTTATTTGTCGTTTCTCGGAATAGGTCAAAAAAGGTTACAAAAAGTGTTTGAAGAAATGGAAAAAAGTCACAAATTCGATGCTCGGAACTATACTGGATACTAAGAAAAATAATAGCTACTTAATCGAAAAGCCGATAAAAAGTAAGAAGAGTTTATGCGGAGATAAGGGTATATAGTTTACCTGACTTTAATTCGTAATTTTTCCTACTTTCTAAATAAAATAACCCATCGATATCGATATTTTATTTTACAATATTTTCCCTCCCTACAAAATCATCGAACAAACTTAGCCTAGCCTTACCTTTAAAAAAACATACATTGTATACAGCTATTATACAATGTCTATCAGAAAACCAATTGGAATGATACGCGAAGGCGGCGACCTTCTTGCTGTTAGACCCAGTATGCCGTAGGTATCCATGGAGCGACTTTTGGTCTAACGAAAGTTGAAGTCACCCGGCCGGCAGATCCCCTAATTCCCCTATTAGATGGACAGACAGAAAACGACGAAGGAGAAGAGTCTATCAAGACATAGCATTACTTTTAAATTTAGTTACTTAATATATTTTCCTACCTAGTGTTTGAATGAGATAGACGGAGTGAAAAGCGAAGTGTTGCCGCCCTCCGACCTCCGAGTATCATTTCCGATTTCTTTTCGGATACTTACTTACACATTGTGTAATAGATGTATACAGTATAAATGTTTTTAAAGATAGTTAACTATCTTTATATGCTAACCGTGTAGCAGCCGCTTAAAAGACGTTCCCGCCATCTTTTTGCTCTACCCAATATCGTTCGTAAGTACGGTCGCCTTCTCGCCTTTGTTACCACTGAGCGTAGAGAGAGTATTAACTAGACAAGCTGCTCGCGTGTATACCCTTTGAGATAGCAATACAGACAACCCGACCAAATCTCGTATCACGTTTGGCAGACAAAGCTTCTGTCATTGATTGAAGGCCTACCTTATTAAGGCAGATTATCATGAGGGAATTGTTACCGGTGAAAGGTTATGTTTCATCTTTTCAAACACTGTGGCTTTTGGTGCTTTAATTAAACCCCTGCGACACGGTTGGTTCAACCACCCAACTCAACCAAGATCAAGTGGTCCTTGATTCAATTCAGTTTTTATTAATCGAGTTTAATTAATAACATTGATCGTGTAGAGTCAGTTGGACATAGGGTTGCCAGGCCCAAAAAACGAAGAGCCAGACACAGAACCATACAGTTTTTTGCCCTGAAAGGCTGACCTGATGAAATTTTTTTTTTTTGTATTCATTTTTATTATAAATTTAAAAAAAAACTTCCTCTTCTCTTAATCATACAAATATTATTATTTGGGTCCACTCTTGGCCGCCTGCAGCCCCTGCGGGAACGCGAGTCATGCACGTCCAAGTGAGTCGCCGATTGAAAAATGCCCGGCTTTTTTACTTTTGTTAATTATGATTTACTGTTCTATTTACTGATTATACTCTCTCATTGACACTGGCGAAATCACTTGGTGGACCGCCATTAATTTAAAGAAGAAGAAGAAGAGTCCTTCGCGCGCTTTCTTTAGCCATCTTTTGGCGGGGCGGAGTTAACCAAAAGTCGGGCAGGCTGCACTTGAATATATTTGGCCGGACAGGCACTACAAAAAAAACCCCAGTTGGACATCAAATTGAATGAATTGAAGTTGAGAAAACAACTTAACCTTGGTTGAGTTCGGTGGCTATTCAACCGTGTAAAATCGAAGTTCGAAGTTACGCTCGGGTCCATCCCTGTCACTCGTCATTCGAGACTTAATCGAAAGAAAGGGATGGAGCTAACGTACACTCGAACTTTGATTTCCAAAGTAGGGCCTCTTTTTCCAGATGTCTACGAAACTTACGAAAACTTACATAAACACAAACAACCAACAATAAAATACTTAAAAGCAACAACTCACTTTCACTCCATTGTTTGTCAGTTCATGAGGCGATTCTTTGTCGCGACGAGATGATTTCCTATTCGAGATTCCGTAGAATAAGTGACGCTGTCATTTCATGCAGATTTACGATAGCGATTCATCTCGAACGACCCGAAAATCTAATTGGGAGACAAACAAAATCGGCCTATAATATTTTAGATATATAGTAAAGATACCGTCCGCTTTCTTTACACGTCGTTTCATATAATCGCTTCTCTTTTACTCGTTGTATTATTTTTTCGTGTCACGTCTAGGTAATACTCTGCCTACGCCATTGAGTGATTCTCCAAAGGTGTGAACGTCGTTTAACATAGGAATTGTTTCTTCAAAATATTTCGGAACGCATCTGTAAATTATTATTCATAATGTTACCATGGCGGAAATATCATCCTAAAGGTTTATTGCTTAAAATTTTTGTTTGTGGGATTTTGTGAACGTTAATCCAATCGAATTTTTAAATGTTGTTTTTTATTAAATAGACATTTAAGCAAGGAGGAATAAAAAAGAAACAAAATACACAGATAATATTACAAAAAAAAATTTTTTTAAAGTGGCAACACTACTCTGTTCAAGTTTGCGCATGCGCCGAATGGCGATTTTACAGTGATAATTCTTTGAGTTTTCATATTTTCTAAAATAAGAAATTTTATCATAGTTTGGTAATAAGTCTATCAAAACGTTAAAATCAACACACTCTTTAGGCCTGACCTTTTAGCAACACACCCCGTGTAAATTAAATTATTAAAATATTTAGTGTAACATTGGTGGCCATTACAAAACCTAAACTTTTTTATCAGGACAAACGTCCACTTGATGTTTCGGCGACGTTGTGACTAATCTTTCGAAAAGCAAACTAAAAACTCGAATCCCGTGAGTCAATCTTCTTTAGTTCTTATTTTGTGAGTGCTGTGTCTTCCATAACCGAGAAACCTTGCAGTATATTTGAAACTGCTTTCGAGCCGACCGACGATTTATCACTAAGGTTGATTTCCCACATAATAGGAACTGTCAATTGTTACATTTTCCATTCATTTATTTTATCTTCGATATCGATAAACAATTCTGTGGCGTGGTTTATTTCACGTAAATAGCGATCAGATTAGAGAAGCAGGTCGTGGTGTTGGTAAAAGTGCGATCATTTAACCACCCACATTGCTTGTTGTTACTCTTGATTGAGCATAACATTGGCACGCCTCGGCCTCTATTCTCTCGCTTCCTTTATGCGTTAATCGCTCAAAGATTAGCTTGAGATTAAGTTTGCATTAAATATAACACTGATTTATTCTGTTTAGATATTTCACCCATCGCCATCAACTGTCGCCGAAACATCAATGAAAATCGGTGATTGCAGTGTAACAAAAATGATTTTGAGATAAATTGTATAAAAGTGTTATAGTTGAAGTGTTGAACTGCAAAAAAAGGGAATAGTTATAAAAGTTGTAGCAAAAGAAGTGTGTGCAGTGATTTGTGGTGTGGCATGGCGAGAGACTGCGCGCCCCTGTGGGTGTGGTGACATGGGCTGCGGCACGGGCTGTGAAGCCGCGCGCCGGGATTGACTGGAAGAGTCTTGCCTGGCTCGCAACACAATTAGTATTATGAACAAGCGAGAGAGCAGCAAGGAAAAAGAACGTCAGAGTGACGAAAAGAGGACCTCCACGTAAGGGATAATCCATATTTAACACAAGCTATGCTTGATACACCATTATGTGATTCATATTTTATCTTCCTAAGTATATTGGACCCATAGACCTACCATAGTAAATTTTTGAAGTATAATTCACTTCTGTTAGAATAACCAGCCTGGATTTGAGCATACTTGGACAGCGAGATGAATCACATTAGCTAGTGTCCAAAATTCGGTCAGTAAACTTCAAGCATTAAGTTATTCTTTTTTAGCAATCATCAAAGAGTAGGTTTGTATCTTCTTAACATAGATCTACCTTTTAGAAATCATGACTTGTGCAACGACAAGTAAACAAGTCAAATGAACTTCAAAAGCTTGTGACACGAATTTTTTCACATGAGTTTTTTTTCATGCCCATATTTTATAAAAATAATATACCATCCCATATTCATGAAACAACTTCATTGGAAGAACATGATTTTCTAATGGGTGTGTTAACTCAACTGTATCACTAAAGATTGCTATATGACTAGGTGCTACCATCTAGGTATGCACATTTGAAATCACAGACTTCTAAATTCTCATGTTTTGTACTAAGAGCACTTAAAGCTAGGTACTATAACTTTGTGTTATTACATGTAAAACCAGTGATAATGATGCTTGAACCTGTCTGTTTCTCAGTCTCAGGCAACAAAGAAACAACTAGTAAGTTTAAACAAGTTTTGTGAGGTTATGATTATTTAGTTAATCTTGTCCAGACAGGTGGTACTTCTTAATTGGGTTCCAAAACTGGCTTCTCTTGGAAAAACTACAAAAGTTCACTTACAAATTGTATGTTTGTGTATTGTTAAGAAACTTTCACTGCATTAGCTAATGATGAGTCATTAAGACAATAACAGCTTGAATACTCTCCAAGTCCAATCACAAAATGAAGTAGCTTGTTGAAGCCAGTATTTATTTAACACATTTTATAATTAATAATGAAAAACCATTATGTAGGGATCTTGAAGTAAACAAATAATCTGTGTAATATTGTGTTTGTTCCTAGGTGGACAGTAAACATCTTAATATCTTACACAATACACTTGATAAGGTTAAGTTATTAAAAACACAAGTTATCTTACATTATGGTCACAACTCACGTCCAATATAGATATTGCTCATTGTCTCATCTTATTCATTGACTCCCTCATTTAATATTGAAATTTATAAATAGAGATCCATTATAACATTGTTCTGATCAAATATACTTTTTTACACAGTTTTTTAAACAGACTAACATTTTGATAAAATAGTGCAAAATCTAGACTGGTGTGGTAAATTAATGTCAAATTGACAAGTGATTTAATATTGGTGATAAATACTTTTGTATAATAAAAATGTGTACAAGAAATATTTATCTGCAGATGTGCTTAAATCATAATGCATAGAAAACAGTAAGTTACACAGCATTCATTAATATTTTTTTAACTAGTAGATGGGTATTTGAACCAAATGTTATACTTATATCAAACAGTATGACTAATATATAAAAATAAAAACAGATTGCAATGTATAAACCTGGTCAATACTTTGTTTAATTGTGTGTCCTGTGTATGCAAATTTGACCCTGTGTTTAATTAACTGACCTACTGATTCTCCTTGCCATTTATTTATTATAAAGAATAAAGAATTCATAAAACAACCTTAAACTGGAATGATGTGCATCTCGTTTTTCCCTTGCAAGGCTAGATCGTTTGTTCCTTGCTTTTGGCAGTTGGTACTTTCACTTTTAGACTCAATGCCAATAACGGTTGCTTAGTATGAATCACAAGAGCCAATGAACAGATGGGCATGGCACAGTGCATTACATTTTACAAATATCACCTCCTAAAATTAATGAACCATATTTTATTGTTGTATCAACATTTTTCCCAGGCTATGGCAACACTTTGACCACAGGTTGTAGATCTGTTATGAGCTTATGAGTAACATGTTCACAGTATGGTTGGAATAAAGAAGAAAGAAATCTTATATTTCTTGCTTGTGTATGGCATAGGTTACTTGCATTTATATTCAGTTATTAGTATGCTTTCTTGAGTAGTGATTTTTCATATTGCTGTTTCCCAAATAACCTATAATATGGTTGTGATGTGGATCTCTCTCTACAGGTAAGTTGTAGGGTATTGGCTGTTATAGTTTATTTCTAAGTTGTGTTTTTATCAAAAGTATGTGTGAATAGATTAAACATTATGACTTAATGATTATGACATTTGGTTCAAATTAAAATGTACTCTGCACTTAAATACTATACGCTCATTATGCTAGAATTCAATTGGACAGAGTGTGTTGTGCCTCCATGTTGTATTTCGCAATTATTTATTAAAAAGGGTTCATATTGATTTAGCATCCTAGGTCCAGGTTTGTAATATGACAAATGAACCTGTGGGCTATAGCCCTCACTGATAGTGCCCTTCGCTCCCTGTCCATATTGTCATCGTATTTGAAATACTTAGTGAGCCAGTGACCCAGATATTTAAATTGGTATACTCTTTTTAAGGGGACACCATGTTGTTTAGGCAGAGGCACTCTAGTCAAATTAATTTTTAGTACTCTATCATAAAACAAAGAGTTTTATGCAACTTTCCAGCATGAGACAAATCCAATGACATAATTATTTATCATATTAAAAATCGTAAATATGGGAGAATGAGTTAGTGTATCAACTTTTTTGAAATAAAAAGACTACAGTGTAATACATTGGCATAAAAGAAAAGTAAACTAAAAATTTACGTAATACATCTGTCATTCATGTAAACATTGTCATGTAAATTAACCATTTATTTCGTATTTTGCTAATTTTCTTGGTGTTGCAGTTATAAGTAGCTGACTCAGAACTTATATTTTCCCATGCTAAAGAACTTACAAGAGGTTTGTGTTGAATTTCACCATCATCATTATATTGTTTATTTATTTTATATTGAACTCTATGTATGCATGTTGAAGAAGTGAAAGAAATTTGTCAAGATCGTAGCAAGTGGAAAGACATGGTCTCTGCCTACCCCTCTGGGAAACAGGCGTGATTTAATGTATGTATTTATGTATTTTATATTGTCATCTCAACTTAACCCGTCGAGCGATGTGTCAAAGTTGTTGTAAATCAAAATTTAACTGTATGTCAAATTAATGAATCACGCGATGTCAAAAAATCTACACACACATGCTGTGCGTAGGACACCTGAGGGGTTAAAGCAGGGGTCGGGTGACGTGACGTTACACAGTAATTTTTTTTAAATTAAATTTTCAGTACTAGATCATAAAATTTTTCAAAAACAAACAGTTTTATGCGACTCTCCAGCATGAGACAAATCCAATGATATATAATTTATCAAAATCGGGCCATAACTGTAGATCTGATGCTATGTACAAAAATCGGCCTTGCGTAATTTACACATACATACATACCTTCACGCCTTTATTCCCAGAGTGGGGTAGGCGGTAGGTAGTATTCGTAATATATATATAGTTTATAATATAATATACAAACTTAATTATGTTGTTTCCACAATACGTTTAATTATTTGTTAATTCATTATATTTCCTTATTAGTGTTTAGGTCACCCAGCTGAATTCATATATAAATAGGTGTTCAAATAATTACTGAATGCATTTGCCTACGATTGTCACTTATTGAAATTGTCTACCAATCAAAAATAACTTTTTGCATGATTTTATTGCCAGTAAACTTAACTTAAGTAGGTGTAAACTGATGTACAATGAACCTCTGTCGAAACTGGACCTTATATTAGAAGTAAAACAAAGTGCTGATACACAAAAAAAAAAATTTTTTTATTTCTCGGGATATCAACCATTTCTTATTTAATGGTTATAAATTAATGAAAGCTTTGTTTTCAACAGAGATTGTTTGTACATAATTTTATTAATGTTAGTTTATTTTATTAGTTAACAACAAGTCAATTACAAGTCAGTCAGTGATCTAAAGTAAATGGTAACTAGCAATAAAATTGGTCCAGAAATTTTAAATTGGTGGTCAATTATACCTATGTATATCTAAATAAGGGTAACTCAAGTTCAATTGGTATTCCATTCCTCAACACTTTCTTGACTAAACATGTACGTACAGCTATCATTGATTATCAGACAATAATATGTGTGCTATCAAAGTAGAATCCTCATAGGGTATGAGAATAAGTGTATATGATTATCAGCTGTAAATGTGGCTTGTGTATTTTATTTCCTGGTATTTACAAAATAATATTTTATTATCCAAGGTCAAATGAGAAGGTGATATCATTACACTTATTCTCATACATCATTAATATAGAGTACTTTTATAATCTTTTTTTTTAATTTGTCAAAAATCAGGTTTTTTTAAATTATCAAAGCTTTGTCAAGATTATAGAAACTAATTTAATGTGCCTTTTTTAATATAAAGTTAGGAGCTACAGCTCCTCCTGCCAGCTCCTCTTGTTATAAATCTTGGTGTTTCAGTTATTTTCTTTTTTTCCATATCTTTTTACAAATAGTAGCCCTTTGGTGGGTGAGTTTCCAATCACAAAGAGAATCCTAAATTTGTAACCAATTTATTTTCTCGTTTGCACAAAATTTCAGAGAAATAACCTTTTCTCTGGCAAGAAACCTTAAACCTACTGGCTTATGTCGAAAGTTATTATTTTTTAAGTCAATGACTCATGAACTAACCTTTCATTACTGACTGAGCGGAATTGATATATAGGGCGGATATTGTGCTAAGTTTAGTTTAAAAATTCCCAGATTTTAATTATTATTTTTTACTTATGAAGGAGCTACCAGTCTAATTGTTATTTAATAAGCCTTACATAATGTTCTGCCATAGCTAAAATAGAGTTCAACATTTATAAAGTCAAGGTAACAGATATTAAAAATTAAAACACTGTTTCTATATACATATGCAAAAGTTTGGAGCTTTTTTCTGTCCCAGATATTCAACAATTTTTTTAATGACTTTTTTTTTGACCTTTCGAGTGCCAGCTGTTGGTTTTCTGAAAACCTCAATTTTGTTTTGTAATTCCTACCTATTAGCAACCCTGAGGATTAAAATGGAATGCCTCTCTCTATGCTAGTAATTTCATCTGCTTTCAGCCTCCAGGACACTCGCTAGCAGTGGCTTTAGAATTTTATTTTGGGTTCATTTCATTAGAGCTTTTATAATTTTATTGTAAACTCGCCTTTACTTAGGTAAATAAATAAATATCTGGGGGTAATCTCACGCAAATTTACTTTAGTCCCAAACTAAACTCTAGGCTTGTACCGTTGGTACTAGACAACGATATAAATACTTAAGTATATATCAACAAGTTTTTAGAGTTGTTGGTAATTCTGTAGCTCTGCCTACCCCACTGTGGGAATGAAGGCGTGAGTTTATGTATGTATGTATGTAAGTATATATCGAGACAAATACTCGCGCTCATTACACAAATATTTGCCCATACATCATGACGACGACTTGACGACTCTGTAGCCTAGTCGGTAGTGACAATGCCTAGCGGTCCCGGGTTCGTCCCCGGTACGGGCAAATATTTTTCTGATGAGCGCGAGTATTTGTTCTTGAGTCTCGGGTGTTTTCTATGTATTTATCTATACATATAAGTAAGTTAATTGTTGCCTAGTACCCATAATACAAGCCTAGAGCTTAGTTTGGAGCTAGGTTAATTTGTGTGGTATTGTCCCCCGATATCTATTATATCGGCAAACGAACCCGAGACCGCTAGCTTCGGAAGCAGGGTCACCACTAACTGGGCTATTGCTTCGTCAAATGGTCTGTATGGCCTCCTGGGGTCCTCTTGAAGGTGCCACTGCCATTACCATTATTTCGGAGAAACCGACCGGCAGCGACCATCACGCCAAGTTTGGCAAAAGAGAACCACGTTGTTCTGTCACCTCGGTGTTAGTTTTCAAGTTTTATATTTTTATGGATGTTAGTCTATAAGGTATTTGTAACTATGGGCCTCGTTGCCTGAAATTAAATTTGTTATTATTACGATAAAGGCTGTCTGCTTGCATTATGTTTATGACTGTTATTTTTGCAGCGCTACCGGCGCGGTGGGCGGGCGCGGAGTGGGCAGCAGCGCCATGCATCCATCTCGGCATTCCGTCACCTCCTCCTCGGGCGTCCTGATGGTCGGGCCCAACTTCCGCGTCGGCAAGAAGATCGGTTGCGGTAACTTCGGTGAACTTAGACTTGGTAAGTGACGCCTGCTGTTATTGTTAAGATAATTCGACGGATTAGCTTGACAGGTAGTGTGAGAATGTACGAAGTTTAATAGTAATGAGGTAATGTCGATGTTTCAGTATCGACACAACCTTTTACCATCAGAAATAAAATAATCATTTGCACACGTTTTTGCATAATAATTGTGCAAATATATGTATTCTAACTCTACTTTATCATCACTTTTTCTTTGCATTTCTAATGTTAACTTAAAGACAAAGACGAAGACATGTGCAAAATAACGGGCGTTTAATTTGATCTAAAATTGTCTGCTAATTGAGTTTTACTGTACGATAAACAGTATGTCCAAATTACCGATTTTCATATTGAGAAACAAGTAATAACTAATAAAATCTTGTAAAAGGTAAATATAAAATTTTATAATCGTTTCTAATATAATAAGAGCAATTATCAATTTAAAAAAATCGCTTTCAAACTAATCATGATTTTATGATAGTTCTACAGATAAAGAGTACTTAAAATCGTTATGTTTCGTTAGATTTTAAATACAGGTTTTGATTACAATTTATCAAGACATGTACATTTATCATGATCATACAATTAATAAGGACTTTAGGTATAGTCGGTTGACCGGTAAACCAGCCTACCGGTTAACCGGTTTGCATTCCCTACTACCTACACTGTTACATCTGTTCAGCGTCATCCCTGGGGTAGAGCGAGAGATTCGGTATCTCTAGTTCAGGCGCCAGGTGACATACAATTTTTATGTCAATGGTTGGTTCCAAGCCGATTGCTAAGTACCTCATGCAAAAAATGTTGTATGGATTTCAAGTAGAGATTAAAATAGTTAGAAGCCTAAAAACTTCATAGAGAAAGCCTAATGTGGATTTTAAAGAATTGGTAAGTGCTTGGTCGAATTAATTGTATCATATTGGGTAGCTTTTCATTGGAGTAGTCGTCCTGGCGGGCAGTCGTTGTGTTGCTCATTCCTCCCTGTACCCCTTAGATATAGTTCTTAAGCATAGGCCTACATTTGGGAGTTGTGCTTCTTGCCCCTCACTTGAGGTACTTCCTTGGTTATAAGTACTAAGAAATAGAATTTCCTTCTGCAGATCCTTTTCTTAGAAGTATGGGATGTCCAGTCGATAATGAATAGTTTCTTCCTGAAATGCGTCGTAATGTCTTCTTCTTCAATCTTATAGAAAATTACCATTAGCTGAGTGAGATCGTGGATGCTGCTTGCGGCTTGCGTATTTATGCGGTATCGAACTAGGCGTACTCTTTGATACTTTCATGATGACTTTGAATCATCTTAAAAATGATTAAGAACAGCAATACTTTGAAAAAACCGAAGTATGAAGTGACTTTAGCTTTATCTCTGTCTAGATTTGGTCTTGAATGACGACTGAAGGGGATGGGGCATCCGAAGTTTCGTAGCCGTATTACCACCCTGAAGTTACTCATTCCCTGGGAATGTTCAAAGTTTATATCATATTATAATCTAAATAATGTAAGAAGAAGCGATCATCCTTAGTTGTTTGGTTTTACCTTACGTACTTGCTAGTAGATTCATCATAATAGCTAAATACTGGACTAGATATTATCCAATACAAATCGTGCAGAACTTATGATAACTAGATAGATAATATTGACGTGTGATGGCAATGCCACGAATTTGGCGCGACTATCACCGCCGTCTACCGGCTTTTGTTGACGCCTGGGCATTGTGAGCTATTTCAATGGAAATTAAGATGATTCATTAACTAGAGGACGCCCGCGATTTCGTTCTTGTAGAATATTGGTTTTCCGCTTTCATGTCCCGTTAAATCATAACAAAAGAGTATATTTTTTAAATTCAGTTTGTTCGTTCAGTACCCATTGTTGAAGACAGAATTACTTCGTAAAAAAGTATCACTAAAAATGAGGAGGTAGATGACATATTATTGGTGCCATGGTCCTTGCCCATTTGCTTAACTGAGAAATGTGACAAGGACAAAAACGTTTTTCCTGTAGAGCTTGTTGACATCTTTGTCTGAGTACTTCATATCATAATACACACTATGTCATTATTGTTACGTTTTTTCTCACAATTCACACTTTCTAATTGGAACCTGACGTTTTCATATTTTTTGTTTAAGTACATTCAAAACGAACAATTTTGCAAGCCATCCTTTTGTTTTAATTTCTCATGCGGAGTTATTTTATGGCGTAGTAGACATAAAAAAGATTAAACTGTTCTTCACGGTCGCATTAAAGAGTTAAGAACTCTAAATCAACAGTGATTACGGAAGAGTCTCGCACCCGAGTTTTGTTTCTTTAATTAAGCTATAGCGTGAATCTTGGAATCAATCCAAAAACATAAAGCTTATGAGTGCTACTGATGTAAGGGCATTACATCAGTGGCACCTAGTCGATCAGACGAAAATTTAAACCAATTCCAAAATTTAATTTGAAAAAGTAAGCTTCATTTATTTTTAAATCCTCTAAAAAATTTGAAACCGCATAGTATAGTGAGTAATATTATTGTCATGTAACACGTTTCGTTTTTGCGTGCATGCGAGTCATACTCGAACAAACTGCTTTACATGGAAATGCGGCATGTAGCTTATCTCCTAGGAAGTGAATACGCTCAACCACTTCATCATAGGTAGAATGCATTTATTCTACACTCGAGTGCAATGAAGACGTGGTTCAATGTACAATTTTCCATTAGCGTGATCTTACTCTTAGGTGTATTTTGGTGTTTTTAGTAGTTATATCTGAGTGGTATACATCGGCCATTGGGAATGGAACTCGGTACCTTGCAATCACAAGTCGACACTCAAGCCACTTGGCCAACGATGCTCATGCCTTGATATCACTACTCGGGTTGCCAAGCATTAAGTGGCTAAACGGTTAAATTATACCGCTGTCGCAAACTTTTAAACGTCAATGGCTCCGCCTTGGACGCAAATTCTCTAACTCTATTAACTGTGACAACGCTGTATGACCGTGGTAACTTACTCTTGGCATTATTGGTCCCATTTAATTTATACTGGTTGGACACTGTCAAACCTATGCAAATAGTATATCCAATCGTAATAAAATAATACCATTGTTAATACGATCAGGCAATACTGCCACATAATTTATGTTACAATTGGGGGAGAGACGCTTAAAGGCGATTATTTTCTGACTCATTGAATACAAACGGGTCACGTGCTTAATATTTAATTATTTAGCAATTTACTAATGAGTTGTCTTGTCTGCCGCGATATGTTTGGCCGTGGCTATTTGAAGTAGCTGAATCACAGGCAATACAAACACTTGAAAGTAGCAAAATAATAGACGTTTATAACAAAATATTTTCTGAATTCCGTAGTCGTGCCGCATTCTATTTTTAGTTAGTTAAGGCGTATCTGTTGTTTCGAACCTCATTTCTCAAGAATTAATTAACTTTGCCTTCGCGAGCCCTAATTTTATCGACTACCCCTGTCAACCGGCGTGCCTAAGTGATTTAGTATTATTATATTACAAGTAGGCTCTTTTTACATATTTATATTTATTTCGAGTTAAAATCTTAATTATTAACAGACATTTCTAAACGATTGAGTTCTTTCAATTAACTTACATTACTAACTAAAGTCTGTTCCTATTCAGACTGCCAATGACAATAACAAGTATACCTCACTGTAATTGTCTTTAGATAGATGATAAAATAGTGATGAGAATAATGTTACCTCTAATTAGTTTATTAAAAAGGTTGAATATATAACCTCATCATAATCGTATTATTATGCTGGGTGCGGCAGCGACGAAAACCTCTCTTATTAATCAAATCTATCAAAACATTTACGTCAAATATATTTCGAAAAAATTAAATGAATAATAGACAGGCTCCAGGCAGTGCCATGGTATTCCCACAGAAGGTGCTTTTTAGAAAAAAAAAAAGATTAAATAGAAATAACTACCTCAATATAAACATGAAGACAATTATTAAGTGTATAAATAAGTATAAGTAATATGACCATGCTCAACCTTCAAAAGTACGCGAATATGGAGTAATAAATTATGAAATGGTAAATTGATTTGTTTATATTAGTGACCGAATGACAAAGGTCCCGACTATAAACGAATAAGATGTATAATGAATAATCTGATTAACTACTTTATTGATAAATAACATTTCGGAAGCTTCTAATAAAGAAACAAATGAAACTGTTTGAGTCGAAACGTTTTCGACAGAGTTGTATTTTAATTTTATTATGTCTGGAAGTCTTTAAACCGCAAATTGGAATCATTAATACAAAACTGTCGATGTGGCTGCCATTTTATTGTACAACATTGGCAAAGTAACCTGTGAGGTGTTGTAGTAGGGTTTCTTTTGGCCCGTGATTTGACGGAGATTATATGGCTGCGTGTAGACTGGATGAGAATTGGATTCAAGCGCGCGTCACTGAAAATAACATTATAACCTCCCCACACGTGCGCGAGGTGATTCAGCTCACGTTGTTTACCTTCAAAACTCTTTACACTTTGCTATTATAAATGTTCCTACTTATCCTGTTAGTTACATCTTTAAACGAAAAAAGTTAGAATGTACTTAAATTTCGATCTCTTCCTGCCCGGCTGGTTTTACATAAATACCTATATGACTTCCGCCAATTCAAGTTACGCCATGCAAAATGTTCACAGTTCACTTGTGCCAATTAATAATTGCTATCTAGTAAATCCTATCAAATTAATTATTAAGGCTTCTGAGTTATGCTGAAGTTGTATAATCCTGTTTGTTGGAAGTCCTTAAACCTACGGTTATTTAGCTCAGCGTTGTAATAAAATCACCTGACCTAGTCTCGAAACCCAATGGTCTGAATGCTATGCGGTTCATAACAGGTAATTACCGTGTTAGTATTGATTGAGGCAAGAAGCCAATAAAAGCGCGTCGCTTCGCTTGGTAGTTTAAAGAAGAAAGTCTAAAATACTCATCAATAATATGTATTGCGAGGGAGGGGGGTTGGGGGTCAGCTCATTGTGATTGATGGATTGTTGACTGAGGGACATTTTTAGCCAAACAAAATTGTTGAAAAAGTTTTGATCAAATGTGTTAAGCTTGCTGAACAACAATTAGATACAATTGGCATTGCGTTAACCAGGTTTTATCTTAAAGCTCCGTGATGTAGAACGGGTGGGTATGTGTCATCGCAGTTCCATGAGTGGACCGATTTTGATTTAGTATTTTTGTATAGAAAACTAATTTAAACGGGGTGGTTGTTAATGTACTTTTCCGCCGGCGAGACGAGAATTTAAATTGGTATTAAAACAACCATATCCACCGAAGATGCGCGAAGAGAGAATTGAACATTTTCTATACAAATTTCAATCCTCGTCTCGCGTCGTCTCGTCTTGCCTCGCCAGTGGAAAAGCTCCTTTAGCTAGGTTTGGTGAAATTACATGTCGGTTTTTTTTTCTATTTAAAATTTATCGAATTTCTGTCGCCGAACGTAGCACGACTAATAGTCGACAAACTCAATAAAGTATGTGGTTGACTAAATCCTGTAATTTGATCATGTCTTTGTCATTTCTCATGGGGTAGGTACGACTAATGATAATTAATTGTATTACCACCATAATTATGATATTACAAGATTTGTTTCAGATAAACTATAAAGTTATCATAAGTAAACTGTTTCAAAGTATTTCACACTTCTTACAATGTTATTTTTTAATATTATTATGACTCTCGGATTACAGGCGTCAAGGTATGTTATGTATGTATTATGAATTTATGACTGAAGTCATGACAAATTTTAAGCCAAGTGAGAGTTCGATTCGGGAGCATTATACCTATAGGAATTAATATATTGATATGAGCATACAAGTAGTTGTTTGATGGTTTTGTTGTCAATATATGCTCCTCCTAGTGTTAGTTAAGAATGTTAAGATATATGACTCACTCTCAGAGAAGAAAAATCGTTTATATCTACCGTTATAGATACCTACGGTAAACTATTCGAGACGTCGTTTGCTTCAATCTGCCTTTTTTTACAATTTCGGTCGTACTGAAGCGTGTATTTGTCAAAAAAAAAATTGTTGTGAGTTCTAGTTTGTGTAGGATTTTATATAAATTTTATTTTTCACATACAAATATGACTTTTCACTTTTGGCCACCCTAATAAAAAGTTCTTGACCAATTTTATTGAAAGTTTTACAACTTTGTATGAAAGTCAATTTTTTTTTAATCCCTGCAAAATGAAAGATTCGTTTTCGACAGAGATAAATTATACATGCATTTAAAGCTTAGTTTATTAATTAACGATAAGAGTAACTAAAAATAAAATGGGTCAGAACTTTTTGTTTGGTTGTCAAATTTGAAAAGATTTGTAGGCACTTGTATGGTAAAAACGCAAGCCTTCCTAATTATGTGACAACCACTGTAGGTACAGGATAATTTTTTAATAGGTGCACAAGATTTAATATTTGCTTTGCTATTGTTGTAGTGTTATTTTTACTCCAGCTTAAAAAACATTAGAGGTAGTGCTGATTCAATGATTCCACTAACTTAACGATATTCATAGACCCTCCAATGCAGGGGTGCGAGCGGAGCGTGCCGTAAAAAGGTTAACTAGTATGACTTGGTGCCCACACGAGAAAGTAATTTTTTTATAATTTGCACTGATAAATAAATTACACTGTATATATGCCATACTTAAGTAAAAAATATGTATTAAAATAATTAATTCGTTTGATTATTGAATAAAACTCAATACCGTACAGAAATATACCTATAGTTGCAGTCATGTAAATATCAAAATCAGAATTGATTAGTACTTTCATGGGTTGCTTTCAGTTTGATTGTATCCACGGTCTGAACTCGTGTCGAATGTATAGAGTTCTAAACGTTTTATTTCTTTCTTACAGGGAAAAATCTCTACAACAGTGAACATGTAGCAATAAAGATGGAGCCTATGAAATCCAAGGCTCCGCAACTGCATCTAGAGTACCGATTTTACAAGTTACTGGGAACACATGGTGAGTATTTTCTGCATGTCTAATGTTATGAGTCAGTAGTCAGTAAAGTATAAAATCATTTCGTTCAAAAGGTCACATCGACTCGCATATAATTTACATAAGTGTATGACTCAATCTGTAAGTCAAGTCAAAAGTTAATTGCCATTTCATAATTAAAATAACGCTTATGACCCCTATCTAAACCAAGGTTAACTTTACGTTCACGGTTTTAAATCCTAATTTTGTAATGTGTATTTACACAGAGCCTTCTAGTCAGACGCATAAATTTTCCCCTTTTTCATTACAAATCTTCAAATTCTATATATTGATTATAATATTTGATCAGAGGGCGTACCAAAAGTTTATTACCTCGGAACTTGTGGCGGACGCTACAACGCCATGGTCATGGAGTTGTTAGGGCCCTCGCTGGAGGACCTATTCGTTCATTGCGGCCGAAGGTTCAGGCTCAAGACGGTTCTCATGATCGCTATGCAGCTAGTAAGTGCAAGCGACTTGTGTCCGGTAGATAGACTCCCCCCTTTATTGACACAACACCGTACAATTCAAAAGTTTTCGGCAAACGGTCGCGAGGGCTATCAAGCCGTGCTCATGGTTTTGTAAGTCCGTCATCGCGGCCCATTTATTTTTATTTGTCTCTGACGTGCTACTAGAGTAATTTAGCTCATAAAACCTTAGCATGTCAGTGTAAGTTGTACTTTATGTTTATTTTTTTATTTCAAAGCAATGCTCTCGCAGACCTTTAAATTTCACCCGAGTTGCGGTGTTGTGTCAACAACCAAGCAAAAGTGTTACGAACGGTGCAAGCGAGAGCAATGCTCCTGTGTTACAAAGTGAGTACTGAATCTGTTCTTTCTCCCTGTCCCTCCCCTGTCCCTGTACCCTGCAGCACCGTCGACGGCAGAAGGCATCCCCGAAGTGTACTACTTCGGGCCGTGCGGTAAATACAACGCGCTCGTCATGGAACTGCTCGGGCCCTCCCTCGAGGATCTCTTCGACCTCTGCGGCCGTCGGTTCTCTCTAAAGACTGTATTAATGATCGCTATGCAGCTGGTAAGTCTATATAACATGTTTGAACAAAAACACATTTATTTAGCTTTCTTTACCACCGTGAAAGCGAATAAAACATACTCGTATGGTTAGACCAGATAAAGCTACACTTTCTCCGAAACCGCTACATTCACGAGACGGTTCATCAAAGCCTAACAATATGCCCGCAACTTGTTATTATGCAAATTCTAATCTCGCATTTATCTTCAATGGTAGTAACTACTAATTGGACGCGTTAGTCACTAATTGCCTACGTGTGTTTCAGTTACATCGTATCGAGTATGTCCATACGAGACATCTAATATACCGAGACGTGAAACCGGAGAATTTTTTAATAGGTAGAACTGCAACAAAAAGGGAAAAAATCATCCACATCATTGGTGAGTTACGACAAATTACTATAAAAAATGTGATTTAGTCACACCCAAGTGACTTGATATCCTAATCTTACGCTTCGGTACCTTCTCGCCGTCACGACCGCAGCGACAAAGTTCTAGTTTATTTATCTTACGCATTAGAGTCGCCCATATCATTAGGTAACGAGATATAACAGCAGCGAGCGGAGTAATATAATCTGTCGACTGACTGAACTCGGCCTGCGGTTGAAATCTATTACTCCAGCCTATTTGCATATGTATACGACGCCTTGTAATTAGTGTTATTGTCTAACCATGTTGTTTTGTTACAGATTTTGGTTTGGCCAAAGAATATATAGACTTAGAGACAAACAAACATATCCCATATCGGGAGCATAAGTCACTCACTGGGACCGCAAGATACATGTCAATAAATACACATTTAGGAAAAGGTAATGAATTATTATTGGCGCCATAATAATATTACGTAAAAACTGATTCATTGCTTAACTCATTAAGCCGTTCATTGGTTCATATTAATAGGTACTGTTTTTTGGAATTATTAGCATTAGTTATATTTTTCTAACAATAATGTTTGCATATTTCAGAACAATCTAGACGCGACGACCTAGAGGCTCTCGGGCATATGTTTATGTATTTTTTACGTGGTTCCTTACCCTGGCAGGGTTTAAAAGCTGATACACTCAAAGAAAGATACCAAAAAATTGGCGACACCAAACGAGCGACGCCTATTGAGGTAAGTTAAATACATAATCACATCATAGCCCACCCATACTAATCTATACTTATATTATAAAGAGGGACAGTTTGTGAGGTTGTAGGGGGCAATCTCAGGATCTACTGAACCGATTTTGAAAATTATTTTACCAATAGAAAGCTTTGTTATTTGTGGCTATATATTAACCCAAAAAAATATGATTATTCCCTAACGAAATGGGCACGGAAACAGCTATTATGTGATAAATGTTAAAGTAAATTGGTCTGTTTGTTACACTTTATGGCCAAACCGCTGATCCGATTTCGATGAAATTTGGTGTAAAGATAGCTTGAACCGTGAAAAAGGACAAAAGGTACTTATATCCCGAAGAATTTGTCAGTTCCCGAGGTAAAAGTGATAAACACGTTCTACGCGGACAGAGTCGCGGGCTACATATATATTTCATACAGGGCTACGCATGTTCTTAGAATAAGGGTTTCGAGTACCCAAACCAAAGCTTCCAATGAAATAGGTTTGAAGACGGAAGGAAGGAAAAAGAGCAATTTAACCGCATTTGATGTGAATTTCACTTACAGGTGTAAATAATGGTTGCTAGGGTTGGCATTAGTATTTCATGTATCCGATTGCGCGTTTCGTATACTACGGGAAGATATGCATTGGGGTCGCTAGTTACACGACGGCCCTACCTTTATGATTAACAAATAAACTTAGGATTGTTATTTGATCAAGAGCAGCATCCACTTATGTTTATCATAATGCTGTCTCACGTAAGCGTAATCGTAATCGCTTATCGTCTCGGAGGCTACAGACCATAAACGGAGACCGGCTTGATAAGAAATCTAGATATGACATTATTGATTGTCAATTCAACTACCAAATGTTTGTGGCACCACTCGACCCAAATTGCGTTAGTTGTCAGGAAAATAATGCTTTGTGTTGACTTGCAACTTAACTTAATACTGATTTGTGTAATTTTGATCTTTCGTGACTACAGATTTAGTGAATAATCCATTCCCATCGTTTTTTGTCCGATAAATTCGTATTTATCTTGTTTTCTCAGTTAGCTTCAGTACCCATCAATAAGCCAACTGAGAAAGCAAGATAAATACGAACTTTTCCGACAATAAACGATGGGAAAGGATTATTCACTACATATGAACAGAAACAGGCGTGATTTAATGTAATGTATGAACTCTGTTTGCTTGAATTGATCGTAACGGGGAAACAGAACTAAGCGTATTGTGATCAATGTTATCTATTAGATTAAATTTAATAGAACAGAAGTAAAGTAAGGTAGAATACTGCAACTTTGTAAATGTTTCTTGATTTCCGCTTTTTATTCAGAAAATATGTCTTTTTATCTATCTAGTATAATGTCTAAATGTTTTAATAAGTAAATTAATATGCATGGAGCACGCCTTGGATCAGTATTAAAAATAATAAATAATCTAAAATGTATGTTGTCATAGGCAACTGTCACAGTGTGCTCGTAAGCTGCAGAACCGATTGAGTTGTCTCCACAAACTTAATAAATAAATAGATAACGACAGCCACACAAAACAGTTGACAGTCAACAAGGACTCTTACTGTTAAGCACCTTAGAGATAGAACGACAAGGTTTTAAATCTTCAACTGTAGATAATGGTGCTTGTACACGGTGCAAGTATATTGTACCTATTGAGGCACTTGTGCAAGTTATACGTAGGTATGCATCGCGTAAATAACGGTATTCGTTTTAAACATAGGGTTGCGTCGTGCCAGCTTGGCATACGCTGACGCGCCGCCCTTTTGCTGCCATATATACAATGTCCGTTTGCGTGTACTTCAAGTTCAATTCTACAATTCAATTCAATTCTGCCAGTGTCAATGTTGGAAGTTACACGTGATCGGTGAAAATGCTTTTCCAGAAACAATGCTGATTTATAGGTGGGGATAATTGGGGATTTCTGTGGCAATGAACGTATGTTCTTTTTAACGGGATAAAAAAATGAACGCACTTTTAACCGGCCCATCAAGCTTGAGCATAAGTTTCTGACTTCCTGAATCCTACCATAACAAGATAACTTTTGATTCCAGGTGCTATGCGAGGGTCACCCCGAGGAGTTGGCGACGTACCTGCGCTACGTGCGCCGCCTGGACTTCTTCGAGACGCCCGACTACGACCAGCTGCGCCGCATGTTCCGCGACCTGTTCGAGCGCCGCGGCTACGTCGACGACGGCGAGTTCGACTGGACCGGCAAGACCATGGTAAACAACACTGTCGCTTAACACCGTTCGTTCCGTGTCATCCTGTCAAGCCGGCGACCTCTGAAATAACTATCAAAGGTTTTTATGTTTGTACGCAGTTTTAATTCAACAAGAAATTGTTTTCCATTAACTCGTTAAATATATTGCAATGTTTTTTTTATAGTATCTTCAAGTCGCAAAACAAATAATTAAATATCAAGGGACGATCTCACTCAAATTGACCTTATCCCAGTGATATAAATACTTATATAGAGAATTCAATATCTAAATACGTAGAAAACATCCAAGACTCACCCAAGGAATATTCTCTCCATATATCAAGTCCCCAGGTTTTTAGGCTGAGCCTTGTCTATCAGACAGTCGTGGTAGATTTATATTGGGTCCTTACCTATGAAATTGGCGTTTTTTTACGTGTTTTATTTCGTACGGAATTTATTTATTTCAATTTTAACTTCCAAAATATTTTTAAATTTCATTAATACACTATGCAACAAAGGTTTTAGATACAAATAATATGGTTCAATTTCTTACTTAATGTTTAAAATTAAAGTGTGAACTTAACTCTTTTTAAGTGCTGCAAGTTCAAGTGTTTCAATTACGCAGAGTTTTATGAAGCGAACTATTTTTAAGTAACTAAGATATGTATAATATAGCTTAGAAGTGTCCAATATTCCTGACAGAATTTTGCTTGGTTTGCATTTGACGTTACTAAATAATCCGCAAAATTAAATGTATGAAAACCACCGTTTTCATAAAATTCTCCATATAAAACGCCAATTTCATAGGTAAGGACCTAATATGTGTATTTATAGATAGAAAATTAAACGCATTTCAATTTGCAGTAGGTACTATACGTTCAACTATATCAACTGATTAGCATTTTAGTGAGTTGATAGAAAATATTATCTAGATTCACTTACATTGAATAATAAGAAATGCCTAAAATTGGATAGTTCTTTTAAACGTAGCCAGCATGACAGAATGGTACGGAATAAACACCACGTCCTACCGCTCCTTTAAACGTGTGAGCGGTTAGATACTATAGGAATGGGACTGCTACTCTTGGTAATTCTGGTGATTCGGGCATCACAGTTATGTAGTCACGTAGATGGGGAATCAAATTCGTGCTACAAGCTCGCTTAGAACTTGTCTTAAAACATTTTTGTTTTCCTACCCCTTAGATTATTCTGTCCGCCTTAGCCAATGAGCGGTATCTCAAATTCGATAGTCAAAGCAGATTCAATCCCTCTCCGGGTAGTAATAAGGTTGCGCTTGCTACGGGTGTTTCATTGAGATGCTGCCATTTGGCTTAACAGGGCAGTATTCTATGAGCTGTGCGCTGCCGTAATACTAAAGAAGGTGGCTAACTGCAATGTAGTAGTCGAAGCATTCTGTACTCAAATGGTAACGACCCTAACGACCTTCAATTAAATGTTCTTACACAATTACTATGAAGTCAGACGCCTTCTTTTTGTATTACGGCAGTGCGCTATTCTTTCTTTGTAAGTTTAATCAAAAGTTTTGGCACGATTTTTTTACTTTACGTTCCCGGTCTACGCGACTCCCTTTTTTGATAGGTCACAATTCTAGTGCCATGTTAAATCGCAACTCTACGCGCTACCATTTTGAACTGCACAGATTAACTGTAACTTATAATATAAATGATCTTATTTCCCTTAGTCATTGGACTAGATACTGTTATTACCGAAGCGGTAAATTATCAAGCGACATGGTATTTTTGTCGCATAAGATCGTATTTATTTTGCTTTATCTGTATTTTGTATCTGAAGCTTTATCGGTACTGGTAATGGGTGTTAAAGTAATTGAGAAAGCAAGATAAATTCGAACTTGTTCGACAAAATACGATATCGTTTGATAATTCACTACATGATGCGTGTAAGTGTAAAATCTTTAATTCAGTTAAGTCCCAGCCGAATAGTCTGTCTTAAGGGCTAATCAGAGACACTGGCAGCTAGCTGGCAATCGCCATATCCACCAACGATTACCTATCTTCAACTTCCGTTATAAAACTGCTAGTTGGTAGGAAATGTAGCGGAATGAATGTGGTTTTAGCCAGTCATAAAAATATACCCCACGAAGACTCACTGTTTTGGTTCAGGAATAGTAAATGTTCAATATTTTTGTTACAAGTTACCTGCACCTTAATGTGCCCTTTGTTAGAGTTTCGACGGCGGGCCGTCTGGTTAGATAGCAGTTTTCACAGTAATAGCAATCTTAAGATAAGTGGGACACTACCTAGTGTTCAGTAATCCATAACACAACAGGAGAATTATAGTTTTTATACAAATATTTATACAATCCTTAACTTATTATCATTTGTATATTCTTGCTTATTTAAATTAGGGCATATTAGCCCCGCTGGTAACAAGATTATTGGAAAATATATTAAGATCAGAGAGGTATGCATTTTAATATGGCACTAAAACGTGAGTTTTCCCTAAAGGAGCGTCCTCACTGAGAGCATTCGGCGCGAACATCGAGTGGTGTGTAAGCATTGTAACGCTCGGCTCAACGTCCACGCGAATGCTCTTAGTGAGGACGCTCCTCATCGCTAGTACTAACTGCTGTTACTTATGTTTATGTATATTATATTACACACTACTATATTTGTGATTAATGTTGTTTCTAGTAAACGTTCTGCCATCGTTTAGAGTAACTTTTTATTGCAGGAATAAACACTGCGATTAGTATGAACGAACATAAACATTTTTTGATGAAAAGTGATTAGTGGGACAATGTATGTTTCACTGTCGGCATGTGAGAACAGATCAAACCACTTCGGCTTTCGCATGTCAAACGGAACTCAATTATTACTTGTAACATTTCGACTTCTTTACTCTTTCAGTGCCAGCAATAAATAGTCAATCCTTACGGAAGCTTACGTTAGAACTTGTTAATAAAGAAATTAAGTTAGTTTAAAGGTTGACAGAATCCCGCGCGTGCTTCTTTTCTAATTGCTTGTACATGTAAGCCTTTATGTAATTTGATAGCCGAAAATGTTCTGCTTAACTCATTGGCTGCCTTATACTTTGAAGTGTGTACGCTCTCACTGCCTTCGAAGCGCCTGTGCTTCAAGAGGCAAAGGCAATGAGAGGTATACATACACGTGAATGCCACAGGGGGAAGTAGGCAGCAAATGTGTTAATCAATCGCTTAGGATGGAATGGATATAACTCGCGACTTCTCGTTTTAGTGTGTGGCTTGATTCTATCAAATGTAAGCTTTTGTCTAGCCATGGTTTACTTTAACTGAGACTGTTGTATTCGTATTGGCTATGGAGTTATTTCGTTTTCAGAAAAACAACGAAATCCTTCGTCGAACGAATTTCGTAACTACAGTGACATATTTTCTCATATCTATATTTAAACTCGCAAATCATAACGTTGCGTTCACAGACGAACGACATAGAGAAAAAAAGCATCACCTAGTCATATGCAACACTTGTTTATTAGTTAGTCGAAACATGCAAGACTAAAATAGCTCCAAAGCAAATATTGTTGAAACTAGTGCTGTATTTGTGGAACAGTTTAACGTTTTTTGAGTACACATCAATGCTATGTTTAGATATAATTTTAGAAAGCTCCCTTGACTTTAATTGGCACGTGTACAATTATGATATTGTCATAAAGTACTGTGTAGACTGCGCGCACGATGAAGTCGCCTTCGTAGAAACCCGAATTGTCATTTAAAATTTGAACGTCGCTCCAAACACGCCCTTTTCTTTTGCTATATTTAAGTGGACTGAGACGTGCATTAAATGTACAATGCCAAAAAGGCAGGAAAAACTATGCACCGAAAGGTTTCCAAAAATGTTGGTTTGCATAATAATGTAAGCTTTCTAACAAGATTATCTAAGTTCCATTAATGATTTTAAAAGATTTTTTTGACCACCTACTTTCTTAAAAAACGCTAAAAACAACACTTCACTAATGTTAATTGCGCTTTGTATACTTTGATGCACTGGGTATTGCTAGAGTCCTTTTATAAACATTTTATTAATGATTATGCTTTCGCAATACTCACTGTGTTACATTTCATTTTTATTATAATTTTATTCTTGATGTTTAAATTTAAAGAACCCTGCTTTATATTTTCATTAGAAACTTATTATTTATGTGAATGTGCAAATGTTCTAGGCTGAAATTAATTTGACTAACGTTGTTTTTTCACGGCAACATAGACCAAAACAGCGCGAAACTTCTTGCGCGAAATCGACCCAGAATTTTGAATTCGCTGCATTCTTATTTGCACATCTGCATGGAAAAAAAATCCTTATTTGCAATACAACACCTGTTGCTACAAATAACGTTTTGCTACTAATACAAAAGTTTCCTACGATTACCAAATACCTTTTTCTATTATCTCAAAAACAATGTAACTGAACGAGAATCAATGCAAGGTAACAATGGATAATGTTAAATTAATCTTTAATTTCCTTCCCTGTTATTAGAAATTGCATAGGTATTTATTATTTTGTTAATAAAATTAAACTTATCATCATAACTGCCTGTGTTTTTGTGTAGCACTTGTGTACTTGTTACTTGTGTGTTGTCGCCCGGCCGGGAGCCCCGCCCGCCGGGGCTGTCACACTGACCTAATGTTTTACTTGGGATGTTGCATGCCGCATGTTTTCCGCTTTTTCCGTCGTCAGCCCGCGAACATGCACGTGATGCGAATATTACGGAACGCACCACCCTCCAATGTTGTTAGAACTAAGTCGGACAAGGTTAGTGGTGAAGGAATTGTTTCGTTACTAGTTTCTATAGCCTACAACTACTTAATTAGTATAAGCACTTCTATAGTCCTTATTATAAGATTAGCTATTATTTAGTGGTAGGGTGTGGTAACTAGGCAGCAGCTAAGAGCTCATACCTAATTATATCTAACAAAGAACAGTTTAATTCGGAGGTCAATTATATGGCTCTTAGTTGTAAAATGTTGCCATTTTTATTTTTACATTGTAACTAATTATATTGAACTTACAGGTTCAAAGTATACGTTGTATATATATGTAGATGAACAATTTGTGTATTGTATTTTACTGAGATAAAAATGGCAATGCACTGTTTAAATGGAGTACTTTATTTTTGATATCTGTATTAACTTGTTAACCTTTAATTTCAGTCTACCCCTGTGGGATCGATTCAGACTGGACACGAGATAGTTTCGCCCAACCGGGTTCACCAGCCGTTCAAGGTAAGACGCCATTCACTATTCATCACTGTTTAAAGATAATTATAAGGTTCATCGACGTTTTGAACAATATACGTTTAGTTATGGTAGGTATGTTACATGGCAGCGATTGTAATATTAAACAATATAAGGCAATCCAATGACTGTTTATCTTTATAATTAAACTACATTTCCTTATAAAAATGCTAGTCCGAGCCTAGTGAGCTCTAATTTTCTATCTAGAAAATGTAGGGTGCCGGTTTTCACCAGCTAATAAGGAACTAATAAAGACTTAACTTTAGTGTTGTACTCTTCGCACAGTATATGGACTTGTCATTATATAGGGTGTCCCGGAAATCGACGTCAACCCGCCTATGACTGATAGAGCAGCTAAAAATATATCGATTCAACCCCTATGAATGTTCAGCGATTTTTCGGAGATATTGATAATTTTAATTTGATTTATGTCATTTTCCCTTATATCCATGCCACGAAAAATCAATGATATCATGTTTTATTTCACAAGTTTTTCAGTCATTACGAATCAGCGAAGGTTTTGAACATATTTGCCAGTTTTTTTTAATTATTTGTTTCAAGTAATCACATAACATATTATTAAGTGAAAACTTCGTTCATTCGTAATGATTCTAATTTTAAGATACCACTGAAAAACTAGTAAAAACCGCTGAACATAAGCATAAGGGGTTAAATCGATAGCTTTTTAGCTGCTCTATCAGCCCTAGGCAGATTGACGTCGGTTTCTGGGACACCTGTATGTGAGCATAGCTTTACTATTTTTTAACCTTAATCGCAAACAGGGGTGTTATAGGTTTAGCTAGTGTCTGTGGATCTGTCTGTGGATCGGTAGCTTAAAAACGGATGGACCGATTATGATTTAGTTTCTATCAACATTACGTTATCGCAGTGATGGATCTATTAATAACATAATTGTGTACCGCTCTTACCGTGAGGTATCATTACACGTCGATCGTCATTATAAATCCTATTAAACATCAGCTGTTCAATAGGTAAGAGGCAAGGTAGGTAGGTAGGTAGGTAATTGAACAAAAAGATGTAAATTGATAGCTTGTACAATCAACTTAATGGATTACTGTCCCACTTGGAAACTGTCAAAGTGACGTAATCGGTCAATTTCTAAGCGACTACGATGTGTCCTACGGTATTACCTTGAAATAGTTTTACAATGACCTACATGCAAAGGGTGATGGGACTGATGGGGGATTATGTATGTATTCCGTGCCCTCCCTCCCAACAGTCACGAGATGCATGTCAATAAACATTAGGACCCAAAAAAGCAACCTATTTTAGTTGCAAAATCAATAGGATTTTTTAAAACCCTAGAGCAAGCACGGCAAGAATGCGTTTATTTTAAAACAAATATCCTTGCGATACGATTATGATTTTTCAAGGAAACCCCACATAATACAGGGATTTTTTTTAATCGGTTCACGCATTTTAATATTTGCTTCGCTATTGTTAATGTTCACATGTTGTGTTATTTTTACTCCAGCTTAAAAAACATACAGATATTGCCGATTCACTGATTCCACTAACTTAACGATATTCATAGACCCTCTAATGCCCCGGGTGCACGGAGAGGAGCGTGCTGTAAAAAAGTTTTTACTGTTCCGGTTTTAAACAAGTGATTTTCTAATATGACTTGGTGCCCACACAGAATCGTAAAGATTGGATAATTTGTAAAAAAAAAACTGATTTTTATGTTATAATATATTATTATATTAACCATACAAAATCATATGTTAAAATATTTGCACTGATAAAAAAATTACCCTGTATAGCGTGAACGTCGTCATAGTAAAAATATATGACGTTGCTAAGATCTTTCAATTTAGACATGTTTCATTTCTGTTGGTGGGTGGGGACATTATTTCCCATCGTCCTTTGTTTGCGTGTATCAGTCAGACGACCTATGTTCATACAGTTATGCCTTTAACAACGTCCTTCTTTCAAATTACATAAATAAGCTAAGAAAGAATTCATATTGATATCTTTTGACTACGAAGTTTTCTAGCCTCTTTTATACCGTTGTATGATGATATCTGACACTAGTTTTTTGTCGGCGCAGGATGATTTATGTGATTATATGATTGGTTTGGTTGAGGACGATGAGGCGGCGCTCATTTCCGGAGAGGTTTGCTCCTTACCTTGTTTGTTGTTTACCTTGCCTTAGTCCTCACAATCACTGTGCTCCCATCTGTATTATTTCATCCAAATCTTTATGTACATTAGCATTACATGTGTATCATAGTCGTTACAGTATCCCTATCGTAACAAAACAAGGCTATAAAATATATAGCTGCTGTTGAAATTGACGTATTTCTGTATGATTATTGATTATTGAACGACCACACAAAAGTTATACAATTCCTGGTGGCACGTCATTAACCTCAGAAAATGACGCATCTTGAGTAATTTAAAATTTATGCGTTGAAACTTACGCACAAGTTGAATGTATACTGGCAGAGACGTGCCTCGTGTAACAATGGATCAGTGAGTAAGACATTAAGTTTTCGTACGTCAGTACATCCTATTTGCTGCTACAATATATCGGAGTGTGGAAATGAATGACACATTTTTTGCATTTGCGTAAAATCGCGTCTTGTCTAGTTCAACTGTCATAATAAGTGGCGCCGGAACGTGCAATCGACAACTTTTGTATAATGACGCATTGTCCTAAATAAGTAAATAAGCTTAGCATGGGTTAATATTGACTTTTAAAGTGATAGGTTCGTATAGGTCGGAATCAATAGCTGACACGAATAGATCAAATTGATTGAACGAATATAATAGTTAAGAGCCCACTTGCAAAAGGCGTGCCGGCTACGTCATTTCGTCTTCATTTTTTTAATTTTATTCATTATTGAAGTAAAACTCCATGAAGTTCTGAAGTAATGAGATATTTTATAGTTTTTTTTTTTTTTTGATAAATCCATCTACCAGAGCCCAAATCGGTCTTATCATTTGCGACGACTGCTTATAGTTAGGGAGGCGAGGTAGCTAAATGGCGTAATTCAACGGCGCCGTCGAGACCTATCAAAATCGAAAGATAACATAATTTCGAAAAGAAAAGCTCGTATGGTAAAAACCATTTTAGCCGTGGGTTTGGCGTGTACGGTTTTTCAAAAATGTTAAAAAAAACAGTTACTTGGGCATTCTCGAGCGCGTCAGATATTCATACTACGTATGCCCCAAGTGCCTCTGATAACAACGGTATACTAATCTGCCGGTTTGCGTGGCGGGGGTAGGCATATAAAGTAGTCAAAAAGGCAAAAAAAAATAAATTACTCGAGCGCGTCAGATTTTTGGAAGGGGTGTTAAGTAGGCCCCAAGGAAGCTCCCTTTAAAAAAACTGACGATAAGTTACGATGAATTTTTGAAAATGCAAAAAAAAAAAGTTTTTTTGAAATACTCGAGCGCGTCAGATTTTTCATAGGGGAGGTTTATCTCGGTATCCTGAAAGCATATTTTCTTAATCTGACAAAAATGTTGGTGGGTTCTCTTAATCTGACCGAAAAAGGTTTTTTGGTTTCTATTTTTTCCTTTCTTTCTCTTTGATAAAACGGGGAATTTAAGAATGACAATAAAGCGATAGACACATTACCTTTTTTGTTTATTTAAACTTTTTTTTTGTAAAATGTATCGTTCGCGACTTATATGCCGCAACGCGTTTTTCGGAAGACGAAATGGCTCCTCCACACTTCCGGTCATGCGGAAACCGGCAGATTTTGTATTTTTAGTAAGTTTTAGATTATATTCTTCAAAAAAAAATTAAAAAAAATCGCGCTCGAGAATGCCGGATTAACGTTTTTTTACAAGTTCGCGACCCTACAACTCGGCGGCGTCAAGGACTTATCGTCAGATTAGTTAAATTTAGTCTTAAAACACTAAAATCAACCCCCAATATCTTAATCTGACGCGGTCGAGTATTTCAGACTATCGATTTTTTTTTACTAATCTGTTCGTCTATCCTAGGCGCGCGTCACTACATATAGAGCTAAATACTTTACAAGGTTGTTCTATTAGGTCTAAGGTATCTCTCATATCTTGAACTGCCACGCTCGAGTATTACCGAAAATTCCCCTATTCGCCTCCCTAACTATTAGTGCTTCTAGATTAGCTAGTCTCTAACTATACTAGAAATATCGTGTTCTTGTGTGGATTTCAATAATGCTCCCTCCGATAAGGTACCCATACTTCAACCTGTGTTGTGTTCTCAGTGTGAATAGTTGCATTTTGAAGAAATTTCACGATTTTATGTTTTTCTTACAATTCCCCGATGTTTTTTGTGTTTGAAGTGTTGAATTATTTAGAGCTATGAAAGCAATATGTAAATATTTTTGAGGGTCGATCCTTATATTTAGTGAGATGTTATTGTACTGATCTATGAATTTTATTTGCCTCTACTATTTTTGTAGGTATATTATATTATAGTACAGCACTAAGCTAATAAAAAGTCAATTCCGACACATTGCGTAATCATAAAGATTCTGAATTAATATTGACAACATTAAAACAATTCTTAAGTTATTTTTAGACTGTAAAGGAATATTAATAATAGTATTGTTTTAATTCTGTCAATATTTTCAGTATCCAGAACTTCCATGATTATGCAATGTGTCAAGATTGACTTCTTATTTGCTTCGTACTTTAGTTAATGCACACGAGTAAAGGGATAAAAATAACGTAGGTACATATTTATGACAAAATTATTATTTTTATACCCATCTATGGTAAAGACAATAAACTCATAGCTTCAGTTTATTTTCCCCTAAGAGTAAATCTTTTGAGCTAAGACCATTCTGTGTGTCCCCGAATCCCTTCGTTACTTGATTGTATTGAGTACTTAACCGTCTGTAGTTTAAAGTAACGTATAATTATTTATAGGTGTTGTCAATTGTAGTATCAATGTTGAATTGGAAAACTTACACTTTATATACTAATTAGTGATCCGACCTGGATTTGCACGGTAGAAATCTATCTACAGAGTTCTAAAACTTCCTCAACACAAATCTTAAACGCAGTAACTTTAAAATTTACTCGCAGACCCGTATTCAAATTGATACCACAATTTTACCGCGCTGCCTTCGGACGCCTACTTTAACGATTGGTTTGCAGGGTGCCGTTAAGGACAGTGGGACAGGGGGCACCGCCAACACCGGGGGCAACTGGCCCCACAGCGGGAAGGCCACCCCGCTCACCACGGGCCACCTCACCCCCGCGGATAGACATGGCTCTGTGCAGGTAAGATGCGGTTCTAAATTATCCTTCTGTCAGGGACATATTAGTGTGGATATGGTTTATAATATAACCTTTAAAACGCCCTACGTCAAACACGTGTCACTCACTAATTTAAGTCTATTTTAAGAAGCAATTCTGACAAGTATAAGCCTCAGTGGCGATGTAGGCACGGCAGCTTATGGTGACTAGGGGTTGTTGGCGTTCAATAGGTTAAAACCATGTCCAAGTAATTACTAGCGCATGTACATGTTTTGAAAATAATCGGCCCGTTTTTGGAAAGTTTCTCTTTTTTTATCGGTCGAATTTACATAATTTTATTATTTCTTGTTTTATTCCTTGCTAATTCGGTCTGAATTTGAGTTTTAAAGTGAGCGAGTAGAATTGAACCCTTTCCTGTTTGATGCTTCCTTAGAAGGGAAGAAGGAGAATAAGAAAAGTTGGACAGTTAGCACCTAGATCAAAGAGTAGGAATTCTTTACATTTAAGTTTGCTTCCGATTTACCTTTTCTTTTATTTAGTTCAGAATATATTACCTTTAGAACAAAAATATACGTTGACATTGTGGTAAAATAAATGAATACCACTTTAAAAGTATGTAGTAATAACCGTAACCTATCATTTTATCGAATTTCACTTTATCGATTGTAACATTTCATCGAATTTTATTTCATCAAACGCTATTTTCTGCTGAAACCATGATGATTTCGGGACATCTTAAACATTAATTAAGTAGTTTAGGTTAGGTTAGACTTGTGACTAGCAAAAAATACGACTCATGCGGCGAGAAATGCCTTTCGATGTAATGAATATTCTGCATAATGATACGTTTGTTGAAGGGTGTTTCGATATAATAATAGGAACCCAGTCGGAACAGATTTATGTTATGCATGCTTTGTTGTGGTCATAGTGTCCATGCAACATTTCTCACTAAATTGTGAATGTATATTGGTGTATTTATTTTTTAGCTATTGAAGAATAAGCATTTTCGATATGCGCATATCCCCGGGTCCGTGTCCACGGTCAGTTGTGAACTATTTGCGGCGATCCCTGTGTGGCTGTCTGCATGACGCTTTATGTGCTGTCTTAAGCCGCAAGCGAACTGAGGGCGGCGGCGGCGCGGTGCGCGGCGTTTCCGAAGCGAGGCGGAGGCGTTTATCGTCTGGGAACGCGCCGCACCGCGCACCTCCCGCTCTCAGTGCGTTTCCGGCTTTAAAGCTTAAACAGCACGGCCAATCAATATTCATTCATAACATTTTGTGCCATAATTGGTTTGAGTAAGAAGTCTTGTTTTGATATAACTCGATGTGGCTTGTGCTGAAGCACTAACTGTCGTAGTAATGAGGCTTATAAAACTAAAAACTTAATACTAAATTTATCAATCAAAAAGTATGTATGAACTAATTCAGTTTGTTGCAGTATGTACTACTCAAATATTTTTACATAATAGTTATTTTATAATGTTATTTTAACGTTAAGCCATTCCGCCTTCGGCAGGGAAGAAAAGTAGACTTGTCGAGCTGGTAGTAAACAAGCCAACACAAAGCTAAAATGTTGCGATAATTAGTAATTACTAATTAATTACAAAGCGATAAAGCAAAATCACAGTGGTTCTATTTACTTGGTGAAACAATATTGCTTTTGACATGTTATCGTATTGTTTTTAACTCGGCCGCCATTACTGTCAAGTAAATAAGAGTTATCATAACGTTGACAACACGATGGCAAAAATCTGTATTTTTTTTACCGAGTAGAATTTAGTGCCCCAGGTTTTGTGTATAATGATATCGCATATCCGATTAAGCCCCAGGATCATAAAGCAAGAAATAGGGATCGGTGAACAGAAACGCTTCTGTTCAGATGAAAATAATTGTTTTAAGAAACTGGGCCGAGATTCTACGCCCCCCACCTTATTGTTTTTGACGTGTTGCCGTATTTTCAACGTTTTGGTACCTCTGATTTACTTGACAATAATGGCGGCTGTGTTAACAACAATACCATAATACGTCTAATAAATGGCAATATGGTCTAGATGAATATTGGCTCAGTTCTTTTGTGATGGAATATCTTAGCGTCTACAAGACTTCTTATTTACCAATTTTATCATGTAACAGCTACAAGTTCTTCATATTAGTGTTGTACATTTGTGGAAATGTTAGTGAGGCGGTTTAATGTAGCAATTTTGTTTGATTTCTCTTTTACTCAACACTTCCATTTATTTTTAATCCACAAGTCACAATTCATGGTAAATTTAATGTTAATCCCATGCTTGTCGCTCAATGCTCATTTTTATTCGTTCACCACAAAAGCTCTGTTTTATTAAATCTTGATACGCTTATTGATGTTATTTTCACTAAATTAAATGGACTCTTTATCAAGGCCTTAAACCATGTACAGTCACCCAGTAAACATCATTGTTGCCTCGTGATACGGTTAAAAAGATGTCAAAGATTTCAAACTTTTTCATATTTAGTGAAAAAAGTGTTCATACACAACTTGAGAACCGTAGAAATTAATTAGGACGTTCAAAATATTATAATAAGTTTAAACGGTTTTTCATAGTAAATAATTAATGATCACCGATCCAATGTTTACATGGCGTGTTGGTACAGATTTGTTAACTTTTTTTTGTTTTTAATTCATGAACGAAATTCCTATCTTCTTACCGAACTCGATTTGTAATCCTTCTTACTCCGTATTTTGTAAATTACCAAAGGTTAGCTTTATTTATTATTCAAAAAGGGCTTTGATCATGTATTATGCTCACTTTCTGATCATATCTGTAAGATGAACAATCTGCCAACCGCAATAATAAAATTTTAGGGAGATGTGTGTGTAGTGAGTATGGTTTCTCGAAGCTCGCTTCAAAGCAAGTTTAGTGGATTACTGATTAGACTGAACAAGTGAAGGCCTTGCTCTTCCTTCAAAACTATTCGCGATGTAAACGTATCGGTTTAATTTGATAGCCAGCGAAGCAGACCATTAAAGTACACGTACTATCGTTCCAGCGATCACTAATGAGAAATGTGGAAAACAAAACTATTCATATTATTTTAGTAGTATAAGTTAGTTACTGGCTAGGTGAACCTTTTGGAGGAGCATTTTTATATCCAATAGAAGTAGATTAAGGTTATATTGGTACCCAAAGGGTCGAAGCACCCAGAAATAGCGTTCTGCGATGCCGAGCAGCTGTCCAACCCTAACCAGTAAAAATAAAAAGCTGACGAACGCAGAATCACCATAATTGCTGTTTCGTCCCCAGTTTTAAATTCTGACCTATCCGTAATAAGCGATTTGATGAAAGAGGAATCTGTCGAACTGGATCTAAACTCTATAATCATCCTGTCGACGCGGCATAAGGCAGCCGTCTCACCGCCGGCGAGACTACTATTATCTCGCTCAAGAAACGAACAAAATATCACGTTTCAATTTAAAAAAAACACATACTTATATAAATAGTTGATCGCTGGCTCTACTCGCTTTTCGCTCATCGTCTCCAGTGGGACAAGTGCTAAGGCACTACGCTACCGCGTAAACGGGAGAGCAAGGTCTATGAGGCACTTGTTGTGGGTGTACATCTGTGCGCCTGGGTTGTTCTTCTTTTTTACCGACAATAGCCCGTCTCTCGTTTTGTTAAGCGTACCATTAGAGTATTAATAATTATGTTTTTCGTGTTTAGTACACGTCCATATTTAGTAATCATCGAGCTCTTTCTTTACCCAGTATTTTTTTATACTTTGTCAGAGTGGTCATCTATAGATTGGTCTCGGCTGAAAACAACCACTCTGTCAGTGTTTTTGGTAAAGCACATTAAATAATAAAACATAATCTGCAGTTGAAATCGAACACAGAAACCATAATTATTGATAGTGCAAAAATCTAAAAAAAACAGATAATAGTCAGGATATTGTCGGAAAAAAAAGAACGGCTACGTTATTGTGGTACTTGGTAGGTGGTAAGCTCGACCAACGGCGAGCTCGGCGCGGACGACCCCACGGCGGGCCACAGCAACACGCCCATCACGCAGCCGCACCACGACGTCGACGTCATCGACGACACCAAGTCAGTCTTTCAGCTGTACGGATCCTTTTTTATTACTTATAGCTTTAGTTTAGCTTTTAAGTGACGCGACGGACTGACGTTGAGGACAGTGCGAGAATATTTTTCGTTTTTGTAACTTGTGCTGTTATGCCGCAATTTGACTTGGCAGTATTAAACAATTATCGTTCCTACATCTCATAAAAAATATCCTTTTCTGATGTCAACACTGAAAAACATAGACAAACAAACGAACAGACAATACGTTTTTGTGATTATTTTAAACTACTATACTATTACTATATTATTATTATTATACTAGCTTTTGCGCGCGACTCCGACCGCGTAGAAGTAGTTTATTTCTATTCCCTCGGAAACGGACAAATTTTCCGGGGTAAAAAGTAGCGTATGTGCTATTACAGACTTCTATCTTTGTACCACATTTCATTCAGATCCGTTCAGCAGTTCTGGCATGATTGAGTAACAAACATCCAAAATTTCGCATTTATAATATTAATAAAGTAATAATAATAAGTAAGATAACGTAGTTATATTTACAACCATATTTTTACACTTTCCGATAACTACAATCACATGCATGACTATAATGTTATTTTTGGGTCTATATTGGAATCCCTAATAGTCATTTGTCCTAATCGTCATTTGTCCTAATTCATCATTTGTCCTAAAGCCATTTCCGCCTGATGTTTAAAACGTTTTAGTGTTGTTATTACCTTATAACACAACAGTAACCTAACCTAACCGCAGGTATTTTTGGAAAGCTTAAACAGTTGTATGACTCAGTTAAAAACCGGTTAAGGAAATTCAATAATTTAGGACAAGCGATATTATGGATCGCGAATGACACCCGTTTTTTATATACAAAAAGTCTAAAACGCGTCCTACTTCATTTGATGTATGTATATTTACACAATCGTACATGGTAACGTTATCAAGTGGTGGGGCATATCTTCGTGGATTGAATATACAAATTTTGTATAACCACTTAAACGCATTCACTGCCCGCACCGCATATACGCGTTTTCCTGACTTCCATCAAGTGCCTTGAACTCGTATGTGCTTTTTAAAGTGTAAGAAGCTCGCTTGGTGTGCTCCTGGGGTTCCTTGTACTAAAAACAGTACATAATACGGCCAATGAAATAAAGATCTAGTGCAGAGGAAGTAAAGTGGAATTTCTTTTGTTTTCGTGCCTACTGATCAAATTAGAAAATGGACTTTATTTCATTCACAATAGATTCATATTCCATTGCCAATTTAGGGCCTTAGGAGGGTATACCAAAGAAGAGGAGGGGTTATAAGTGGGAGTCTCTTTTTAATGCGCAATGTTGAAAAGAGATTTTCGCGTGTGATTCAAGTTACAAGTTTTCGTGATACTGTCACCTGGGCAAGGAGATGACAGCGAATGCATTGAAGTTGTTAGAATACTTATTTTGTATTTCTCTAAATCTACACGATGTTTGGAAGCGGCTTAATCAGCTCAAAGGGAATGATAACTTAGGTGTTTAAACATTTCATAGACGAGCTAGGTACGGGAATTACGTTGTTTTCTTTTTATTGGTATTACAAAGTTTAAAAAAAATTACCTGACTGTTTACAGCGTGTATCAGTGTCAGGAGGAGTGTCGATAAATTAAAGAATAACATTTAAAAACAGCGAGCCTTGGGGGAGGCCTATGTCCAGCAGTGGACGTCTTTCGGCTGACATGATGATGATGATTTAAAAACAAAATTGGCTATACAGTGCTATATCTAAAAATGTGATAATACACGAGATACAGTGGTGGACATATAATTAGAAACACTTGCGACGTATTTCACATTATACAAGGCACATTGCCGTAAAACTTTTGTTTTTGGAAATAAAACAACAAAATGCATAGAATACGTTCAACAACTTATAATTAATTAAAAAACAAATAAATATCCGAGTTTACAACTACCATTTAGATATTTAGTTACGTACAAAAACTAAACGACATTTGCAGTACCCATCCGTCATGGACAAGTAATTAGAAACACTAAAGAAATGAGGTAAAAATCAAAGTTTTAACGTGTCAACGTCAACAATTTCAAATTATTTATGTAAAATAATGTTTGGTTTACTAAATTTCTTAACAATTAATATTTAGTTGCATAGCCTTTGTTATTAATGACGGCTCTGCAACGACGTGGCATTGATTCAAGTAATTTCATACATTTATCGAGTGGGATCGAGTTCCATGCTTCAACAAAGGCTTCGTAAAGTTCATTTTGACTGGAATTACGTTTAACGGAGACTTTTTTTTTAACGACGTACCACAAATTTTCAATTGGATTTAAATCGGGACTATTTGCAGGCCAGTCTAACATGGTAACACGTTGCTCACTAAGAAAGGATTTAACACTGCGGGCCGTGTTTTGGGTCGTTATCGTGCTGAAAGATCCAGGTCACAGGCAAATGGTCGTCGGTGTAGGGAATCATTGTCTCTTCTAAGATGTTTATGTATTGAAATTGATCCATTATACCTTCAATCTTACGGACGGGTCCAACTCCGCAACCAGAAAAACATCCCCATACTTTAATATTACCACCGCCGTGTTTGACTATGCTCCTCGTGTATTTATAATCAAAAGCATGGTTTATTGGACGTCTAACGTAGCGTTTGCCGTCTGAATTCACCATATTTATTTTTGTTTCATCCGAGAATAACACTTTTTTCCATTCTCGTACGGTCCAGTTAAGATATTTCTTTGCAAATAATAATCGCTTCTCTCGGTGTTGCTTGGTAAGAAGCGGTACCTTTCGAGAAACCCTCCCGAACAATTTAGCTTCCACTAATCTGCGGCGTACCAGTTTCGAGGAAATGTTCCTTGGGTCATCAGGTGAAAAAACTTCATTTCTAATCTCGTTGGAGCCTTTGAACGGGTCCTATTTAGCTACACGTATTATTTGCGAATCTTCCCGGGGAGATGTTTTCCTTGGACGAGCCTTTCTAACAACACTTTTAGTAGTTCCGTTAGTTTTATAATGAGCAATAGCGTTGAAAACTTTCTTCACAGAACATTCTAGATGTTTAGCAATTCTTCTATAAGTCCACTTTCGATCTAAATGTAATTTAACGATTAATTGCCTGGTTGACTCGTCAGAACTCTTATTTTTACCCATTTTTAACAATACTTATTATTCACGTAATTTTCCAAATTGACGTTTAATTGCCGCCGAAACAACAGAAAAAGCGTAAAAAGATGTTTTCTTTTTAGTTTCAAAAATGGAACGAACCATGGATCCTGTTTCTAATTAGTTGTCCAAGCGGCCAGTAATAGAAATTCAACTATCATGATTTTTAAAATCTTTTAATAATTAAAGATAGAACAGATTTACTTTTTTAAATATTTTATGAGTTTTTTAACTCATTGGCTATATTCTGGCATAGTCAATAGTGATTTAATCAATATAATTTTTACTCATAACGATAGTTCATTCTGTGTTTACCTAAGTTTTATGTACTGTTTCTAATTATATGTCCACCACTGTATATCATCCTCTTAAATCTTTGAACGTAGTTTGCAAATATCCTTCATATGAAGATTTTTAATTCCCCAACACTCATTGCATTCATTGCACTAGTAGTAATTGTACACGATTCTTGTATAATTTCAAAATATGAATGTCATTTTAATTAACTCCTTGGAATTACTTACACGGCACTGGAAACGTTTTTACTTTATATTACTTTAAAACTTGTTTTCATCACTGTTATTCCCTGCTATAGTATCTACGACGCTAGCAAGATAGGTAAAAGGAAAAATACCCCTCGATGCGTCTTTATACCTTTCATAACACTCGAGCAGCCTTCCCACCCCGCCTGCTACTTAGAGTTTTCCTCGAGTATTTACCAACTCAATGAACCTGTACCTATGCAGACTCTGTAAATCGTCATACAGGCAATCTTTGTTTTCCAGGTGTTGCTGTTTCTTCAAACGCAAAAAGAAGAAATGCGCCGCCCGCGCGGGCAAGTGACGCGGCCCCCGACCCCGCGCGCCCGCCGGCGTGAGGCTCCGCTGAGGCGATTCGCGTAAAGCAGATGTTTACTTTTGCGGTTTTATTTATGCCGATAACTTGAGCTCTTTTTGACTCGAGTACCTCGATGCACGATCATATTTGGAACGTCCCTGAACTGCAAAAACAAATGAATTGAACGAGTCATTTGTTAACCTATTACGGACTCTAAATCTTAGGTTTAGAGCGCTTTGGAGTTTAGCAAATGTCGCCGCTTGGTCAGTTTTTGCAGTAGAGGAGTTATGTGATTTCAAGATTTATGAAGGAGATTTTTACAGTAAATTTTCAGAAGTATCTTAGAATACATAATGTCCTTTAAAGAAAATTTCATTCAATCGCGTATCCGCTTAAAATCATAGGTATATTAGCTAAATAAAAACGTTTTACTGAAATGATAATAAGCAAAGTGCATTACAAAATGGTTCTCTACTGATTAAATATGTTAAATACTGAGGAGCCCACTTCGAGACATTAGACATTACAGGGATTATATTTTTGCGGAATCAAAACCTTGTCTTAGTTTAACCCAAGATATTGAATGCAATATTTTAACTCGGCCTGTCTCCTTAATGAAAGTGAAGATGGGCGATAGGATACCATTATACTATCGAGTATGTACCTGTGTTTTTGACCAATTTACATTTCAGAGTATCACCGCTAAATATCCCTATTTAATTTGACTAAGTTTTGGGTATTTAATCGCTAGTCGTTCATATGTGAATTAAATGATATCACATCGTGGCTTACGGTTAGAAAAATTCGCAAAAAATAAAAGCAATAGTAACTCTAATTAGTGCTGTAAAAAGTATGAAATTACTTTTACTGACTAACTAACCGAACGATACTTATGCGCTCGGTTGGATTGAAAAGTGCCTCTATACGTTATAAAACTACAACATATACACTTAATAGACGCGTATGTAATAAACATACGCACGCTCGTCAGCTTTTAGCTGATAGAATGGTACTGATGTTGTTCATAGATATATTGTTCATAGATATTTTTATTACTAATAACTTTACCTTGTTTCGAAACACATTTTTGTTCGTTGAGAATTAAAAATCTGCTATCTGCGCGCATCGCCACAGCATAGCTTTTAAATTTAAAAACACATTGTATATTATGAATTTTATGTAAAAAAACGCTCAGAGAAAACTACTCACCGCCATTAAATTGACGCCTTTCATACACATACCGACTCAACGTTGAAATCATTGTAACATTTGTCTAAAGTTACTTATTTTTTATGTAGTCGGTTGTCATTACTATTTGAAGTCTTCATTATATTGTTAATAGTATTTGTCAGCGGCCATTCCGGAAGTCATGGCGGGCTGTGGGTGAATCGATACTCAAGTCGTGGTCGTGTGCGGCGACCACGCGCGGCCTCGCGCCGGCGCGGTCGGCAGTTCAGTTTTGTGTTCCCGTCCGTAGCGTATTATGTTTAATTTTTCACTAAATTCTATCCCTATCTAGTGCGACGTGAGATTTACTATAAGTACCTCATATACATAACTTAGTGCGTGTCGTCCAGTCACTCGCATCGATGGTCCATTCCAGCTGTCGAACAAATCGAACGATTTGTGAATCTTTCATCGCGATCATTATCAACCGTAGTTGTATACAGACTAGTGTCGACTCTTTACCGTTTCGTGACGCAGAAGTGTATTCCGTACTTCCCGCGAGTTCTTCACTTGAAACGCAGTGTATTTGGGTTGTCACATAACTAATGAATTACCATAACATATAGTATGCATCCTGTATACCTGGTCGGTTCGAGGTGTTGGAGCTCGCTACTCGAGGTGTGCTGAGCGCCGCGGCCGGGGCGCCCGGTCCGCCCGAGACAGGTCGCACGCCGCGACAGGTTGTGACACGCCGAGACAGGTTGTGACACGCCGAGACAGGTCGCACGCCGCGACAGGTTGTGACACGCCGAGACAGGTTGTGACACGCCGAGACAGGTCGCACGCCGCGACAGGTTGTGACACGCCGAGACAGGTCGCACGCCGCGACAGGTTGTGACACGCCGAGACAGGTTGTGACACGCCGAGACAGGTCGCACGCCGCGACAGGTTGTGACACGCCGAGACAGGTCGCACGCCGCGACGGCTCCCCGGAGCGCCGCGCGCCCCGTGCCTCCGCTCAGCACACCGATCAATGCATATTTTAGGATATAATTTTATTTAGTCATTGCGTAAACTAAGTTCACTTTGTGCAAGAAACAAGTATGATTACTATATTATTTAAAATTGGCTCCGTTCCTATAGTGGCCACATACTTTCCTATTCATTATTTATGCTCGTATTCTTTAATTATTATAGTTTTAATATATGACGTAACTTGAACTGCAATTCATGCAATACGTGAGTGAAATAAAAGTAAAGTTTCGTGGCAGACGAATGTCGCCCTACAGTATGAAAGAAATCGGTTGTTTACTCGATGACATAATTGCTGTTTAGCGTGCAATAATTTATGTAAAAGTTCATTACAATTATGTATGTAAAGAGGTTTGTTTCAATGGGCGTGCCCGACCCGGTGTGGAGCCGAGTGGACTGGCTTATCTCCTACAAGACTGATCGAAACATTTCACCTTGTGTACAAATAACGCGGCTCTGGGCTCTCGTCAATTCACATTATTGCAAGCTTCCTTTTCATAGCCGTACTCTTATGACGGTATATCACTTGTGTAGGGTAGGATCGGTCCGCGGAGCGCGGCGCGGCGTCATGTTATTTATTGGAGTTGTTGGAGTCGAGTGCGAATAGACTGAGTAGTCATCGGCGCGCGTCCCGCGGCCGTCGAGTGGCCTGCCCAGCGGTTACAAAGCGGTTTGTGTCGAGTCTCGAATGGCTTGAACGAAACGCCCAAAATGTTAATTTGCAGTCTTCCCTTAACGTAGGAACTTTGAATCTGATTCTTTGTTTTTTAACTTACGACGCGTAGTGTTAATACTTAGTCGCTGTACGCGCTGTGGCCACTCGACGCGGCCGCTTCTTTGGCGGTGTAGAAATTGTACAGCTTAGGGGGAAATACATTTGTATATTTGTGCTTGGACAGGACGCGGCAAGTATTATCAAGTGCGTGGTTTGCGTAGAAGTAAGATTGTGTAGATGTCGATGTTCGGCAATGCTGCTATACTGAAGCGTTTGGGAAGCAAGTCTGTCTGTCGTCAGCGGCGAGGCGCCAGAGCCGGGCGCCGCGGGCGCAGCGCGGCAGACAGACATCGCATTGACGTCATGAGTTATGGATTAGTCACGGTTATGTAGTCATCACAAATTTGTATTCCCGCGTTAGAAGTTATTAATTTTTGGCAAATCGTATGTTCAAAGTCATTGAACATACAACATCTTGTTGTGTCGATTTCATATTTTTAGAAAAAGTATAGGTAATGCGATTATTGTCGAAAATTGTGGATATGTAAAAGGAAATTTTTAAAATTAATTCTTTAATAAGTTTTGAGGGATTATTGTGAACAAATGAAGTATTCTCCTCGTTAAATGATCGTTAATATGTATTGTAAAAGCATTGCAATATAATCGAGTGTAATAAACCATGTATGTCTTAAACATGATGATAAATACCATAGTTGTACCTAATTGTTACTTTCTATTTGCTAGATAGTATAATCAAATTAGATTGGGTATTCAAATTTTAATGTGTTTTGTGACCCGCGAACAAATCAAGGCCGCGCGTGTTAATACGCAATATTATATAAACTGTGTTGAAGTCCGTTGGTTCGCCGGTCACGTTGATGGTGCAGACGAGGTGTTTTTTAACGCTAGTACTTATTAGTAAAACTCTAGGAAATTGTTGGGTGCAGATTTGGGTTCGGTTTGCTATATAGCTTAGATCTGGCTTTGACGAAACACGTTGCTCTAAACACTTAAAAGGAAATGTCCTTATTTTATATACAATCAGTATCGAATATTCTAATCTAAACGGTCTAGGGAGCATAACAAATATTTTCAATTAAATTAATTGGTAAAATATTTGTGACCTTTTTGATGTGTGTAGGAATTTTAGATAGGTATTTTAAGAAGCGACCAGCAATATTATTTATATAATTTTAATCAATATAATTGTGCTTACAATTGCTGGGTCTGTGTGTGCTAAGCTATATGTCACGCCGGCCGGCCTCCCGCACCATCAACCTGACCGCGAAAGATGACGTTAATAAAATCTTTATTAATAACCACAATGTTATGAAGCACCCTATAATTTCATTCGTCGCGGAGTAAGCAGCGATGTAAGTGAACAATTGAATTATGTACTGTGAAAGTTGCACCAAAAATGTAGATGTATGCGAGGAAAGCTACCGGCGGCGCGCCCGCGGCCGCCCCGGCGACGTACTGCATAGTTAATTTAAATTATAATTTAATCCTTTCGCTTACCTAAGTAAGTCATGTTCAGTCGGTCGGCTTGCGAACGCACGAGGAAGAGTTTTGAGCTATAGTTATTAACTTTATGTATTATAAATATTATAATACATGATGCTTTTGAAACTGAATTGAATTCTTATTGTAAGTATAAAATAAATATTAATATTCATAGAAACAGTTCTCAGTGTTTATTTTTTCTGTAAGATGTATGGTAAACATTTACATACGCAATTTGACTTGAATTCAGTTAAGGTCACAACCTGTTCAAAAATACGAAAATATTTGTTAACTCATAATTAAATAAAGCTTATTATAAGATATTAGTTTTATTCTTTGTGACGGCTAACCCTAACTAGCTGAGGTAGATCACGGTCTTCTTATATATTCCGAGTTTACGTATTCGTTGTCACATTCAATCTAAAATAACGAATGCTGACCTAGACGACGAGCACATAATATTTTATAGCTGTGATTAGGTTGTCGTTTTGTTCCTGTAGTGTTACAGCTTGTAATGTAAACATGTCGGAAATATCTCCGAGAAACACAAAGACCAATCAACGATACCGATCTTTCATAAAGAAAATCGTATGAAAGCCTACAAGAGTTCATAAAGATAAGAACCGGCTAAGTGCGGGTCGGACTCGCGCACGAAGGGTTCCGTACCATTATATGTATATACAATATAAGACACTAATATCAGTTGCGGTTATTAATATGGACCAAAAAAACGGCAAAAAAATTACCGTTGGTGAATGGGAGCCCCATTTAAATCATTATTTTATCCTGTTTTAGTAAATGTTATAGCTGCAACAGAAATACATCATTTGTGAAAATTTCAACTGTCTGCTTATCACGGTTCATGAGATACAGACCGGTGACAGAGAGAGAGACGGGCAGTAGTAGTCTTAGTAATAAGGTCCCGTTTTTACCCTTTGAGTACGGAACTCTGAAAACAAGGTAGCTTTTCATGCTCGAAGGGCAAACCGCCCAGAAATATCAGCGCCGCAGTGGAGCTCCGTCGAAGTTGTAAGTTCTAAGATGTATTGAAGCCTTAGGCCGCTTCCTGACTTGGCGGTATGCTTGCAGTAAAACATACTGTCGGCATAAATGCTGCGCATTGATTGGTGGATGCCACTAGTTGCCTAGCAACCCTTACCGATTCCGTGTTTTACTGCAAGCATACCGCCAAGTCAGGAAGCGGCCTTATACAAAGACTGATTGGTATAGAAAAAAAAAATGTCGTTTAGTCTGAATAGTTAACACATTATCCTTACGGTAGCAATTTTAAACCGTCGTATGTCGAAAGTGAAAAAAAACAGATCACTGTATAGTCCAAAAAATAAGTAAAGAGAAAATACATTTTTCACCTTCGACATAAGAGGGGCTCAATGTAGGTACACTGACTGCATCAATAGTTATTGTTGTTACAAGGTCGGAATATGATAAGGGTAATGGCACTGGTAATAGACAAGGACCAATACTGGACACTTGATTCTTCCTTTAAATAATATCGTCGGTGATACTGCAAAACCGCGTAACTAACAAATTTATGATAGAGCAAAATAAACCTTACTGTCTTATAAAAAAGGTGCATGTTGCTCCTTATTTAAAATGTTACTTACGCGGTTTAGCAGTTTCACCGACGATATAATGGTTGTTTATTTATTTTGCAACACGCAATTTGTAACTGTACAATCTTTGTGTCCATCATTGTTTCCTTTTAACAAGTTTCCAATTACCCTCACCCTATTCGTAGCCATGGCGGAGGTACCACAAGGTCAAATTTTCGTTTCCAACTTTCATTTATCCGAATTCCATGTTTTTCAGAATCATTCACTTTTCAAAGTTACACGTGATATATACCTATACAACATAGGTTCGGATACGTTTAACCTTTCGTATGCCTAGTTCCTGATAAATTCGTTCACAAAGTTCGTTACAAAAAAATGCCAACGCTTTGCGCAAAAAAGTCTGTGGGCTCCAGAGGGTTTGACGTTTCGCAAAATTGGGTTCCGAAAGGTTAAACTCGGTCACGTGACACCAATGACGTCATAGCCCGGCAGACGACGGGTACAAGTATGCGAGCCTCTCCGGCATACGAAAGGTTAATCCTGGAAAGTTTCAGAAAAAATGCGTTCCTAACGTGTGGAACACGTTTGTTCATGACACATGAAAGAATTGGGAACAAAAAATCGACTTCGTGATAGGTAATATCACAAACAAAGTAAGGAATTCTTAACACTACTGCTTGGCGAGGCGAGGCGTTTAAATAACACCGGTTACACGGTACTGTTATACATGGAAACTCCAGCTTCGGCGCCGCCGTCGACCGGCTGCAGTGGAGGGTGTAGCGGTGCCGTACATACCAAGTACCTTCTCAGCAGGCCTTGGGATTGTACATACAAGTATGTAATAGGATATCCAAAAGAAAACAAGAGCATTACTTATAAAGTTTATTTCGACCAACGTCCACATTCCAATCAATAAAGATAATAACTAGAAACAATTGCGTAAGTAGGTATGTAACGGAACTATAGCTACGTTCGCGGACGAGCCGGCGAACGAACGATTTGAAACCTAAACTCTAGCTAGTACTAAACATTCAGCGATAGACACTACACATAATTGCACCAACGTTAACACAAAAATGCCTTAAATTATAAATTGCGTAACAAAGTAAAAATATAGATATCTAAGACAGAGTAAAATCTAAGGTAATATTATCATTATATTAATTTGAAATCTTAAATAAATAACTTTTTCAATTCGTCTACATTAAAATCATACTTTATCTCGAGATAATACTTAACCTAAATTAAATCGTACGATCTCACTAACGCAAGGAATAATTTCATTGAAACTGTAAAATCATAATAAAAATAGAGAAAATATATCGTAACAAAATATTTATAGAGTAAAAATAAATGTTGAATCATCGGAAAGTTAACCGCACAGATGGACCGCGCGCTCTGCAAGCGTTGCGAAATGATATATGGTACTTTCATCGTGGCTTAGATTAAGTGAAACGGACTAAATACCGTTAACTACGAAACTCTTGACTTCTGAGTTATTTCGGGACTCATAGTCGGAGACCTCTTCGATGAGTATGTCCTCGGTTTTGACGGGGATGGGCGGGAACAGGTCGACGAGCTCCCCGAGCTTCCTGCCCGCGGTCACGAGGGTGCTGCTTAAGAACGCGTCGTCCAGGTCACCGCCATCGAATTTGGCGTCTATCTTGTAGACGTTCTCGTAGTTTTCCTCCTTGACGATGGGCGGGAGGTAGTCCCGCCCGTCGTCGTAGTCGAAATGTATAGTTTTCATACGTTTCTTGAGTGTCGGCGGCCAGTCCTCGTCGACGGGCAGGTCGCGGTACCCGCCGGGCAGCGGCGCGGGCGCGCGCGCCACGGCCGGGTAGTCGTGGTCCGCGGGCGGCCGGTGGAACGTGATCAGCTCGTCCATGTTGAACTCGCCTTCGTCGATCACGGCTTCGTCGAACACCATTTCTGAAAATTCATCATGACGTTACAAATTTTTTTTTTCGGGATGGAGAAGGCGAACACAGGCCACCGGATGCTAAGTGGGCTCTGAGGCCCATACACATAATTGCAATCTCAAGACTACAAAGCGTTGGCAGCTCTAAGGCCCAAGATGGAATGCCTCTATACTAGCCATTGTTACTTGAGAAGGACATCCAATCAATTAAGCTCCAATTTACTATGGTATAAAGTTAATATTTACAATTTAATATCAGTCAAGCTAAAGTAAGAGCACTCACTACGCAGCCTTAATTCGCTGTGCTCTGAACGGCCGTAGTGAGCTGATTGATTCACCACTCTTTCAAATAATGTGTTTGAGCTTGACGATGAAAAATTCCTGTGTGCGATGTAAATTTTGATTTACGAATGAACAATAGTAATAAATCTTTCCATTCAAGTGTTAATCATTCATTAGTTAAGAAACATTTATAAATGCTAACTACGGTTTGATGGAGCGCTGCAAATGAAGACTTTTACTTTAATACCGAAAAAAATACATTTTAAGAGATTTTGGAATGCTTCTTTACCTAGTACTAACACAAACTGGCAGCTTATTAGTAAGTAGTGGTGTACAAAACTAATATGGAATTTTGAATATAGAATGTCGAAAGGTCTATACAGATGTGTTACAAATACATGCAAGAGGTCATTTACTTAAGTTTTTCACCTATAGTTTATGTGACTGGTGCATAATGCCTAATTATGTGTACAGTTGCATACATTACTTTATCTTCATGCATATCATAAGTTTTCTACAATATGTGAGAAACTTGTATCTGTGGGTGCCCTGTATCTTAATGATCCTATATTTACATTAAAGTGTGGGTCACCAATACTTTAATGTGAACATTAAGATGCAACGACACCGATAACCGATACTTTAATGACATGCAATACTTTAATGTTAACGTTAAAATACAACCACAGATACAGGTTTCTTAATATAGGCCATTTGCTTATCGTTTCTGAAAATATTATTGGGAAGTTATGATATGGAGTTAGATACTTAAATAATCCACAACGACTAGTCCTACCATATAATTGTGCGATTGCGTAAATATACCTAAAATTTGGTAATGAGCTGCACCTGTAAAAACCGTATAAATCAACGTTTATTTTTTATTACTTTTAATTATTATGCTGTCAATAGCTACTTTCAAAACAGTGACATAATAATTCACGGGTATTCTCCCAATTTAAAATAGCAACCGCGCTTAAGTAAGCCTTGCATAATCGACAACAGTTTGTAAAAGTGAAGAAAGTTCAGTCTAGTCGAAATTATGCAAGGGAATCTCGAGCGTGACCGTATTTTGAATAAGCAATGCGGCCAGTTTTTAAGCCATGAATTACAGCACTACGTTTTTAGAAAGTTGAGTACTGAAACAAGACTGAAATCAATTGAGTTTCGATATACCGTTTTTTTATTCAACTCTCGATTAATATGTTTTCTAACCTGTCTTCTAATTAGAACGAAATTTAAAAGTTTTTCCTTAGATAGGTTTATAATTTTTTTTAAATAGGGATATATGTATTTTCTTTTGTACAAACAGTTGGAAAGTTTATACAAACCGTAACAGTATGGAACATTTTGTAAGTGTCTATAAGTTATAATCCAAAGAGTGATAGAGATAGGATAAGTTACATAAGTAAACAGCAGTTAACTGTAAACGGTTAAAATCTTGAATAATAGAAAATTCTGTTATTTAGTGGAAGCAAAGTTTTGATATGAATATCTGTCACTTTTGGTGTGAGTGCGTAACAAGGGTGTCCCAGCCAGGAGGGAAAGTATTTTAAAAATACCTTTTTCTTAGTGAATTAGGATAATAAAGAATGTTGAATTATTTTTGAATCTTGACTATAAGAGCAATGCTAAACCTTTATAAAAATTAGACATTTTCTTGTATATTACTGTGCTTGATTAATCAATAAATTTATCTTTACCTTTAGTTTATGAATTAAGGGGCTACCATGGGCAGATGACCTTCGATCTGAAGCTCTAAACTTTCAGTTGTTGTTAAAACCTATTTACATGAACACTGCTGTTCTTAAATACCTGCCGTCTCATTTTTCTTTTACAAGTCACTAATATCGAGATTTGTGCTAATCAAATTTTGTCATTTTTACTCCATAAAAGTAGTTTTATGAGCTTTATTTCCATATTTTTCATTTTAGAAAAAAACTTATTAATGAAGAATATTTAGATGTAGTTTCCATATCAATTGACGCCGACATGAAAACGTTATATCCAATTTTGTGTTTATAAAAACATATCGCTATGTTTTTAAAAATGTATGAAAAAATAACCACAGGTATTTTTGAAATTCTGTTCGACAGAATCAATACATAAATTTACATTATATTGACTGAGTTATAAGAACTTAAACTTCATCAAAAACGTCTGTTATGGGATTTTATGCCATTCTACGTTCAGTTTCAGATTTATAATGTTAATATAGTGCTAACAGTATATATTTTATTCATAGTCATCGACGGTATATTTATTGGTCAAGTAGTTGACTGTTTTAAAAGTTTAGACATACAATCAGAAGCAGAATTTTAGTAGTAACAGAACCAGGTGGTCAGGCGAAGAGCTCAACATATTCGAAAATTCATAAATTAATTATTTATTGGTTTCAAAATCAAAAGTAAGTCTCCTTTGCGTAGAACTTGCTATGTCCAATATTTAAGGGTGTCGCTATGGCTGTATCCATTGGTAATGGTGAATGTATGTGAATAAACTCTGTTCCTATTCAGACTGTTGATATGTTTATATGAGTGACGTAATGAAAAGGTCCCTCGTGTATAGTGTGTACAGAGTGGACAGGGGGATGGTACTGACTGTTGGCGGCGGAGAGCAGCGCGCGCGTGACGGCGGGCGCGGGCGCGGGCGGCGCGGGGTCGCGGCGCTCGTCGCGCAGGGACGGCAGCGCCACCAGCGCCACCGACAGCAGCAGCACCAGCAGGCACGTGGCCGGCTGCGCGGCCTTCGCGCCTCCCGCCGTCGTCACGCCTGTCAGCACGTTCTGGGGGAACACCGGGAACATTGTATTGTACCGCCCGCATGGGAAGCAGCGAGGAAGGGAGACAGTGACGTAAGTGTGGCCCCGGTAATCGTCATGCCGCCGCCCGTCTCGCTCCTCGTCGTGCCCCCCGCTCTGTTTTTTGGTTTTTGAGCCCGAGAAGCGAAGCGTCGTGAATATATACGTGAGTGTTTGGGAAGAGAGGGCAACATCGCGACGGCGGAGTAACATAATGTAGCAAGGATATGAGAGCGGAAATGTATACAATTAAATCAGGGGACAACCAACACGGACAAATATGTTTTATTAGCATTAAATTTATGTTGAATCGATCGGACGAAAGATTTACTCGCGCCGGGCTTCGAAGTACTTCTTGACATTTCAAACATACGAGTATGATTTGTGACAAAGTCGACTTATGTTTTTAATACTGGAATTTCTTTGTCTTTAATTTTTTGTTCGAATTCACGTTTAGAAACCGGATCGAATGCGTGTACCTTTTGGCTACAAACGTCATACGACGGGTTCCTTAATAATTCAAATTCTGGAATCTCATTGACAATATTTTCAATGAGTCCCCGCGTAGAATCAAGGTCACTGACCCGCACGGACAATTTACTAAGTTCCGAGGGATTACTCTCAACCACTTTCGCCAAATCGTAATATTGTTGAACACGTCTGATATATCGCTCTTTTTTATTAACTAATGTTTTGATTTTGATGTTGAATTCGTCTTCGGACAGCTTAGACAGTGATAGCGCCATTTTGATTCGAAGAATGAATGTAGGTACCTACCTACGGACCACGCGCCGCGTGCTTATAAGTACAATAAATTCAGTCAAAAACATAATTATATACCGCAGAAATACATATTATAATATATGACTGCGTACACCACTATAATATTGTCATAAATAGAACTATTGAACAAATATTTATGCAATAATTAGGGCGTGTAACGTCACGTAATAACCTACGAGATCGAAGGTTATTACGTGAAAAATGTGTTTGAACTTGTTTTTACCCATTCTGAAACCTTTGTATCCGTTTAGAAGAACAAAATATGTTGCGTAAACTATGTTTTATAGACATAAAAAACCGAAGAAAGAAAAGGGGACTGGGGAACTTACAGGTGGGATCAGATTGGGTGAATGAAGGTCTTTCGGCTTGTACACAAGAGTTCTCGAAGCAATATTCCATTTGCTGAGGGTTCACTGCTCTTCTTCCATACTTTTAAGTCTAAGGGTACGTTCAGATGACAAGCGCTCAACGCGCGTTGAACGCGCGCTAAATTTTTGTATAGTGTTCACATGACACGCGCTTGCCAGGCGTTGAACGCGCGTTGCCGCGACCGCCATGGTTCTTTCGTTCATGGTTGGTTCAGTCAGTAGAGTTCTTACATTTGTCGAAGATGAACGTAGAAACAGTTTAAGCCCGTCTCTTTAAATTCCTATCTGAATAATCGCTACTTGTCATGTCCCATATCGCAGGACGTTTCTCTATTTCGTCTATAAATATTTAGAGCGAAAGCGCGCGCTCAACTGAACGGAAACATGGAAAACCAATGATCTCAAAGCGCGCGTTGACGCGCGCTGACAATAGTCGAGCGCTAGCGCAGCGTTCAACGCGCGTATTAATAAAACGCGCGTTAGCATGTGTACGGCCTGAATAAGTTGTTATGTAGTTGTAAACGCGCGTTACCAAAACGCGCGTTGAGCGCTTGTCATCTGAACGTACCCTTAGCCACAAATCAGTCTCAATACTATATATAAAAACACGTTTTTTCCTTCAGAGCAGGCGCGCGCGCGGTCGTGATGATACTTACTTTGACTCGTGTAGGGCGGGGGGTGTGTGCGCGGGGTGCGCTAGATAAGTTCCGACTTCTTCCGATAGATGGCGTTAGAGGAATGGGATGATTGAAGGGAATTATCGGTTTGCTAACACACAGTAGTAACTCTATTTTCCTGTGTATAAATCAATCGTAAAAAAATGTAGACAGTTAAATTGTCTATGAATTACGAATATTATTTTCCAGATTTAAATTGTTTTATGGGCTTCATAACAGACTTTCAGATTAATATAGCTAGACTAATTGAATTGGACTCTGTTTTGAGAACTGTAAGTTTGAATAGAAGTCTTATTTTGCTTTAAATTCTAAATATTTATACAAGCTGACATGATCTTACCTGTAGCCTCTTCAGCTGTGCTGAGAGCGACTGGTTCTGCGACTGAAGGATCTTTATTCTCCGGATGAGCGTCTGGTTATCCGCTGTGCACTGTTTGACCCTAAAACGACACACCACATTCAAAATATACTGGACGTTATATAAGATGTCGGCTTGTCGGCGGTATAAATTCAATTCATGTCTAGTTGGCAAATCATTGGCTGATGTTTTTCGATTTATTGAGTCATTCATTATGAACAGTAGCTTAAATAAAATGTGAATAATGAACTGCAAGCTAAATATAGAGGATCAGGTTTTTCAATGACGCTTATAGTGACAAGGTTCGAAGTGCTCAACATTTTTTTTGACTGATCACTTCTACCAGTTTTATCTGAGGCGATATCCTACAGATAGTAAAAATGAATTTCATGGCACCAACAATAACAAATAGACGGAAATATAACAAATAGTCATTTTGGTGTACTTATCTAAGATTTGATTGTTTAGAAGGCTAACGTGACAATATAATAAAGGTTATGTGAGATTAACGGTCTATCAAAACTTAAAAAGACTTAGACATTGATTATCTTCATAATTGTCGGGTCTACACTATAAAGATAAACAATGATAATTTTAATATTTAGTTAAAAAAAACCAGAAACACATAATTAGTCTCAAAATTATGTTGTAAATATACGTAATTTTACTTGGTGTTAAAAAATAAAACCCGATTCATTATACAAATAAGAATGTCAAGTGTTCATTAAATGCCAAGACTGGAATGACTGGAATGACTGTAACCATGGTAATAACAAAGTTATAATATTTATCATGGGACTATTATTACCATGGCAACGTTCATTATAGAATTGTTTTCACGCTTCGGTTACGCTATAGGTGGTATTCGGATACCATTAACTATATCAATATTAGCGGTTTATAGTACGGGAATAGAAAATAATATAAATGAAACTTCAATAAAAAGAGGTTCGTCTTGTAAAAAGTTTTAAAGTCATTCGGATCTCAAACTATGGGTATTCATTTCCGAGTACAATAAATCGCATTAAAGAGATACAAGAACATGACACACGACTAGCAATGCCAATACTACTATGACGCCCCTACACGTTTCGCGCGGGAAACTTTCTTATAGTGAAACGACTTTTTTGGAAAGGGTAACGACATCTGATCTATGACGAAGATTGGACGTTGCTGCGAGAGGAAGCTTTGTTACAATAAGAAGTTTATCTTGTGATCCTGAATGTTAGTAGGATCGTGCATGATCTGCAGAATACAATTTTACCTGCAGCCAAGCAGTTTAAACGGTAAAATAGCCGAGGACATAACTAGCATAAAGACATTCTATCTTAATTCTCTAGGTTGTCAAATATCATCAGGTTAAGGGCCCCTTGTGAGCTCGTTTGTGTACCCTACTCCGTGTTACGAATAAACCGGCATAGCTTTAAACTGATTCATTCTTAGCCTTTACTTTCTGCCAAGACAATGTTAGTCACTTTAGTAAAGTTTGGCAAAAAATAGACAGGTAAAATTCCAACATTCTTAAATAGTAACCGGTAAAAGTTGGAGCATGTTGCCGATTTTACTCTGAACAGCGTTTTTTTCTTGTACCACCTTTATACCAAACTATAAATAGTTAAGTAAAATAACTTTACAAGAATCCTACCTGTCTTCGAGCCCGTCAACATATTCCTTCTTGCGTTTCCTGGAGTCTTGGGCGGAGATCTTATTCCTGATCTTGCGGCGGATCCTCTTCAGCTCTCTCTCCTCATGTTTCGTGAGAGGATAACTGGTTGGTAAGGTGATGCCCTCCTTTGCTAGCAGGCGACGCTCTTCGGAAGTGAGAACGAGACGGGGATAGCCGTTGCGGCCGTCGTTGACTTGGGTTGGGTGGTCGTCATCGTCATCGCTGTGGTCGCTGCCTGAGTCATCTATTAAGAAATGTATTTTTGATCCAGTTAGTGGGATGTACTTGCGGAACGTGTCTGTATTATTATCATCGTAATTTTATATTGGTATAGTAATATGAGAAAGACTACATTACGCAATATAACACACGCTATTACAATTCCAATTATGAAGTTATAAATTATAAACCTATTTTTTTTTAAATAAAGTAGCGTGCTTTTCATCCTTCATTCACTTAAAGGAGGTAATTTTACTCGAATAAATAAATTCAGGTAAAGTACTCTCTAGCAATCGGGTCAATTTCAAGGAAATTATTGTCATTGTTACGGAGTCGCGAACCAAAGTTAGTCTTAATTACATTTCCACAACTCTTGGATCGGATCGACTAAACTGGAATGAGCATAATCTCCGAAATTAATGACCAAAACAGCAAAATACTATCAACTCGTCTTTAAATAAATCTATAACCGGTTTTGTCCGATCGGCTCGTTCGTGTGTGAACTCTGAAGTGCCAACAAACAAAAAATGCCCTATACCGTTATACCTACGTTTAAGTAAATGTCGAACACAACCTCTAAATATACGGTACTCGTACATAGCTTACTTACGCTTTAAATCTCTTCAAACGTCGCGCATCTAATTCAAGACAATTGTCTTCAATCAAATAAAGCGAGGTGACCGCACTCCTATTCTCTCTTTCAATGTACTATGAAACAGGTTACAGTAATATGAGACTGTACCTTGCAAACTAAACTATTTCGCTTACCGCAGTTATTATTTTCGTACTCATAGTCATTTCTCGAATCCACTTTGAGCTCCTGGCGTTTCTGCGACAGCAACTTGGCAGCCGCTAACTTGATGTTGGAGGCGTTCTTCAAATCGGCAGCATTAATGATTTTAATTGATTTTAAATCCTTCATATCCTTGATAGTGACGGGCAGGAGTATTGACCGCGGATTGCCGGCCATAGGCGCGACTCTGATCACCTTGCGCTGAGGCGCGACCGTCTCCACGGGCTTGCAATAAACTTTCGGGGGGTTGATGACCTGAATATTCGCGGCCTTCAAAGGCTTCACAGGCTGTGACTTGACCACCAATTGCGGCTTCTGGGAGTCGCCCGCGGATATCTTAATGGATGGCTTTTGGACTTTCGGTTGGACCACGGCTTGGGGCGTTTGCGAGAGCCGACGCTTTCGGCCTGACTTGTCTGCGGACAAGTTTTTTGTTGTTACATAACGGAGTCGTGATATGAAAGTAGCTGTAAGTAGTTCTTTACAGCAAGCAATCTAGATCGCACACGTAGGTGGGTGAATACTCGGCGTTTTAACGCGTCATTATTGTCTTCGCATATTATTCAAGATAAACTATATAAATTTCTTGTTATTTTATATGAAATGGATACTACCCACGGGTACGCTGATTTTGACATGAAAAGTTGCCCATGTATGCCAATGACTTCCGATCGTGTCGAGCTCAAAAAGTACAGTTAACAAAAAACAAACTGATGAAAAATATAAGTAGGGTGAGTTTTAAGCTATAAATTTGTAGGTATAGGTAACTATGATTATTTCATAAGCATCAGAATGTGTACTAAGTGTCTGTATAATCAGGTGTTATAAATGACTCACATATAATATAAGACGCATAAGGCCACGGGTTACTTCAAATTTTTGATAAATCGACAAGATAAATGCTTTTTGTATTAAAACAGAACAATAGTTTTAAATTCAATACAAATACTGGAATATTCAAGTAGTCGCCGCGCAGGTTTGTTTCTGCAAAGCCGATTAGTAACTATACACTAATGAGATTTAAACTCTCTTCCCTGAGCTATTCTTAGTTTATATTCCGGTTTGTTCGTATTAAATTTTACAAATTTGGTTTGACCTTGGTCTTATGTCATTGCACCTAAACCTACTACATAATTCATCACGCAATTGCGCTTTAAAATTTCAAACCACGCACTTGTTCAAACAAACTCACCATTTTGGAATGTATTTTTGTTAATAAAGCCTGGGACCACGTTTTGCTCGAAATCAAGTACGTCGAAAGCATCGGTTGAGTTGGAGCCCTCGCTGGAGTCCTGGATGATGACATCCTGGACGTTTCCAGGGCTGGTGGGCTCGAGCCCGGCGGCGGAGGTGAGGTCATCGTCGCACGAGTTTTGAATCAGAAATGGGGACAGTTGTTGCTCGAAGTCGCTGCAAAGAAAATACACGTTGAAATCTAAAAAGGTACGTCGTTATATCGTCGTATTTGAGTTGAAATTTGAATTTGTTGTTTTAAAGCTACAAAGTTTATAGCTCCATTTATGATGCTGATCGAACTTCAACTTAATTATAAATAAAATGCCGTCGGTTATTTAGAGTAAGCCTCGGAGAAAAGATGGGCAACTGCTCGTTAATTCACCCGAAACTTTTGTTGGCTAGACTTCTGAAATGCTTACAATCGGCCCCTTCGCGGATCGAAGCACAACAACGTTGCAGTTTTTAACAAAATTCCAGGAAACTTTGGACAATTTGAGCTCATCGGAGGGAAGTTTATAAGAGCTGCCGTTAATAAACTTAGGCCCTTATTAATAAACTGATCTCGACTTTAATGCCAGACTCAGATTCGTCAAAAATCACAGTTTTCTATGACTTGATGTTTACTTTGACGTATCTTGTGACGGACATCTCAGTCAAGAAGAGTTTATTAATACGGTCCTTAGAAATATAAACTGTGAGAGGGATACATTTTGCATCAAAAAGGCAGAGGTAATCAAATATCAACTTGGTTTAACTTGGGATGTTTACAAAATGGCTCGCGTTGCGATATTGACTCTCAGTACATCGAGCCAAGTCGGTGACTACGGGGCCCAACTCTGCCAATAAATACACTTTTGGCTAGATTAAAAACATCCATACCGAAGAACATTGAATTAGTAACGCAACGATATAAAACTGTGGGTCTACTATACGTAGTACCGTGAAGTATTTGATTATAGAAAAAACCACGTTATACATTCAATTTAATGAATACCTAATTATAATTACAAAAAGACTCAATTCAAAGACAAGGTGTCATTGGGTAAAGAACAAAATATTTGCATAAATGTCACCAAGTTAAACCGCGCAGTGACGCATCAGTGAAAACATACGAGATAATAACTGTATCAAGTATTATTATGTAACTGAGAGAACAGCGATAAAATGTAGCCTAATAACCTAAGAAACGTATTATCAATGTACAGTTTAAAAAGTAGTTAAAACTAACAAGAAACCAATTTCCTTATCATAAAGAGAGAATATATTGATCGAGACGCTTCGAAACGGAACTGTACAAAAAGCAGACAACCTCGAGCGGCTCGCGTCAATGGCGGTTCTGGTTCTGGGACTTGTACAGAGACTAATAAGGAGAAAATTATCTGACAATTATAGTCCGGACTCGGATCTCCTTGGCATATATATCTTATCGCGACTGCATACCTACAATGCATTAAAATCTACTGAAATCGTGACGAATTTTTCAATATTTATCGGTAGTTTCCACACTGTTTGTGCATTTCAATGTCGCTACTGATTGCAGTTGTTCATCAGATATAAAAAACTGTGATAATAAGTTATAAGTCTTATGTAAACTACGACCGGCAACTTGTTATCGTGACCACGTTTCGAGTAGAATATGTAAACTAGTTTCCACGGAGACATAGTGTGACATTAAAAGTAGTGGCCGAGCACGTGGTTCGCCGGCATTCTACTACATTAAAATAACTAATGTAAAGTTGAAAACATATTTATTAAATCTTTAGTTTTAGTTCGTATTTTTCGCTCTGTAGATGAGCTCGGTATTTTAAGTAGGTACCTAATAACTAGGTATTTGAAAAATGTATGTTGATCATAGACACATTCTTAAGTTGTAAGCTTTTTAAGCCCTCCCAGCATCCCTCTTTACGCTCTTTTTCTCATAGCGCCAGCAGCCCTCTGCCCAACTTAAGTATGCGCGATATAAGTATATTTGCCACTTTTCTTGTTTGAGCTGTTAAAATAAAACCAACCTAGTCTAGTTTGGTCAACGTTCATAATTAATATGTTGAAAACTATAATATGTATTTTGACGATTTACTTTGACCTATTACATTGAAATTAATTACTATTGATGGAGAAGTGAAAAAACACAATTATATCACAATTAAATGTAGGTCTTATTTAAAACCCTCGATCAGACTTAACCTAATTATGAATGAACACTACAATCAACCTTAATAAACAGGACAGTCAGCCAGGGAAGCAGTCTACTACGTTAAGAGGATTGTGAAGCCAGATAAAATGACTATCAATTTGAAGAGTCCCCGTAGCGATATTTTCATTTGATAGGATGTGTCAAAAGAGAAAGACCAAAGACCAGTTTCTTGGTCAACAGTACCGTGACTCGAGTAGTATGAAGCATTATAATACAGATTTTAATACACTACACAGGTCACAGCGGTGCGTTTCTGTGGGAATGACCCGGTTGTCTATAGTTAGACTCAGGTGGAATTATTAATAGCAGGTCCCCATGGGGTACATTACAGCCCGTATGCAACTAGTGAGCGTAGGTCCGACTGGTAACTAGAATAAAAAGTGTCGATATGAAAATGGTAGGATGCGTCTTAGTGGATTGAAAACAATGGAACATGTTGGATGTTTGAGTTCGTATAATATGAATAATACAAAAACGGTGAGTTTTAATAACTTATGGCTAATGACAACAATTATGTAATAGGAAAATACTTCCTTTATATAAACAATTATTATTATGTTCAGCATTTTACCATACACATTTAAAGGAAGTTTGCTATTAAACCATGCAACCATGTAACGGTAAATCCATTAACTGCAGCACTTTAACCATTTATGAATTATGTTTTCTACAAAATAAATAACAAACATCTTAGCCTAATTGAGCAAAAGTTTTTAGACTTGTAGGTAATTTTGTAGCTATGCCTACCTCACTGGGATTACAGGCGTGAAGGTATTTATGAATGTAACTAAATAAGTTATCCCTAGAAATATATGCGCAAAGTTATCAAAACGATGTAATATATTATACTTAAATAATAGTACTGTTAACTATATTGTAGCAGAGTAATTTCTACAATAATATTTTTACATAAGCCTTACATTCGTAACGGTCATTTAAATAATAGACCGTCTGAGGATATCCTGCCGTTGTTGGATATCAAACAAGACTAGATAGTCCCCTTTCTTAAAGTCCGATTTTTCGTTTCTTCACTTATACAAAATTTCTATAAAAAAATGCATTTATAACTTACATAAATTTGGCAAATGAAGCAGTAGGGTTTAAAAATACCGGTAATGTAGTCTTACGGCCGAACCCTATATTCAAACCAAGGATAGATACCTAAGGCTTACTTCGGGTTAAAATTTGACATTTGCCCATACAAAATGTGTCAAATTTTAATCCGAAGTAAGCCTATCTGTCCGCGGATTGAATATAGGGTTTGGCCGTTAACTCGTACCTATCTAACATCGCCACTGTATGATAAAACGTCGAAAGCCTTTATAAACGAATCCTAAGGAACTCTTAAAGCTCCAGTTGTCGAGTGTTCCATGTACGGGGATGATTACACATAAATATACTTGCTTCAAGCCTTGGTTATATTTCTTTAACCCCGAGTTAAGGATATCATCAAGGTGAGGGAAAGGTCACGCACGCAATAATGAAATCGACTTCGCTACAATGTTTTACTCCACTCTTATTTATGAACAAAACGTGGGCAAACATCATACATTCGTGACCTCGGTGTCAGTAGGCCTGATAGCAGATGCAAGCGAATCTTGTATAACGAACCTAGCCCATAACTTTTTATTACGACTTATATAAGAAGAAATAAGATCTTCTGATATTAAATAATTTGTTTCATCATATTTAAGTCAATGATTTAAATTTTAATCAGATTGTTAGGGTTTCGTACCCGGGGCGTCTTAATATGCCTACGTTATTTGTGCATCCGTCCGTCCCAACTTAAAAGAGCTGTCTTTTGAACAGTAATAGATTCCCTGTTTTTTTTTAGAATATGTGTTATTATTACTAGACCTAGAGATTTTCCTAGCACGAACGACGTGTTGTTAGTGCTTGACACAATAAAAACATCGACCATCTTGTTATCGATAAGTCCACTTCAATGTCAGAGAGCTATTTTCATTGAAGTATGTGCCTAAAATATTAATCAATTGAAAGTTTTGTTATTAACTTATTCCCGTGTGGTTGCCGGGTTAGAATAGTGCCACTCCATGTCATCCCGTGGATGTCGTAAGAGTCGACTAAGGGAATAAAGGCTTGTAGTACTGTTAGGCGATGGACTTGCCACCTGTCACTAATACACTGGGAAACATCTTAGCCTATTTGTGCAAAATGTGGTTACGGAGTTATCAAGAAGTTTTAAGACTTGTTGGTGATTCTTTAGCTCTGCCTACCCCACTCTGGGAATGAAGGCGTGAGTTTATGTATGTATGTACGTATGTAACTTATTATTCTTATCTTACGTTTTCAAACGCACCACATTGTTATATACACTCACGGACAAAATTAGAGGAACGGAATGAAGTCATAATTTTATAACAAAAAAGCATGATTTTTATTTTATTTTATTTTTTAATTAATTCGGAAGATTATTTTGTATCGTTACAGTAAACATAAAATGAACAAAAAACAAATGACTATCCCTTTAAGTATGCTGTAATTTTTTTGGATTATTGTTGTCGTTTCCTGCGACAATATTTTTTGTTTTATTCTCTTTAAAATGTGCATTTTTAACAATTATAACAAAAAATACTCGTTTATTTAAAAAAAATACAATTTATAGTTGCACAAACTCAATTTTTCCAAAAAATCGCATAAAGATAAAGCAAAAGAAAAACAAATGAAGTATTAGAAAACAATTAAAAACATCAATTTTAAAGTAATAATAATAACCCTTTTATTTAAATGACCCAAGCTTCTATCATTATATGACTTACAACGTATAAAACACGTTTTATTAGTTTACTTGTATTTTTGCGTTCCTCTAAATTTGTCCATGAGTGTATAATATGACATAATGATTGTATTTTTTTCCTTATTGAAATGATTTTACTGTTTTCTTATTAGGCACTTCAATGAGTTTTAATTTTGATTATTTTCTTAATAACTATGTTATAATGATGTACAATTATTTCCTCTATGACGTTGAAGTAATGGTTATCGATAGCAGGATTGTCGATGTTTTTACTGTGTCAAGTACTAACAACACGTCGTTCGTGCTAGGAAAATCTCTAGGTCTAGTTATTACGATGGATTTACTAATTTTAAAATTTTAAATCGTAAAAACGGTAAAGTGGTAAAGGTGATTATAGTACAAGTTCTGAAAAAAATAAACAGACAAATACTAAGAACCGGCCGGGTGCAAGTCGGACTCTCGCACAAGTGTTCCGTACTATTTATTATCTATACAACATTTGCGAAAAACGGCAAAAAAATCACGTTTGTTGTATTGGAGCCCCCCTTAAATATTTATTTTAAGGGGCTTCTAAACGGGCCATGTTTTGCTGCAATTTGTGGCCGGCAACTAGTGATATCTTACTCTTACTTCGTATGTTAGAGCAAGATGCGTATAGTTGCCGGCCACACATTGCCGTGAAAATGTTGCTCGTTTAGAATCCCCCTTATTAGCGGCAATAGAATTCCATCTTCTGTGAAAATTTCAACTGTCTGGCTATCACGCTTCACAGATACAGCCTGGTGACAGACAAACGGACGAACAGCGGAGTCTTAGTAATAGGGTCCCGTTTTTACCCTAAAAATGATTAAGTTTGAGTTGATTCGAGTTCACTCTTATTCGATTCGCAATCGAATACAAATCGGATTATAATAATCTGAGCTGCGGTACGGATCCCTCGGTGCGCGAGTCCGACTCACCCTTGACCGGTTTTACTATTGTAAAATACCTACATTAGATTAAGAGCACTACGACTAAGTTCTACGGTTATAAATCCGGTCATGGTAAGATGATCCCAGTTACAATAGTATTGCGTAATTTTAAATGCTCGCAAGTGAGGCATACAGAAAAGGTGTTTAATTATTTACATTACTGTAAGTTGTCGCAAGGTTTGTAGGTGTCTATGAAGTTATTATGAAAAACCAAAGAAATAAATGTAGATAGTATAAGTTTATATGAGCTATCAGAGAAATCATCCTAGATCAACCCACCTATAGTTTTTTTTTAATACCGAAGTCAATTATATTTTTACGCATAAACGGCGGAACGGATTTAGATATAATTTACGACATGGATAGTCTATGCCTTGATTTGTACACAAGGATACTTTTCGTCTCGTTTCCTAAGGGAAAAACGGATCGCAGACAAAGTTGGATCATCTAGTGTTTAATAAAATTTGCAATAAGCAAAAGAAATACGAGACTAAATAGGTATTTAGCTCGTTTTTCTTATTGATGATATGCATTTGTGCAAACAAGTCTATTTATTTTTCAATTAGGTAGGTATAACATTTCTTTCAAGTTCTTGTAACGCACGATAGAAAAACATTTTTGCAAATACATAAGAACAAATACCACGATTAAATAAAACGGCGATACATTATTAATAATGTTTAAAAACTGATCTGAAGATGGAAGCGGAAGGTAACCGCCGGTTCTCCGCTTTGACCTGACGGTTTGAACTAGTTAAATAGAGTATCTAAATTGATGACTGAGCCAAAAAGTAGTGATCAACTTCAAAATATAGTATGAATCTTCTCAAATGAACTTTTCGCTTCGAGCCCTAATCTTCCAAACAAAGGCCATTGTTTCTATTATCGCAAAACCGCTAGCTACCGAGTTAGCACGTGCTACTACAACATTGATATTGAAAAACAAACGGTATCGTCATAGTATTAAGGTTCAAATTGAATGTCACTGACATTCTAGATGTTACGTTTTGGTATTTGCCGTATTGCCTCGGGGCGGTATCGTCCTACACTACCAAAACGTAACATCTAGAATGTCAGTGACATTCAATTTGAACCTTAATACTATGACGATACCGTTTGTTTTTCAATATCAATGTTGTAGTAGCACGTGCTAACTCGGTAGCTAGCGGTTTTGCGATAATAGAAACAATGGCCTTTGTTTGGAAGATTAGGGCTCGAAGCGAAAAGTTCATTTGAGAAGATTCATACTATAACAAGATACAGCTGCACGCTTGACGAAGCATGTTGCTGATATGATAGGGTCTTTGTAAGTCTGTAATTGTCTCTAAATAAAATCACAGACAAATCTTGCTACCTATAACCTATAAGTCCCCACATACCTCCTTGATCAAGTACAAAATAAATAGTTAAAGTTTAGACCTGACTACCCACTTTAGTACAAAATATTTAAAATTATTTTACTATTATTCCCCGTGTGGTTGCCGGGTTAGAATAGTGCCACTCCATTTCTTCCCGTGGATGTCGTAAGAGGCGACTAAGGGAATAAAGGCTTGTAGTACTGTTAGGCGATGGGCTTGCAACCTGTCACTAATGCGCTGGTAAACATCTTACTTAGCCTTATTGTGCAAAATGTGGTTATAGAATTATCAACAAGTTTTAAAAGTTGTTGGTAATTCTTTAGCTCTGCCTACCCCACTTTGGGAATGAAGGCGTGAGTTTATGTTTGTATGTATGTATTAACGTTCTTAATGCATGTTATAGACGCTAGACATACCCAACCATACAAATAAAAGATAAAGAAAAAAACCATATTAGGCTATAGAAATTCTTATTATGTATTTGGTATATTTTTATTGGTGCATTACACTTGTTAGTTAGGAGTACCGCTATTGATAAAACACAGAACAAACATTCTCAAAAATCTGTTCTCAATATTTAACTTGACCTTAGCTTTTTAGCTTTAAAAAAAAACAACATTTTCCTCAACACAGGCTCTAAGTACAATGTTTTGCACGTTTTTATTTGACCAAACAAAATAAACTGATCCTAAGTAACGATAATTGCTTGAGTGCGCGTTGACATACACATTGACGCATTCGCTAACTGTACTTGGGCTCGGAATGTACTAGTGGTCGTGTCGCACTTGAGGGGCACTGATTAGAATGCTTACTAACTAACACATTTTGGGCGGCATGAACGCTGCACGATTGCATCACGGGTGAATGACTTCACGGTTAGGTCGTATCATTGATTGAAGTAAAATGTACTTAGCAATTTATTGGCAAAATGCAAGTTGAACATTTTAGGTTGGCAAAGTCGAATGATTATGGAATGTACATAATTAATTAATTAGCTTGCGATAGTGATTATATTTTTTAATAAGTGTAGGTTTTTATTATGATTAGGTAATTGGCATAGTTAAAGGACATTAATTATTAGAATCATATAAAAAAGTACATTTTTATTTTCACTATCGGATATTATCTACTCAGATATCATACCGAGTTAGTTTAATTAACATTCTCATTTTGGGATAATAACTGTGTAATGTAAATAAATCGGTAGCTTTATGTTTGAAGAAGAAAGTGTACCTGGGTCATACGCAGAGTTAGGTTCGCGTCTTTCCTGTGGAGATACCCGAAGTTAACGTTTTTAAGGCCTAATTTTGTAGCTGAACCCATATCTGCATGTACGGCGTCAGGTCTACTTTGGCCCGATCAGATAAAAACATATCTTATATGCAAACAAGCCTTTAACTATTGACCACAGGAGAGACAACTTTTGTTTTTTGTGTGCGTTTGACCCACCTGTACCGCTTACTGACTTTATGAACGTTACGTAAAAGCATGTCCATTTACTTATTTATTGAGTTCCCTCAATTCCTCCTGGATCCCCTCATCAGATTACAATTTGGTGACAATGGGCCCACCTCAGAAGTAAACTCAAACAAAAAAAAAGTATGTTTGACATCGGCCAATAATTCATGGAGAAATCGGTGAACGGTATTTTTGAAGTCGGTTAAAAATAAAGAATCAGACTTTGATACACAATTATTATCTATAGGCTAAAATTGTGTACGTAAGGCTGACTTTATTCACGACGCTTTAGCCTATGGGCGCCCTGCCTACGAAGCTGGCGGTCTTTGGTTCGATTCCCAGTTTGGTCAAATATTTGTGTGATGAGCGCGAGTATCTGTTTCTAAGTCTTGGATGTGTGTATTTAAGTATTTATTTTCCTTTATACGTATTTATATCGCTGTCTAGTACCCATAGTACAAGCCTAGAGCTTAGTTTGCGAGACATTGCCCCCTGATATTAATTGAAATGAAATACCTAACTGGAATGAAAGTCAACAGGCAGCTAGGGTCACCTTACCTCACTAGAAATAAACTGATGAGATGACTAACAAGCATGACGAAAGAGTGACGTGGAATTTGAAATCCACAAGCAATGAGGTTAGACCAGTCACACAGGATTCAAACAAACAAAAGTAGCTTTAGCACCTTATAAATGTACTAGCTGCTAATTATAATAATACAAAATATTAATATAATTAAATATACAATTGTAATAAATGCGAGAGTAAAATTTGGCGAGAGATGTTCATTATTATTATACTTAGTGTAAGTACTTTATATCCAAAAAAAAGTTTCTGAGGTAATCGCGATAAGGAAAACCCGCGCGGGCGGTGTCGCAAAATTTTGTTAAAAAATAATAGCTAGGATAGGCTTGGAATGCCTGTACTATGGAAACTAGACCATGCGATATGCATATAGCGGGATCCAAACCCATACCCGTCAGCTCTGTGGGAACTACTACTGGACTAAGGAGTCAATTGGTAACTTACAATTCAGCAGGATCACTGGACAGCCCACTATCGGAACAAGAACTGCTGACCACCTCTGAAGGCTGGGGGACATTCTCCGGACACAGGCTGAAGTCCGGCAACGATTCCTCCAGGAAGTTCAGGGAACCTTGCTCCAGGGAGAAAATGTTCTCCAGGAGGTCGTCCTGAACCTGCCATGGATCTGTCTACAACCAAAAGAAAAAACTTATTCATAATGCCATTTACTGTAAAATCCAAATGGGTATTTTAAATTTTTTATTCAAAACAGCATAGTTCAGTTTTTTTTTGTGTTTATGTTTATGTTTGATAATTTGTTTTTTGTTTATGTTTATGTTTGATAATTTGTTGTTTGTACCTGTGTTAGATGTACTTAAGCAAATAACCATTTTCATTTTCTTTTTTTCTTTCTAATAAAATGAATTTTGTAACAATTTCTTAAAGCTTTAAAGGTAAGAGGATTAGGTACTATCCTGTATTCAATCTCTTTAATTATTGTGCAATCAAATGTTTTTGTTTACCCCACTACAACTTAATCTAGTATTACAAATACTTGAATATCCTGAGGATGCTTAAAAACATTATTATGTTAATTTGTAGTGACTATATTTATAATAATTGTTGATACTTTCCAAAACATGAGTAACGTAAGTATCCTTAACGGGTCAGTTCCCTTGAACAGGAAGTAAAAGTAACAGTATGCATGAGTCAGGGCAAAGAACTGCAGAGTGGACTTTAGAAGTGTGAGATAAAAAAAAAAAGAATAGTACTACGTATCAATCATGATGTCATATAAGTTAATACAATTGTTATAAGAATTAGTTAGCTTGCAGCATGGGTATATGGTATATGATTAAAACGGTATTTTAATATTATTACTAGGCTTACTTATTTCTGTACAAAATTTTACAGTTGATCAGTTGAATTTTAGGCTTTAAAGTGATAAAAATGAACAGAGAGAAATTAGTGAAACATATTACTAAAAAATATAGGGAAGCCTCAGGAGAAGCATCTGCTTAGTAGAAGAATAATGTAAGATCATAACAATTATATTCACAATTCTCCAGCGCCAGCTCGTGCTTGTGCTAGCGCGGCAGAATTCATCATTGCATGATGAATTTTAGAATTAAATGTATAAGTTAACTGTCATGGATGGTTGTATTTCAAAAATAATATTATCATATATTTATATATATTTTCACACCTATAATCCCACCAAAGCAGAGCTACCAAATTAAAAACTTGTTAACAAATCAGTAATCAGTAAATTACTAATTTTAACAAATTCACACACTTTCTCTAAATTTTCACTAAAATAATGATTTAGAGAATAAAGTCCAATATCATTATTATGTATACAAATGAAATCAACTACTGCACATATGACTAGTAATACTTAAAGGTGAAACTGTTGATATTTTTCCTGTGTGTCGGGATTTCCTTGTTGCATTTGTAATGTTTAGTTTTATTCTGCATATACCTAGCTGGGTATTTACAAAAGGCCAATAGATAAAATGAAACACAAAATAATATGCTTTTTATTCCTCTACGAAAATCTACTTGTCCTTTTTTTGTTAAGCTCAAGTAAAGTAAAATGTATTGATTTTTTTTGCTTTATTATTATAATAATAAGAGACATTCAAAATAACCTGAAAATGAGGACAGGTTTTAGATGATCACTTTCATTTTCTAGACTTCTGAAAGTCTGAAAGAGAAAGGTGTAAATGTGGCTTCCGAGAGGTTACAAACTATGTGTACAAAATATACTAAACATTCTCTTTGGTTCTTGTTATTTCTTATTTAAACAAGGTTGATTAAGCCATGCTTGGCAATAGACCGAAATTGTTATCACAAACTACAATAACAAGTGATAAGAGCCTTGTTAAAGCCAAATACTCGTCTAGATAAGTTATAATTATAAATTTACCTCAAACAAGGACATGAGGTCCAGTTTCTTATCCATTATGAGCACTTCACAATGTTACAACATCAAAACTTTAACACAAGTCACTTATACATAAATAATGTCTAAAACAAACTTGATGTTCACAGGGAAATTAATGTAACATGTCACAGCATCCACACTAACTGTAAAGTAGTTGTAGCAGGCGAAAAAAATATGCGCACTGATGTATATTCAAATGGCATATGGCAGTGATAGTAACCGCATGGTGCCTAGCTGGCAAAGCCCGGTTGTTTACGTGAAGCGCCGGGTTAGTCGCGCGGACTCACAATGACTACCGCGCACATAAACAACTTAGGGAAAACCCTGTTCACAGCCAATTAGATGTTATTAATAATTAGTATAATTAGATAACTTCAGGGTTTAAGACCAGTGTTATTGGCGAGCGGGCGGCGACCGATCCCGAAACGAAATGAACGTAAGTGTAACGGTAAAAGGTAGACACGAAAGCGGTCTGAGCGAGGTGCGCTTGCGATCACTATTACTTCACCGATCGTCTCGCGTGCCACTCGCGCATTTTGTTTCATATATCATTCGCTAAATTCGTCTCATTGCCGCGGTATTTGTGCTACTGTAGATATGTTATCAGCTTTGTAGATTGCAACATACGTACGCCGTACTCGGTGATAAAAATAAGGTTAACCTATTAACTTACAATGAAATTATCCTGGTGAAAGTCATCCATTTTATCACTTTTATAGGTCACTTCGTGCAGTTCCTGGTCATTTGTTGCAAGATAATCCATTAATCCGTTTAAATCATCATTAACTTGAGTCATTTTCATCACCGCAATCCCATATAAAGGTCATCTTATTTGAATATAAATGTATGTTTCAAACACGATTATTGTACTAATAGTGCACTAAGAGTGCGCAATAATGATTTATTTAACAACATAGTAGCATTTTGCATCACAAACAATAAAATATACACAAGACTGAAAATGACATTTGGGAACAACTTCCAACGTGGAACGAATGACGTCACAGGCCTGGACACTTTTCACATTCTGATTGGTGCATACTAGATCAAATAAAGTTGATATTAGCGCCATCTGTTGAGTAATTAGAAAACTATATAACGTTCCGTTCCACGAATGGTAAACTTAGTATGGAAAAAAAAATGCTCGAATTGGTAAACTGCGTGTTGGGATCGGGCAGTGAGGGTTCCGCAAGCGTGACATTTATGGTGATAATATATTATGTACATCTCTTTAGAACGATGTTTATCCAAGTGTAATTTAGGTTATATTTTTAACTTAAATTCTCAAATTCTAATGCTGTTGAGGTAATTACTCGAAGCATGCCCTTTTCAATCTTAGTCACTACATTTTCTTTTATTCCACATTTCTCTCTGATTTTTTCATTTCTTACTCTATCAATCAGTTTCACACCACGAATACTACGCAAAGAGCGCATTTCAACTGCATTTACACGACTTACATGCTTGTTCTGCCACACCCAACATTCACTACCATACATCAGGGTAGGGGCCAGCACTCCATCATGAACAGCCACCCGGGCTTTTAGTGAAACGCCCTGTCTGCTCACAATGGAGTACAGGGTTCCATTAATTTGAGTCCCCGCATTCACCTACCTCTCGATATCCTTCTCACACTTACCATCTCTTGTAAACATACTTCCCAGGTACACAAATTCGCTCACGTGTTTTACTAATTCACCATTTATATTTATCACGCACTCAGTCATCTCCTCATCCTTCTCTATCACCATGACCTTGGTCTTGGCAACATTTACTTTATTATTTGCATTCGGCATACTTAGTACCTGTTTACGGTTTTAAATCCTACGGATTATAATGCCTAAATCAATTAATAAACTAAATAATTTGCCTCGGATTTAATTGGGCGTTTTCAGAAAAAGTTGTTGGTTGAAAAAAGTCATGTCCCATTACTTTCATGGCTGATTATTCGAATTTAAAGAAGATAATATCAAATGATATATTTTTTTTTACATTAAATATTTTATTAACTGCAGAAATATAGTAGAATTATGCAAATCAATCGTTGTTACATTAAAAATAAAGCCAAAATAAGAAAAAAATAGGTCCTATTTTGACGTGTCCCACACCCTCCACGCCACATTCGAAGTTAGATAAAAAATATTAAATAAGACTGTTTAAAAGTCAGCAGTTGTGTCCTGGTCAGTTATGAACGGATCTTTAATTTTAAATCGTAAAATAAGTGCATTTACATAGAAATTTCTTTGAAAAATACAGGTTTTAATCTGTCCCGCGAAATAGCGCATGGGGAATTTCCCGCATACGTGACCGCATTTTTAATATGTTCCTGGCAATAAAACACCACAATACTTGAAAATTCTGAATTATGGCAGCATTTTTAGTCTATGGTAGTCGCCATTTGGTTTCAAATGACAGCAGTTAGTCCGTGAAATGTGTTTAGAGTGGTCGCGTGGAGTTTGCAACAAAAATAGGTTTCTTCATACGCCTCCATTTTTAACAAGGTAAGATAATCCTGTGGTTTTGATTTTTTATAATGTTATATTTAATAATTAATGCTGATTCGGAATCAAAGGTAATATTTAAAGAAAGTTCAATAGTTTATTTGTAATTTTATGTGAATGTTTGAATGGCATGGATACGTCACCTCCATACCGCCACGGTCGCGTTAAAAGAACTAAAAAGTGGCGTAATAGAATTCTTAAGCTCGTTTCATAAAGAGATTTAAAGATTATTTTAATAAAATGCCAACTGTTTTATTTAACCTACACAAATGATTTTTTTAACACAGGGTTCTATGGTGGGTACTGATTTGTGTTGAACTTGAACTAATTAATATATGCATATTCTATGTAAGCTGCCTTTCTAAGGCAAAGCGGTGAACGAGAAAAGACTAATAATAGGAGACTGGAGCTAGGAAAATAAGTGTAATTTTTTATAGTTCATATAATTTTAATATAATAATATGGTTTTGTGCAAATACTCCACGAAAACACACAAAAAAAGCGTGAGAGTGTACTTCGATTTTGTGTCAATGTTAATAAAGTAATAACTTAGGTAGATTATGTATACCTATCCTTTCCTAAATTTGAATTGTTGTTGGCGTTGTTCCTTTATATTCTATACAAACTTTAAATTTGATCTGAGGTTAAGGTATGAGGGATATTGAAGATTGATATTTCAAATAAAGCAGCTTGACACCAAATTTAAAATGTGTTATTATTAAACTTCTTAAATCTTATGTAAGGATTAGTTCCTAATTAATTGATTAAAAAATAAAAGTAAAAAAAAAACCCGCCTTCAAAAACGCAAAAAATTACTTTATTTTAAACGAATTGAGAACCTCCTTTTCTTGGTCGGTTAAAAATGATGATGATGTGTCAACAAAGATCTCATGAGATTACTTGTTAAAATTCATTAATTTAATTAATTGTTTTAGTATAAAAATATTGCAATATAAACGTGGCCTTATAGTTCCTAAACGCCATTTCGAGTTTCACTATACGTCACTGTCCCGTTATTAATGTGATTGAATTTCTTAAATATTTAATATTACTTACATCAAAGATATTAAGAAGCCATTATTGTTAAACACATTCTATTTAACTAATAATTCGTTAAAAAAGAACATTTTTAGATAATATTACGCATTCGTCGCTCTAAAGACAATAATATATAGTACAAAGTACTGAAAGGTGGCGTTAAGGAAAGGTTTTGTCATAAAACTTCATTGTATTGTAATAATATGATTAATAATTATTATTTTTAGAACACTTTTTAGTTCAAGTTTTATCAATAAAGCTTCAGAACATTTTAAACCTTACTAGTTTTCTTTAAAACCCGTTCTAAAATGAGTGGCGTAATAGAACTTCTTACGAGCAGAAACGAAATCAAATTGGATTTTTTTACTGAAATAGTAATTATTTTATTATAAATTTAGTATTTTCATGCTGCTCATTTAATATGTTATCGATTTTACTACATTTTAAAGTAAACTAAAATATTTTTTTAAGTGGAATTCCTCTAACGTCACCAACAACTTTTTCTGAAAACGCCCAATTAGTGCAGTACTGTTGAGGTCATCTCTTCCCAAAAGGGTCACTTTTTACGTCATCATACAGTTGCCACTTGATTTACTACTACCAAAAATTTAAGACAAATTCCAATTCAAATTAGTTACCCAACGATTAAAAGTCAAAAATCTTCTCTGATTCGTCACGCAAATATAATTTACATAGTTAACTACTTGAATTCAATAATTTTATAAAAACAATTATAACAATTTATGAGTGAGTTTAATATGTGTAAAAGGTGTATTATTCTTTACCTATTTTATTCCATGTTATTTTATACTCTAAAAGCTAATATTTTAAAATTACCCCAATCACAAAGTTTAAAATCTTTTCGTAGCACGTGTCCAATCACGTGTCCACTGACTCTTTTGAGAAGAGAATACTAGGCGACGTATTATTGTACCATGGCCCCTTGTGTCCTTTAGTTTAGACACCATCAATAGTAATCAAAAAGACTAAGGATAAAATCCCAAACTGCCACGGTAACAGCTCTTGGCGGGCGGCGGGTGCCGGGCGGCGGAGGGCGTCGGCGTCGGTTCGTTGTGCGTGAAATTATCTTAATTGCTTTATAACCGACTTTAAAAAGAAGAAAGTTCTTAAATCGTCAGAATCTTTTTACTTTTTTTATTTTTTTGTCACATTGCTTCAAAAAAGGATTATAAACTGGCCTAGACTGGCCATTTGTCATCATCGTCTTGTCAACGCAACGTTTTTTTTTTTTTTTTTTTTTTTTTTTGCCCCCGCGGCGACTTGAACAGCTACTACCGCAGGGATATGGCTTCCACGTGAAGTGATTTCGCCAGTGTCAAGGTTTATATGAGTATAAAACACAATCCAATCTTCTCTAGGAAGATTGGGAGCAACGTTGTACGGTGATTTGTAGGTCAGAGGTCAAGATAGTTTTAACCTCTGCACCACTGCGAGTCCACTTGAAACGAGAAGAAAGATGCCAGATACACGAAATAAGTCCAAGTCTTCAATCACTGTGCGACACTAAGGCATAAAAAGTACAAATCACTATCAGAAAAGAAACTTTGAACACCTAATTACCAAAAAATTCAAGTCTAAAACAAATTACACGTCCGCCATCTTTTAACGTTGCAAATGGCCTCCCCAACGCAACATTACGATAGCTTTCATTTACTTGACTGTAATGGCGGCCGAGTAAAAATAATGCGATAACACGTCAAAAGCAATAATGGTTGTATCGATTAGACGTGTCTTGACGTGTAAAAGTGCCCGTGTGGCCTACTTACTGAATAAATGTCTTTTATCTTTTTTTTATCTTTAGAATAGATCCCCAGGTCTCGCTATGGCGCGGCTTTCAAACCACTTCGTCAGGCAATCCCTATTTTCCAGGCCTCAACAGTAATGTACTATTTCCAGAACAAACACCAACGCATCAAAATAATATCGGTAAGTACCTCTTTTATAGGCTGGTTATATAATAAAAGGCATATGTATATACGTATAATGATATAAAGATTGCTTTTCGCTTGCGATAATGTATGGACCTCGGCAACAAAGACGACCCCATTATTTATTTCATCCCTCAATAAGGAGGGGAATAAGGGATTCAATTTTTCACAAAATCGCTTTGAAGAGCCCTAGAGAGTTATAATAAATATTGTGGTCCATTCCATTAGGGGGGAATTTAAATGAAAAAAGTTGAATGAAACTGGTACATAATTTTGACGTATTCACTTTCGGCAATAATCAATAGGTACTAACGTACTTACAGCCCAGTTCATAAATATGTATGAACTTTAGTACCTTGTCACTTTAATCACTGTGACAAATCATATTTAGTGTAATCATGCCATTAAATATACGAGGTACTAAAGTGTAGACATATTTATGAACTCGACTCTACCAAGTTTTCCATTTCATTTTAAGTAAGTGCCTACAATTCTATTTAAAATCATGTGGTGGGCGGTGTACCAAACTAACTAACATAAAATACTAAGAAAATAACATGCCACAGTAATAAAATATTTCGAAATAACTATAGGTAGGTAAGTACAAGTCAGATAATGACTTTCTAACTTTACAAGAATGTGAATGTCCGCAACTAAAAGTCGAAGGACACTTTGCTATTAAGAAAGTTGTAGGCAACGTTTATCGAACCATCGATTTGATGAGACAAGTTCGGTTTAGTGTTTATACGGTCCCCTATATAAATTGCGTCCAGCAGCCATGGGCACAGAATAGATAGAAGGTATGGAGCACAACCGTGCATTGAAGTAACTGCAACAAATCGGTTGGATCTTTGAATTTTGAGCGGTTTTGATAATAAATGACGTTTTAAAAGAAATTATAAAATATAGCATTCTCAATGCAGCATAATATTTGTATACCAGCCAGAGCTAATATAAAATTAAGACAAATATAATAAGCAACATCATCCTATCATCCATATAGGTAGTAATTGAGAAATGTCTAAATTTGACACGATATAGAGAGCTCGGTATTTATTGTCATTACTCATACGCACTTATTTTACATATGGTAACATAGACTATTCAAAGGGATTGTTAAAAAGTAGGTTTTTGTATAAAGCTATAAGTACGAAGTAGCTTGTCTAGCGAGAAAAAGAAGATGGTTTGCTGTTACGGGCTATTCAGACCGAAATGTTCGCAGAAACACGGTATTTGTCATCAGTCTGAACGATTTAGAAACTGGGCTAGAACGAATCAATACCCATAATATTCAGATATATTATGCTGTTCTTGTTACTCTCCCATAACACATTTTCCAACATGGCAATACTTTGCCTTTCGTTTCAAACAGGGGCTTAGACAAGTGGCATTGTGTTCTCGTTCCCTCCGTCACTGTTGTGTGTAGGGCGACAATTTTACGAATTTCGTATTTTGATTTTGAATTTCGTATGGTGTAACATAAACTGGTTATGAGTTGCAACCCATGGTTAAACTGATACATCGTTCTTACAACTCACGCATGTCTATCTCATATACGAGGGGAGGTCCAAAAGTTCGCGGAATGGAGGGGATGGGGGTGGGGATGACTATATTTTTTAGTATAGTACTAATGGCCAACTCATTAAGAGTATATATACCAACTTTCAGCCTGAAGAGCTCATTATTTTACAAAATATCGTCGAGCAAGCAAGTCAATCTGGAAAAATCCTGGAAGTATGGAGCAAATTGAGTATCGAGCCATCATCAAGTTCCTGACTAAGCAAGGAAAAACTCCTCAGACCATCATGAGTGAGATGTCAGTAGTTTACTGTGATCATTGCCCTGGAAAAACAATGATTTACAAATGGCACGGTCTTTTTAAAATTGGCAGAGAGTCCATTGAAGACGACCCTCGCCCAGGACGGCCTGTCGAGGTCACCACATCAGATACCGACGGAAAAGTTGAAAAATTAGTATTAGAAGATGCTCGCCTGAAGAAGAAACAGATTTCTGCATTAGTTGGAGTATCTGAAACCACTATTTTGCGGATTCTACATGAACACCTCGGCATGATTAAAGTGAGTGCAAGATGGGTGCCGAGAATGCTTACGCCGCATCAGCGACAGCAGCGAATCGACGCGTGTAGCAGTTTTTTAGAACGGTGTGGAGAAGAAAATACGTCGATTTTGAAGCGAATTGTTACTGAAGATGAAACTTGGGTTCATCATTTTGAACCTGAGTCTAAACAGGAGTCGATGCAATGGCACAAGAAGGGTACCCCCCCACCTAAGAAATTTAAGGTGTCAGAATCGGCCGGAAAGTTGATGGCTACGATTTTCTGGGACTGCCAAGGAATTTTGATGATCGACTACAAAAGCAAAGGTGTCAAAATTACTGGAGAGTACTACTCTAGGCTACTGGAGCAGTTGCGGGAAGCTATCAAAGGAAAAAGGCGAGGAAAGCTGGCTAAGGGTGTGCTGTTACTTCAGGATAATGCTCCAGTTCACAAGAGTCGTATTGCGATGGCTGCCCTGAACAAATGTGTCTTCGAAGAATTGGTTCATCCCCCCTACAGCACGGACCTGGCCCCCAGTGATTATTATTCATTCCCAAATTTGAAGAAAGAGTTGCGGGGAAGAAAATTTCACAGCGATGATGAAGTAAAGGACGCAATTTTGGCTCATTTTGACAGCAAAGAAGAAAATTATTTTTATGTGGGTTTAGAAAAATTAATATCCCGATCTAACAAATGTATTAACCTTAAGGGAGATTATATTGAAAAGGAAAAATAGTAACGTCTTTTTATTTAATTATTTAGCCCTTCATTCCGCGAACTTTTGGACCTCCCCTCGTAGTCTCATCGTCACGAGAAAAGCCCTTTTCTTGCTTTAGAAAGTACAAGCGAAGCGAGCCGCTCATGCTTCGTTTCGGTTTCTGTAAGTTTTCTGTAACACCCATACATAAACCAGAATTTATCATTACCTTCTTCAGTTGCTTCTAATAAGATTGTTCTGAATAAACGCCTTGATTCCATTCGAGCCTGAAAAGACATTACATACATCGATTAAGATTTTAGTTGAACGACTACTTACTGTTTTTAACTTAGGTTGATAAAACTAACATCATAACTGTTTTATTTAATTTTTGTCAATTATAACAATATCTCTCTTTGTTGTGACTAATTTTTCCGAGTGTATGTACAAGTATGTAGAGAAGACTACGGACTCAAGAGAAATACGGAATTTACAGGCCATATAATATTATAAATTATGAATAAAATACACAATACACCTGGCAAAGTGCTTAAATTATATCATTAACATAACATACAAAGTCCTGAGATTTGACTCCAAATACAAACCGTTCAAGAAGTTTAATGAATTTCCTCTGTGTTTGTGCCCTTTGTTTTCATTTACTCTGTTTAGATAAATCATTTAGGAGAGGGCCACGCGTAAATTGGAAACGTGTTTCCAGTTATCCGAGACATTTACATATATAGTGCGAATGGGTGTCTAAAGTTTCCACGGGGAACTATAAAATGGATGGACGTACAATTTAAATGGTATGCTGCGAGCGGAATGTGGCGACGTTCATTTGTCAGGACAGCGTAGCGTTAAGAGCTAGCTTGTAGGTACCTATGTGCTAATGTCAACAAATAAGTAATTAAAGCCACAGAATATATATGTAAACGTAGAATCACAGGTACTCTATTCTAAGCCGGAAAAACCATATTGTCTTTTACGTGTTATAGTATTGTTTTTAACTCAGCCGCCAGTCAAGGTCAAGGTCATGGTCTTCCGGTAACCTTCGGGAGGGAAAATGCCCGGCTTTTTTGTTAATTTTGATTTACTGTCCTATTTACTGATTATTACTCTGACACTAACACTGGCGAAATCACTTGGTGGACCGCCATTAATTTAAAGAAGAAGAAGATACTGTCAAGCGTCAAGTAAATAAGAGCTATCAAAACAAGGTTTTTCCAGCCAAGAATAGAACAGAACCGCGTTTAGGTAGAGCGTGCCTATTCTCGATACAATCTCGAACAAATTATTCTTATTTTATCCTTGTTGTTTTTCTTTCTACGTTGTTTTGTGTTAAGTGTGTCACTTTTTTCTCTTCACCAAGCGGTTCAAACAGAAGACCAGCACAGGTAGCACAAGTTATATTTTCTCGCTTGTTGCTCAGTGCGATAATCGATACTGACTAAATAGAAAGGGAGATCCGAGTAACAACCAAATCGCGGGAAAATTGTGCTAGCAGTACAGCGCTGGTTTTACGGCTAGCGAATGATAAGATTGAACCGTTTTGCAATAATTTATCTCTGTCTTGTTCTTATTTGTAAGCGGTTTTCAAAAATAGCGTACATAATTAAATTAAGGACTCATTAAGAAACCTTTATTTCTGTCAAGTGAGTCACGAAAATTAATCATTCATTTTAACCCAAGAAAATTTATATAATCAGGGGGAACAATTTGTGTAGTTTTGAATATTGGTACCTTGCGGTATCCATATAAACATACTAAAAGTCGTAGAGGGTGGGGGGGAAATGCTTCAAACTAAACCACTTGGCAAAAATTCCAAAAACTTCGGAAATAAAAGGTCTTATGTAACAAGTCAGTTTTTTTTTTAATTTCCTTTCTCTCAAGGGATCACCTAGGTACTCCAAAATAATGTATGACATTTGGCGTTTTTCAATTCATAAGCTTTCCAAAAAGGTGCAAATGTTGTCCACTATAGTACAGGTTTGAAAAATTAAGCTGATTAAATGAGCACAAGGCAATAAAACAACGCGAAAATTAGTGACATTAGACCCCCAGTAAACTGGGACAGAATAATTCCAAATAAGATCTAGTGTAGATAACCCCTTTCAAGGTCGAGTTACCTGACACCCTGTATAGCTTAGATGAGACTAATAATTAAATTTGCAGAAGTTGACTGTTGTTTTAAAGCCTATTTTTACCTTTTTTTTATTCGAAATACCAACAGCTTTATTTAACACTTTTAGGTTAATTATAAATTCAGGGGGTTTTCCTGTGTTTTCTATATAAAAGTTCGAGTGTGACAGCAATCATAAATACTGAACTTTTAATTAGTTGATTAATCCGCGTAAAATTATTCGGCGTATGCACAAAGAGAATAAGTAAATCGCATTCGAGTTCATAATATCACGCAAGCTATATGCCCTGTGTCCTTATTATGGCAAAGAGTAGTTCACCGTAAAAACCACCTATGATGGTATATAAGAGGGCTCATAACGCCGGTGGCATAAGATTGAAAATGATTTGCCAACTTTTAAGCATTTGGCGACGCATTAGTCATCTTTCCCCGGCTCTCTAATTCTACCCATAGACATTCGCATTCTCAAAACTACAATCTTAAGATTGCTAAAGCACTTACACACCAAAACAATAGTGTCAACACTGCCGCTTGGCAGCAGGTTAGGTGGTAGTAGTTACTAGCGATTCTACTAGATCTTCAATATTTTGTTCTGTATCACTGTTGTGATGCAATTGTAAAGCCACTTCACCACTTTACCTAATTTACTAACCCATGGCGATCCAGGCCAATCGAGGACCTTGGCTGCAGTGTCATGGCTCTCATTGTGCAGGCACACAATACCCATTCAAATTGATTGCGGACGTATCGCTGACTGCGGCATTGCGTAGGCATAATTTTACTTTAACAGTACATTCGATTTTATTGTTGAGCAACTTGAGCAAGTATAGAACCCCGTCACAGAGGGAAATGGATCTCTCGAAATTAATTATTGCAATTATTATTTTCGATATTATTTAGTTTTCACGCCTTCATATTATTAGTCGCTTGACGTTGTTGACGGTTAAGGTCCACCTACCTTCGAGAAAAAGGACAACGCTATGTGACTCAGATATTGTGCTCGCGTTTATCGATGTGGAAAAGACACTTGTCACATTATGACTAGTATGTAAGTGCGGGAGTGACGGATGATTCCTCCATCGCGATTAAGGCAACCGTAATACGGTGACTGGGCAGCGTTCGGGAAGCTACGCAATATACTTAACAATATTCTCATTCCATACACCGCAGTACTCATCTGAAATCAACATCTTTGACCACTGTATTTTGCCCGTGACGATTTTTTATTATTAAATGGCGCTAAGCTAACGATGCGATGGGCTTTATGAGAAAGCTCAAGGGCAATGAAGGGGACTATATGTACAGTGCGTCTTTGACAGATATTGTGGAAACCAGATTAAGACCACCTTAAATACACATAACCGTATTTTTAATATTGATTTCTGATTTGTTTTTCATAAAAGTATAGTAACTCAATAGTAACTGTACATTATAGTACCTTGTCGCAGCTATTGATATACTTAATTCAAAATACTCTCACTTTAATACGTTACTGCGAGAGGGTACTAAAATGCGCGCTACTTCTGAGTTCAACCACTTCAATACAATACAGATACGCTCGATTGAACACCGCACAATAAAAATTAAACATGGAAAGACAAATAGGTACATAAACTTTTTAAACGTTTGACAACTGGCGGCGGCGGTCCCTATAGTCAAGGTTAAGTGTTTAAGCCCTTTCTTTGTGGCCTGGCTTAGAACTTTCAAACTTACCTTCGTAAATATTTACGTCAAATTGTTTACGTATGAGGTGGAATTCGAAAGATAATTCCTTATCTGAACAAGGAAGGGCGATAAATTTTGAAGCTCCAACGGATTCTGTATTACAAAGGAAGGAGATAAGGTGACACGACGGAAATAGTTAAGTAGGTAGGTAGGTAAGTAGTTAGGTAGGCAGGTAGGGAAGTTTGGAGCATGTAACGATCTCAGGAACATCACTTACCTTCAAGATTTGTTGCAGGTACCAGCCCCCAGGAAAGAGGGATGATATGAGTTTGACGTGTGAATCTGTGTATGTGTGTGTCTGTGTGTGTCCGTGGCTTTGTAGCCCCCAAATGGATAGACCAATTTGGACGCAGTTTTTTTTCGCTATTGGTGTACAGTGATTATTGACAGCCAGCGATGAACCAATAAATCATATTATATAATAAATCATGATTTATTTTCACCACACTGGTTTCATGTCAATGTCATGTCTTTCGCCCTTCAGGCAACCCGTCTCTGGAATGCGCTCCCACTTCATATTAGACGAGCCCCTAGCAGGCTTTCTTTCAAGCGAATGCTTCGTAAGCATTTGCTGGAACAAGATGTTGCGTACAATTTAAGGCTAGCTAGACCCATCATGGAATATGTTTTAGTTTCTGTTGTTATATTATTGTATTTATTCATGTATTCATATTTATATATCGATATTTTCTATGTATTTAATTATATATTTCTCTATGTGAGTATTTATAAGGACTGTTCAATTTACTAAGCGGACATCAAAAATAGGTTCATTTACGGATTTTTTATAACAAATTATATCTTTATAACGGTGAATATTTATTTACAATATTAAAATAAAGTAATATATAACACAAGAAAAAAAGAATTAATTACAACGGTCAAAATTTCGGACTTTAGCCCGGATTCGTCGCATAAGTGTTTGCACATCGCTTTTGGATACCTTTCTACAAGCAGCAAACCACATGCGTTTAAATTCTGCCAATGTACTAGCTTCTCGGCCATCCTTCCTCAAGTATCTTTTTACAATGGCCCAGTATCGCTCGATGGGGCGGAGCTCCGGGCAGTTTGGTGGGTTGTCTTCTTTCTTAACAAAATCGATGTTTTTTGAATTTAATAGCCCCACAGTCTCACCAGCATAGTGAGCACTCGGTAGAGTCGCTAGATCAGGCCAAAACAAAGGGGGAATACTGTGCTTTCTATTATATAGGAAGTAACCGTTTTGTGATGCATTCCTTTCTATAAATTACGCCACCAATAGTTCCAGTTGCAAAATAAGACGTACTTTTGAGGCCACAGGAACAAATTGCCTGCCATATCAGGACTTTCTTCCCGAATTTGTCAATTTTTATGGTTTTTTCGGAATCGTGTACAATTTCTCCTACAGCCGCATTATAATACTGGGGCCCCGGTAACGTATTTGTGTCAAATTTCACGTACGTTTCGTCGTCCATGAGAATGCATCGAGATTTATTTTGCAGCAAAATATCGTATAAATTGCGGCATCTTTTTTTGGACCGTATTTGTTGCTCGGCACTTCTCTTCGGCATTTTTTGCTTCTTATATGTCCGTATATTATTTCTTTTCTTGATATTTTGTACAGTGCCTACGCTAATACCTGCTTTTTTAGCAATTTCACGAACGGACATGTACTTTGTTGATTTTAACTGCCGCACGACTTTTTCTTCGACATTTGGGTTTGCCGGGCCACTTCTCCGCCGCGATTTTGGTAAATTGTCGAGCGTATGGTGCTCTCCAAATTTTCTTATGATTTGAAACACGGCTGACTTGGAACATTTAAACTCATTCGCAATTTTCCGCAGTGAAAATTGGCCTGTACACCATTTTTGCAAGATTAATTTGCGTTCTTTAATATTAATTCGCTCCATCGTGAAAAATATTTAGACAATTAAAAAAAAAATATGACACTTGATAGACTTGTTTATGTTTATTTTATAACCAGCCACTGCCTATCAGTATTTTTTTAGTTGTAGGATTAATATTGAATTAAGTATCTCCGCTTAGTAAATTGAACAGTCCTTATCGAGTACCCATAGTACAAGCCTAGAGCTTAGTTTGGGACTCGGTCAAATTGGTGTGATATTGTCCCCGGATATTTATTTATTTATTTTTAAACTGTATTAGTGTCGAATACTGTAAATATTATGTCGATTGAATAATTAGTTAAAAATGACGAGTTCTTTCACAAGAATGACTAATTACACAGTGTTCTAGCTTCAAAATTAGAGAGAATTTCGCGCAGTGACTTTGTTAAGTAAGTATGTACTATGTGTTTTTTGATCAGTACCCTTACCATAAGTTACAATTAACGTACTCGCCAGCGAGTCGAAGCTCTGTCCCTTGCAGACGTCGCAAGTATTCTTATAAATAGATAGAGTGCGAGGAACAGAGCATTTTTTTTTCTTCAGTATAACTACTATAGGTACTCTTACAAATCGTCGATGCTACTGCAATACCGCGTAACGAACAAATGAAACCAGGTGCAGAATACACCTTAGCAGCTAAATAATTGAGGTAAAATTTGCAACTGATTGAATTGCGACGAAATACCAAAAAGGTAATCCTTAATTTATGGAACCAAGGATTTTTACCCAAAAGTTGTGATATCAGCAAACTCAGTAAAACGAATCTCAAACTTCTCTCATACTTATATGTCTTGGTGTTTTTATACCCCTTTTCCGAGATATTTGGATTTCCTTCTTCGGGAAACTTTCAAACATATTTTGTTCTTGGTCCTCCCAGTATTCAAATTGGATACCCATTCTCACTTCAAAGTTTCTCATTTGATATTTCCCCCAAATGGCGAAGATGCCTTTGGTAGGTACTTTCCATCCAATATCATCAAGTCGACAGATTTAAGGCATGTACACATTTATGTGCAATTTTTTAGAAAAGGCCTTCAATTGTTTATTCAAAAAATGAAGGTTGTATATTTCGACTAACCTATAATTGACTAAACAGTTTTAGTTACCATATGTAGATTTTACTAGTCATTCATTATGCAGTTTAATTACTTACGCGTATTCAGTATTTCCAAGAATGGCGCATCACGAAATAGAATCCTATTGTGAAGGTTACATACGGACTATGATACCTACATAATTACCTATATTACCAACGAGAACAAATACTCGAACTGGAAATAATAAAACCACGGCTCATATTATGGTCGCCTTTATCCCGGTGGATAAAGCATCCGTCACTCTCGCACCGTGACAACGTCTCGTCTCGTTAGAACGTGACAGATATTGTATCTACGTTTATCCGCACCGATAAACACGACCATAATACACGCAGGGACTGCATAAAGAAAAATTAGAACAAAATTTCTTTGCCATGGATGCCAAAATAAAAAACCGGTCAAGTGCGAGGTAGACTCGCGCACGGAGGGTTCCGTATTTAAGATACTTCTACTAGATATAGATGATGTTTGTAAACAACAAAACAAAATATTCATTTTGTTTTGAACTTTTTTTTCTTTGTAATAACTTAAGGCCCATTTTGACTCCACTAAATTTCAATTCAGAGTTTCAAATTTTTTGTAATATACATACATACATACATACCTTCACGCCTTCATTCCCAGAGTGGGGTAGGCAGAGCTACAGAATTACCAACAACTCTAAAAAACTTGTTGATAACTCTGTAACCACAATATGTAATATAAATTTCTCGAAAACTGTAAATATTTAACACTTCATTTCATTTAACCCATAAAATATAAGCAATTATCGTAATTTTTTGTACATTTTTGGTTATAAATCTAAAAGTACATCAAAGAAAAAAAATATAGTTTTAAAATGTGCAGATTGAGCCCTCTCATACGACACCCATTTGCAATAATCAAACCACTTCTAGACTTCTTTTCAATTATTAATCAAATTAATTTCATTCACTTTTACTAAAAACAGATCACTGTCTGTAACCACATTTTGCATTGTTGGTAATTCTGTAGCTCTGCCTACCGCTACCCCACTCTGGGAATGAAGGCGTGAGTTTATGTATGTATCTATGTATGTAGATCACTGTCTGATTCGTCTACAGCGTCACGTGTTTGTATTTATCATCTTAATCATCATCATTTAAGCCCATTAGTCGTCCACTGCTAAACATAGGCCTCCCTCTTTGATTTCTAGCGAGAACGATCCAATGCGGCCATTTGCAATGCTTGTTTGTATTTAGGCAATATTTACTAAATGAGAGGTGACAACAAACAAATAACATTCTGCTAAAACAATCGTTAGATACTACTTGTAAAGCGCGGACGCCGAAGACGAAGAATTTCGTACATTGACCTTTAGCGTAAGGTGCCGTATTACTACAAGAAACAGATTTACAATACATGATGCCATATCATTGTAAAATATGATTATGTGCGAGTGACAGAGACAAGTGATGGTGAGTCAATGCACCAATATCTTTGTGCTCGGCGCCCCGCTCTTTAGTAAGAGACAATTTTACCACTTATACGAGTATGTATAGATTGACTGACAGACAATGCACAGCGTAACTGGTACATAATCAAGGTACTTAAGGTACGAGTGCCGAGGTTAGAGCGCGAGCTTGCGAGTGCTCTAATTACTTACAGGCTCGAGTACCTTATAAGAGCTAATTGTGTACGGTTGCATACATATGTTTTTCTACCAGCTGTAAATGATAATGACAAAGATAATCAATTCGTAACTTTTCTAGTAGGTGTACTATCCTCAATTTTCCTGCTAACGAATTACTTGTCAGCAAAGTTATTTTCATTATTCCGATTGGCGTTAATAGTTTGTGAATTTTAGTGCTAAATGTTTATAAATTTCATGAAAATTTTAATAGTTACTAAATAGTTCTATTCTATTCTATTTTTTTAATTTTTGGCAACCGGTCGCTTTTGGTTAGCAACCATTACTGCCAATGACGTCTGACAGCGTGTATGACCAGTTTTTGTTGTTAATTAGTTGTTGGTCCTGAATAACGGTTGCAGTTACGTATGTTTGTTGTGATCCTGGAATAAACAGACACAAAACCTAAGACAAGACAAAACATTTGAGACAATATAGATCGGATACACAGATGTAAATTGGAAGCCACAAAAGCGGGTAAAAGCACCTAGAGTTTAATTTTTTCTTTGCCTATAAATTTAATTAAGGAAAGTAGAACTTTTTTGTTCGATGATGAAAGGAAAAGGAGGGTTTTAAGGTTGGTGGGCTTGGGAACTGAGGGAGGTAGGTTGTCATATAAAGAAACCGATCTATTCGGGCAGTTCAAGATAATGTGGTCTGCAGTTCCTTCCTCCAGGCCACAAGAACAGAGGGGGGATTGAACAATGCGCCATCTGTACAGGCGTGAGGGGGAACAAGTGTGACCAATGCGCAATCTGCAAATGACAGATGTAGTCTGTTTATTGGCTTGGCGAAACCGGAAGAACCATGGCTTGGAAGGGATGTTGGGCTGAATGTCCCCATAATGACGACCTTTGACCGATGTAGAACTCTCATACTGCTGACGCCAGTTAGATTCGAGGTCTGATTTGGCAGAGGATAGGAGGTCGTAAAAGTAGCACTGGGTGTGAACCAGACTGCCAATCTCCACGGCCTCCTTAGCACAGGAATCAACAACCTCATTGCCCTGAATCCCAGAATGGCTGGGGATCCAGGCCAATGTGATCTCGAGATTGCGGAGTTGACATTCATACAGTGTTTGCCTTATTAACATTACTAAGGGATAACTGACTTTTGTGTAAAACGGATTGGCCTTGATGGACTGCAAACCACTAAGAGAGTCTGAAAAAATTATTGATCTATGAATCCCATGTGACATAACATATTTAATAGCTTCCAAAATAGCTACTAATTCTCCAGTAAAAACTGATGTAAGAGGAGGGCATTTGAAGCTTAGAATTATAGAGAACTTCGGAATCCAAACTGCCGAACCCACTGCCCCCCAAACTAAAAGTCTGGAGGAATCTGTGAATAACAACAGCCAGTCTCCCCAGAGACCGTTAATTTTGTCAAGGAATGCTTTGTTAGCTCCAGGGTCGTTTTTTGATATACCAAAGTCAAGGATTATGCTGGGTTGGAAAATTAAAGAATCGTAAGGGACAGAAAAAAGAGGAAATAGAGAACAAGAAAATGCAGGGTCCGGAAGACTACAGAATTTGCGAAGGCTATTTATCAAGCAAGGTGGATTTTTGTTAAACCAGTAACCACTATCTGTGATTAAAGAAGAGAGTTCTTGAAGTTTAGGAAAGAGCGGGTGGTCGTTGAGAAGGGAAAATTTAAGGAAGAACCGGTCTGCCAAAAATTGACGACGGAGGGAAAGAGGAGGGTCTACTGCTTCCACCTGAAGTGCGTTGGTGGGAGAAGATTTCATAGCTCCAAGGATGACCCTTAAAGCCTGAAATTGGGTTTTATCCAGTTTACCCAAGGCCACCTTACTGCAAGGCACCAGAGTGAAAGAGCCATAGTCAAGAACGCTGCGGATAATGGCGTTATAAATAAGTTTTTGGGAATAAGGGTGGGCGCCCCACCACACACCTGAAAGGCATCGTACAATGTTAAGATTTGATTGAGATTTTTGAACTATGAAGTCAACATGATCAGAACCGGTAAGACGAGAGTCCAGATTAACTCCCAAAAATTTTACCTTCTTCCTAACAGGGATCAGTTCATTATTAAAGGCTACTTCGATGGGGGGGAAAGATCTCTTTCTGGTGAAAGGAACAACAGTACATTTGTCAACTGAGAGGGAAAGACCATGAGTGGAAAGCCATTCTCCCAGATAAAATAATGCTTGATTGAGGTCACTTGAGGCTACATCGATCGAGTGGGAAGAGGAGTATATGACTAAGTCATCTGCATATTGCAGGATGTTGCAGAATGGAGAAACTGCCTCTTCTAGGTCATGGGTATAGAGGCTGTAGAGTAGCGGGCTTAGTACGGATCCTTGGGGGAGGCCTTGCCAGATAGATCTTGGAGCGGAAAGGGCATCACGGTGCCTCACTTCAATAGATCTATCCATAAGGAAATTACAAATGAAATGGGAAAGCTTCTGCGGCAAACTCAGCTTAGATAATTTATCTCTGAGTAAGGAGAGAATCACGTTATCATAAGCGGATGATATATCCAGAAAAGCTCCGACAAGGAACACGTTCTTTGAAAGGGCAATCCTGATGTCTGTGGATAAAATGGAGATACTGTCCATGGTGCCCATTCCTCTCCGAAAACCAAATTGGCTTTTGGCCAGGATTTTTTTGGATTCCACAAACCACTCGAGACGTTTTTTAATCATGTGTTCCAGGATTTTAAGAAGACAGGAAGATAGAGCAATAGGACGATGAGAAGATGGTAAACGGGGATCTTTCCCTGTCTTCGGTAGGGGGATAACTATTTGTTTTTTCCAGGCTCCTGGAACAAAACCAAGGTCGAAAAAATTATTTAAAAGATTCAGAAAATATTTTTTTGTTGATTGTCCAGAATTGGACAAAAAAGAGAAAGGGATATTGTCAGGGCCAGGAGAAGAGTTTTTAAGGTGATCCAAGGAGGCAAGTAGCTCCAACCAAGAGAACGGTTGGTCGAAATTGCTAGGAGGAGAGTTAGAAGGGTAAGAAGAGGGAAGAGAATTAGAGTGGGGAACCGAGGAGGGAGATAAAGAGTCAATAAAATCCTGGAACCAAACATTGGAGTCATTACTAGGAAGGTCGTGGGTTAGGTAAGATCCACGATAACGCTTTATGGATTTCCAAAGAATTGCAGCAGGCGTACGGGGAGAGATGCTACGGCAAAAGCTTATCCACCCATTCTTTTTTTTCTTTTGGAGCATACGTTTCGTCAAGGCCGCAGTCCTTTTGAAAGCGAGAAAGTTATCTATTGACATATTTCGACAGTACACTTCCTCAGCTTCCCTCCTTTGACGAATCAAATCCGAGCATTCAGAGTCCCACCAAGGGGGAGAGGACCTACACGAATTACTCCTTTTTTTAAGAGGGATGTTCTTGTCTGCTACCACTTTAAGGGCATCAATTAAGTAATCGTGGCAGATAAGACCATTTTCTGATGATACTGAGGGCATATCACTGACAGCTGCATCTAAGTCCATGGCAAATTGGTCCCAATCTGCCTTGGGCAAGTGGTACCTGTTAATTTTTGATATAACATTAGGTTGCGAGAAGGATGAAGGGGACGAAATTAAAATAGGAAGGTGATCACTACCGTGGGAGTCGTGAAGGACTGACCATGAGAGGAGAGTGCCAAAATTAGGGGAGCATAAAGAAAGGTCAACCGCACTAGCATTTTGGCCAGGGGCCGTTCTGCGTGTAGGGGAACCATCATTGAGTAGGCAGATGTTCTTGTCCACCATGAGGTCCACGAGATCACAGGCCAAGGAGTCGTAGTCTGCACTTCCCCACATAAGGTGGTGGCAGTTAAAATCACCTAAAATAAGAAATGGGCCCGGTAGGGCAGAAAATATAAGGTCTAGGTCAGAGATTTGAATCGAATGGGGGTCCGAAATATAGATGGAAAGTACAGTGAAATCCATGACTTTGGCAGCCACAGCATTGATGCAGGAGGGAGAGGGGGGGAGGGGAAGAAAGGAATATGTGACAGAGGATTTAATAAGGAGGGCAACTCCTCCATAACCGTCATCTCTGTCATGCCGGAGACAGGAGTACCCAGGAACCCGAAACCGAGATCCTGGAACCAACCAGGTCTCCGAAATGGCAAAAGCAACAGGATCATACGAGGCAGCCATTTGTAGAATTTCGTGTTGCTTAGAGCGAATACTGTGACTATTCCACTGTATGAGATGGAATATTAATAATTTTTATAAATTCGGAAAGTTTATTGGCAACGTTGGGCGGTAGGGGGAAATCGTCCATCTTACTGAACATATTGATCAACAGGGATAAAAGAACATCCAGCAAATTTTCACTGGGAGGAGTTAGGAGGGAGGGGGCGGGGGGAGAGCATGGGAATTGGAGGGCAACACCATTCCTCGGGGGAGGAGGGTCTCGATCTCCAATGATTGCATTATACGCGGCGCGATCGTAGCCCTGTGTTAAGGGTTGCCGCGGGGATCTTGGAATGGAGACTGATTTTCTATAGGAAATCCTTTGAGGTGGGGGAGAGGAGGCAGAGAATTGAGTCTGAGTCGGGATGGGATCATATTGTAAATGATGCGGACTCTGAGCGATATCCGCATAGGTCCTTTTCACAGGGGGGAATCTATCACATGCTTGGGAATAGGAAATATTTTCTTGAGCCATTGTATCCTTGATCGTCTTTTGGCGAGTATGTTCTGGGCAAGTCTTACTTGTGGCAAAGTGCTTGCCCGAGCAGAACAAGCACAAAATCAGGTCTTCCGAAGCATCACAGGTTTTACCTGTATGTTCCTGTGTACATTTAAAGCACTTGGGTTTTGACCGGCATTGATCTGCAATATGACCGAATTTACAGCAGCTGTGACACTGAATTGTGGGCAGTATATACATTTCGACTGGCAATGATGTGTAACAGAAGTAAATCCTTGAGGGTAGAACTTGACCACTAAATGTGATGACAATTGTCCCAGTGGGAACCCATTCTATACCATCCACCTTATGAATCTTCCGGTTGAGTCTTCTGGCTTTAAGAATTTCTCCACAGCCTGATGGAAGTTCGACCTCCCGTGCAAATTCATCCAGTGAAAGATCAGAGGGGACACCTCTAACTATCCCCATGCGGGTGACATTAAAGGTGGGGACAATAGCCTCAAATTTATTTGCCGCAAGTAGTGGATTCGCTAGGAACAAATTAGCTGATTCTGCAGAATTAAAATCAACACTTACGCGGTTTCGGCCTATCTTTTTAATTCCCTCACGGGAGATATTTTGCACTCGCGAGTTAACCATAACTTGTCCAAATTTAATTGGGTTAAGGGTTGTACCGGAGGAAGGTTGGGATTCTGTCCTAGACACATAAACAAGGAAAGGGCCTTTGTCAGTGGACGAGTATTTTCTACCTTCTTTTAAATTAGGGTGCTCAAACAAGTGAACTATTGAGTCGGACGGTGCCCTACTCGCCAACTTAGTTGGAGGCTGGGAGCCTCCCGACTCAAAAGATCTCTTGGTTGCCCTCCGTAAGGGATCAGACTCCATCGAATCCTCCGAAATCGCGACAGGCGTCGCGACACTCGGAGGACACCCTGAAGACGCCTCCCTGTTGGAGGTTATGTCTGGAGGCTTTGGCGGGATATGCGACATTGCGGGGTTAGCAGCGTACGAAAATACGTCACGACACTTACAGATCACCAATGATGCACAGTAACACAACAAAACCCAAGAATAATAGCACTAGGCCACAGAATTTCGCAGGACCGACACAAACACGAACTGTCACCAGAGCGTCTCTATGGCGTCCTCCAACTAAATAGTTCTGACAATTTATCATAGAAGTTGGAATGACAAACGAAACGCCATTTTGTTGATATCCATATTGAACGTTACTATGGTAACCAAATAACACATCGATGGATGCTAACCATCTATTTTTAGTAACTTAATAAGAATGTAATTTTAAACACTTAATTTAGTCTCAAAATTAATTTTGGTTTTGACATACATAATTTTAATTGGTGTTAAAATATTACTAACGGCTTATTATACAAAAAAGTTCACTAACCGCTACGACTAATATCCGGAATGACCGCAACCATGGTAATAACAATGCTATAATAATAATTATAGAACAGTTATTTACTATGGCAATGCTCATTATATAATAGTTTTCATGCTTCGGGTACGCTATAGATGGTATTCTGATACCATTACCCTATACGTGTGGATGTTTTTTTTTTTTTCTAGTCTACGCCAAAGTGTGGGGTTTTGTGGATAGGTCTTTCAAAAATATTGCGGGTTTGTCGATGCCATTTTTTGATTTAAGGATCCGTTTGTTAGAGTCAAGTTACATTCCCCCTAAAGCCAAAATTACAAATACTACTACTACGAAAACTATCATGATCATGAATAAGTAGGCTTGACCGGTTCCTGAGATACAGGCGACTTCATTGTTTATACCTACCCACTAAAATCATCTAAGACATCACCAAATAACTAATAATAGAGAATTAGTTCATAATAAATAATAATAATTGTTGTTTTTAGATATATTTTTTATAAAGTAACGGCTTGGGAACCCTACACTAAGCATGGTCAGACATGCTCTTGCCGGGTTTTTTGTTTGAAGAGTTTTCATTGCTCGTTAGAGGTATGCAAAAGTCTTGTAATACTTGCTGGTTTCACAGATAGGTACGTATGATTACATAACACCGGATATACTCTTTTTGATTTAATAAAATTACAGACACCATTACTGTTAAGTAAATAAGAGCTATCAAAAAGTTGACAATATGATAGCAGGTCAAAACGAAATGGTTTTTACCGTGTTGAATTAGAGGCCTAATACGATTTGTATTTTTCCGCCGCAATAGACGCGCTGCTCAAAGACGATAAGGTTTTTACTAGTGGTCCTGATATCCGTGTTACACGCGGAACCGTAGCTCCGTGATCTTAGCACCGGCGGTGCTAAGTTCCCGAACTACACGGTCACGCCAAGATACGTATCCGTGTCTGCGTTCGGCTACGTATCGGCGGATCTCGGCTCCGGCTCCGCTCCGCACGGTTATTGAATTATTTGAATATACATCTCATCATCTTTTGCAATCTGTATTGGTCTATTATTTTAGCCTCCAACAAAATATTTATATTTATATAATGACTCATTAAACCAATTTTAAATGCAAAAGCAAAGAAACTGAAATCAAAAACACGACTATCGCATTACATTCGGAGGATTCATCATAATAATCTTCATTAAACGTCACGGTCACGGGCGGATCGGATCTACGTGTAAATAAGAAACGTATCTCCGTGTAACACGGAGCTACGTATCTTAATTACACGTAGCCGAATTTCACGTGTCGAACGGGCCGGATCTCCGTTGCCGTGTTACTCGGTAACGGAGATTCGGCTACGGGTACACGAAACACGGACACGACCAGGAGCCCTAATTTTTACTGCCTAAAATCTCGCCCCAGGGAGCCTAGACGCGAGACCGCATAAGATGCGACCGCACCACCTGCTTAACGGTGCGTATTTTTACGGAGCCTCAAAAACGGCGCCATGTGGTTACTGAGACCGCGTCTTTTGTTTACGCAACGACAACGTATTTTACGCAGCGGTGGAGTCGCACCTTAACGCCTAATTTAGAGATTTTCAAATAGTTAACGTTCATTCCTATATATTTTGTCAGTATGCGAAAATCAGTAACAAACTTTAAAGATGCATAAAAATTTGTCCAGGGCCTTTATTGTAAGCTATTATTTTATTATCATATTGTTTGTTATGATAACTCTTGTTGATTTGCCGCATAACAATAAGGTTAAACGGAAGTAAAAGGGAAACCAACTTACAAATAATATTTTAAAATTGATTTCGTGAGAATCATAATCAATAAATCAAAGACAATTGTCTTTTACATCAAAACAAGATGTAGATAATAAATTAACGAGTATTATCAAAACAAAATTCATATGTAGGTAGGTATCTGTTCTTAATAATGTTTGGCGCCGCGACTGACAAATAAATTTAGTATTAACGAAGAGTACCTAATTATTGTCTTCCCGTGGATGTCGTAAGAGGCGACTAAGGGAATAAAGGCTTGTAGTACCTACTGTTAGGCGATGGGCTTGCCACCTGTCACTAATACACTGGGAAACATCTTAGCCTACTTGTGCAAAATGTGGTTACAGAATTATCAAGAAGTTTTAAGACTTGTTGGTAATTCTTTAGCTCTGCCTATCCCACTCTGGGAATGAAGGCGTGAGTTTATGTATGTATGTATGTACCTAATTATTTTTGGGATGATAAAGTTTATGAAATGGCGGTCTATTCCGACTAGTTACATTGTTAGTTCCATTGATGGAACTAGATGGACTTTTTTTTCCTAGTAGTTACATTCAACGAAGATGGATTCCGTAATGGAACTACATGGAATTTTTAACCAAGTAGTTACATTAATAATACTTATAATAAATATTATTAGATCAAATGATCATTATTTAACTGCGTTTTTTTTAATTTCCCGCCTTAAGGGACTCGACTCGCTTTAAAAAAGCATTTTTTTAATATAGGCAAAGAAATTGAAAATAAGTACCTTCTATAAGATTGCATTCGTTTTATATAAATTTATTATAAGTATTATTAATGTAACTACTTGGAAAAAAAGTCCATGTAGTTCCATTACGGAATCCATCTTCGTTGAATGTAACTACTAGGAAAAAAAAGTCCATCTAGTTACATCAATGGAACTAACAATGTAACTAGTCGGAATAGACCGAAATGGCGACTAAGTACCTATGAACTGACCACTACTAACAATTCATTGAATAGTTGTTAAACTGTTATTCCTAGCTTGTATAGATTTTTGTCGCTCGATTCAATACCGTCCCTAAACCAGTTTTGAAGTTTCTTTTTAAGTATGAACACGTCAGCACAATCAAGAAAACACCGGCGAAATGTGGACCTCTATTCTTTGCGGTAAAAACCATATCGTTTTTGACCTGTTATGGCATTGCTGTCAATTAACTATGAGCTATCAAAATGTTGACAATTTGATAACACATTATTATGACATAGCCATGCAGTTCAGTTTACGCTGAGAGAAAATGACGGAGTTATATAACTGCTATAGTTTTGTTCTTTACGCTCGCCGTAAAATGAACTGCAAAGCTATGTCATAATAACCCCCCGGGGGGGTTCCTTTTTTTTTAGATGTGGTTTTGGCCAACAATCTCGGCCCAGACCTTTATACCTAATGTATTTCGAATAGCATACTACTATCGCTTAAACGTCAGTGTAATAAACACCATCGAGGCGCTACTTGACCAGTAAGAGGTGCCTCTGGCCATCCAAATAGGTTATACCTAGTTACAAAGTGGAAGTAGTTCCGGTCCAAAATTATCCCAAGGCACGTAGCTAAGCGTCGGACTTCACTAACGAGCCTTCTGACGTCCTAACTAGGCGAAATTAGACTAATCAAAGAAACTACCTGCGTACAGTTGCAGGCTGCATTAAACACCAACTCTAATTTGCCTATTGTATTTACATAGGGGGTAAGTAAATCCACTTGCACGTAATATTAGAGTTCTTACAAAAAAAAATGAACTGTAATAAGATGACATGAAATGGATAAAGCTATCGGACTGAAATATGGAATATAGAATTTAAACTTTTCGAGGTCAATATTTCCTAAACACATAATACCTAAACAAATATAATAACATGTTTGTAATGATTTTTTAAGAGCTCTCCAAATATAGCTTACTGGATGTCGTAATGTAAAGAAATACCTTTTCTTTACTTATTATGTGAGCTAAAGGAAAACAACTTTCAAATAGAAATCAATTAAAATAAGGGTATCCTACATTTTAAATGAAAATATTTGGTTACTATAGTTCTGGGGACCTAGCGAGAACGGGTATAAATAAATAAATAAATATTAGGGGACAATGACACACCAATTGACCTAGTCCCAATTTAAGCTCTAGGCTTGTATTATGGGTACTAGACAACGATATAAATACTTATATAGAGAAATATATACTTAAATACATAGTAAACATCCATAACTCAGGAACAAAATTCGCGCTCATCACACAAATGTCTGCCCTTACCGGGATTTGAACCCAGGACCGCTAGCTTCGTAGGCAGGATCACTACCAACTAGGCCAGCTCGTCGTCATATATGACGACGTTGCTCCTGCCTACAAAGCTAGCGCTCCCGGGTTCGATTCCCGGTCAGGGCAAATATTTTTGTCATGAGCGCGAGTATTTTGTTTACGACAGTCTTGGATGTTTAAGTATGTATTTCTCTATATGAGTATGTTTATCTTTATCTAGTACCCATAGTACAAGCCTAGCGCTTAGTTAAGAACTAGGAGGATTAATTAGTGGGATATTAAATTATTAAATCTATTTATTTGCATAAAATAACAGATAGTGGCAATAACAGGAATGTGATATGACATGAGCATCACCGGAAAATTATAACGATAAACACACAAATATGCGAAATTCTTTTACCTTTTTGTGGCAGCAAATTAATTAAACAAGTAGTAGTAGTGACACTTTTTGCCTAGTAGAGTAGTAATTTTAAACTACTATTGTAATATACAAATGAAGTAGGAACTTTTCATATACCTAGGACTAGGTACGATTATACCCAGAACGGCAAAGATTCGATTTTGCAACCCTAAAGATTCCCTAACTTCGTAACCCCTAACTAACTTAATCAATCTAGGTATTCTGCTAGGTCATCCTTGAAGTTAAAAAAAATATCCTCAATTTTTCTTGTAGGTACCAAATTTAACGAAGATAGTATCAACTTGAGTTATCGTTAGTCAAAGATACGCGTCAGTTGACTCTTAGACCTCGCTACTCTCGGTCAATAATGATCAAAATATCATATTCGAGTGCGTAGATAACGATAAAAGATTCAGTATTTAACGACCGCTACACTTGCCTTAGCTACGCTCGCAGGTTGTTGATGTTATGGGTTCGATCAAGAGGATTGTAAGGGACACCTAAATCGCAAAGCTGTCAAAAAAGTCCCTTACAAGAATATGTATATTGTTACGTTGTTAGTTATAATAATAAACTAGGTTTGTACGTTTCCATTTTTCCTTTACTTATTTTCTTTCCAAGAAATATTTAATTGGAATGGAAAACGTAGACCCAGTATTTCATAATATCTACAAGTTACAACATAGGTATTCAAAATAATAAATATCGAACTAGGGTCAAGGGGAGGGAAATGTTACCGAATTTTGTATGAAAAGTTTTAGCCTACACTGCACCTAGACGCTTAAACATTAAATCCATTTTTTATAGAAAAATCTTGAATAACAAACCATTTTACGAAACTAATTTCTTCTGTTTTGCACTGCAATGACAAAATATTATTCTTCATAGGTACAAAAAAAACCGAAGTTGTGCCCGTTGATTTATTTTGGTTCTAAAACCTTAAATTAATGTGAATGACAAACACAATTGGTAACTTTTATAAGAATATATTAAAACACCTACCTATGCCTATTCCTTCAAATAGATTTTGTATGATTATACATCGTAAACATTTGGTGTAACAAAATACTAGAGAAACGGTAATATCAGTCTTTCTTACGACATTAAGCTTATCGTGATATTCTTGATACAACGTTACCAAGCGCAACCAGCTCCCTGACGCGACACCCAACTAGGTACCTACCCATCTTAAAAAACTCACTTTACATTCGCAACAAAATCGCAAAAAAATCCTCAATATTGGGTAAACATTTGAGCACGGCAACACTGCGTCGTCTCGCGCCCTAACCAATCGCGGTGAGCGACCGAGATCAGCCAGTCAGCCTCACGTGCCGCTCCGCGACGGTCGTGTCGGCCACGCGCGCTGTCCGTTCACGCGCCACTGACAGCCGAGTCGTGCTCTAATAATGACTCTAGTGCAACACAGTGTAACGTAGTGGATGCTGCTGCTAACATATAAGTGAGGATTACGAGTTAAAACCAGCCGACAAACAAGGATTATGATAATAACAGTGGCGGGATGCGAGAGGTGAACGCTCGTCGGAGCGCCGCCGACTCTCACCGGCTGCTATTGTCTAAGTGCCACGGAATCTTCGTCCTTCCCATCGGATTCCATCCGCGATACACCCATCCGCATTTCAACGTGGACTGCACGCGAAATCGCCGCGCCGATACACAACAAATGTTTACATAGCGCAGTGGAAACACAGATAAGATTATTCTGATTTAGTATGTTGCGTCGATGATTAGAATTCTATTAAATAACTATGCTAAATATGAACGCGATTGGTGATATTGGCCTATTGATGCTCGATAAAACGTTGCGCCAAGCGTAACTGTAAACATTGCAGGCTAACCCGTGCAATTGTTGGTTTACTTTTCAATTATTTAAAAAACTGCCACTGCTAAGTTAAGTGGGGCACTAGGTCGCTTATTAGCGTTTTTTTCTCCACCACAGTGTAAGTACTGTCACTGCAATTATAAAACACTTTATGTTTTATTCATCCATGCCACTTGAATCTCTTATCTTCGCGACACGAATGAACTACTTACCTAATATGAAGTAGGTAAATAACTATTGAACGTTAAGATAAACAGTGACACACCACAAACCGACAATGCTTACCTTCTTGCTAGTAGTTATAGATATAAGTTAAATAATAGCGAGGAGCATCGATAAGTACTATTATCTTGCCTTCATAGTTGAATAAGTAGTAAATCGGATGTATGTTATGATTTTGGACAAAATATATCTCGGGAAACAAAAGTTGTAAGTAAATATGAAGTAAAAGTTGACAATTAAATTTTAAAGAATCGTTACGTTAATAATCAATATCATCATCATAACTTTAAAGAATAATGTTCAAAAGTTTGTTGTTGAAGAAACAAAATAACAAGATCTAATCGTGATTTAAAATTGGCAGCTCCGTATCACGCGTTCAATCTTATTTACTAAAGTATTTTCCTTGTAATGTCACAATCATGAACTGCATGACTGATATGAGGAATCGTCACACCGATAAACACTCCACAACGAGCGCTATGCCAAATGTGCTAATTTTCATTGAGTTCCATCCGACTGTCCCCTCGCATGGAAGTTGATGAAAAACGGGTCGACAACCGAGCGGTATTCGCGTAAAAATAACACAAAACGTCAAACAATGGCTAACAATTAAAAGAGCTCCAAAAAGCTTTATTAACCCTTTTTGCGCATAGTAAAGTATATAGCTCACTGGAAATGCTCTCCATATGCTAATGGGACAGAGAAGAGACACATCGATAATCTTGGCAACCTGAAAGCATACAAAACGCGTACAACTTTACTATAACAAAGAATGGAGGGCATTCGTTCTGGCGTGGAAAATGATTTGCATATCTTGTTTATTCAGGGAAAGGTCAAGCATCTAGCACAATAGCTTTTGGGGAAAAATAGGTTGTGCGGGTATCGATGGAGTCTGAAGAGGAGATTAATGGTCGGTGCTAACTCCGAGGCCTGTCCTCGTCCGATACTTGACCCAATTATTAGCTCACTGTTGTCGGTATTGGCGAGCTCATCAAAGATATTCTTTAATGGATTTTTCTAGGTCATAGTTCGCCACCGCGGGCCAATCAGCACACAACGATGCATTTTATATTTAAAGCAAATTGGGTCAAACTGGGAAAATATTTTTATTGGTATTTAAAAGTATCTGAATATTTAGGAAGAATTGTTTAAATGTCCAATTCTTCTATATATGTCCTATTTTTCTATTTGCGCCCAACAAAGAAAGAAATGCTTCAAATTAGACTAATAAAGAATACATTAACACTCATTTAACATTTAAATCATTGAAGCAAAATTCACTCGATCATTACAGTTCTTGCTGCTTCATGCTGCTACACATGGAATTCGAATGCGTTATATTTCTGGAATATTGAGTGAATTGCTTTGGATCGCTAATTTCTGTACACAAGTTTTGTACTCTCGAAGTATAATAATGTTATAATACTAATAGTATCCAAGGGTAATTTCATTATCATTAACCATACATTTATTTGTGTTTCCACAATGCTTGTTGTAAGCAACATTTCGCGGTTAAGCGTTTACTTCGAAATCGGCACTATCAAGTTCTTCCACTTCCAAAATAGTTACGAGTACCCTCATTTTTCTTGCAACATCCTCTACGTTAGAACCTAGGCAATTTGACACTAAGTTGTGCTTGTGCCATGCTGATAAGTACTAGGCAGTGAGTGTGTGTGTTTGTGTGCGATGGCGAAGTGTGCGCAGGCGTTGGCCGTGCTGTCGCTGTTGTGTTCCGCGTCTGCGCACTACACGCCCACCTGGGCGGTCCACGTGCCCGATGGACTGGAGGCCGCCGATGCCGTGGCGAGAGATCATGGCTTCATCAATCTTGGAGAGGTAAGATGTCAAAAGGCTTCAACAGGAACTCACTCAGCTGCTCAATCATGTGGGGGAATCCGAAAGCAGAAAGTGTATAATAGTTGGACGATATGGGTGGAGACGTCCATTTTATGTACTGTCGCCTTCATAAACCCGTTTTAACATAAGAGTCAAGAAAGAGTAAGAAATGAAAAGCACGATTTTAGTTATTGAGCTTCACAGTTACTCACCCTTTCTTAAAAAATCTATAAGAAACTAAGTAAGAACTACATCAAAAGTTATTAATAACGTTTTAGAATCTAAAATTTAGATGAAAGAAGAACTAGCTGAAACTGAAGCATTGATTTAATGCACTTATGTTAGATTGACAATTTTACAACGGAATTATGACACGATAACTTGAATAAGTTGCTCTATTGTTTTGTTTCATTACGTTTCCGTGAGAAAGTACTCGTAATTGACTTAAGTTAAATTGTATTATCCTCCTGGGGCTCGTTTTATAAAGCTACAAGTTACAATTTTACAGGTCTAAACTGGCAACACTGCTCAAATGGTTGGTCTTCATTGGTCGAGGTTGTGTCAAATGGAAACTTGTAGCCTGTAAATTGTAATTTGTAGCTTTATAAAACAGGCCACTGTTTGGTCAAATTCATTGTTAAGTAGAAAAACAATCTAACATCAAAGCAATAAAGTAAGCGTAATGACCAGATCTAGATGTCATTATTAGTACCTACAATTGAAACATCTGTTAGACCAATACTTAGTAATGACACTGTCAATGTAATGTTGATAAAACAATATAAAACACTGTACTGTATTACTTTGATTACAATAGTATAGAAAATGTTGTCACATTATAATGCAAAACAGTGTTTTTTTTAATGATACTTTGTGGGTAATTTAAGTTAAGTAAGTGATTTAAAGTCGTGCCTGTTGTTGTAAAAATTGGTCATTGTCATACTATGGCTTGCCGTAACCTTGGCCACCATTTCAAGTGGAAATCAATGAAAGGAAGTTCAGTTATACGTTTTTACAATTGTTTGATTTTGCAATAATACATAGACTTTTGATACAAAGAAGTCAAAGAAGCGTTTGACCAAATTAATTCGAAATATGTTTTATGGTATCTAAATATACAATTATTTATTTGAGAAATTTCAAGACCTCTTATAAATCTCTTTATATATTATGTATCTTAAAGACTTAAAGACAATGCAAGGAAACCAAAGAAACTCAATCACATAATTAAACATGCTGCTACATATAATAGCGCATAAGATGCGATAACTACAGAAGAGAATTGGCTCTGTAATAATGTGCATCAGAACTGTTGTGTTGCACGTGATAAAATTAATGTACGTTTATTTCGAGATGAGCGCAAATGCTCGTGTGTTGTAACAGATTTGAGGAAATATCCATTTAGCATCCCGCCCACTTGTACAATTCATGTGCCTTCAGCGTCTTCATTACACTGAGTGTTTCGAGTAAACACGCGGATTACGCTGCTAATTAGGTCAGACTGGAATTTAAAACATGCATTTTAAATACGCCGTTGCATTCTGAATACAGTGTTGTGAATGAGCACTATTCACTCTTTCCGTTTAAGATTACCGTGGTGTACAGTATTTTTTAGTAACTAATAGTTACTAAAAATTACTAACTATACATAATTGCGACGTTACTTTAATCCAGTCAAGTGTTACAATGATGTCAGAAAAATCTTGCGGATACTTGTGATACGCACATAAGCACTGAGATGTGTGAGCTAAACTGTTGACAGTTCCTGAGATCATAAAGCCCGCACATTTGCTTGACAATACAAAGAAACAGTAAGTTCCTCCTATAACTAGAAAAAACCTTCAGTTTTCATTAAATCTCCGTAAAATAGAAGATTTCCTTTCCCGGTTTGAAGAGGAAACTTATATATAGATTATAATGCTAATCCGAAAGTCGTCCATAACAACATCTCCATATTTAGAAGGCACTCACCGTGCGAAGCGGGGGGACGACGAAAATAAACATGAAATTTTAGTAGTAGGACGTAGGACTTATTTATTTTGAGTGACAACGGAACTTCACCTTCATATAGTTCACTATTTATGGCAAGGGGAGTCTTGATCTCGAGTAATATTGGTTTGGACTGATATTAAGTTACTGTAGTATTCTTTAGCCGGATCCTTCCTAGGTACCTACTAGTTATTGTTCCTGTTCCATCATAAACATATTTAACTTGATGTTAGATAACTAAGGTAAATGTCCCAGTGAATGACACTATAAGGGGGAATTCTTACATATTTCTATATAACTACACAATTGTCAAAGTTATCGACTACACGCATATGCAAAAGAATAAACCGGTTCTTCATTAATGTTATAAGCACCATAAATTGTATAAAAATAATACCAATATTTAGTTATTTCAGTTTATCGCAACCCCTAAAATTGTACCAGTGGATGATTGACATTATTTCGAATGTCCCATTATATGACTATGAAAAAAATTGGCGGGGTACCAATATATTATTATGACAGGACGTTTTCGGGTTTTCATGATCAATTAATTATAATTTAAGTATTAGTAATTAAATATATATTTAACTGTCAATACTAAATGATGATAAACTTGTAAAAATAAGTAAATTAAATCAAATATTTATCAATTGTTTAACAATGTTCTTTGGTAAACAGTACTTTAAGAATAAAATATGTTTTAATTGCAATAACAATTAATATATTTTAGTCCTCAGACGACACGTCACATGTACTTCCTCTCGATTTTATTCTTGCAATTCTTCATATTTGGAATTCGGAGTCACTGCTAGAGGCGAATATATTTTTAAAGATTGTTCTTCATGTCTTATTCCCTTTTTTTTATCGTTTTTTTGCTTATTCGGCTGTATATTTATTATGATCTCGGAGGCATGTTTGCATAGCAAAATACCTGTAACCAATGTATGACTATAGTTATGAGCTAAAGAATGACACCTCAATACGCAACTGTCATTCATTGGTACTCCATAGAAAAACAGTCTCTGACACCCCTGTCAGACACTACTCAAACGATAGATAAAGGCTTGCTTTTTACAGGGTATCTCAAATATATGTTCTACATCTGTTTAGTACGATCGAAATGCATTTTTAAAGAATACTCATTTGTATCGAGTGAATGACATGGGTGTCATCCACTACTAAACACAAAGAAATATATCCAGTGTATGACATGCCTCAAAAATAATAACTTAATTAATATAATAATTTTTTAACACTTAATACCAACGGTTTGTTTAATGATTTACCTGTTTCAATATTCACTTCACCGATAAAACTTGAATTCAGGGGTATATTATTCACTTTCCCGATCTGATGTCTTAGCAGATTACATAAGTAGACAGACGCACGGCAAACTCTAAGCGCCTGCTCCCGAAAACTTATTCTCTAATTAAAAGTGTTTTATCGCATCGATGAAAACTTCTGCACAAAAATACTAGATAGAACTAGTAGTCGGTTAGACCCGATTTTCGGGTAAAATTAAAATCTGTAATCTTATTATTTCAAATTAACTGCAACTCATACAGTGGGTCAATGTCGTCCACTCGGACATTTACCTTAATAAGGCAAAGGAGGAAATAAGAGTATAAAATACGAGTCATATTACTACAGGAAAATGTGTGTTTTATGGATGATACTATAAATTAGAAACTTGTTTAGTACTGGTGTAATTTGAGTGTAATTATGACTCGTGGGTTCTGTTGTGGTATTTAATAGCGCAACGATAAGATTATATCAGGGAAATCCATAACTCGTAACAGTTTAAAAATGTAAAATCTGGAATGTTATTGTCCACTGCGCTCTTGATAACAGAGAGGAAAAACTCTGTTTAACAAGCACTTATAAAACAGCCGCATTGTTCTGCTAAGAGATTTTTAGGGCTCAGATTGTTATTTAAATAACTATGCTATTTCACATTGGAGAGTCTTGAACTCCTAATGCATGGAGTAATGAAAGGCGACGTGCCTCGTCTACAATGGTCTTTGTTGTCCGCAACGGTTGGCTAGCCATGCGCAGTTCGTTTGCACTTAGCCCAAGAAAACTATTCAGTTTCAACCTGCCCAAACGTGTGAGGTTTACCCAGAAAGAACGGATAGGTTTTCAAATAAAGAATTACTAACACGTTTCACCAATATAGCGCGTAACGTCAACGATGACAAATAAAACGGCTTATTTACTGTAAGCGTTGGTGCCGCCAAACACGGAATTATCCATACGAAATATAAAATCGAGTAAGTACGGAGTCCAGCGGTTCGCTAAATTAAAGTATTAGAGTAATTACAGCTGCAGTTACTGCGTAAACGTTAAAGATGGCTTGTTGACTGTGGAAATCATCATTATTATTGTTTGATAACATTATCTATTTGAACTCAATTCTTGATACACAACGCTTTGTCTAGCTGATGTTATTTATAAAGTTGTAACGCATTGTATATAATACGCAGATATTTGCAATAATTATGATTATGACTTAGAATAATTACTCAGGAATATGCGTCTTTTAAGCGTACCCAGAAAAGAACCGACGGGGCTTTCTCGTTTTTATTTATAAATACCTGTGAAGTAGTAACTGATTATTGAAATATGTAACCGTACGTAAACCCATCGTCCCGCTGCGCTAGGTAGGTAGACTAAGAAGTTATAGTAAGTTTTTGGCAACAGACTATACTTTTATTTTGGCTTTAATTCCGTATTACGCATCTACAACAGCCCTATACAGAATTTTAATGAGACGTACCTACTTGGCTAAATCTCTCAAACATTAGCAAATGCACTGTCTGGTTCGCTGATTGCGATAACCCCTTCATGATAAGTCCTTTAAACATTTATGTACTACCTATTTCAATCAATAATGAGCAAGGCCAGTTCACAAAAACATTGAACTACTTTGCACAACGAGAGAGAGTTTCATTTAGAATCTATATAAGGGAGCCCCGACACACATGTATAATGGTTCGAAATCATGACGCGTGCCACACGATGCAAATACGCTTTAAGTATCTACTTACTAAATTATCATAAAGCCATAAATAAATGCTTTAAATGAGCATTTTCTCCAACCTGGCGACACCTGGCGACGGGCGAATGTAACCGTAAAATAAAAAGCCTTTCGGATTATATCATAATTTGAAATCTTTATGATCAACCCACTAAAACCCTAATTGCAGTATGACGTGCAAACTAAATTGACATAAAAAATGTATTTTGCTTGATTACCTAGGCATTTGAAATGTTTGCATTTTCATTTGAAATAACCTGATAGCGTTTGACAGCTGGAATTAAAAATATATTATGCTGCGGTTAAAGTTCAACTGCCATGTTCAATACATTTTGTTAAAATTATATTAATTTATATTTATATTAATTTCGGCCGTGTGGTTGCCGGCTTAGAATTGTGCCACTCCATGTCTTCGCGTGGAAGTCGTAAGAGGCGACTAAGGGAATAAAGGCTTGTAGTACTGTTAGGCGATGGGCTTGTTACCTGTCACTAATATACACTGTTAAACATCTTAGCCTAATTGTGCAAATTGTGGTTACAGAGTTATCAACAAGTTTTTAGAGTTGTTGGTAATTCTTTAGCTCTGCCTACCCCACTCTGGGAATAAAGGCGTGAAGGTATGTATGTACCTATATTATGTAATTTAAAATGTATTTGAGACTTCGATTGCTTAGGGAGAAAAAAAAAAACGAGGCTCTTGTAAGGTAAAGTAATAGCGTTGAGTGACCAGCTCTTACATTAATATGCACGAGACGTTTCAGCGTCTGTAATATAAAACGAAACGCACCGTCCGTCTCAAGTCGTCTGCGGCGCGGTCGCGTGCCGACTGTTTGTAAATCGCCGTGCCTCGCGCACACATCACGGAGCACGCCTCTGTGGCAACACTGTCGGCGGCGGGAATTGGAAAGCCTGTTTGTTTTTATTTAGCTGATATTACAAGGCCGAGGCCCTAGACAAGATGCATTCGGCGCGGCGTTTGTTATGGTTAATATGGTTATCCAAAATATGTAATATAAGATGGATGGATTGAAGTAAGCTGTCGGATCGTCGTGTCGAGGTCCAACGTCAATTTTATACATTTTGTCAGTTTTCGAATATCGTTCACGTTAGCGTTAAGGAACTTGTCAAGCCTCACTGTTCTTAGACTTAAAGATGCTAGTTAGGAGCGTCCAATAAAAGCGTGTGGAGTTTTTTCCTAAACTTGGACCAATTTTGTAAGATTGGTAAAAAGGGGTAAATCCCACTTTTTTTGTTGTTAGACCCTCCTCCCCCTCGCGTTAGATTTCCTGTATGTTTCTCATACAAATAAATTTAGGAAGTTGATATGGTCATGTACTTTGCTTAATTCATGCTATAAGATATCGATAACGTTAGATTTGGTGTGATTTTTTCGAATCCCATCCCCCATTTTACACTCACGTAGGTAATGAATGGACACCTTTTATAATATTGACCTATACTATATCTCTGGTACATACGCTAAGCATGCGGTCTGACTGTAAGTACTTATAGTTAGTAACTTAACTATAACTTTTGTCACCTGCACGTTGCTTACCGTGCGGACATAGGAAGGGCGGCCGTTGGCGTTGCACAAAGCAAAAGACTTGCAGTAAGTGTGCAGTAATCCTACTTTTATACGTCACTAAGTGTCCTCTTCTACAGTCTAGAACGAACATAGATGAAACCTGGATGCTAAACGGAATCAAGTTAGCCGACCACCCGCTAGCATACACTTCAACTACGCAAATGGCACTCTAACGTGTGAGCACTTCAGTTCCCGCACATTCACTAGCAATTTTGGATACAAAGTAATATTAAGTGGCAGAAGCAGCCATTGCCAAAATCGGCGTGGATGACCTCATCATCACACTAACGGCCGAACCCTATATTCAAACCGAGGATAGATAAGGCTTACCTCGGGTTAAAATTTGACATTTGCCCATACAAAATGTGTCAAATTTTAATCCGAAGTAAGCCTATCTGTCCGCGGATTGAATATAGGGTTTGGCCGTAAGTCGGTACATTTAACCTTCTCGAACGCTCTAAATTGTAATGAGATCGAAATTCCCGGGATATTATTCCATCCTCCGTCCCACGATTCAGTCCCTTCTGTCATACAGGATGTGCAGTCATCAGTCGTGTCGTGGGCCGGTTGCCAAAAAGACATCAAAATCGCTTACCGACGCGTCTGTGTGAGTAGCACGAGTCGTTCACCGACGCGACACTATTTATGTGTAAAACGTTTTTGAAATACGTAATTAGGATAAGTCACTTTAAAGGTTATCCGTGCGTGCACTTACCGAGGTAATATATATATAAATACTAGCATTTGCCCACGACTCCTTCCGCGTATAAACTGATTATCGCTATTCATTTGGGAACAGTCAGATTATCCGGGATATAAAGTAAATCCGTCTCCGGGCTCAAATCAAATGTTTCTGTGCCTTTCTCGACGATCATAACAAAACATACCTACTACATACATAACTAACATACATACTAGATAAATATAAACCCAGCAACAAGATTCAATAGTTTAAATGACTAATCACCTCTTTTTGTATGCCCTGTTTGAGAGTAGTACAATGCGGTTGTCGTCCGGACCATCCTACATATACATAAATGAACCCAGGAATAGTCATGGCAGATAACTTTTTAATTAGCATAAAGGCCGTACCACTTTGTTGTTGCAGCAAAACATAGGCGTGTTTAGTAGCATTTGTTGTTTAGTTCACGAACAATAGTCGTGACGCGTATACTAACACTAGTTGGGACGATTGTGATATTGAAAAAGCAATCGTGAAAGATTCGCAAACAATGGGCTTCGGTTCGGAATGAAATCCCGTTTTCTTTCGAATTCGCTCGCTGCCGAAAGAGGGGGGTGTCCACTGCCTTTTGTAGGGCAATCGTCTTTAGCTTAAATGTTCTCCCGAGGGGAGGGGGCGGGTGGGTATCTGCTTTTGTGCACGTTGGCTTTATCTCCAGGCCGCAAACACGATCCTGGCCTCACTCAACTAGTCTGCGCCGCTCCGATTGCATTCACTAAGAAATCTAACACAATGAATTTTACTCGGCTGTCTTTGAGGATTTGCATATGTGTCAAACATACTGGATGACAATTGCAACTATATCATATTTTTTAAAAACCTAGGGTATACGCAATTGTAATTTCATGATGAATCGTTGTTGTGTTGGTGACACCACTCAAAAGATGCATCTCACAAAGTGATTTAGCAGCTCCTTCCGCAAACATGCCAAAACCGTCGATCGCTTTGTCGGAAACCGTTTTAAAATTCAAATTCAATTTATTGTTGTTCGAATTCTGGTTATTAATTTCACCCGAAGTATTTGTCGTTTGTTAATTGCTTCAAAATTTTAAGGTTTGGGAGTCTTAAGATGTAAATTGATCATTCTTTAAAGTAAACAAAGCGTGTAATTTGATGGATTAAGAAAAATATTCAAGTAAGTTTCGTAATCAACTTAACTACGGCAAGTATTTTAAACAAGTCTTATTTCCTTTGGTGTACATATAATTTGCAGCTTTGCATTACAAGATTTTATTAGACTTCCCCGCAGTTCAAATTCCGAGAATACCAGTAGACACAATATACCTATCTCTCTTCTAAATTATGTAACTTTCTTTCTCGATCCTGTGTGTGTTGTGCTGAGTAGCAGACAATAATTCGGTACCTTTAATATTTTATGTTTGAGTTCGGAAATACTCAAGTTTTCGGTAAAAGGTAAAATCGTTAACCAGAGCAAATTTTAAGCAACATTACATAGTAACGTCACTTTTATCTTATCTGGTGCGAAATCTTAATCTTGCTGGGAATCTTAATACTCGGGCACATCCTTTTCGGTTCTCATACCGATTCTTCTACGTTATCATGACGATAGCGAGTGACATGACAACCCAAAAGTTAGTCCATAAGTTAGTACGGCGACCCTTAAGTTCGCTCTGTGAGCTTCGACGAGACGCTTAAAAAAGTTTTTTGCAAGTATCAAAAGAACTCTCGACCACACGTTTTAAACATACAGAGAGCGATGTTATTCAATAGCATTTAATAATCACTGAGTAGAGATCGCGTATAAAATTTCTTTCTTCGCCCTAAGATAGAAAAATATATTTCCAAGTCTCAAATTTATACTCGCAGAAGCGAAAGTGGAGCAAGTTGGTAATAAATATACCTGAGGCGAATGAAACCAGTCACGAATTTGCCCGGAGATAGGTACTCCAGCGTTACGTACCCTTAACTTTGCCCAGCTCGAAGTCTCGCAACCTGAGAACTCTGCCGGCCTTGCTTAAAATTGGCAGGACTTTGCATTTTATTGATTAAGTATTGTTTGGAACTTCTCCATTTTGGCACGAGACCAGAAGCCGAATGTCTGCGTAAGTGGATTCAAGATATTATGTGGCGTGCATTATCTTTATATGCGAATAGAATAATCGCGTGAAAAGCCGCGAAAACACGGATTCTCCTTCAAGAAGTGTTAAATAGACGTAACGTTTACATTTCGAGAAATCATTACCAAGGGCTGAGCTGAGTGATCGAAAACATTCATTTAATATTAAGTGATATAAAAGGAGAAAAATCCCAGATTGTGTATTCGGAAGGGTCTGCTCTCAAATTTATCTTGGCTCCATTGACCCGGGAAATTGTCGTCTTAACTTGAGGGAACCATTTATTTGCGTTTAGTCTCGATACTAGGCTTGTCTTATATTATGCAAACGAGTTTTCATTCGGGTCCCGGGATTTGTGACGAAAATGGGAAACCTCGGGTGAAAATCTTGCTATGGATTCGGATAAAGATTTCAATAAAGTTCCCCGTGTGTATTTAGGTTGGTTACAAATGAAATGTCGCGGGCACAATGGAGTATTGACGGACGACAGCCCAGGGGAACTCAGATCGACATCATTCGAAAATCTAATTTAAAAAACCATTAAACTCAAACGCTAACAGTGAATTCTTAAGCAGTAGTTAAATTTTAATTCAAAGCCAAACAATGAATAAGTAATTAGTCTGTTAAAACAAACAAGTCCAAACAAATTTCTACATTGCCTTTGAAGATACGCTTTCTAAGATTTTCCAAACTAGACTAAAATCCAAGTTAACTTTGTAGACATAGACATTCTTCTGCCGACGTCAATTAATCTTTTGCCTTTGACAAATCGACCTAACTGTGTAAGATAGTTCATTCCAATTCGTCAAACGAAGCTATTATGAGTAATCAAAAGTATTATGACCCTTGAATTAGATTCTGCTATATAGTAGTAAACGGTAATTTTGACAGAACAATTTAAACTGACCTACAGAATTTAAAAAGCGACATTCACACGGTTAAAAATGTCTAGGTTAGGGCAGGAGTTTTATCGTAAATCATTAAAATTAAGGGACGTAAAACCATATAATATAGACGTCGTCGTTTGTTATTATTTGACTTCGTGACAAAAGCAATAGATAGTCAGTCTGCCGTTATATCAAATACTGAAATGTAGGACATTAAATCTAAAATGCTTATACTATTACCATTCAGTTAGCCGCCGTCTTTGGCATCACGGCAGCAGGGATGTTCCGAGTGTTCCGACATAGGGTTTAGACGTGTTACAATGTCATCGTTTGGGTAAAGTCAGTAATAGCAAAGTGAAGTTAAAAGACCATATGATCTCAAGATTAGAAAAAGATTGGGTAGGTGATGATACTCGTATTCAGTCAACCCTTTCGGACCGAGCCTATATTGAGTCAAATGCACCTTTAAGTCCCTTGGGAGTTAGACCACAGTGTTAGGACATGTATGTATGTATGTAAACTCTTTATTGCACAAAAATATAAATATTACAATATAAATATTAAAGTAATGTACGAAGGCGAACTTATCCCTAAATGGGATCTCTTCCAGCTAACCCTGAAGTTAATGAGTTAGGACAATGCATAGGGTTGGACACATACAAGTTTACACAAAAAATATCAAAAACAGATGATAATACTAATAATTTAAAAAAATACTAAACGAATAAACCAGTAGGTACTCAAAGTAATATAAACTTAGGTACCTACATATAAAATACACATATAATATAAAAATATCTAAATAACACTTGCAAAAGATTAATAAATACGTCGTAAGTCGATAAATAACAGGGGGCAATGTCATACAAATTGCTCTCGTCCTAAACTAAGCTCTAGGCTTGTAAAACATACTTAAATACATCCATGACTTAGGAACAAATACCTACTCGCGCTCCTCATACAAATATCTGCCCTAGGTACCGGAATTTGAAAACGGGACCGCAAGCTTCGTAGGCAGCGTCACTACCAACTAGGCTTATGATTCGTCACAATACTAAAGAAAACTGTAACTATTGTTAACGATATTGTTTGTGTTAAATATTGTTGCCACACTGGGTACCTCACATTCACAAGATCCTCAGACCTTATACGAGAAAATAATTAACTAGGATCCTGTCTCCTACCGAAGCAGAGTAAATACCAAGTCCCATAGGTCTAGCAATTCGGTCCCAGATGTCCTATTTTGTAGAGAGGCAATCTCCGCCAGCCATGAGCGTGGTTATTGAGTTTGCCCAGCTCTTTATCAGCAAAGGTTAAAGCAATACTCTTGTGGGCTGAACTTTGGCGACACACTCGATAGTCTGGCGGCACCCATTTTGTATCGAACGAATGAGCAGACTAACAAGAGAGCGAGCTAACATTATTTGGAATGCTGAAGTATTTGAACTCGTCAAATGAAAATTCTTCCTAGATACTTGAAGTAGGTTGAGAATCTGAAAGTTTTCAATGGGAGCAATAAAACTGTTCCGTAACTAACTTTGAAACTGATATATTACATTTCAACAAACTTGAATGTGATGTAAATCAAAACTTGTCACTGCTGATGTGATAAATCACCAAACTTATTTAGAAAATGTGATTAATATGTTAACATAATTGAGTTCCGCGTCCTTTTGTAATGAGTTACACTGCCGCCGTTAATAAGAAAGAGAGAATATATCCGGCCGATCAGAGATTAGACTTAAGATCATTAGAGCTCAAAGAATTTATAAAAACTACTTGGGCGATGCATTTATTTTGGGTGTATTAGTTTTACACACACACATAATTAGTATGGATGAAGAAGTAAAGGAATTACGAATAGCTTTTTATTGGCTATAAAAAGTTATTCGTACCCACTGGTGGAATGCTAGGGGGCGATTACGAACGGATAATAATGGTCGGAGATTGCCAGTCGAAAACTAAAAACTTGTACCTGCTGTCCTAGCGAAGGTCGACGACAACGAGGTTATTATTACTTTGTATGGCCCAGCCGAGGGTAATGAAACTGGACTGTATTCAATTTGTGTCGTGGCCAACGATTATTAGTTATACTTACAATCTTACTAACTGACTGTCTTCTCTTACATGTTGTTAACTGTTACTTTTAAGAAAGGGTGCCAATTTGATAATTCTGAAATTAAATTACCATGCTTGATTTATCTTTGGATTCATACTTAGATTGAAAACCAATTGCTAAGCAACGGTCGGCAAATTAGAACGCGAGCAGCGATAACGAAAATTAACTCAAAACACGAAGATTTCTTAGAAAGGGTATTGAAAATGTATGCTGTTAATACTATAAGCAGGATTTACAGAAGTATTTCATGATGATAAATTACTAGCAACTTTTCAAGTAGGGAATACACTTTATCAGAAAAAATATTTAAACTCGAAGTGTTGTGTGTTGTACATATATTGTATCATACAGTATACTGTAAGATAGTAGTTACGCCTGTACAACATATTAAAGAACTAACAAACGAGAGAGTCAATCAATACAGAAGTCGGCTATCGTCGCAAAAGAACGGGCGTTACATAGAGTTATACCTATTTACCCATACTATTTCTAGCTGGATGGAGTTCAATAGGAAAATCCATTTGGATTTAGAGAATGAAATCGAAAGAGCAAGACCTTTCCTTTGCCGTTACGTTTGTCTGGGCAATTTCGTCTTGGAATGCTAAACACATTTCAATCTTGGCTAAAACGCCAATCGCACGCGTACATTCTGTAGCTACATAATGAGTTTCATCAATGTACATAGACGACAGTTTTAAAGAATTCAAAAAATATCACATTAAAGTTGTTTTAACCTGAGGTATCAATCATAACTCTCATTTGAAATTTGTGTAACACTTCCTTCAAAAGCATTTTCGTAAATTTCATATTATGCATTCTTAACGTAATTTGCCTTAAAAACCCCGTGCCCGTCTTTTCGAAATGCTTACAAAATAGACGTTATATCAAATTGTTGGCTCTGTACGAGTATATGTAAATATACGCTCACCGTTCGTGAGATGCGGTAGGTCGCACCGGCTTTTATAATAAGTCCATTTGAAACAATCTGGCCTCTTTTATTTGCCTCGTGGCCGCCTCCGTCGTGCTTGTCTCGTTCGTTGTTCGTTTCTCTCGTCTCTTTTGTTTTTTTGTCGGGTAGGTTATACATTAACAGAGCCTTATAGGTTCACTACGTCATTTTGTTGGATGAAAATATTGCATAATTCTAATCCTTTTTATTTGGTGGATAGAAGAGTGTTGGTAAAAATATTGAAGTAGTCAGTAATCTACGATAAATTTTTTTTGGTCAGTCGACCAAAATATGAATCCTGGCTGCTAATTATCCAGAATTGAATTTATCACAAGTGCTAGACAGTTCATCCAATTGATTGCTTTTGACAAACTGACTGAGCGTCTGTTGTTTATCCTATTAATCTTGCTCTATTGGTCTTGTTTGTTTTACTTTGTTATTATTTGTAAAGAAGCCATCGTAATGTCGTCATCTATTTTAACTATCTCTCGATGCATAGTCGATTAGAGAACTAGTAAACATTTAAAAAGCAAAGCAACAATACGGTCTCTTCACAATCTGCACCGTTCTCAATTTGAAATGGGAACCACTGTCCGTTCATCCCGTTAATTTGAATGTCCGATCCTAAGATTCTTAATTAAATTTCTCCTCGTGATTCAAAAGGGAATATAATTGGATAGAGTTTTAAACAATGTTGAACAAATATGGTTTGCAACACGTTTAACGGTATTAACTTAGAAGTTTTTGTCTGTCAGTTAGGGAAGTTACGAGACAAGCGAGTTCTTGATACGGATGCATTTTACCTCGCAGCGTCAGTCCGTTTGTTCAGGCTCTAACTTTGAAGCCTAAAATATTCACGGCAGCGCGGATTGCAAAATGTACGGATTTAACTCCAGTTACAAAAGTTTTGACAGACTTTACGTTGGATGAATTGAATCGGGATGCTGTTGTTTTGAATAGCGAATGCCAACAGATCCGTTCGTTTTTTAATACGGAAGAGGAATGGATCAGCTTGACCGTTGATGTTTTTTCAAATGCTTATATTTTTTATAAGACTAGCGGTCTTAACTTAATTTAATGGATTAATTTATTTTTTTATTTATGGAAATAAATGAATTTAAGACTAAATGTTGCTCAAAATAATATATCCATTAAATCTGGTAAACAGTTAAGTACAGTGAAAATAAATTATTTACATAAAAAATACTATAGAAAATAGACTAAAGATAAACAAAGCATTCCACAGTAAGGCGGGATGTGGCTTGCTAGTTCATACCAAACCAAATATATTGTGATCAATGATTTGAGCTGTCATATATCTAACCCACGCCTATGATGTGTTTCTGATATCTCAATTTAAATCGTCAGAACCTAATAAACATACAGACAGAGATGTTAGAATGCTGCGAGATTCTATACTTACTTAGCAGGAACTACCTAGTACCCATGTCCCGGGTAGTATTGTCTAGGAAACACGCGGTAAATTAATTAACTTCTCGAAGCCCGACTCCAACAGCGACCTAATTATGTATGAAACTTGAACCAACTTGAGCCGTCTATTTGTTAGTTCTCTAAAGTCTAACTTGACTTGGGAAAACGAAGGTTATATTCGTTATTTTGTAGGACTAAAGGGAAAGGTTGTGAGCTTATACATGGGAAAAAACTAAATATACGGTTCGCATTTAATAAGATAAAGCAAACGAATTAGGTCGCCTGTCTAAGACGATAAGGGTATACAGCAAAAAACGTAAGAAATAGGTAATTCAAATCTTGATATGCTTATATTATACGCACTACCTAATCGATTATGCCTCCAGCGAGACGACTTTAAATTAAAACATAGTGAAGCAAAGTAATATAAAAATAACTTTTTTTTTCACATTGAAACGTGATATGTATTTGTAAAAATACTACGAGCCCCAATTCAAATGAGTTCGTCCGCCACGAAAAAAAATATTAACCTAACTTCAACATAAAATTCAGGGAGACCTAGATGTTTAGTAGAAAATCTAACATAAAAACCATAAAGATTATAAATAATATTTTATTTTCCAACAAAAAAAATTATAACATTCCACGGTAATTTAAAAAAAAACATTATTTCGCAAAATGTAACACCCGCAAAAAAGTTCGTCTTCAGTTCAACCGACGCGACGCAGAATAGAACGTCTACCATTTGGTGGCGTCACCTTTTGCATCTAAAACGGCTTTGATCCTGAACAGCATTGAATCTACTAACTCTCGACACTCTTCAGGGGTTATTCCATTCCAGACACAGCTTAGTTTCTCCTTAAGATCAGCTTTTGACCTAGAAGGGTCTTTTCGCAACTTCTTCTTCATTTTCCACCACAAAGTTTCTATGGGAGACAAGTCTGGGCTGCTGGACGGCCATGACATCGTTGACTTGGCGGTATGGCATGAGGCACCGTCTTGTTGAAAAGTAAATGCATTTCTAAGTTTCAACTTCGGTATAGACGGCAGCAAACTCTCTTCCAAGATGCTTTTGTATTTCTCGGCATTAACGGTTCCATCTATAAATTGCAGACGGCCTACACCCTGTGCCGACATACAGCCCCAAATCATCAAAGATGCCGGAAACTTCACCTTTCGCTTAAGACAGTCATTATGAAATGCCTCTCCTTTTTCTCGAATGACTTTACTTCGTTCGTCGCCAACTGTGACGTCGAATTTCGATTCGTCGCTCCATATTATTCTTCGCCACTGATCGGCAGTCCAGTTTCTGTGTTCTTTAGCGAATTTCAACCTGTTTTTTTTCTGTTTTTGAGTAAGTAACGGTTTCTCTTTAGCTGTGTAAAAAGCGTAGCCCATTTTCTTCAGTACTCTCTTGCAGGTGTCGACTGATATATTCTTTTTAATAGCGTCACGCCATAGTACGGTAAGTTCTCCTGCTCTTGCACGACGATTTTTCTTTATGATCTTCCTCAGAATCCTGTCTTCTGCTTTGCTAGTTATTCGTGGACGGCCAGTTTTCTTTAAACAGGAGACTGTTCCGTGTTTTCGATGATGCTCGATGATCGTTTGAATTGTAAATCGTGGCAACGACAGGTCTTTGGATATTTGGTACGTCGATTTGCCCTTATTGTTATGAGAAATGATAATTTTCCGCACTTCTTCGGGCACTGGTTTACCTCGTGCCATTTTTATAGAATAATGATTAAGAAGTAATGATAATTTGCTTGTAATTTGGCTTTTTATATAGCCCGTTGACATATTAGATGACAGAGAATATTCTTTATTCAATTTGAACTATTATTTTACATCATACCACTTAAAAAGCAGTTTTTATTTTAAATAGACGACCTGTTTTGCGTCAAATATGAACTAGACGTAATTTTTTGCTTACGAGATGATAACTTTATGATAGAATTACATTAAGATCGTTAAAATGATCACACTTTGTACAACACAAGATTAAACTAGGTGTAATGACCTCGTGTGTAGCGTATTCCATTAATCATCAAAGTCAATCCGAGATTAAATATCTGCCTTACAATTAAATATTGTATTTTGAAGTGCAACTAGACGATCTATTATGCATTGGGGCTCGTACAACACCCTGCCGATTTTTTAAAAAATTAGGAAAGAAAGTCATTGTAATTCTATTTTGCACTACCTTTAGCTTTGGAGTTAAAAAACTGAAACTGCGTTCGTCATAATCATCGTATAATCACATGTGTAGATACAGTGTGTAAACGGAATACGAGCAAATCTTTAAACCACGGTTTATATGCATCCTAATTAACATAAAAACATGTGTGCCGTTAGCATAAGTTGTATTTCTTTTTTTCAGACAAATTAATTCGCCACGCATTTTATGAGAAAAAGCCCAATCAACCTGCAATTAACTGAGACTTAAATCTTCGTTTACATTGTACATTGCTGCTCGATCGGAGTTTAAAAAAAGAATTGCGCATTATGTATTAGAGTTATTAACGAAATTCCACATTTACATGACTTGTAGAGCCATAACCTACGTCTACTTTAAATGTTGGCCCGTATTCCATTTACACACTGCAGGTAGGTAATTCAAAGGAAAAGTAACATTTGGCCAATACCGACTTTTACTTTAAAAAAACACTGTTTTATATAAGATACTAGGTGGATTACCCGGTCTAGGAAGCCACAAATTTATCACGCACTTAGCTCTTATTATGCTCAGCTGCTCTCCGCGGAATTACCTAACGAACGGGTCTAATTACTCTATGATCATGGAGTATGGTGCACTTGCAAAAGTTGCATAATTTGTTGAGCTTCGGCGTTAACTTCGGTTTAAAAAAATCCAAAGTGCAAGAGGCCTCTTTTCGACGTAATTTGCGTCAACATTCAGGCATTGTCGAATAGATGAGTACTCTATGAAGATGCGGAGTTGTCTAGTTGAGATGTATATTGTTTGATTCTTATATTGTGAGTACGATCATCAATATCATCATTCTTATATTCTTAACAAAGTCCGTTTCCATCTGTGGGAAGAAAATCATTCTTTGGCGACCTTTGTTCCACGTTCCACCTGTGGAGAGACTTCAAGTCACACATTACGGTGGGGCGCATGAAAGTCGTAAAACGGCGCGGTTAGGTTGGTAGATGTGGAGAAAATATGTCAAAGTGGGGTTACGGAGTTACATAACCACGAAGCCGCTGTCCGCAGCGCTGCGCTGCCCTGCGTGCCCCAACACCTGAACGGGGCAGTGGCTTTAAGTAGAGAAGGGCATTCGGCGATCGTTATCGTTTAAGGATTGACGCAAGCTGTTAGACGGACTCATCGGGGGCCTACGTCAATTACATATCTACATTTTGACAGTTTCTGAAAATCGTTTTCGTTAGCTTGATGCATCTTCTCTTGCCGAACGGGCACTAAAAAAACTATTATAAACAAAGTTGTAAACATGATAAGCTAGATAAAAGATATGAGAAATATGTCGAGATATGTGCTTTCAGTGAAATAATAGGCGGTCGTCATAAAGTCTGTATTCATTGCATTGCATTAGCAAAGCAGTTAACGTCGACCGCCCGACAGGCGTCTTTAGAACGCCAGCTAGTAGAAATAGATTAATTAAGCTATTTCACCGTTTTTATGACCATGCGTGGTTAGGAAAGCTTTGACTAAAATGTCAGATAGCGAACAGCTTCTATTTAATAGGTATCGCACACTGAAACTGAAACGTGACAAATTGAGAACCTTCTTTATGTTTGAAGTTGGTTACAAATATAGAATATTTTGTCGCTAGAAGCCGCCAAAATATTTAATTAGTTATTTAAAAAAAACGTTATTACATTTTTAAGAAAAGAGCATAAGTAGTTCACTCGTTTATTGGTTCGAAAAGCATTCTACCTAATGAATAAATTTGCTAACAGCCAGTATTATTTATTTATTGCAATTTTGTACAAAAGATACTTAATTCTAGGTACAACCCTGTTAGGGTATTGCAACGCGTAAATTAATTATCATAACATTTCTCTGTTATAAAACTTATAAAATAACTAATTAAGTATATTCCTACAAGCAGCATTTGGACTCTTGATATACGCAAATAAGGCACGGGATAACAGGCGCAGTTGTGTACGGCGGTCCAAAACTAGGATGCGCGGCACAATGGCTCTAACAATGACAACACAATGTACAAAGAACATCCAAGTACTGGGCGGATGCTTAAGAATATGTGAGTAGTACTCACCGCAGCTCCGTGTACATAAAATATGTCGGGGAAAGTCATTTATCCTTATGTTTAACCACGTTAAGAGATGTTTTACAAAAATGGATGTAGAATTAGGTTGTTATTTATTACCCGACTGCTGATGGAGGAGGGTATTGTGTTTATCAGTCTATATATGTATGTTTGTTCCTTTGTGGCGCTCTAGAAACTAAAAACGTGGACCGATTCACAGTGGATCGAAATGAATTAAAAAGTTTATATTTCAATGCAATTTTCTTATAAAAAATTGTATTTATCCTTAATAAAATGTCATATATATTTTTTTATACTAAATTGTTATGAATATACCGTTTTTTCAATGAAAATAAAAAAATACATAACTAAGAAAAATGTTGTATTTACTGACTTTTGATTGGACTATAAAAAACAAACGGGCACCTACTGAGATAAGGTTTTAACTATTTTCTACTGTTCTAAAGTAGGACAATGATATTCTAAAGATTTGAAAGCTGGATCGGTTACGGTTTTCTTACAATAAGATACCTATTTTTTAGTTTGATACAAAAAAAACACATTTTATTTTTTTCTGCTTAAAATAAGCCTCATTTTGAAAAATGTTATATAACATTTTTTATTCCTCACATAATTTCCAACCGAAAAACATTTTTTAAAATAGGATTTTTAGAAAAAAATGCGAATGTCCATTTTTTATTCATTTCGATCCACTGTGCGATTTAGATTATTCTTATGTCAATCGATCTTAATCTTGCGAGTGTCACTAAAGGTATGACAGAAATTTAAATTTAATATGGCGGCAACTAAAACGCCATATTGTAATTAAATTAAAATGAAAAAGGTATCATTGAATAGGTATTAAAAATATTTTTTAGGTTTCTATAATCATTTTTCATTTTGAACAATCATTTAGGATTTATAACAATTTAAAATTGGTTAGCAACAACAGTCATAAATATAATAAATATGATGGTCTTGCATCTCACGAGAGTGACGGATACTTTAACCACATTTGTGTTCCACAATAAAGGTGACCATAGCAGTCGGTGTATTTAAAAGTGCAATGCAATGTTTTGTTGAGATTGGAGTTCTTTTCAAATAATTAAAACTTTAACAACTTCCATTTCGAATCTGCCCGAGAGTATTTCCTACTAAATTGTGTAACTTTTTAAAATGTAATAAGTAAATATAATTCAACATAATGTGGTATTATAAACAAACTATACTAACAATACTATTCAATTGAAACCAGGGTAACAGTCTAACTGTAATATCTCGACAAATAGTGAGTCACACCTTCACTATCGTATTTATAGTTAACCTTTTAATACGGTAGCACCACATGTTCCAGGCAACTCGAATGTTTGGATTGACTGTCAACATGTCGCGCATTAACATTATGCATATGCATTAACAAGTTTACACGTGTGTGCTTATGGGTGAATGTGAAATTGTCTGTAACGAGCAGCAACTAAACATTATCCAAAACAGAAGTACTAGTAATAGAAACCTGGTTAAATGGTTTTTGCCAGCTAGTGCAGACTAGGGAACGCCAATAACCGGTTATAACCGGTTCTTAACCGGTTATTTTCATACAAAATCAGTTAATAACCGGTGAAATTGCATTCCCTAGTGCAGACTGCTTTTAACCGACGTACCGTTTTGAAAGTAATATGATTTCGAAAAAAAATATAATCATATAAAGGTCGTAACGTTTTGGCTGAATAAGGAATATCGTATTTACATTGAAGTGCGCGAGCGCACAGTTTTCTTCTAAAAGGCATGGAGAAGGTTAATGAACTCAGACGAGCTCTCTACTAGGGCTTAACCTAATTGCTTTTAACACGTTATCGTATTGTCAACGTTCTGACAGCTCTTGTTTACTAGACAGTTATGCGGAGTTAAAAACAATACGATAACATGTGAAAATTAATTAGCCTTATCCCGAGTAGAATATAGCCCCCAGCCAACTGAGGTAAGAGGGATTTGGAAACCCGTAGACATTTGTAACCTTAAGACTATACAGTGTGTGACATCCATACGAACATATATTTTGACAACAGTTAATATGCATCCTAATTAACATAAAAACATGTGTATTGTTAACATAAAGTTTCATACTAACTAATTCGCCACGCAATGTATCGGTAACAAAACTAACAACCGTAACAACTGACACTAACATTTGATTGCGTTTAAAATTCACTCTTAGTGACACCCTGACACCTTGTCAATTGCCTACATTTCGTTGACACTTTTGACAAGACACTTGTGAATTAAAATGGAAATGAAACATTCTGCTTCTTAGCATTACATTGCTGCTCGAGAAAATTTAAAAAAATTATAACTCTTCATCAGAAAACGTAATTGTTATATTTTTTCGATAAAACCGTTCACAGCATCTAAAGCTATCGTTACTTACAATTTATGTTCTTATGGATGTCACACACTGTATAATTTCAAGACTACAGTCTTAAGTCTGCACGTGAATCGGTAAATCGGTGACGCCCAACTCAAAAAAATGCAGTATCATTTAAAATTTTATGTACAAACCTCTAAATTGAAATCGAGCAGCTTAGTTTTTTAGATAATCTGCTGTTGCGTGCGTTTTGGGTCGGACGTGTTTACAATTTTGTTGCCGTTAGCGCTTATTTTTCTACTTCCGTACTAAAAAAGTGTTAAGGTAACGGTAAGACGAAAATGACTTTGTCGTTAAGAAAATACTTAGATATTTTATTTGCATGCTATACGCTTTACATTAACGTCTATTTTATATACCCGACTGTAGAATATGTCTACCTTATGTACGGAATGTATGTATGTAATGTATGTATGTAAATATGTAAGGTCCTTTTTCCCTGGAAAAAGGTGAACGGATGGCCTGAGGTTTCATTTGATTCATCTTAGAATCCGACGCGCTGGCCTAGTTGATAGTGACCCTGCCTACGAAGCTAGCGGTACTGGGTTCAAATCCCGGTAAGGGCAGATATTTGTGTGACGAGCGCGAATATTTGTTCCTGAGTCATGGATGTTTACTATGTATTTAAGTATATATTTCTCTATATAAGTATTTATATCGTTGTCTAGTACCCATAATACAAGCCTAGAGCTTAAATTGGGACTAGGTCAATTGGTGTGACATTGTCCCCTGATATTTATTTTTATTTATTTATTTTTATCTTAGAATCCCGAGTGTCACAAAATACTTTAATTTAAAACAATACCAAAATGACGGATTTGAAAAGCACATACATAACGTCATATGTATTTAACATACATAGACGACAATATCAAAAGGTGTAGTATCTTACTTTGTGTAAGACTTATTACAGTACTAGGCAGGTAACAAGTCAATCCTGACATATTGCGCAGTTATTAAAATATTGATAATGTTGACAGCAAAACAATGCTAAACTTGTTTTTTCGTGTGAATAAATATTAATAACAGAACTGTATTACTGCAGTCGACATCATCAGTACTCAGAAACTTCATGGTTGAGCAATGTATCTGGATTTGACTTCGTATCTGACTATACTATCCCAAAATTAAGTGGCGAGTCGGGTCATACATCATCGGAATCAGTCTATCTCTTTCGCACCTGCACGGCCTTATGGAGCCGGCCGTGCAACAATAGTGCAGGTAGGCACAAAAACAAAAGGTAACTGTCGTTTATTGCCCGACTCTCCACTTCATTTTGCGGATAGTATAGAACTTTAGTACCTATACTGTTATTGGTCACAATTATGACCCGAACTAATTAAGCTTATTAAAGACTTAAAAATCCGATGATGCTTTTGATTCCGAGTATCTAATTGAGTTAAGCACTTATCCCGATCAATTTCTATTAGTGATAAGTGATAGGCATCGTTTTGCATTGCTAACTAGACTAGATTTGGTCGACGGGTCTTCAATTAGAATCAAATCGAGGTCAGAGGGATCCGAAATAGTGTACAATGACTAGCAGTATACTCATTGTTGCGATTTATTGATATGATAACAATAGTAGTCCAACAGTTGTTTATATAGTACAACGTAAATAATGCACCACGGTACATTACGTGTCTCTGGAAAAAAAATAACTTCCGAATTAGTTTTTGCCATAATGATATAAATTTTCAATTAAGTTGCCTAACCTACGTAACGTACACATGTTTTAGGAAAACTAAAGCCACGTATTCATTGTAAACATTTGTTGAGCAACAGTTGATCAATTTTGTTGATGAAATGGCACAAAGTTGCGGGAAACTTTGTTTACGGCATGACCTCCTGTCCACACCGCAGACTGCGTGAAAATGTTGCCTGAAGAAGTCGTGTTGTTGTGCTCTCTTGTGTATCTAGCGTATAACCTAAAACCCTGTTGCAAGAACTGTATGCACACATCAACATGAGTTGATCAACTGATGTTTTTGATCGACAAGCGAAAACACTGCAACACGCAGTCAGCAACTCTGCAACACGCAGTGTTGCCTGCAACATGTTGCCAGCAACTCAGCAACATTTACAATGAATACGGGGCTTAATAATTAGACAGACTTCCATCATAAGAAGTCAGAAAAAGCAAAATATATTCAGAAAAAATAATTATTGTTTAATACTGAAGTTAAGTATTTAAATGATGCTAGATAACGATAGAGATCGAGTGATTAACAATATTAAAAAACAGGACAAGAGAATGTCGAATGCTCAGGGTTCCGAAGCCGTTCCTACAAACAAATTTGACCTCTCGACAAACTTAACCCCACACATCGACATAGGTCGCGGTCAGTTTACCAACACCGCAAATAAGTTTTCGGTAGGTATAAACATTTAAACCGTTTGTAACTCAAGAACCACTGAAGTACTGAACCACTTAGTACTGATAGTTTTCATTACATGTTCTTTCATTTAAGATATTTTTCAGATTTTTAGTATTTGTAGTTTTGGCTGTAGAGGGGGGAGGGGGGTGACACTTGACTATAACAATAATTAGCGCTTTAAACGCATACCTTAATCGTAAAATTGTTTTCACAAACTCGCAATATTTTTGAAAGACTTATCCAACGACATCCAACACTATGGGGTAGACGAGAAGAAAAAAATATACATCCCCAAGTTACGGGTAGGGGAGGTACATTAAAAAAAAAAACAGGATTCTGCCTACGGAACCCTAAAAAAAGACTAATGGAGAATCTCTCCAATTTCACTTAGTCCCAAACTAAGCTCCGCTCTCTTGCTTTGTAGGCAGGGTCACTACCATACCAACTAGGATAAGGTATTTCACAGACAAGTTTTATTACTTACAGCACGTTCTGAAAGAGATCGCTATTTAGCGTCAAGACCGCCTGTTGCATTCTTATGTTTATTATTATATAACATGGTTCCGTGTACTGTTTTTGTGGAGTCAATAAGGAATATTTGTATTGTACTATATTGTTCCACAAGTTAGTTCGTTGAAGTTGTAAGAGTTGCTACTTTTTCGATCAATTAACATCACAAAGTTTTGACAATACCTTTTGTGACGATATTGTTACCTTATGAAAGGGGGAAATTCTTAGGTTTTCCTTGAAAAGGCTACCGGATAAAAATGATTTATTTCGCGTGCGTCAGTTGCGTGTGGGCCGGGATCATTGTAAACACAACATTGTAATTGTTGCCTTGACATTTTGTTTGATATTTTCAGGCGTAAATGTATTTAAAACATTTTAGTATTGTACGTCTAGCCTAGCTGCATTCTACAAATGTAAACAACTGAACTTTACCATCCATTGTATCTACTCACAATATGATAATAAAACATTTGAATTTGAATTTGAATCAATCTACAACCTAGTCCCAAACTGACCTCTAAGCACTATACGAAAAACATAATTCAAAACTTTCTAGACTTAGGCTATGCTCGGGGTTTCTCTGCGTGATAGAATCAGAAATGCTGATATCCGCAGGAGAACTAAGTTTACCGACATAGTCCGAAGAATAGCTAAACTGAATTGGCAGTGGGCGGGGCACATCGCACGCAGGGCTGATGGCCGATGGGGTCAGAAGGTTCTTGAGTGGCGTCCGCGGACCGGGACGAGCTGTGGGTAGGACTCCAACAAGATGGAGTGACGACCTTGTAAGGATCGCGGGAAAGCGGTGGATGCGAAAAGCACAAGACCGGTCTGAGTAGAGGGCCTTGGGGGAGGCCTATGTCCAGCAGTGGACGTCTTTCGGCTGACATGATGAAGACTCAGGAACAAAATACTTGCTCTTATCATACAAATACACCCTTACCGGGAATCGAACCTAGAACTGTTAGGCTATCTACTAGGCTTACTATGCCGCCAAATAACAAGGCTGGAACTAAAATTAAAATTAGAGCATATAATAAAAATAACATATGCAATTTTGTTCACAGAAGTCGACGGTGCACTTTAAAATCACGTTTCGCAAATATTTGAGCATCGATTAAAAAGCACATACCTACTTAATTTGTTTACTCTATGAAACGTTATTTCAAATTAATATTTGTAAGCAAATAATGTGGGTTAAAAATTCACGATTTATTTACTTTTTCAGTAACTATAGGTTGCATGCGACTTTGTCCGTGTGGACTTCATATATTTTTTTGTCTTGTATTTGTTGATTTAGAAGGATATCAATCTACATTGAGTACAGATGGCTTAGAAACGCACACAGCATCATTGCATAATTATTCGATTATGAACTAATGGAATAATAATTGTTCAGGCTATATTTAACTTAAACGTCTATGTTCACAGACAATCGTTAGATAACAGTATCTGTTAGTTCAAGTTGACCTCTCATATTCTTGTATTATCTCATAATTATTCTCATGTTGTCATATTGTTAGAAAAAGAAAGAGGTAATATTAATTTTCAGATTATTATCATTATAGACAGGTTTCATGGATTGGCTTCTAATCTTGTTGGTAATATAAATCAACAAAATTCAAGTACCGAAAATGTTCTCATTCCTTGTCATCTCATATCTCATGCAAAGTATTAAATCTTGAGCCGGTTCAGCCTTACCCGGCATATTCGAGAGACACTCGAAGACGAAGCGTGAGGGATCATAACGGTAGCGGTGCACTAACGAAGGGCTCTCGAGACCATCGCCAAAGGTAACGCACAGGGCTACAGGCCCTTTGAATTGGGTCTTTTAAGGACGTCTTTGCGAGGAAAATGTGAAATATTGAATTGGGTTACACGTGGCATGTTGATGTTTTGTGCTGTGGGTGATTTTGAACTGCCCACCTTAAAGTGACGCAGCAATACGATTAATGAATTATTACGTCGATTTTGTACCATATCCCAAAATGGAGAGATTTAATAATCTGTCATGAGCAGTGTCCGTGGTTAAATTGGTTGTCAGTTTGAAATAGCACAGAAAGGCATGTAGGTACTTAGTGGCGATATTGGAAGCCTGCTGTTTGGCAAAAATATGTTTGCTAAATGTATCATTTCCCAACTTTTTCATTTGCCTATCCCATGTTACATTTTTCGGAATTTATTTCAGTCCTGTCGTGTACGACCCGGTGTAGAACCCTTGCCTATAGGTTAGGTTAGTTTAGTTTTTAAAAATCCTGAAATATTTACGGTTACAGAAAACGAGGCGGGTTGGCAAATGAAAAGTTGGGATACGATACATTTGGTAAACATATTTCGTCGAAACAAAGTTACGGCGATATTAAAGACATGTAATGTAATGAAATATCGACAAACATTTCATGGAATGTGTCATTTCACCGAATTCCATTTCATCGAAAGCTAATTTCTACTGAAAACTTGTAGTTTTCAGGTTATCTTAGGTAAGGTTAGATTAGACTTGCGACCACAAAAAAAATAAAGCTCCTGTACGTGGAAATGCATGTCGATGAAATGAAAATTCGGTGAAGTGAAACATTCTATGAAATGAGTTTCGATATTTCAAGGGTAAACCGAATCTACCCAACTTGAATTTTGCCTAAAAATACAAAGGTGATTAGAGGTTAGTATTAAATAAATATATACGGTATCTAAGGGAATATGGGTTTGGATTAGCTAGCTACTACGATCCATGTAAACGAAACGCGGGAAAAACCAATAAATAGTACCTAACGTAGTAAATTTGCAATGCAAAATGTTCTTTAACAGTTGTTTTTTCTTTTAAATTACCATTTTTCAGAAACCCATCGGCTCGTTTATAACTAAGCGAAGTACCGCCGGCCCGCTCCGCAAATATTCATAGAAATTCTCAATTTATCCACAACCCCTACAAATAAGTTGTCCAACTTTATTTTCGGGGAATAAACCTTGATTATATAAGTTGGAGCTAACTTGGGAATTTGTATTTAAGTTTTTTTTTTTTTGTTTTTTATCCATAATATATTAATCAAATTATTTTTGTACGATTAATAACATAGTTTGAAATAAAAACTAGTAATATAGGCGACTAAGGGTGCGTTCCTATATTCAAAACCGTTGGTAGAGTTTGTGACGTCTCGTTAAAATTTGACACATTTTGTATGAAGCAAATGTCATAACGCTACTGCCCGTAAGGGAAACGATTCGTTTCTTGAATATAGGAACCGGGCATAAGGGAATATAGGCCTGTTGTAGTAGGTACTGTTAGGCGATGGACTTGCGAACTGTCATTAATACGCTGGTAACAAACATCTTAGCCTATGTGTGCAAATGTGGTTACTGAATTATCAACAAGTTTATAAAGTTGTAGGTAATTCTGTAGCTCTGCCTACCCCACTCTGGGATTACACGCTTGAAGGTATGTATGAATGTGTAGTAATGTTCAAAAAATAAGTAAGAAGAATCAGTCATGATTTACCTCGTCATTTTACCAAGTTTTATAATCCATAGAGCTCCCATTACGCAAAAGCACCTCATTGAAGACACAAAATGTAAAATAAATATGGTGAAACTAAGACCTTAATTATTCCAGCCAACATCGTCTCCTCGGTAATGGCCCTTGAGTTTTCTTTTCCCTAGCAATTTCCTCGTCTCGGGGGAAGTGGACTGCGCCCGTCATCGTCTGCCTGTTATCGCTAAAGATAAGGGCATTTGACTGCGGGAAATTGGCCGCGTCACACCGCCTTGATTGATTCAACGTTGTTCACAGATAACAGCACACCAGGCAAAGAGGCTAGCATCGGACGACGGTTGTGATTTTCGAAGAAGTTCGAAAATCAAATTATGAATCGTTTAGTAGCTGGGTGAATAAATAGGACGGTAGACCAAATAGACATCATTATTAACGCTTACAGGCGGTTAGATTTTAATTTAAAACGTTTTTAAATTCGAAACTGTCTTTAAACGGTACGGTAAACCACCAATTAACATGATGACGGCCCTTATTGTACTTTGCCAAAATCTTATATTTTGATATGGGGTTTAAAAGTGTGTCATAGCACTCTAAAATGGACAGTCACTCTTAAAATAGAAACAATTGATTTGATTTTAATCCTTCCCCCCTTGCCTCACTCTTACAGAATTACCTAATTCCCAGACTCCATCAAAAACAATTGTTACTTGTAATTTCGATTTAGGACAACCTCTGGGCGTGGAAGCCATTGACATTTCTTAGAAAAAATGCGCAATTACCTGGGATCAAAGATGTCCGCAGTGGGTAAAGAACAGCGTCCGATTATGTGTTAACATGGCTAACATGGGACCTAATATGGTTGCGTTTATCGTTTGATATAATGAGGATAAAACATCCGTCACTTTCTGACACGTAAAATACGTAAATACATAATATAAGTATGATAGTGACGGATGCACATTTTGTCACGCGATAAACGCAACGTAGTAGTAGTACTTTATTTTTCATATAAATATCTTCCGTGGCTAACTGACAGACGCTTCATAATCTAAACACATGGGACTAAAAACTTGGAGGGAATATTTCTTGGGCACCCAAGGAGTGCACAGAGTTTTTTTTTTCCCAAAAATCGACCGTCAACTTGGAGAAATAGGGGAGTAGCAGCAAATCAATTCAACTTATTACTTTGCGGCCATCCACTAGTAGAAATATTTCCATTTGAAACATATTAGAGTAGCAGAGGTTTGACTCAAATCCTCTAATCAATAGTAAAATTCGAAACTCGAATCGTATCCTTGAAATTTGATCGTTTCACTAAAGGTTAAAGTTCTCCATCTCTGAACGGTATTGTTTCAGAATATTCTATTTCAACATCATCGTTTATTATTCTCATTACCTACTCGTATAGCGTCTATGAAATATTATAATAAAAACCAACCTTTATGTTTATGATTACAATAACTTTTATATTTATTAGGGTTTACCATGGTGCATTGATTCTTGAGATAATTACCTAGGTACTTAATAATTAAACGGATGTACTGAAGCGTCGACAGTATCAAACACAAGCAAAAAATTATGATTTTTGTTACTGTTAGGTAAGTATATTTAATAATATATTAAATAATACATATAAATGATGTACCTAAATGTGAATGAGAAAATTAGTTGTTCATGGGAATTATGAAATTTAACGCTTTGCATTTGCAGAAACATAATTCTACATTTTATTAATCTTTGAAAAGCGTTTAATAATTGAACATGGATATACTCGTTTGTAGTTTATTGAAAAAAAAAAATGCCTGAGGATAGGTATTTAAAAAATAAAAATAAATCTTCATGGCATTCTTTTATTTGTGATAATCTTAGGTCGCTTACATAGGTAAACCTAACTTTTTAGTGGTTGTTGGGTCTTGTCTAGGGTCCGGCCGGATTACTCCTTGTCCTTTAACCTGCCCCTAAGTAGCAGTGTTCGCATTGTTGTGCTCCGGTGTGGAGATAATCCAACCGGCGAATTTACTAGCACTAGCTTCTTAATCCTCAGGGTTAGTAAGAAGTTTTGAGATTGTAAGTCTTAAGAATGTAAATGTAAAATAAAGTACCTCCAATAAATTTCTTTGGGTTTTTCTCGAACCGAACCATTCTTTATGTTCCATCAAATATTATATTCAATTACTAAATCAATCGGCAAAATGTCTATATTTTTGATGGCTATATAGTTGTGGTTGTAGTTTACCAAAATTTAGAAATGGCGAATGCTCAATATTTTTACAAGTAAATGTTCAACTCTCCTTCACACAGTTGTAAGCTCCCTTTTAACCTTCAACCCCAAATCATGACGTGGGGTTACTGCGAGGCAACGAATACGAAAATCCGAAAGATCTTTCCCTTTCACTCCTTAGTTATTACGTCATCTAGAAAAGGGACAGGGTTAACGTAACGCCGAACTTCGATTTTTGGAAGTCCCAGCTATATGAGCCAATGAAGTGTGAATAAAGAAGATAAGAAGATCGTTCGCAGAATCTAGATTAGGGCTAGTGCCTCACGAATTACCAGTCGATAAGATAAATTCGCCTTGGATATTACGTCATGATCGCGTAACAGTTGCCGGTTTATAGTTAGAGTCTGGTTCATAACATAATAGTTTTAAACAGAGTTAGTCTTCATGGATGGAAAACTAGGTTTAAAATTAAAAGAAAGTTTAGGTTTGGATAACCTTACCAAAAAAAATAGGCCAAATATTTAAAAAAACCGTTCTTAAAAAATAAAGACGTCAAAAGTTAAAAATAACCTTTGGTATACCTACCAAGAATGTAAGGAATAAAATAGTCCCAGTTTGTTGACCAGCAGCAATAGAAAGAACAAAAGTTAAGTCTAAATCTGAGTATGACCCAAATACATTATTTAATTTGGCTAGCGGGCTGCTTAGTTTCCTATAAGTTGAGTCCAAATTAAGATTGCTCAAAAATAAACACTAAAAAACTTATTCTTTTTTCCACGGAAATAGTTAATTAACTTGGGGGAATGCTTAAAAGTACATTTTGCCCATTTTAATGAGCAATTTATCTTCTTTATATAGTATAAAAGAAAGTCGCTCTCCGCGTCTGTCTGTCTGTCTGTCCGTATATCCGCTAACTCCTCCTAAACAAGGCAACGGATTTTGATGTGGTTTGTTTGTGGTTACCTTTATAATATTTTTCATATCTTATTATGCCTGAAAAAACATTTTTTTTAGTGTGCCTCCCCTACACGTAACTTGGGTAGTTTTTTTTTCTTCTCGTCTATCCCATAGTGTGCTCTAACGGCCGAACCCTATATTCAAACCGCGGACAGTGATAAGGCTTACTTCAGGTTAAAATGTGACTTTTGTCCATATAAAATATGTCAAATTTTAACCCGAAGTAGGCCTTATCTGTCCGCAGTTTGAATATAGGGTTCGGCCGTAACTGAGCGAGTAAAGCGAGTGCTGCGAGCGTCAAGCCGTCCGTTGAAAACGCCCTTTTATACATGGGGAAAGCCTTGTTTACTGATACGTCTGCACCGCTCAAAGCCTGTGTCAAAGCTCTCACACGTGTAGTGCAAATGGAATTTCCCGGGCATTCAAAATATTTTCCCGTGAAATTTAAGTGTTTCGCGGCTAAAATATATACATAAAAAGGGTACAAATAAAATAAACACTTGCGTGATTGGAGTATTTCTATTTCCCGCTATGGATAACCAAGATGGAACCAAAAGATCAGCCCAGCCCTTTCCACGAGATTCGGGGCACAAATACAGCGTTTCCTTTTTACCGCCTTTTGGTTTTCCTTTTATTACAGCCATCGTTTGCGTAGGGGTAGGTTACGTTTGCGAAATTATGTTTTCACAGAAATAACACGTTGACATTTTGCCGAGTCTGTATAAAAAAAAAACAAATGTTTAACATGCGTAAACTCAACGCTTATCGTTTCATTAGGGTCCCACATACATTTTAATGTGTTTAATAATTTATGCCAATAAGTATAAAAAACGGCCAAGTGTGAGTCGGGTTCGCGCACCGAGGGTTTCGTAATCCGTAGGTACCGCCTCACAGTAGGTATTATTATACAACGTGTTACAAAATACCCCGTAAAAAATATAATAAATTATTAAAGCCAAAAATATTGTCAACCCTAGTAAGCTGTCATGTCAGGGAACCGGAGTTAGCATAAATTATTTAACTTGAATGGTTTTTCTGTTTTTCATCCACAAAGGTTCAATACTATGATGTCATTATGCTTAAAGTTCTGGCTTCAAAAAACGTCAAGACGGAAAAAATAATGTTGTCAATTTCAAATCTTCCGATATTCTACAATCGTCCCGGGTTTTTCCATATTTTTTTCCAAAATGACGATGTTTTCTAACTCAGAATATTACGATATGATGTTATATGCGTAAGCCATGAAGATAGCAATTTAAATCGTGCTCTTGAACTGTATCGGCTTCCAAAACTCGACTTGTAACATGTATCTAATCGAATTCTGTTCGTTTTGTTTATATCTCTTTACCGTTTCGCGAATTAGGTAAAAATGTACATAAACATTCTGCGTAGTTTACTCTTCAATTTTACTGAAATAGGGTTTGCACATCAATGAAAAAAAAAATGTTTTTTTTTTCTTTGGCGGTAAGTCATACAGTGATAGTACGGTTCTCAAATATTGTAAATGGACTTGTTATAAGGCACCATTTAACCCCATTTCGGCTTTACGGGTATTATTGTAACACCCTGTATTTCATGTTGAATTTGATTTAGAATGGAATCAGCGCAAGCCCGACTCACACTGGACCATTTTTTTGTATTTGTTGTTTTTCTTCAGGATTTGTAATAATCATACCGTTCGCTGTTTTTACAATACCACTAAAATAAAAATACGTCGAGAAAAGAAATGTCTTTTATGGGTTTATGGGTATAACGCGTCACTTATTAATATACTTTCTTTAAATAAAATGTAATACTCGCAAAACATATTCTGAAAAAGGAAACAAACTGCTATCTAAATATTACGGTTCAAAAGGCTCTTTAAAGTTTGGACTGACGGACAGACGGACAGCGGAGGCATTTTAATAGCGTCCCTTCGGGTACGGAACCCTAAACATCCTCGGTCCGTATGTTTGCTTTATTTTAATGGGCGACCATCTACCTGCGCCTTATCGGATAGTTGAAACGTCGGGCGCTGATTTTTTGTGTTAATAAATTATCAAGGAGGATTGCGTTCCTCTCAAAAACAAAGCTTTACCTGTCTCCAAGGTTATGCCAGGTTACATGTTCAAGCTTCACAGGCAGTAAAGCAGGTGCACTTCTAACAATAAACATTACTCGTCGTAATTTTAACATAGTGAAACCGGTCACATACTTTCCAAGCATTTAAACACATCGAAACTACTTCCGTCAACTGTTACCTCAAAATACTTTGCGACTATTTCCAATGTGAAAACGTTCGAAACCGCGAGTACTCGCTACGATATTCAATAACATACGTAGGAAATACTTTGAATAGAGCCTTTTACTCACGCCTCGCGTCCCGTTGCAATCACGTTGCTTATTGCTAGCGTACACAGGCGCACGCTGCTATTGTCGTTCGATCGACACACGTCAGTCACGAGCGCTACGTACAGGCAGATACAGGTGCAACATGAGGTTTTTATTGTGCTCCCTTCCGAGAACAGTCGTCACGGGTGTGCGTCACGCCGTTATCTGCGGAGAGAGTCCAACTGGCTCAACGGTGCATTTCCGCAGTGCAACTGTCACGTATTTGTTACGCGTGAAACACGACCATTAATTCGTTGGAGATTTATGGTGGTTAACATTGAGTGCTTTAATGGTTCATAAAATAATTCAGGTTGTAATTTCGAAAATAAAATAAAGAACGCACGGTTGGAGCAATCATGTATTTAAATTGGTTGCCGGAGGATAAAGTCTTGAAACAGACATATCTATACGCTTTGTTTTGTTTTTGAGTTGAAAGGATGTGGAGGATTCGTCGGAAATACATATTAATTTTACTAGTACAAATAAGTGAACTTTTTAATCAGTTTGAATGCAGCCAGTTTCCTAGTAATACGAGGTATTGATAACATAGGACTCACTCTTTTATCTCTCGTTTTTAATACAGCAGGTGCCACGATCGCAATTCCTTTTTTAACAAATTGAAAGCCCGATTTATTAATAAAGTTCTCTTGATGGAACGCTGGCGATAAGCGCAGCAAATTTCATCAGATACTGAGCCTTTTTGCATTTCGCCAGTCATTTCTAAGATGTCACGTTTCCTTAATCTTGCTTAAAGTTCAGCATTTTAATGTCGTTCTTATTGCAAGCCGTCTAAGACTCAAACCGCTTGTAGTGTGTAGGTACGCGTTTTGGTGCTCGTTATTCGCGTGAAAAATTAAACGCATTTGCTAATGGAGGGTTTTATCCGGATGAGTGGGGCTTAAGCCTTTATGGCTACAAGGGCGACACATGCGCGAAAACTAGACCGGGTTTTAAACAGTGTTTTCATAATGAATTACAAATTGAATTGCTAGAGTTAACGTACCTACTCGTATTAAATGGAACAAAAGATAAACTAGTTCATTTGTTAGAACAATTAAATGTTTTAATTGTTCGTATGTCGACGACACGAGGTTTGACCCTATTGATTCGCAGGTCATTGGTTTCTTGCAGGGTTCACGCCAGGTGCGCAAGGTCTCTCCATATCCGACGAATTTATTTTTCCTGTCCATCTCGGTGTGAAATGGACATCCGTTACCTATCGTGTCCCACTTTATTATTTCAATATCTTTCATTTTTTATATTTGTTGATAAGTTCGTCGTAATAACACATAAGAACGAAGAATGATCAAAAAACAGCGGTTTATAGTTAGGATCGATTGTTACGATATTCGCGTTTATTTACACCTCCCTCGTCCAGGTTTAGTCACGGTTAGCAGAGATTCGTCTATTTTGAACCTTAACCTCGTTGAAATAGAGTCGAAAAGTGACGAACCGTATGTCCAAAGCCAAGTCTTGACTGGACTCTGGTCATTTTTGCAGTCCTTGACTGTGTCTTGACTTGACCCTAGTCAAGTCTTCGTCGTCATACCTAGGACTAAAACACGCCGCTAAGCATGGCGTGTTTTAGTCCTTTTATTAAAGTTACATATTATTAAACATCGCATGATAGAGGTTTATATTAGTCAGCGACTGATTACTTCCAGTTGTGGATATTAATAAACTTTGAAATATTAAACAAAATATTGAAAAGGTTTTATATTTCAACAGATAACCGGATTATTAAAAATCGCTAACACATAAAAATATTTTTAATGCGAAATTAATGACGGTCTAACATTATAAACCCTTTAAAAGCACATTGATTAATGAAGATTTGTGTTTTGTCTTCTTTATTATCAGTGCAATATATCACAGTGTGGTTTACAATTTGTATATTATTGTTACAATATACATAAGTTGTCTGCTCCCGATTTAGGTTACATCACAAGCTCCTTATAATGGCGGTGTCAGATTATCAGATGAAGATTAGCAGCGCGGTGTCGGCATTTCATTTCGCGTTCGGTGCAATTTAATTTAGTCGAGACCAAACGCTCCGCTACGTACTTTATATATAGGTCACATCATAGGGTGTGAGCTGCGGTCGTTATTGTAGACAGCTGCTGCCATGGCAACGTCAGCAACTTATCTTACCTTCGACGCTATAATAGAGGTAGTAGTTTAGCGTGAGTATCTATGTAGCTGCAGTCGAGTTCATACATATGTGTACACTTTAGTACCTTGTCACTTTAATCGCTGTGACAATTCATGTATGGCAGGTTAAACATGACATGATGATGATAATAGAACTTGCAAATGATGTAAAAAACACCAAACGAACTACGATTACTCGATAATCACATACTTTTAAAGATCAAGTGAGGTCTTTGCAATTATTTATTCACTAGATCATTATGTATATATTAAGTTCAAGATGAAATAACTATTCATTACACGTTATTTTTAATAGAAACACGTTTGGTGAATATTTGTGGTTAGGTGTCAATCAGTAAATCAGTACTAATTTGTTTACAGTTACTTTAGACAAGGTAATTAAGTGAACATATATTTATAAACTCGACTGTATGTATGTAGCTTCGTGGGTCCTTAATGGACAGACTGATTCGGACGCCGTTTTTTTCTAAAGACAGATAGTTTACTCGTGATGGTTCGATAAATATCGGATGAGGCGTTTAAGAGATCAGCTGGCCTATTGCCTAACGCACTCGCAATCGCAGTCGACTTCAAAGTGGAACAATTGACAACAATTCATTATGTGCTAAGGTAGTAAAATAAAATACCGTTTCTAGATTTTACACTGCTGATTACAGTAAAAATATCTTTGGATTTTTTTATGCAGTAGTTTTTTTTATATTTAGGAAAAACAGTAAAAAAAGTTGGATTGTGAATGTTAGGAATACACTTACAGTGCCCTTAGTCCATTTATTAAAAAAATAAATATTCAACTGTCATGTTCATTTTTTATCTATCTGACGAATGAAACTCAAAGCAGATGCAAAGCAGTAAACGCAAAATAGTTTATTTATTTTAATGGCGTCTACAAATTATGTAATTAATTAAATTACGCAAAATAACAATTTTGTGAACGATCGGCAGCGAATGATTGACAAGTGAGTGACATGACATGATAGTCAGTTCTCTATCTGTTTAAAGTTACTTTTTTTATTTTATGTCATTCCAAGATCACGACATCAGTATTCCTAACTTTGGATATACGGTCTTTTTAATGACTATTTCTTTAATAAATTATTAACGACGAATTTAAGTTAAATAAAGAAAAACTGAGAAATACGGGTAGTCTAATTTTTAACCAGCTATTATAGACGCGAAAAATGAATAACGCTTTTTTTTTTAAAGTTGTCAATTGTTTTCGTTTTGTATGCAGACTCGCCTTCGGACTGTCAAAATGAAAACGATTGCGATTGCGAGTGCGTTACGCAATAAGCCTAAAGGCCTAAAAGTAGGGGACACTATTGTATCGGGGGTTTTTATTCATTTAATTTTTATTTTCCTGATTTGTAGTGATATGCGAGGTGCTCTAGTGACCGACTAATTTCGCAGGTGACATTTGCGGTTTTCTCGCATAAAATGCATTTTCTTAAAAGTGACTGTCTATAGATCAGATCAGATCACAATCAAACTCCTCTGTCTTCACGTGTAAATCTTTCTTAAGCGCAATATCCGAAATGATAATTACAACGTCATTTCATCTCGCTCCGACCCTCAATCCGGAGCGATGATGAATGACGTCATTACGGGATATTTCCATTCCGTTTTTTACTCTTTGTATCGCGTTAGCCCCGGGCCACCTTAGCCGCTGCTTTGATCGTCCTTTTTACGAATCCAGTAATTTTATGATTGCTGCCCCTTTGTCGCGATAAGTGCCTGTCAGCGACCGGCCTCAAAGTCCCTGTAACAATTGTATCTTTTGTGGTTGATAGATTTGTAAATAATATTATCTCGTCAAAGTGACAAATGTCTTCCAAGTTGTATTTGGTTGTAACTTAAATCCTTCATGCTATGGTTAATTAATAATAATAATGATGAATTGATAATTTCCATACGAATTTATTATTTGTATAATAGAAGTTTATCTTAATTTGCGTTTCTTTAGTTCTTGCTAGATTTTTAACTAATATCTTGTCCAAACTTTTTCTTTGTTTTGGAGAAGATCTTCGCGTGTATTATTATTTGTTTCTTGCCTACAATAAGAAATCAAAACAAAAGAACTTGTATTAAGAACTTTCTTCATAGTGCCTTTTTCCTGTTGTCGGCCAAAAAACTATCGGTTTCTAACTCAATATCAACTTTCCTGCCGGTTCATAAATCAGTGTCGCCAAAAATAAAACCGGGCAAGAGCATGTCTGACCATGCTCAGTGTAGGGTTCCGAAGCCGTTACTTCTCTATTTTAAGTTGTTAGTGTTGTCTTAGACAATTTTAGTAGGTATAAACACTTTTGCCGCATGCATCTCAGGAACCAATCATGTCTACTTAGCCGTGGTAGCTTTCCTTTAATAATCGTTTTATGCGCTTTCGTCAACCTCGTAAGTCCCCGCGTACTTGTACAAGTACAAATTAATGATAGTAGTTCAGACCTGACTACTCACTACCGTACAAAATATTTTGAACACTAAAGCACTAATTAAAATACTCTAAAGCACTATTCTTAATATGTACTTGGTATAGTACATTCGGTACTTAGGACTTCCGCTATTAAGAAAATACAGGACTTACGAGGATAAATATATTTTTCTCATTTTTAGTATTTGTATGTTTGGCTATGGGGGGCGGGCGGGAGAACGCCTGACTAACAAAAATTTGCGATTTTAAGCTTAATATTTTATAAACGCAGCCTTTTATTGAAAAATTGTTGAAAGACCTATCCAACGACATCCCACGCAATGGGGAAGACGAGAAAAAAAATACATCCCCACGTTACTTGACACGTAAGGTACACTAAAAAAAAGCAAGGTTTTATTTTACCACATTGTTGGCGTGACTAATTTGTATATTCATGCTAAATTACAGTTTTCTAGTACTAAGAGTCTCTGAGCTAGGCTGCGGACGGACGGACGGACATGGCGAAACTATAAGGGTTCCTAGTTTGACTACGGAACCCTAAAAATCTTTTGAGCTACTCCTGGACAACAATTTAGTCACGTCAGTAGCACGTGACATATTGTACACTATTTTTACTCGATTGCCGAAGAAAGAGAGTAATGATTTTGAACTGGGCCTCTATTCTCCTGGGTAAAACCATGTTGCCTACATGTTATTGTATTGTTTTTACTGTCTAATAATAAGAACAACAACTCCCCCAGCCTCAATTATATGTTTTTTGTACCTTTTTGTTCCTTTTCTATACTTAACCAATAATTACCTGTGCACATGTTCACTTCCAGCTGGGACTTCATTTTATAATTATTTTACTAACGCGATGACACAACTGATATTTTTGTCCTTACTGATACCGGGACAAAGGCGTGACATTAATACCGCAACTGTGGTAGGTAAATATCAAGAAGCAAACCATGGTTTACCATCAGTTTGTGTAAATTTAAATTTTTGGCAACACGGGAAAAATACATCCAGCCAGACACATCAAATAAAAGTTAAAATCAAGCACATTAAGGTAATCATGCTATTTTGGGCACCGCCTCCGCAGCATTCTCGTAAAAATCAACAAAGAGCATGGGAGGGCACAAAAAGGCTTCGTTCGTTTATTTGCATAAGCTTTATGATAATGTTTTCATTATAAATAAGGTTAATATAGTTTCGGGATTTAATTCAGAGCTCCTTGTATACACCACTGTACTGCATCGACATGAAAAACATGAAATGTAAAACCTTTTCATCGCTACGTGCAGCGTTGAAAAAACTAGAGCAATCCACGATTACTCACATATCGGAGCAATAACTCACGGAGAGCACCTGTTCTTTGTATCGAGCTGCGTTAGTTCCCATTCGTCCGGGATTGGATGCCCACAAGTGACAACATATTGATGAGTTTTCAAATTGCACTCCTTTTATCTCTTTGTCTGCAAAAACAAAACTACCAAATTGGACCGCAAATAGGTCGCGCTGGAACCCACATCGGGTAAATGATATAAAAGGCTCACCCTAAAAACGTTTCGAGCGTAAAGTATCCTGAGTATGCAAAATCCCTTTTACACGATTTGTGTTATGATTCAGTTGTTTTGTGGTTGTATTTATAAATCGTTAGCGATTTCAAGCCTTCATCTATATTCACACAAAGCCAGTCCATTAGGTTTTACCACAGGACCGCAACAATAGTCCGTAATGTGTTCAGGACGCATGTATCTAAATATGTAGATGAGTTGGACCCTGACCAAATGGTGCCATCGAGCGGAAAGGGACGAGATTACTCGCTCAAAGATATAAAATGCCTTTTCTAAAAAACAAAGCAGCGCCCATAGCTCAGCTGCGGATGCTATTTATGACGTAACTTTGCTATATAAATTATGTACTTATCAATTTTAGATTCTTATACGAAAAAACACATTCTGGATTAATCAAATCTAGAACATTTTATTTAATGGTTAATCGTGTTGGTAACTAAGTTGGTATATGCAGTAAGTCCCCCAAACTTTGTTGACTTAGCAGCTCGAGAACTTTTGCTACTTATTCTTTAGGACAATTAATTAGAGTTAAACACAACCAACTATATATACTTTCAAGGTTTATGCAGCTGTCTAGCTTACATGCCTTTCGATGAGAACAAGTAACTGTTAACTTCGTGAATGTTATTACTTGTGAGATTACCGTGGCTCCAGCAAAGTGGTGTTTTATGCCTCTCCGGGAATAGATCTCGGCGGGACGGTAAATTTACTTCATTTATGGCGACCGTAAACAATCCGAAAGAGTTTAAACACGATTTGTTGCAACCACAAATAGTACGTTTATTGCTCGCTTTACGGTTGGCCGTACCGGAACCGAACCTTATATGCAGGGCCATAAACTCGCTTCTGTTCTACTGCATAGCGAACGGGGTTATATTTAACTTGAATTAATCGTGTACGTAATAGGATTATTAGTGTTAATGAACCTTGAAGGCAGCTTGCCTATTGTGCTTATATTGTATTTAAACTTTAAAGAGGAACCCTGCTTTCTCTCCAGTAGATTTCCGCTCATTATCATGACTGCGAGTCCACTGCGATAGTCTATTCCAAGGATCTCCAGAATTGACCCTATGCTACTCTTACTATCTTTATTAATTAATGGACGTAGGCAAAAAAAAAAACTCCAGATATATCGAGTACCTCCTTATTTTCTAAGCCTATGTATTCGACATGGTCTTAACAATATTGTAAACTATCTTTTTTTATATCGATAAGTGATCCTTCTTTGTTGTTGTTGTTTTTTTTTAATTAAAAGGGTTTACCTTCCGGGTGGGCCCATGCCGATTTGGAGTAGATTTATTGTTCTTAATAACCTTTATTTTATTTTAGTAACTTGTGTAGTCCAGCAGCATTCTTTAAGGTTTTTCGAAACATACCAATTGAAGCTGTCAGTAGGCCCGTTAGCAAACATCTTTCCGTCGGGATACAATGTTGAATGTCGCTGTAGATTATTAATATCGTTTAATATAATTGAGGGATTAGGCCGGGGCGAGACAACTTCCCGTCCTAATTAATTAACTTGATCTTCACTGTTTAATTTGACGTCTTGATTTACATAGCGATTATTATAAAATTCCTTTTTGGATAGTATATAGGTCATTAGGTATATAGGAATTTATTCATTAACAAATAGATTCTGCTTTCCATTTGAAATAATTTAGTTGTTTTAACGCTAAGGTTTCAGTAATTGATTACGGTGTTATTTGATGATATTCATTCATAATTTTAAGCTAACGCTAGCTTTATCTTGTTTGAACATAAACCAGGTAAGCTAAGCAAGCAGCAGTGCAATTGCTAGCATAGGCATTCCATTATAGTTGACAGGGTTGGCAGCACATTCAACGTCTGAGGATAGCAGGAAACTACAACATCAAGGGAGTATGTAAGTTTGAAATTACAAATATCCTTAGATCTCGGATCTTACTTGCCAATAGGGCCCTTAATGGCAATGTTTTGATAGCTGTCATTTACTTGACAGTAGTGGTGGCCGAGTTAAAAACAATACCATAAAAGGTCAAAGACTGGTTATTACCGCCTAGAATGGACGCCCAGGCTTTCAGTGTAGTCCTTTGACAACATATCGTCACTGGAAAGCAGTAATGCTGTAACCCGCACCTCCTACCAAAATCGTTTTTTTGCGTATTTTTACTTCATAATTTTTTCTGCGTCGAATGGTCTATGTCTCGTGTTTTTACGATGAAAAATAAAAACATTACAGCATTAGTTATTTGTGATATTTAGATTATTGGAGAACAAATAAATGTAGTAACCCGCTTAAATTCCGGTATTTTTTGTCGAAATGAGACTTACAGCAATACAAGGTAAGAAACTTAATCTCTGGAACATTGTACAGCGTTTTGGCTTTCCTAACTAATTTGGTCTTAATTTTTTAAATCAGTAAGTAATTTCGGACCAAAATTGTTGTAGTGGCTGTTATTTAGTTACAGCAATTTAAAACGCCCTTTCATTTGGTTTTTAAATTACACCACGACATTTCCCTTTTGGGTTACAGCATTCTTTCGGGGGAAAAAAAAGAAAAAAAATGCTGTAACCCGCAAAAATCACCCTTAACCCATTTTATATCAAATTTGAGTATTCAGTTTAACAAAACTATTTATTTTAATAATATTTGCATAATGGGACCGAAAAGCCTCCTGCCGTTTAGAAGTTATGATTTTTTTATTTTTTTTGCGTTTGTAATTTGGCTCTAGTATAAAGTTTGGTTTTTGAGGGTTACAGCATTATTGATTTCTAGCGACGATATAACCACGTAATAAAACCACAAGGTACTATTTTACGTACCGAGTTTTATTAGAATTCTTCTTTGTAGTAAATTCGTATAAAGAATTATCATATCACGGAGGTTGATTTATTATATTTTTGTTATGTCCTCTTTGAATACTGTTTGTCAATGTGTCACAGTATTTACTGTTATAAATATAAAACGGAATTAAATTTAAAAAAACAGTATAGACCTCGACGTTTCGCTCGTGTTGCAACGGTCGTGCTCACGAGCAGACTGTTACAGTATTGTTTTTATTAATCAGCGTTAAGTAAATGACTGTTTGTGTTCTTAAAAAAAAAACGTTAAAAAAATATACCTCACCTACTGCAGAATTAATTTTCTCAAGGAAACAATTAACTCCTTTTCACTGACTCAAGCTGCATACAGGATTAAATCCGTTCGTTTCTTCCAACGTTATTTGCAGACAGAGCAAAGATTTTAAATTAACCGCAGACAGGACGTAGTTTATTTGTGGCAAGAAATGGTCATACAAATTGGACGAGCCCCGGCGCAGTCTATTGAAACCTGTGTTTATTGTGTTGATAACTTACAATAAACAATAAAATACTTTTGTCTAGTACCCATAATACAAGCCTAGAGCTTAAATTGGGACTAGGTCAATTGGTGTGACATTGTCCCCTGATATTTATTATTATTATTATATTATTATAATAGATGTAGTCCGTACAATATTCCGCATGGTAACGGCGTAATTGGCACGAAAGGCGATAACCGACTTTATTCAATATACATCGATGTAAACGTTTTAATGGGCTTACATTAATTTGTCGATGATCTGAAAACGTAAGCCAGTAGACTGAATAATTCATTTTTTTAATGACGTGGGGAAGGCAACCATGCACACGGTCCACCTGATTGTAAGTGGTAGTACCTGTAACCCTTAAACTTTTATAATCTCGAGTCTTCAATATTAAGACTGCATTGCTAACCCTGAGGACTAAGGCAGAATACCTCTATGCTAATCATTTTACCGGTAGAAATTATTAGGACACCAGTTTTTTACTTACTATAGTGACAAAAATACATAGACTTTTTTAGGCTTCACGTGTGCGGGTAAAAATAGTCTTCTATCCTTCTGTAAATCATAACTGTGTCCTTCGTTACAGAAGATTTTTTCCGAATGAGGGTGAAAGTGACACTGACTTACCATCGACGATATAAAACTTTATTCTGAGGCCCTAGACAAGATGCATTCGGTTTCGCGTTCGTTATTGTTATCTAAAATGTATAGGATTGACGTAAGCTGTCAGACGGTCGCGTCGAGCGCCGACGTCAATTCCATACGTTTTGTCAGTTTTCGAAAATTGTTTACGTTAGCGTTAAGCAACTAACTGCCGCACTCAGAGACGTCAATTAAATTTAACGCTTGATTAAAGTTGCTGCTGTCACTTTCTTTGCTATAGCAATAGAATAAGACAACACGTCACTAAACAAGCATTAAATTTAATTGACGTCTCTGAGTGCGGCAGTTAGACTCACACTAGAACCTAAAACAAATGCGCACGCTTGAAAGTAATCATATTTCTAGGAACGGAAAAATACCGGACTGAAGTTGCAGTTGATTTGGCAGAATGATATGAATGTGATTCTGGTTAGGTCATCAGCCGCGTGAGCAGTAGGTAATACGTCCGCGTGTTAAAGCATTTCACATTTCCGCGCGGCGCATTTAATTTCGAGGAGACGAATGCGCGGTGGGGCTGACTGGCTGGCAATTATTTTAACAAACAATTTATTCCTTTGTGGGGTTTTTTCGGCTTTTGCTGTACGTATACTTTTGACGCCCATGATCATTTTATAAGGGTTTCAACGTCAAACTGGGAACGTTTATGACTTCGCGATGTCTGTCTGTCCATCTGTCTGTCTGTCTGCTGTCTAATTCAGAGATTCTTGATGCTAAAAAGCGGTAATTTCGTGGTAAAACAATTTTTTCTTGTGTTCCATACAAAGGTAAGTTTTTTAACATTATGACATCAAATAGCTCTAAAAATTCATTATGTATAGTAACAACTTTTAACTGATCCTTTCTGTTTCACACATCTCTTCCCTAATAGGGCCATTTCATAAAATTCATACTATACATGTTCTAATAGTTTTTTCTCAAAAATGACCGGAAAAGTTGGCATTACTAACTGCATACTGAGACGCGAAGTACATAGTTTACAGACAGTTCCCAAATAATAAAAAAAAAAACATTGCGTGCTCGCTACGCAATCCCGCAATGTTGCATACAAATTTCATTGTTATCTGGTTTGTAACTTTATTAAAAGTGAAAACGGCCATAGTGAAATGAGGGCACAAGTCTTATACATCCATATTTTATTCGAAACGCAACTTTTTTATCTGTGTCTGGAATAGAATGAGTTTTTTTTTCTAAAAAAAGCTTGCGTTTTTCCTTGTCATAAAAATAAAGGCGGTAAAGAGTGATGTTTTTTCACGTAAAGTTTCTGTTTATATGCGATTTGTATCTTTCAATTTTTGAGAAAAGCACTATTTATGCCTCGGCAGGAACGGCAATTGCGGGTCTCGTATTTTTAAACGGACTCGCAAGCTCGTCCGTTTAAACCAATTCTCGGCCCGCAATTGCCTGCTTCACTGCTTAGGCAATAATGTACTATTTAGATTTGGAGGACGGTTTAGGAAATTTGAACTCGAAAGGTGTAATTTTCAACATAAAACAAGTCGATGTACAAGTATTACTTATAATTACTTCTTTACCATGATGAATGATTAGTTTTTGATTAATGTTTATAAAACCTTTATGTACCTCTCCTGGCATTTTTTCTCCCGGGCCTTCCCTTGTTGCCAGCCCAACCTTCACATCTACCCAAAAGTTATTCAAAATAAAATATTTCTACTTACATTATATTATTTTTTTACAGTGAAACAATACTTAAACACATTGGTAAATGCTAACAGTTACGTGTCGTCCAAAACTACAAAATAGAAATATGAAACATTTCTTAAATTAAAGCACGTAATAACGACCTTAAAAAGAACACTATCTCGAGTAACTTGACTTGATTGGATCCTGAGATACAGGCGGATGTGTTTATACCTCCTAAAAATCACCTGAGACCGCTCCAAATGACTTTACATAGAAAATTAGTTCATGCTTATTGTTTTTTTGAGACAGTTTTTGTGTTTGTAGTAGGGAATGCAAATAACCGGCTATAACCGGTTTTAACCGGTTTTAACCGGTTATTTTCATACAAAATTGGTTAATAACCGGATAAATTGCGTTCCCTAGTTTGTAGTAACGACGACGTCGGAACCCTACACTGAGCAATGCCCGGTTTTTTATATGGATTTTGACGCACCGTCAAGGACTAATAAAACGATTTGACTCTAATGGAAGCAGCTCCGCATCATCAGGTGGAGACACGCCCCATCCCGTCCACCTTAGTACTGTTCTCATTCTTCTTGGTGTGGTGCGAGCAGTAAAAATTTCAAATAAATCTTCCGCCTGAACTTTGACAAATATAAATAGGATTTTTCTAGTGGCGTAGTCAGACGGCAAACTTTTATTGAGATGGAATTCCTTTTCCGATATTGGCTGGTGACGTATTCGATCAGTTGGCTTCTCTGGGATGCTGTTATTCACAAGTATTGGTGAAAGTGTTGAAATTGAAATAAGGGATCAAGGTAAAAAAAACTTACACAGGTTTAGCTCATTCTTGTTAGTAGTAGTAGTAGGTTAGTTACTTTACCCCACTTGCACAAGGAAAGGAGATAACAATATACTCTTATATTTCTGTCAAGTAACTTTCTAGTTTTCTGACTTAAAAATTACTGCAATCATTTATTTGTAAATAATATTTGTGGTTTGACTATTAATTCAAACGTGGCTTGCGAGTAAGCAATAAAACACGTGTAGTCTTATTGAGAGCGTCATTAAAATCATTATTGATTGTTAAAACATGGAGATAAGTACGTTAAATTGTATGTATGTATATAAACTCTTTATTGCACAAAAATATAAATATTACAAAAAAAATAAAATTGGTACCTAGTTAATTATTATTATTTTTTATTAAATTGTGTTACATGAGTGAGATAATCGACTCAACATTGACGTACATTTAAGTCGAATACTTATTAACATCGGAAAAAAAACAGGTCCTTTATTACATAATAGCCACTCCCCTACTACCTACCTTATGATGAAATCCGCATGAAAATCCGTTTAGTCTTGAAATAGTTGCGAACATTCAGACAGATAGACGCGGCTCGGAACTTTATTTTATAACATGTAGTGATTAACAGAGCTCTTAAATGCCACAATAAGCTCACTGTTAATGTTTGAAAGTGGCTCGCCTTTGGCTAAGATCTTGATAAAAGAGGTGTGCTTTAATGTCACTACAACATTATAATCAAATCTTTCTGTTCCCGTGTGGTTGCCGGGTTAGAATAGTGCCACTCCAAGTCTTCCCGTGGATGTCGTAAGAGGCGACTAAGGGAATATAGGCTTGTAGTACTGTTAGGCGATGGGCTTGCAACCTGTCACTAATATGCTGGTAAACATCTTAGCCTATTTGTGCAAATTGTGGTTACTGAATTATCAACTTTTTAAAGTTGTAATTCTGTAGCTCTGCCTAGCCCACTCTGGGATTACAGGCGTGAAGGTATGTATGTATGTCTGTTCCCTTAAAAATACCTACATTTATAAGGCTATGTACCTATGCTTATCTGTACGTCTACATAAAGTCAAGGTCTTAGACTCCAAAGAAAACTTTCATCAATTTTTATTCTTAAGAACAGACGGAACTTACGCAGCAACTGTCGTATTTGGGAGTATCTCAGTTTAATGATCTTCCGAAGTTGGGCAGTATATAAAGTCCCGTCGCACCCCGTTAGCCCACTAGTCCTAAGATCTTGATAACGGAACTAACTCCGATAAATCCTCCTTTATACTCGCACGATCCACGCCGGCAGTTTTTGTCGAACATTCCACTTTGCTGTGATAGCCACGCGAAACACATAGCGACTTAAGAGCTAGCCTTACTTGTTTTTAAACGATTCGTCAGGACTATTATGTAGTTTAATGGGTTGGATTGATTACACAAATGTATTGTTGAAGACGTAATGTTGATGGGTAAAATGTAGACCAGGGGGGTTATTATGACATAGCTTTGCAGTTCATTTTACGGTGAGAGAAAAGGACAGAGCTATAGAAGTTATATAGCTCTGTCCTTTTCCCTAGCGTAAACAGAACTGCATTGGTATGTCATAATAACCCCCCAGGTACTATAGTGTATAATGGATGAAATTTGAAAAGTTGACTTGCTTCCTTACACGGTCTGCTATTTTATCGTAGCCTTCTAAAATCAAAACTATTGCTTATTGAATTTAATTTTTTGAAGGACCAGGGGCCTAGATCAGTGGCATGATGCTTACGTTAGCGAAGTTCGAAAACTGATCGACTCAATAAATCGTCTTCTTACTACACATTTCGTAAGTTTCCAACCTCATTACGGCTATCCGATCATATAATTTTCAATAAAATAATTAAATAAATCTGTTTTAAAAACGTATTGAAAAAACATACACAACATTAAAAACGATTGGAAACCATATTATCAGGGACCGAGAAGACAATGGGGCTGTGATAACTTGTCAACGAACTCGCCTTTTTACGGAGATACCTTGTACAGTCAGCTGCAGAGAAAATGATACCCCCCCTCCTGGTAAGGATGGTTTTTTTTCGAAAACCTGTGGTTAGATTTAAATGATTTTGAGTTTCAATTAAAATCTTCAATTCACCGAAAAATCATATAAATTTAACCACAGGTTTTTGAAAAAAAACGATCCTTACCAGGAGGGGGGTATCCTTTTCTCTGCAGCTGACTGTACCTATACAGTTATTTTATAGCATTAAACCGCGTAGACTGGTGGTCAAATTCGATATGTGATATTTGTAGGCAATTATGTTGATGAACCTAATTATGTTACCGTCTATGTATATGGTTTCCTATTAATTTGCGTTCTAATGGAAAGTAGATTAGAAACTAATTTAATCCCTTGAACTAATTAGTGCGCCTATATTTCGACGATAATTATTTCGGTTGGCTGGGCTGCAATTTGCGAATTAGGCTTTCTATATTATGTTAATCGGAATCGAAATATGTTGAAATTATTCATTTAAATTATCATGCTTATAATTATATTACAGGAGAAGGAGGAGTTTCCCCCGCGTCTTCCCCTATTTCTTTCCAATGTGGGACGAATCTCGAAAAATTGTTTCATTAGTCACCCCTAAGGTACTCCAGGAATATTCTGTAAAATTTTACTGGGTTTAGTAGTTTATATTGTGCGTTGTCTGTCAGTCTGTCATTTACGGAAGATTTAGATGTTTAGATACTGGTAATTAAGGAAAACTTATCATTCTATGTTACTTTCGAGTAGACGTAATTAATATCCATAAAACAACTTATACACTTAGGACATATATCATTCAATGGAATTATTATCCTGCTTATATTCACACAGAAATTATTTGCTCTTACTGGCGATCATACCTGAGTAACGCTTGTGGCAGGCTTGTTGGCAGGGTTACTACCAACTAGGTAAACAGCATCGTCGAATATAAAAAAATGTTTCACCGATTTAGTGATGTTTGACAGCCCTGTACACGTGGGCATTGTCCCGGGTGCGAGATCGGAGCGTGCGGTTTGCATCCGGGCGCGCACAATGCCCGATTAGGATCGCGATGTGATCTGTGCAACACATCCTGGCTGCTATGATCGCCTGGTAGGTGAATCTATTAGTGAAAAAAAAGAGCGCGTTGCACCGGAAAAAGAATCACAACCAATTGGTTTAGTGACATGAATTTCTCGCATAAATAAAACACACATGTAAGTACAGCCAGCTGTACCTACCTAAAGAAAAGAAATCCCCACGGCTAGGTTACATCTGTGCACGTCGAGTTACTTTTCATAGTCATAGTCATACTCATTTATTGCTTTATGTTGTACAATGAGATCATAAAAATACAGTAGGTAGCTTCAACATAAACCCTGCAAGGGCACTGCAACAAGACACAATAATATACTTACATATCCATTTAGGAAAATCACATTTACATTATACTAGTATAATATGTACATGAAAACAGATTTTATTCACTCTTACTTTTTTTAGTTACTTTTCTCTGCGGCTGAGTTTTCGGCAATATTAGCTGAATTCTTAGTATGTAAAGATCTTCCATTTCCGTTAACATAGACAAGACACAAGCAAATGTCATTGTTCTTGGTCGCAGTAGTTCAAGAGTTTAGTTCTTTTATTCCCAGTAGTTTATTTATCGTAAGAGCAGGCTCTTCTTGTAAAATTTCTTGTACTTTTACTGTAAATAGCAGTCACCGAGCATATATACAAAATGCGCACAATGACCTGCCAGTGTTTATCCCTGTTAATGTGTGCCATAGATTGCCGCCATGCGCATTATTCGAATACATATAAACGATGATAATGCATCGATAATACCGAGCTACGAGTAATCCGATCTTGAAATCAAATTTGAATAAAGTAATCACTGTATTATCAGCTTTCAGTACACATGCAGGTGCTGTTGACGTGGTATTAAATAGTTATCCGGATTTAATGATTAATACAAATCGTATGCGCCCTGTTATATGTACCCTGTCAAATGAGGTACAATTAATGTTTTTAAAATCTTAGGAATTTCCTGCAAAATCGAGATCGAGAACCTTATTTGGAAATTTCGCTATGCAGTTAATTATTGTTTTATTGTTTGAAATGTTCATGACTTTTTCCTTGTTTTTATAACTCATTTAATATGGGCATTGAACGCGCATTAAACGGCGTTCATTATGGAAGTTAGGGAAGGAAGGAATATTAACTGTCTACCATACACGTTGCACACCATGAACAAGTATGCGTTGCGATCAAAAAATTTCATGGTCAGTAATTTAAATAAGTCAACAACCGTCCAACCTTAAATAACGTTAACCCAAAACTTTAATAATATCGTTGGTAGCATTTTAGTAAATATTTTAATTTCTTTTTCTTTTTTACAGGTAAGCACCCATTGGAAACTAAAACGGGCAAACGGCTAAGTATGACTCTAGGCAATAAATAAAACGAAATATACATTCTGGTTCTTAGAATTCATACCTACTTACCAATGCTTCATAGAATTGAATAGATGTTCCACTCGAGTGCTATTGAGAACTGCTACAAATTCAGTTTCCGTTTCAAAAGTAAAGATGCATGCCTAAACATAAATACTTGAATCGTGCACTTGGGACTCACGATGTGTATGTATGTATGTAAAACTCTTTATTGCACATAAACAATTACAAGACATGTTTGCATCAATATAAATAATGTATATAGGCGAAGTTATCCCATATGGGATCTCTTCCAGTTAACCTTGGAGTAGAATGAGCAAGGACAATGCCGAAGGATAGACAAATTAATAAAATTTCAGGAAATAACAAATAGTACATACAACAGAGAAATAGGAAGAAAATAAAATATCTTCCTTAATAAGATACATACCTAAACATAGAAATAATATAATATACAATATAATACTACCACACATACGTAAACAGCAGTTAAAACCTACAACAGAAGGATCAACACTCAGGCTCATCCTGTTTATTTAGCCACAACTTCTTTAATCTTTCCTTCAATGAACCGACAGATTTAGATTGCCTCAAGCACGATGGAAGCTCATTCCACAATTGGACAGAGTGTACCGTGAAAGATTTAGCATAGGTACGAGGTTTGTTGGATGGAACGGCAAGGTAAAGGTTAGCACTAGACCGAAGGCGGTGTCCACTACCATCGGCCAAAAAACTAAACCTTTCGGAACGGTACAAAGGAGAAGAAGGAGTGAAAAGTACATTGAAAAGGAGTGACAGAATATGCACATCCCTGTGATGTGTGTATATTATTATATTTAGAAACTAGCGGCCCGCCAGCGGCTTCACCCCGCTGCAAATTCCTGACTTTCCCGGTGGTCTTTTCCATTATTTTCTAATAAAACCCTTGTCCTGACATTGACAAACACAACAAAAAAGAAATCAGCCAAATCGGTTCAGCCGTTCTCGAGTTTTGGGCTTAGCAACACATTTAGCGATTCATTTTTATTGTATAGATTGTAACGTAGGTGGGAAAGCATGAGAGGCCTACGCCCGATTAAGTATATTCAAGGAAATGTATATAGCCTACTTGTGCAAAATGTGGTTAAAGAATTATCAAGAAGTTTTAAGACTTGTTGGTAATTCTTTAGCTCTGCCTACCCCACTCTGGGAATGAAGGCGTGAGTTTATGTATGCATGTATGTATGTAAGGAAATGTATTAGTGTAACAATTTTATTTTGGAGAATTAGTCTCGGGCTACAGCCAGGTAATTTTCTATACCTGGAAATTTAAAAGATACTTATTGGCCGTATAACTTCACCCACGATTAGATTAAATAAACAAGTCATAAAATTGACGCACAAACGCTATGAAGTAAGTAAGTATAAGATTGAATACCAGTAACGATTGTCGTCTGCTTGTACAAGTTGTACATGACTTCACACACTTGTACACACAATGATGTGAAGCGATTGTATTGGGAACACATTAAAAATCCGTTTTTTTTCCTTCCGAATATTCATTTGTCTGTTTTCTTTTTTCAGAAAGCTGTTAGGCTGGAGCTATTTTAGATTAATAGTACATTATTGCCTAGGCAGTGAAGCAGGCAATTGCGAGCCGAGCTTTTCTCAAAAATCGAAAGATACAAATCGCATATAAACAGAAACTTCACGTGAAATAACATCACTCTTTACCGCCTTTATTTTTATGACAAGGAGAAACGCAAGCTTTATTTAGAAAAAAAAACTCAAGCTATTCCAGACACAGATAAAAAAGTTACGTTTCGAATAAAATATGGATGTATAAGACTTGTGCCCTCATTTTATTATGGCCGTTTTCACTTTTTAAAAAGTTACAAACTAGATAACAATGAAATTTGTATGCAACATTGCGGGCTTGTGTGGCGAGCACGCAATTTAGTTTTTTTTTAATTTGGGAACTGTCTGTAAACTATGTACTTCGCGTCTCAGTATGGAGTTAGTAATGTCAACATTTCCGGTAATTTTTGAGAAAATGCATATTTTCAATAGCTCTACGTTGGTGAGTTTAGGTTTGATTTATAAGCGATATTAAAAAAGTCTTTTATCAAAACATTGCATTCTGTATTCTGAAAATTTGAGATTTTGAAAAATTCGGAATTATGATTGTGACTCTTCGAAAGTATTATAGTGTACCCAATTGTAGGTACTCGTATTGATAATTATGTCGATGACGCAGTTGACGTAGTTGGTAGTTGTAGTAAGTAACCCTGCCTACGAAGCGAATTCCAGGATAATTTTTTGATACGAGGAAGTATTTTTTGCTTATTATGATAATGAATAATGGAGGTATGTATCTTTCTATACAAATATTTTCATCTTTGTTTAGTACCCATAGTACCGGCTTAGTTTGGAACCAGGTCAATTTGTGAGAGGCCCAAAGGCCCTAGATGATACTTAACGATTTTCGAAAATTGACAATGAGTATGTAACTGACATAAGTGCTTGATACTACCATCAGGCAACTTACGTCAATCCTTTTAAGTTTCGATAATGATGACGATCTCGCCACGCATCTGCGACGCGTTGGCCTAGTTGGTAGTGACCCTGCCTACGAAGCTAGCGGTCCTGGGTTCAAATTCCCATATTCGCGTGATGATTCGCATGCAAGTACATATTTCTCTTACGTATTTATTTCGCTGTCTAGTACCCAAAGCGGTTAGAGCTTAGTTTTGGACTAGGTCAATTGGAGTCACTGGTATTTATTTATTTCTACATGCTTACACACATTTGGTACAAACGCCAGTGTAATAACCATTATACTGCGATTTAATACATTTTGCTACACCTCTGAACTGTCGGCAAACAATTGCAGCGCGATCATTTAATATTTACGTGGCATTTGGCCGTTTGTTTGATTTATCAGCGTAATGCGCAATGCCACTGACCGGCGCGGATCCAATTTACTAATTAATCACTGATAATTATGGTCCGGTGTGACCAAGCTGTGCACGCGACGCCGCAGGACAATTCTATGCAATTACACGTAGTTGTATACCTAATCCAACCAAATCCCCACCCATATATTCCATATTAATATCCTACTAATATTATAAATATGAAAGTTTGTGTGAGTGTATGTGTGACTTTGTTATTCCTTCCCGCCGCAGGGGCTGGACGCATTTAGATGAAATTTGGAATTTAGATAGCTTATACCCAGGATTAACACATAGGCTACTTTTCATTCCGGAAAATTTAATTGTTCCCAAAGGAATAACGGTAATTGAAATTGACGCTAGTGCAAGATAGTTATAAATACGAAAGAAACTCTACTTGTTTGTTCGTTATAACTTAAAGAACTTTGATAAGAAGATAGCTTGAATTCAGGGGAAGGACGAAGGGACCTTCTATCCCGGAGCGGTCGGTTCCCGAGCAAATAGCGATAAACGACTTCGGATTGAGTCCAACTGACGGAGTTGAACTGTAATAAAAACCTGATTTTTTTTAGCACTTGGCTGGTTTTACTAATGTGCTATTACTCGTTGAAGTACCAAAGGATTGTCAAGAAATACTAACTAGGTACCTACTAGCATATCATGAGCCCTGTATCATTATACTTTATGCAGATTGCTTAGTGTTTTTAGGGTTCTTTACCTTCAGGGCAAAACGGAGTCTGCCTGTAGGTACTGTGTAGGTACCATGTTCCGGTAGTGTGCATACCTAGTGATAAAGATAAGATAAGACTAATTGATTACCATACTACGGCACAGCCTAATAAACCATTATACAAACGACTCTATAGAGGTTTTATGGAATTGAAACCTTAGTTTAAAACTAAAAGCCGTCTTAACGTTGACTGATCATAGTGATCATTTATAAATAAAGTAGTTATTTTTTACTTTTTTTGGAGGTCGTTCAATGTCTTTTAATGAATTATCTTTTTTTTTAACGACTGAGCGATCACAATAGATTTATTACGGCCGGCTTACGACGTTTAGCAGGTTACACAAGGGCCTTTTTTAATTCCTGGCTGTTTCGTCTTACTCTTCCTTTAGCTTAAATAAAGGACGACACCTGTTTATATATATTGGCTCAATAACTAATCAACATACATATAAAACCGAATCCAGCCTGTTTCTTTTCATTAACGTGTACGCTTCGATTTTCGATTAATATGTAAATTGGCTTCATTTTCAATCGAAGCCCAATCATAATACTCGTAGATGACGTAATACGTTTGAAACGGCCAGTTGTTCAGGGGGAACATTGGATATTATTTTTGTCTTTTGTATTTGGAAAGGTAAAGACAAAACACCCAACGATAAAAATACATATCTATTTACATAAACACAGAAATAAATACTTACCTGAATAAGGCTGACGTAATGATAATAATTATGAACCATCTTATCTGGCGGTAGATTAAAGGATAACAGGTGTGGGAATAAGACAACCAGTGAAATTAACTTTTCTCAAACATGCAATGAAATGTTGGCGTTATGTTAGTTATTTTAGGCTTCAAAGTATCACGTCACGGGCGGAGCAACTCGAGAGAGCTGTAAAGGAATATCATACAAAATTGAAGGCCTAGGCAGGGAAGTAATTTTTATGTTGACATGGCGGCTGTGTTTATGAACAGCCTAACAGCAATTGTTTTTTTTAAATTTTTTCAGTGGCTTTATGGTTATCGGACCAAAAATATCCCCGCTAATGCCTATTACACACATGTTTTTTTTTTAGCACTATACATACCTCGCCGTGAAAAGGGGTTGCCAGCCTCGTAACTATCGTGTATATAACTCGGCCGGCAGCCCCCTACTTCCCGGCCTCTATAATAATGTACTATTCCATCTTAGTCGTTAGGGTTGGCAACGCATTTGCGGTCTTAGGGTTGAAATCTATAGATTGTAGCCTTGAGAATGTACATGTCTATCGGTCATAGATCCCGCTTACAACTTGGTAGCCTAGCCTGTGTGCTAGTTTGCCTTACCCATGCCATACAAATTACATTGATACATCCAATACTTTACCAGGTACCTATAGTTGATGTCAATATTGTATTTTATTACATTATTCCGTTGAAATAAGGTGCAAAAATGTAAACATATCTTTGACGTCGACGTACGTACCACGTTTCAAGGTTGAGCTTGGTGGTTGCGGTTTATTAACGTAGTATACTATAGTAGTGTAGTATAGTATAGTAATATAGTATAGTGTAGCGAATTAAACTCGCGTGGAGAGGATTCCGTACGTTTTGAGAAATTGCCTATATTAGGTACTATACTCAGGTAGTTAGTACACTTCGTATAGGTTTTCCTGTTATACCCTTACATATATGAACTATTTTCTGCATATTCCCCAAAATTTTAACGGGGTAAATTTTAGATTTTTGCTCATTTTCTTAAATAACTTAAAAACGATTTATATAAAAAAAGGTTTTTAGATTTTTACTACAAGCCCTTTTATTTGGCTCTTATGTTTTAAATTAAATTGCAATGCAATTTAGCTGTGACAGCCGGATGGACCGTGAGACACGCGAGGGGTCCTGTAAGGGTTCCGTTTTCTTCCTTTTGAGGCACAGAACCCAAAAAAGTCGCACACAACGTTGAGCTAGTGTCAGTGGCGAATATAATGTAGTAACAATGTTAACACACACACACTAGTAGGTATGCTAGGTTTGTTTGTTCTCTTATTTCTAAAACACGCACGCTTGAATAAAACGGGTATTCGTAGAAACTTTTCACTTATTAATATTGTCAATGTATAACGTGTTTATGTAAATATTATCACAATGCAAAAGCCTGTCGATCAAATTATTGAATTTAGTCGTGAATAATGCTTAAAGTGAAAATTAAACCAGTGTTGTGCTAACCCGGGTAAAGCTATCTCAATAATTTAGATTATTACTCGTATGTTAAATTTAATTTGAAATCTGTCGCAAGTGGAATTGATTGTCATGAAATGGATTTAGGATTACGGATGACAGATTTTTCAGTGGTCACTTGTATCTATTTGCCATGGAAATGTCATTAAGTCATTATGTAAAGCTTACTTCTGCATAATCAGCCTTTGACTAGTTAGATACGCACTTTAAGAAGAAAAATGGGCTTAAACGACTTTTTGCGCCACCATCAAGACCCACTCTCAACCGTAAAAGTATATTGAACGCGGCTCGAACATACTGGCTTCTGGCTTTGTATTGTGTTTTACTCTGTCTGTGTATATTTTTTTAGTCTTGTACAATAATGAGTATACATACATTATTTATTAAGAGACGAGTCGTGATCGTAGGGTAAAAATATGCTTAGAATCCTATTATCATAGATCATAGAGTGATTTATTCCATTAAATTAGCAGTTTTAAGGTCACAGCTCACTAGAACCACCCGGCACCCGACCCGCCCCGCCTCGAGGCGGTTAGTATTCTTTATATGGATTGAACTACCGCGAGGCGAGGCGGTGCTGGTCGGGTGCCACATCACAGGCAAAAGCTAATTACTACGGTAAAACCGAGATACCGGTACCTTCAGCCCATTCAGAAAGTACCTATGTTTGTGCTTTGCCGGTCTTGAAGACTAATCCTCCAAAAAAAGGTGTTTATTTTATCCCAACAACCTTGAAAACTCCAGGAAAATTTAGTGGCGCGTAATGCCAAATTGAAACGTGCATTGAATCATGAATAACATGTCGGTTCATATTGAATACGCGCCTCAGAAGCGGTTCAAAGATACCCGGCAATAGAAATAAATGTAGCTCCATCCTTATTATTCCGGCTAGCAAAACGCTTGGTTTATTGTAAGTGTGAATGGGGGAGTGAGACCGCTGATAAATCTGACTTGCTTTGAGCAACTTCTTTTATTGGACGACATATGCGTGTCGGTACACGCGATGTTGACTGGTTTGGAACAAATATATATCCCGATACTGAGAAAATACGCGCCCACTGATCCGTTCGCTTGTGAAGAATGGCTGCCGGCAATTTCACGCTAATAAACAAAAATTCTTGCCCTCAGACGAAATGTTTAAATCTTAGATATTCTTTGTCATTATAACGTGAAACAAACGAGCGTGACGAGCTCTATCTTTATTCGCTCATTGTTATCGGTACAACTTAAAACTCGAATTCACGCGATGCCTTTGGATCCAGAAAATATACTTACAAAAAATGTTGTACCTTCCGAACTTCTTGAATTAATTAATTTCGTGACAAAAACAAGGTCCTCGTTAATTTTGACAAGTTAGCTTAACAAAGCGAAGCGGCGGATTAAAAGAACTGTCCCTTGTGAAATCAAGTAACTGTCTTATTCGTCTGGAAAAATCTGTTCGAGCAAAAATATCTCTGAGTTCAATTCTGATGTAAGGCGACCTATTGTTTCAGTATAATAGAAATGCTTAGTGGCACCATCATTTTGTAGCACTCCATGATTAAGTTGCGATGTTTTGGAGTTCAGTTGAATTATGAATATATATTCCTGCTTTGCTGCTCAGGGATTACCAAGGCTGCTTTGATCTTAGCTTAGGTTTCTTTTAGTGTTATTGTGAGAGAAATTAAAGGTTAATTTTAACTTTCGTCGATACAATCTTGGAACAAAGGACAATCTTTTTATGTTAACATCCATTAACGAGTCGTATTGTTCGAGTCCGGTATAAAAACGTCTACGTCGCTGTACGACTTGATAAATCCAAAGCTCTCTAAAGATTTACTGCAGCAAAAATTCCTGAAACTAATCTTCGTATCTTCCGAATTCACAAACAGGTTGTTTATATACGCATTCCCGCGTATTTGCCTTATTACTTTTGAAATAGCTTTGGACATTTTAAACTTGTAGTAAATTTATGATACTGTTAACAAAATCTATAGAGGTTTCTAAGTCAAAACAAAACAATAATATTTAAGGTCAAAATTCTTAGAGGTATCTGGTTTGCCTATAGATATATGCTTACATATGTGAGTATCAACGATGCGATTCTAAACAATTTGATGAACCACTTAAAAACTAGCCCGATGTGGAAATCGAGTCAATCCGTTGCTTCGCTTCGGTGTAAAATGCACATATTTGCATTTAAAATATCTGACTGATGGTATTTGCTTTCTGTCATTTGATTTCTGCGAGTAATCTCTCTTTTACCTTTAAAATAATAACTACGGCAAGATTTGTTTTTTATGAAAATGTATAAATAGATATACGGAAAAAGAACATAAAAGTTACTTCTATTGATTTTGAAGAGAGGTTCGTCTCGTTTATGGTATATAAGAGTAAGTGATAAAGCAGTACCATCATAAGGTAGGTACTTTTATGACCTCGCGGGACAAACGCACAACCAACCGTAAGTTCTGTTTCACCCACATTTATTGGACTCCCAGGTCCTTTTCTAGATTTCCGTGCGACCTGGTTAAGTACCTACGTACAACAACACAGTAAGTAACCATAGGCAGCATCAATATTATCATAAATCACTAAGCCTATACAACTCACATATTATTATGTCATAAAAGTATAAAAGTATTTTTTCCGGGTAAACGCCAAATAGGCACCGATATACCAAAAATATTTCCAGAAGTTATTGTGATTTACATATCCGAGCATATTTCCGTTACGCTAAAACATTTCGGGTTAAGTTATCGTATCGTTGCCCAATCACGTCGTTTACCACGTGCAAGTCCTCTAAGAATTCTCCTTTTGAAGTATATATTGGCGATCAGCGGGATATCTTACGACCGTTTTTATTTATGGGCCCATTGGGTCATGGTCACGTTTCATTGTGCAACCCTTTACTGTTTTCGAAAACAAATGCCTATACAAAATCGTTTATAAAAGAATTATTACTTACTGTTACGAAGCAGATTAAATACTTAGTAACTTAGTAATCTGAAAGTAGGTTAAACACTTAGATGGAAGAAAATTATTTAATGAATAAAGTGTTGGATCACGAATAAATTTCACAACGAACAATTGGGATTGTTCATATTTTTACAATTACTCTTATTTTAACTCCATTTCCAAGAATAGGCGTTTAAAGCTGTTCTGCATTATTAAGTTTTCGAAATATTTATATATTTCGGATATTTTGACAAAAGTACATTTAACCTTTGTTTGACTTTGGTTTTCGGCTTGAAACCCTCCTAGGTGTATCTGACGGGTTAAATAGGCGAAAACCGCTTGAAATTGTAGAATTTAATACTTTTTCAATCACTGTTAATCATTAGTAATCATTTAATTGTTGTAATTTATTAGAACATGCCAACCCAAATTTAAAATAATCATGTCATCCATAAAATGTCTGCAAATAAATAAAGATATTGAAACCAAACTATTGGATCATTAAGTCATCATCATCATCATCATGTCAGCCGAAAGACGTCCACTGCTGGACATAGGCCTCCCCCAAGGCTCTCTACTCAGACCGGTCTTGTGCTTTTTGCATCCACCGCGTTCATTAACTATTGGATCATTAACTAAATTAATGAAATTGGTCTCTTAAAATTACCTATTCTTTCGAATTAGAATGTGATAAAAGTGAGTTATGCTTTTGGTCTATCCCAACTATTTAACTTTAGCATACTGTATCCAGTCCTGGATTAAGACATAAAATATGGAAGATGAAGGGATTCTTCACGACGCCACGATCTCTAAAGTGCAACGTGGTGGAGTGCCATGAGCGAGTTAATACATACTGAAGTGTATCCGAGCGGAAGAATGCCGTAAAACGTTTTGTTTGTCTGACCGGCGTGATTCATCCGTTGATGCGTCACCGTCTTTTTGTTCCGAATTGCAAAAGATACCTCGAACGACGCAGGTTTGTAGAATGTGAACTACCGTAAGAATAAGAGTCTTTGAAGATAATGCTGTTTTTTATTAGAATGCATCACTTGCAAATCATTGCAACCTTAATCTTGTGATCCTGTATTGTACATGAAACAATTAATAAATAAATAAAATAGAAATTGCATAATATTATTTTTGCAAGTTGGATCTTAAATACCGTGGGTTTTTATTTGATACTAGCTGTTGCCCGCGCTCCGTCCGCGCAGAAAAATAAAACATTGCGTATGTTACTCAGGGATAATGCAGGATTCTAATGGTCAATTTCAAATCTGTCCAGTAGTTTCGGAGCCTATTCAATGCAAACAAACAAACAAATCTTTACACTTTATAATATTAGTGTAGATTTAAACCAGTTGCTAATGAGTCAACTTAAAATTAAGTCACGTGTTTTTTTTTTACGTGTGGGCACTCGAATTATGATATTATGGGCATCAATTCTATTCACGGATGACAATAAAAATACGAAATTGTACAAATTTGTTAATTTCACCCAATTTGGTTAGCATTTGTCATTAGATGAAATTCAAAATCGACCCCATAATATACTTAAAAAAAGAAAGACGACATTAAACTTCTAGGTACATTTTAATATAATTCCGCAAACTCTGCTTTTTAGCGGCACAAATGTTCACAAAAATTCATGTCCTCTTTCAAGCTATTAAATAAAATATATGCCGCATAAGCAGTTCCGACAACAAAAGCTTAGCGGGACTAAAAATCCTTATTTTTCGCGTGTCCATATCAAACGGGTGTCCCATTAATTTATGTCCCGATTACGTGGGCCGGTACGGCTGGTCGCGCGCTGTACCGTTTAATATCTTTACATTGGCATATTGAGCGGGGAATTTATTTCAGTCTTTTTGTGATTAATTCGCTTAACCTTATCAAAGAGCCGCGGCGTGATGAGCATTACAATATCGAGATTTTGAAGCAATCTGTTTGTGAACATTTGGTCGTTTGACTATTGGGCGATCAACTGAAGCTCGCTGAATTCTCTGATAGAAGAGTTCTGAAATATTCATGAGTACGAGTAGTTTGTATAATAAAATCTAGTTTCTTGAATATTCTTTAAGCTTCATTTATTCATTTCATTTGGTGTATTTTATTGTACACTTTTTATTATCAATTAAACAATTAAGTATTGATTTGTGCAAATTTTGGTTACTGAGTTATCAATAAGTTTTTAGAGTTGTTGGTAATTCTGTAGCTCTGCCTACCCCACTCTGGGAATGAAGGCGCGAAGGTATGTATGTATGTATGTATGTAATTAAGTATGCGTTACATCCATGGAAAAAGTTGCGAATCTGCACTTTGATTTCAAAAGACAATGACGGAAACTCCGCTTGGTAAAGTAGCGAATCTGCTATACTAATTTTGAATCGAAATGCAGATTTGCCACTTTGCCATGGATATGACGACATTAGGATTGATGGTTTTTTATCATAAAACTACAATATACTACACATCTGGGGGGCTATTATGACGTGGCTATGCACTTCATTTTACGGCGAGCGTAAAGGACACAGCTATAGCAGTTATATAGCTCTGTCCTTTTCTCTCAGCGTAAACTGAACTGCAAAGTTAGGTCATAATAGCTACTAGGCTCTGTAGGTACTTAGAAAGACACAATAAACTCACCAGTCCACCAATATAATAATAACCGTATAAAGCACATAATATTTTTCATTGCGGAAAGCTTTCCCACTAAACGAAGTGCGTATTAAAAGAAGGAAGTTAATAGTTCGACCTTTCCATGTTCTTGGAAAACATAACCAAAGTTGATCAAAGGGTAATAAATACATCGCCTGCCCTTGGCGGCCCCTTTGACCCGATTCCACGCGCTGATCAAAAACACTCGTAACTTAAATCTGCTGTAAACAAGGTCAAAGGCCCAAGCTTCATTGGTTGATAGCCCCATGCTTGTAGAAATACATTGACGACTTGCTTTAACATTACTGCACTGGAAGGTATTGCAGCGACGCAATGTAGCTACCTACCACTAAAAGCATACGAGCCAGTGAAACTGAGCCTTAAAATATACTTTATTCGATTGGTTATTTCTTTAAAATTCTTTCATCAAATACAATTGCTTAAGGTAATGTATGATTTTATGATGTTATCATTATCATGGAATTTATCGATCTCTACAAATTAATATATGTTTACGTAAAGTGTCACAACTTTGAAAAAAAAAACTACTCATGCTCTTATGTTATCAAAAATAAAGCAAACCAAAGTGAAAAGGTTGGTTTTGTTTCTCTCAAATAAACATTAGTAATAGTCACATGCTAATTGGTTGTTAATAGCGACATCAAAGTATAATATTTTAAGTCATTAAATACAAATAATTACTCATAATAATTAATGCAACATATATGGCTTCATACGGCAGTGGAGGTCTTTCGGCTGAAATAATAATGAAGATTAACTTGCTTCGATATAGTGTTCAAGGTAATAGGGGTAACTTTGATTTAAATGTTTAGCTAAACCGATACGGCCTTGCGTACACATACGTGTGGGATGAGTAAGCATGTGCAAGTAGAGGATAATCGAAAATTTTATCCTAAATCATCGTTGGGTTGGCACGCCGACAAATATTTAACATTGGCGAAATCACTACGAAACCGCTATAAATAAGAAAGAAGAAGAAAAAGCAAAAAGGGTGTAGTGGATGATAATATGAACTTTATACTGTTCTACTTCTTATTTCTTCTGACCGGCAATACAGCCAGAGCCGCATCCATTAAGTGACCCACTTAACTGTATACGCAAAAGAGAGGTACGAGCAAAAACATTTTCAAACACACGTAACTTTATCGAATTGCTTTTACTATGCCGTAGTACCTACGAAAAAACACCTAAAAACAAACTCATGTTTTCATACGTTATTAATTGATACTGTAATTCACCTTCACTGCTCGATAACGATAAGAAATGTCAATGTCAACGATATCGTCAACTGGTCATCATATTTAAGTACTTACTAAATACAGATAGAGGGCGCTGATCTCTAGACATTTTCTCAATGACGATACGTTAACGTTACTTAATCATATAAGGTAAGAGCTCGTGCTCGGGGTACACTTTTTTTCGACTCGCACTCGGCTTGACTGACTGGACTCGTGTTTCTGCGCTCGCCGTGTGAACACGTACCGCTCCGTCGCTCCCGCCGCTACGCCCCGCTACGCCATCGTTGAGTGCGCTCCGATGCGCTACGCCCCCGTCGCCTACGCCGTCGTAGAGTTCGCTCCGACGCGCTGGATTGCAGTGTTGTGACATTGTTTACTTGTGATCTGTGCAGTGATGCTGCTCTTAACTGAGACATTGACTCTATAAGTTAAGACAGCTCTGATATCCATGATGGATAAGTGTGGTGATCACCCGTCCGGCATTGGACCCGCAGGCCGTGACTTTCTACTCCGTTTTGAGAAGTGTATGCCTCAGTTCGCGGGCCTTACGGCCGCTCTGATGAGCTTCGCCCTTGCTCCGCCGCCGTCGGTACCTACCCTCCCGACCGCCTCTCCTTCCTCACCCGACGCTCCGCCCATGATCTCCGTTGACTCGGAATCATCGGACGACGAAGCAAGCCGCTTGCACGTCCGCGAGGTCGCGGAAGCCGACTTGCGAGCTGCCCGTCGCAGCTCGCTGGCCGCGGACCCCAAGATGCGGGCCCGGCCGCGCTCACGAACCCCATTCGTGGCGCCATTCTCCGCGGCATCCACCGCCACCCCCGACTCCAACGCCAAGAAGGCAAAGTCCCAGCGCGGACGATCGCGCTCTCCACCGACCCAGAAAAAGGAGTTAGTCCGCACACGCAGACTGTCATCGAGCCCAGCAAGAGGCTCGATACTAACTCCTTCGACCTCCGAAACGGTCGATATGGACACGGCCCACGAGGAGTGGAGCACCGTGTCCCACCGCAAGGCCTCAAAGAAGAAGGCAGCGGTATCTCCGCCTCCCAGCGAGCGACCGGCTAAGACCCCTAGAGGGCCCCGCAACGAGAGTGTGCCCTCAAAGACCACTGGTGAGTCATCCACTTTCACTCCCGCTTCTCAGTCCCAACCCAAACTTAAGGCTGCCCCGCCCATTGTTATTCATAACAAAGGGATGTGGGACGACCTCTCTCAGGCCATCACGACAAATAACATCCATTTTACACGTGCTAGGAACACTGTATTAGGGATTAGTGTGCAAGTCGCGGAGATTTCGGATTACCGAAACCTTACGCGTCTTTTGAACACGCGCAAGGTCGCGTATCATACATTTACCCCGGCCGAGGACAAAGTCCTGAGAACGGTAATCCGAGGTGTCCCGAAGGAGCTAGACACCGACTCAATCAAATCAGATCTGGTCAGTCAGGGCCTCCCTATCCAGGAGGTTCATCGTCTGAAAAACCGACATATGGGCAATCTAGACCTAATATTAGTCATTAGCGATAATACCCCGGAGGGTAAACAAATTTTTAAATTGACACATGTGTCAAAACTGTCGGGGATCAGCGTTGAGCCTCCTAGGAAGACCTCTGCGCTTTCCCAGTGCCACCGGTGTCAGAACTACGGGCACAGCCAGAAGAACTGCCATGGGACGCCTAGATGCGTTAAGTGTCTAGGCAATCATGGCACTTCTGAGTGTGCTCGGGTTAAGGGCACCCCTGACCCTCCCGGCTGTGTACTTTGCGGACAATTGGGTCACACGGCTAACTACCGTGGCTGCCCCAAGGCTCCGCGAGTAACCGGCCGGGCGGGCCAGAGGAGCTCGCACCCACCAAACCCTCAGACCTCACAGGGCCCTAGGCCCGCACTAAGTAGCCAGGTACACTTTCCGCCACTCAGAAGTGCACCCACTTACGAACCTACACGTCCCGCACTCGCTAAGTCTAACCCCTGGGCCGCCGCCCCTCCTAGACTTAGCCAACCTGCCCCATCCCCCGCGCCCCCGAAGGTACCGGCGATGACTCAGATGTGTGGTAGTGGTTCTCCCCCTGTGGACCTCTCGGCTTATCCCCTAGTATGCCGGGCGCTCGCTTTTAGCGAGAGCCTTGCCGTGCTGGAGGAGAAGCTTCGAGGTGCATCGGGCCTCCGAATGATAGAGTTAATGTCAGAGTACAGACACGTCATCGCCGGTATCGGCGGCCGTGCTCCCATTTCCCCATTTAATGGATAACGGATCTTTAAAGATTAAGCCTAGATCGCTCAAGCTCGCCTCCTTTAATGCCAACGGTATTAAGGGTCAGAAGGAGCTTGTCTTAAATTTCATCAAAGATAACGATTTAGACTTGTTTCTTGTACAGGAGTCGTTTCTCAAACCGAGCACGCGCAGGTTTTGTATACCTAACTACTTGACTGTTCGTAACGATCGACTCGACAATAGATTAGGGGGCACCCTAATCTATTACAGACGCAACCTCCACTGTTGCCCTCTCGATCCTCCGCCCCTTACTAATCTGGAAGTGTCAGTCTGCCGCCTCGCTATGACCGGGCACAGCTCGGTCATAGTGGCGTCAGCCTACCTTTCACCGAACAAGGACATACTCACGACCGACATTCAAGCTCTTTTAGCCCTAGGGCCTTCTGTCATTCTGGCAGGGGACTTTAATTCGAAGCATACATCATGGAATGCGACTACGACTAACGGAAACGGTGTCAGACTGCACGGGATAGTGGATGAGCTATCAGTGGACCTCATAGCTCCACTGGAACCCACCCACTTTCCCCACAACGTTGACCATAGACCCGACATACTGGACTTAGTACTTCTAAAGAACGTATCACTCGTGCTGCGTTCTATAGAAGTGCGACACGAACTCGACTCCGACCACAGACCTCTTGTTGTAACATTAGGCCTCCCCTCCGACTCGCTCCCCCAGACCAAGACTATCACTGACTGGAAGGTCGTCAAGGACAGACTCCAAGACGACCCGACCGACCTCACTGACCTAACAGAGACTCTGACGAGCACCGACGACGCGGACAAGGCGATTGGGGCTCTCACCGATCACCTCAGCTCAGTGCTAAAAAGCTCCGCGAAAGTCGTGCCCTCCTATAGGGACAGACGTCCCCCGCTCACTCGAGAGCTGAGGGAGTTGGTGAGGGCCAAAAACGCCGCGACCAGACATTACGACTCTTACCCGACCGAACAGAATAGAGTTAGGCTGCGTGCGCTTCAAAACCAGGTCAAAACCGGCGTCGCGACTTTGAGAAACGACTCTTGGAACGATCTGTTATCCGACATCGAACCGAGCCACACCGCTTATTGGCGGTTGGCTAGGTGCATCAAATCCGACACAGCCTCCCCTATGCCCCCTCTAAACCATCCCGACAACTCCGGCCCTGCGTTCGAGGACGGCGACAAGGCCGACGTCCTTGCCGATAGCCTCGAGTCGCAGTGCTCTCCCAGCACGTTGTACCCGGACGAGGCCCATATTAATTGGGTCGACTCCGAAGTACACAGGCGTGCCTCCTTCCCTCCTCCCGACCCTCCTCTCCCTCCCGTAACACTCGAGGAGGTTCAGGATCTGATCAGGGTTCTGCGACCGAGAAAGGCGCCGGGTGCCGACGGCATTCCGAACGATATTCTCAAACTGCTTCCCTCCGCTCTACTTCTCTTCCTTGTAGCTATCTTTAACGCTTGCATGTCCAACTGTCACTTCCCCGAGGCGTGGAAAACCGCAGTGGTGATCGGTATCCACAAACCGGGAAAACCACGCCCCGATCCTTCCAGCTATCGTCCTATTAGCTTACTTAACACCATGGGCAAGCTGTACGAACGGGTCCTTTTATCCCGCATTCACTCCTTCCTGAGCTCCAACTCGATCCTCATCGACGAGCAATTCGGATTCAGAGCCCGACACTCATGCGTCCACCAGGTGCACCGCCTCACGGAGCACATACTGGATGGCTTCTCCACCTTCGCGAGAGGAATTCCCACGGGCGCTATCTTCCTCGACGTAGCGAAGGCTTTTGATAAGGTCTGGCACAATGGGCTTATTTATAAGCTTCAGCTTATGGGTATGCCCATTGGGCTAGTCCTAATACTGAGGGGCTTCCTCAGTAACAGAAGCTTTCGCTATCGAGTGGAAGGCTCGCTCTCCCGCCCCCATTATATCAGAGCCGGGGTCCCGCAAGGGTCCGTGCTCTCTCCCATCCTCTATTCATTATACACTAATGATATCCCGCGCCATCCCAACGTGCAGCTCGCCCTATTCGCTGACGACACCGCACTCTTCACCACCAACAAATACGCCTCCGTCATCCAGCGCTACCTCCAGGAGGCGATCACCGACCTAGGTCGGTGGTTTAAACTCTGGAGGATAGAAGTTAACCCCGAGAAGAGTGCGGCTGTCTGGTTTTACCCGTCCCTCCGCCATTTCCACCTCGAGAATATCGTTCTTTTCGATAGACCCATTCCTTGGTCACCAAAGGTCAAATACCTCGGCGTGACCCTGGACAGACACCTGAGCTTCAGTCAGCACATCAAAATAGCACTCAACAGGGCCAAGATGATCAAGGGTCGTCTCGGTCCCCTGCTCAACCGTCGCAGCAAACTTAGCGCTCGCAACAAACTAACACTATACAAAGTATGTATCCGACCGGTTTTCACATATGCCAGCGTGGCATTCGCACAAGCTCACGACTTACACATAAACACTCTACAGACATTTCAGAACAAGCTTCTCCGATCGGTCGCGGGGGCCCCTTGGTTTGTTCGCAACGCGGACCTTCACAGGGACCTCGGCGTCCCGTCGATTAGGCACACTATCAAGGACGCGTCTAGGCGCTTCTTTGATAAAGGCCCACACCACCCCAACCCGCTCATCGTCCGTGCCACCTCCTACACTCCCCAACTCACCCCGTCCGATCCCGACGTGCTCGCTGCGCTCGGGGCACCCGTCAGGCGCCCCAAGCACATCCTGCTCGATCCCACCGATCCCATCCAACTCGCAGTGGATGAGGGCACTGAAGACCGCAAGAAGCTTCGGCGCCAGGGACGTCCGGCCGCCCCCCCAGATCCGGACCTGAGCCTCATAGCATCACTGCAGGGATCGAGAAGATCGAAGAAACCGAAGAAACCGAACATACTCAAGAAACCGAAGAAACCGAACACTTGGAAGCAACCGAAGAAAACGAAGTCCCTCAAGACACTCAGCCGGCCGAGCTGCGCTCGACCGGCCTGACTCCCGACGGAGGCACCCCTCCAGAGGTGCGACCACCACCGCACCTCTAACTTAGGGTTCAGCATGCCCCCCGCTAAGGGCATCGCTACCCGTGCCCGGGTGAAGTAGTTACGGTAGAGACATACCAACTACACAGTCAGTCATAACATAACAACCCTCGGGGTACACATGTAGTGATGAATCGTACATCGTACTTTGTCGGAGAAGTTAGTATTTATCTTGCTATCTCAATTAGCTCATCAATGACACTGAAATCGACTGAGAAAGAGAAATTAAATAAGAGTATACCAACCAAATACGATGTTGTTTATTCACTATATCTATACGTAGGAAGGTGGCTCACTTATTTAATGGGTTCACATTCTTGGTTACGCTAATGTTATACAACAAGAGCAAATTATTTTAATGATATGCATCAATGTGATATTGATGTTTTTGGGCCAGTATTTTTATATATTTAGTGTGTTTAAGGAGAATTACTATGAATATGCTTTAGTCTTGGTCAAGTAAATCATTTATCAGACAAGTTTTTGTTGCTTACTGGTGGGTTATTATGACGTAGCTATTTAGTTCAGTTTATTCTGAGAGAAAAGGATAGAGCTATATAACTGCTATAGCTCTGTCCTTTACACTCGCCGTAAAATGAACTGCATAGCTATGTCATAATAACCCCTCTGTGCTTTTTTTGCTCAGTTACTCATTAGCTGCTTTTCGAGACCAATGTAACAATTCCAAATCCACTGCGTCATTGTTAAGCTCAGCAAAGATTCTAAATATTGCCAATTTTCAACTCATCATCAGGTCAGATCTTCGATCCTAACATTCCTAGATTTGAACTTGACAAACAAACAAACAAAAATGACGTGACGTTAAATAAAAACTTGCAAAATTGAATAATTTTCTACAAAGAATAATGCGAACGTACTTATGCCATTTAATACATCAAAATGATAAGCGGATTACATGTCACTGAGAGTAATCATATAGGAAACCGCACTACAATAAATACTTTAAAAAAGGGCTTTTTGATTTCTTATTTAACGTTAAACACTAGATCAATGACTTCACATATTGAATGCCAAGTACACCATATCGTATCCTATTTGTGTGGGATTCAAGAGCATTGGCACCGAATCGAATAGATCTAAATAAGAGGGGTCAATTGCTTGATGTTGCATCACACTTGTTAATACGAATGCAGTCTCTTAACGAATATAAATGAAAGTGTTGATTATTTCGGGATGGTTGTAACAGTTTAATGATAGAGCATTGATTGTTTTTATTGTATTGCGTCGGAGCTATATAAAGATAAAGATAAAGACATTTATTCAGTAAGTAGGCCGCACGGGCACTTTTACACCTCAAGAATCTACCAGCGCTTCACAAAAAGAGATCACTGCTGAGAACAAACGCCCCAAGAAACTCAGCAGTCAGTAATGTTTTCAATATATTTAATATTACAATTATAATACTTAGTATTATAGAAATCTATGAATAGTTCATTAAAAAATATATCAAATAACCTGCGTAGGAAAACACACCAAAATCTTAAGAGGGAGATAGAGAGAGAAAAGGAAAAAAGAACACCTACTTATGTGTATATTTAAGACGGTTCAAGACGACCACGTAAGATTGATATGTTTTCCTACATCAAAGAGTTCTGTTGATTCATGCACATTTTATATCAATATCTACTCGTGAACCTTGGAAAGAGAGACACCTAACATCGCGGCCGCCATCTGGGTAAAAATACAAACAAGACGAATTGAGATAATTCCTTTAAGTTTTTTTGAGGTTGGTTAAGATGTCAAGGTGCTTTTTAGGGTTCCGTACCCAAAGGGTAGAAACGGGACCCTATTACTAAAACTCCGCTGTCCGTCTGTCCGTCTGTCCGTCAGTCCGTCAGTCCGTCAGTCCGTCAGTCCGTCTGTCTGTCACCAGGCTATATCTCACGAACCGTGGTAATTATCTCAGATGATGTATTTCTGTTGCTGCTATAATAACAAATACTAAAAACAGAATATAATAAATATTTAAGGGGGGCTTCCATACAACAAACGTGATATTTTATAGAACCCTTCGTGCGCGATTCGGACTCGTACTTGGCCGGTTTTATTTATTTAACCTTACAATACATCCAGTGACACATGTCACAACTAAGTAACCTAAGTTGTTAACAAAAAATAAACGCAACGACATCTACTTATACTTACAAGTTTTTTTTCTTCAAATATTTTTACCGACTCATAATGTTACAAATAAATAACACAATAAGTACCTATCATATATGTTTTTCCACAAATAAAAAGTCGTGCATTGTAGGGTTCTTTATAGTACAAAATAATACTTTACATACATACATACGTTCACGCCTTTATTCTCAGAGTGGGGTAGGCAGAGCTACAGAATTACCAACAACTCTAAAAACTTGTTGATAACTCTGTAACCACAATTTGCACAATTAGGCTAAGCTGTTTAACAGTGTATATTATTGACAGGTTGCAAGCCCATCGCCTAACAGTACCACAAGCCTTTATTCCCTTAGTCGCCTCTTACGACTTCCACGGGAAGACATGGAGTGGCACAATTCTAAGCCGGCAACCGCACGGCAAAAATAATACTTTTAGTGAACAAAAAGCGAACTTGTTGTTTATTTGTTGTTGTAATATTGAACCGTATTGCTGATATAAAGAGTGTTTAATGAATCTGCAACGGAAATCCCATTTCCAGGATGGCTCGCACACGCTCGCACGAACTAGCTCGGAATCGTTATTAAACATTTATTGGTGTAAAGGGCCCTCGAGATTTCCATTCTCGACTTTCTTGTCGAAAAAACCCCTTTAGAGTTAGATTAGATATATATTGCCACTCCATGTCTTCCCATGGAAGTCGTTAGAGGCGACTAAGGGAATAAAGGCTTGTAGTACAACAGTAACAAGCCTAACAAGGCGATGGGCTTGCTACCTGTCAATAATATACACTGTTAAACATCTTAGTCTAATTATGCAAATTGTGGTTACAGAGTTATCAACAAGTTTATAGAGTTGTTGGTAATTCTGTAGCTCTGCCTACCCTACTCTGGGAATGAAGGCGTGAAGGTATGTATGTTTGTAAGTATGTAGTTATATATAAAATATTAATATAGCTCTGCCTACCCCACTCTGGGAATGAAGGCGTGAAGGGTATGTATGTATGTAAGTATGTAGTTATATATAAAATATTACTACAACGCTACAGAAATCTTTCAAGATAGTCGTAAAAAAACTGTTGTTCAAACGTAAGAAATTACTTTGACCGTTATCGAAACCGCAAGAAACGATATTCAAATGAAGCGAGGTACCTCAAACGAACAATGCCTTAATGGCTTCTACCTTTATGATTAATTTGACATTTCAAAAATAATCGAGTAATTATGCTTAATGATACAAGTATAATGATGGCTACTATTTAAAGTGACCATCATAATCATAGATATTTTTAGGGTTCCGTGCCAAAACGGTAAAAAAGGAACCCTTATGTTTGTTGTCTGTCTGTCTGTATGTCACAGCAGGTTTACTCTAAAAGCATGGAAGCTATCAACTTTAAATTTGGCATTTGACATCTCGGTTTTAACTAGGGCTCCTGGTCGTGTCCGTGTTTCGTGTACCCGTAGCCGGATCTCCGTTACCGAGTAACACGGCAACGGAGATCCGGCCCGTTCGACACGTGAAATTCGGCTACGTGTAATTAAGATACGTAGCTCCGTGTTACACGGAGATACGTTTCTTATTTACACGTAAATCCGATCCGCCCGTGACCGTGACGTTTAATTTTAAGCTTTCATTCAATAACCGTGCGGAGCGGAGTCGGAGCCGAGATCAGCAGATACGTAGCCGAACGCAGACACGGATACGTATCTTGGCGTGACTGTGTAGTTCGGGAACTTAGCACCGCCGGTGCTAAGATTACGGAGCTACGGTTCCGCGTGTAACACGGATATCAGGACCACTAGTTTTAACCGTATAGGTTAATGTTTTTACATAGAGTATATAAAATCTTAGAATTTACTCATATTAAATATTCAATCCTATTTAGTTTAATTAATAACCAACCACCAACCTAACACTAATCACTTAACACAGCATCAACCTAAGTATAGAAACTTCATTAATATTCTAAATATTCAAATACAAAGACATTTATTGCCAATTGGACTATGATCAATTTTGTATGACATATTTATGTGAGTTATGTGGCTTTTAAAATGAAAGGAATTTGCTTTGAATGAAATTATCTGTTATATTTATTTACTAATTTAATATATGTGTTTTATTAATGTGATGTAATAATCATTGTGATACCACAATGATTTAATTATTACATTATTGGTTAAACTGTTAAGTACACAATATGATATTATAAATACGCAGCAATGTGTCTCGTGTCAGTTGCACTTCAAATCTTTCCCGATTAATGTCGAGAGTTGTCCAATAAATTATACTGGGGGGTTATTATGACGTAGATAAGCAGTTCTGTTTACGTTGAGAGAAAAGGACAGAGCTATATAACTGCTATACTGCCGTCCTACCAAAGAAGGCGGCTAACTGCAATGTAGTGGTCGAACCATTTTGAACTCTATTGGTAACCACTTTAAATTTAAAATACTAATATAATTACTGTGCACTTAGCCGCCTTCTTTGGTAGGACGGCAGTATAGCTCTGTCCTTTACGCTCACCGTAAAATGAACTGCATAGCTAGGTAATAATAACCCTCCTGTACTCACCTTCCATCTGGTAGCTGTGTGCTCGTTTCCCTTCTCCATACCATAAAAGGGTAAATACCAGGTTCTATTCTCAAGCTAATTCAGTTCAACATAATAATCTCCAATCTTAGTTATTCGGTCTTAGTTTAAACAGTGTGTTACCGGCATGAGGGCTTTCCTTGGTATACAGTAACAATGGGCATCTCATTAATATACCTACATGTTTATTTTAATTAAAACAAGGATAAATAGTACACACTTGTTTTCTAACAAAAAAAAATGCAAGCAATGTACACTGTGTGTTACAGTAAATTAGTAAAGTCACGTGACCAAACTAAGACGTGGTTAAAAGTGACCATAGCAGCCCATTTGAAGTCTGACCAAAATTGAGGATCGAATAAACTTAGTTCTGTACTTATCTCTCGCTTGGTTACGAATGGAGTAAGAGTGTGATGGAGTCCTTCAATTCTTCGGTCAACCGCATTAACATATGGACTATGGCTCGGATCATTCGATACTTATCGGCATGTAAGATTATTTTGTTTAAGGATTTATGAAGTATCTTAAAACGGGGCTATTTGGGAATCACGGGGCTATTTGGAACTAAGTAATCATAAGCCTTTAGTTGGTATATTTTTTGTCATTGCTATGATAGAACTGTAAAATTGGTTGTCAGGCTAATTTTAGTTTTATTATTGCCATGACAAAAAATATATCAACTAAAAGCTTATAATTACTTGATTCCAAATAGCCTCGTGATTCTCAAATAGCCCCGTTTTACGGTATCTTTAGAATTATCTTTTGGATAGTAATAAATTCGTTTTGTTTTTAAAGTATTAAAACAGTAAGCGTTACCGGCAAATCTGACAAATTCAAGGACTCGCGCACGAAGGGTTCCGTGCCAATATCTATAAAACACTAGACATTATACCAGTGGCGCTTATTAATATGAAGTAAAAAACGGCAATAAAAACCGGTTTGTCGGTTGCACCGTTTAAAAAATTATTTTATTTTGATTTTAGTAGGTATTTGTTGTTATAGCGGCAACAGATATACAATTATTCATCATCTGTGAAAATTTCAACTGTCTGGCTATCACGGTTCATGAGATACAGTCTAGTGAAAGACATACAGACGGACAGTAATAGTCTTAGTAATAGGGCCCCGTTTTTACCCTTTGGGTAGGCAACCCTAAAAAGATTACTGGATTAAATACTGTATTTTCCAGAACACGGATATCGTTTTAAACAGTAACTATAATCAAGTTCTTATTTTGTTACAGGTAAACAACTTGTAAAGAGCACCAAATCGTCGGTGAAACTGCAAAACCGCGTAAGTAACATTTGAAATAAGGAGCAAAATGCACCTTTTTAATGATACAGTAAGGTTTATTTCGCTCTATCATAAATTTGTTAGTTATGCGATTTTGCAGTATCACGGACGAAATGTCACTTACCTCCCAGAGCCACAAGACCAGCAGAAAAAACGTCTGTTAATAAAATAAATATAGATTGACTTGAAACGCAGGGCAAGTAAAGTATATAATAAATAGATTAAAAACAGTAGTTGAGAAAAAGTACATACATACATACCTTCACGCCTTCATTCCCAGAGAGGGGTAGGCAGAGCTACAGAATTACCAACAACTCTAAAAACTTGTTGATAACTCTATAACCACAATTTGCACAAATAAGCTAAGATATTTAACAGTGTATATTAGTGACAGGTAGCAAGCCCATCGCCTAACAGTACTACAAGCCCATATTCCCATATATTCATATTCCCTTAGTCGCCTCTTACGACTTCCACGGGAAGACATGGAGTGGCACAATTCTAAGCCGGCAACCACATGGCGATAGTTGAGTAAAAGTGGTTAAGTAAAATCGAAGGCGATCCGCTGAATGTCAGTTGCACGCATCGCGCCAGTTCCGCGTGGCCTTGCAACCGGAATGTGCCGACCCACAGTACACAGGTTACTCGCAGTATGCTTGCAACAAAACTGCCATACGCAAGCGTCCATATGTAAACTTTTTAAGTAAGTAATCCGTGGAGTGACGACCTTGTAAAGATTGCTGGAACGCGGTGGATGCGAAAAGCACAAGACCGGTCTGAGTGGAGAGCCTTATCAATAGTTAAGTTTGATTAGTTATCAATAGTAAAAGCTATCGTTTTTAATAAATTTGTAGGCGATCGCGCCATTATTAATGAATATAGTTAGTTCCGGCTATAAAAACTGCCCCGTCTAACTGCGTAAATTCTGTGTACTTTGCTCGACCGCGCGTTATTCATGGTATTCTTAAGTATTTAGAAATTTACATTAGAAAGAGTACTTTGTGCTATCTCACCTTGAAACGAATTGAACACCCAATGGACATTCGGCTCGGTTTATTGTAAATCTCTTAGCGAATAAGTGTCTTGTTATCTACGTTTCAAGCGATAACTTTTATTTTAAAAGGGTCACAACCGGACCCTCAAAAGGATTAAATTTAAATGTGTCGCCGTTATACACTACGGTGAATGACACGATACGAGTGGTTCCTATTATAACCGTTATATTATTGTCCTGTGGTTAAAGAGATGATTCCGAATACATTCTTTTCACCTCAGCAGCTCAAACAAGCAGGTTTTGCTGCTTAAAAACAGTGACCAAAATTCAATTTTGCTGCGAGCGAGAGGCAAAGTAGCTTTTTAATTATTTTTTTTAAATGCCGTGAGCAGTGCTGGGGCTACTCACAACATTCGAAAAAATTGAACTTCACTTTGTTCTGTCACTTTCACTTCTATAGGAAAAAAGCGAGAGATAGAAACAACTTGATTCGAAGTTCGATTTTCAAATTCCACACATAGTAGGCCCAAAAAGAAACGCACGTTCGGATGCACACATAACCGTAAAATTGCAAATAAAACTATCTGTTAAAGTTTGAAATGTGTTTATTATAACTATTTTATACAGTAGGTACAATCATTTTTTTTATTTTATGTTTTGAAGACAAAATTAATGAAAAATAAGAAGTTTATCATGTATATACATAATTTTGTTATCGTTTTAACAATCTTTAATTTCGTGACATAAACCGCGGGGGCAGTTTCAGAACGCATTTCAAAAATAGCGGGATTATTGTAGCCAATAGTTATAGACTAGGCCTAGTTAGGTTTTTTTAAAGCCACAGGCTACATAAAGCTGTATAAAGTTGTGTTTGCACTACGGCATTATCAAGTTGAGTGACAGGTTTTATCTGTTTCATGTTTATTTTTTCCACTTTTTATTTTATTAGTATTTTGCAAAAATGCTTGTGATTGATGTATATGCGATCGTGTCGTTATTTAGTCGTGTATTCACCAAATGGTCACAACGGAAGACCTGCGTTGGCCCTACCAGCTTCACGCTGTGTTGTTCTCGCTGCTGAGGTGAAAAGTTGTATGTCTCACACGAGACCAAAGTTTTTTACGTCTCGTATCTTTGAATCCCTCGCTACGCTCAGGATTCTAACCTAGAATCACTCGCTACGCTCGTGATTCAATAATAGAATCCTTCGCTTACTCGGGATTCAAAATCATCACTCGCAGCAAAAACCAACTTTGGTCTCTTGTTGAACAAATAACTATTATACACTTTTGCACCATAATCCGATGAAATAAATAAATAAATAAATAAATATCAGGGGACAATGTCACTCCAAATTGACCTAGTCCCAAATTAAGCTCTAGGCTTGTACTATGGGTACTAGACAACGATATAAATACTTATATAGAGAAACATATACTTAAATACATAGTAAACATCCATGACTCAGGAACAAATATTCGCGCTCATCACACAAATATCTGCCCTTACCGGGATTTGAACCCAGGACCGCTAGCTTCGTAGGCAGGGTCACTACCATCTAGGCCAGCGCGTCGTAAGTAATAAGTTGCAAAAGTGTTTACATTATCTTTGTACTCGACTATACTCGTATGTTATGTAAAATTGTAAGTAATAGTTTCCAACCGGTTTTACTTTTAAAGTGCTTTAGACGGGACACATGGCCACTTTTGCTCCCTGATGGAAGGTGCACAAGCCCGCTCAAGTGCAGCTTATGGAGGAGGCGTCGCTAAGCCCCACTGGAGGAACTTCGAGAGCACTTGATAGTCTTTTACTCAGTAGAGTACCCACAAGTTGAGGAAAGAGTGAGATTAGCCACCATCAGTTTTTTGTCTCGGTTTTCTTCAACTTTTTCTTGAAATGCTGACACTCGTTAATATAGCATCACTGTGCAAGTGTTTTATTTGGTTGACGGACGATTTCGAATGTGAGATTTGCCGATCTCGGGAATTCTTCATTTGGATTTGAAACCTTCGTACAAGTGAGAATTTATTATGGACTAGCTTCTACCCGTGACTTCCTCCTTGAAGGTTTCGATTATCGTTAGTGGGAACTTTTAAATAAACAAACACACCAACTTTCTCATGTATAATTATTAGGAGGGTTTTCTAACCTTACCTAGGTAATAAATCTTTAAAAAAAATGCAACTTTCTATCGACGTGACCTATTTCTGAGTTGCAAGGTGCTTTTTAGCGTTCCGTACACAAAGGGTAAAAACGGGACCCTATTACTAAGACTCCGGTGTGTGTCTGTCTGTTCGTCTGTCCGTCTGTCTGTCACCAGGCTTTATTTCACGAACGAATTTTTAAAGTCTATATAATAATGTTCACTTTTCAGTGTTCACATACGTAGCCAAATCATACCTAGTTCAGAAAATGATTTACATTATAATAAATATAGAACTAAGTGAGTAACTCTAAATGGAAATTTGAATTACCTCTGCCACTTATATTCTTGTTTGATCACGATAACGACGAATCTAAAACCCAATCATTGCTTTTACCCTAAGTAGGTTCCAATATTATTTAGTATTCATATCAAAATAAATTGAATATCTATGAACGTCCCACGTTATTTGATTCACTGTACTGTGTATTATGTATTTATATGTATATAAAATAAACATCGATGTCCGTAAATACGCGGTTTAATATTTATCCAACGACCGACCTGTGTTTATTGTAGAGGCAGTTTGACTATTGATTGTATATTTGAATCAGTTAGGAATTGTTCAGTACGTGCTGAATGCATGGTAATCCATATCAATATTCATCCATATTAATCCTACTAATATTATAAATGCGAACGTTTGTATGTTAGTTTGTTACTCCTTCACGCTGTAACGGCGGCTGGACGGATTTGGATGAAATTTGGAACAGAGATAGCTTATACCGCGGATTAACTCATAATCAAATTTTCAAAAATCGAAATCTATACGGACGAAATCACGGTCAGAAACTAGTATTATATATGTGAAAGTAACTTTGTCTGTTTCTTACGCTTTCATAGCTAAACCATTGAGTTAAGCCAACCTCGATGTTGTTGAGGATATAGCTTGAAACCCAAGGCGGACAACAGCTAATATTACAAATATGAAGGTGTTTGTTTGTTGGTTTGTTCCTTCTTTACGGTTCAACGGCTTAATGGATCAACTGGGTAAAACCACATTGCTGTTACAACGCTACGATAGCTCTTTTTTTTACTTGACAGTAATACAAACAGTAGAAACAATACCATAACATGTAACAGTAGAATACTGCCCTCCTAACCAAAAAAGCAGTATCCCAAAATCAATTTCCAAAGCAGTTTTAGTTCTCTTCTCTTAGTAATAAGGTTGATATTGCTACAGGAGTTTTATCTGACTTACTGCGTTTTCGCTTAGGAGGGCAGAATAGAGGCCTGGAGTTTTACCAACCGGAGTACTTACATTTTACCAAAAATGATGTAATTGACCATTTCCTATACTTTTTCTGTCAGCTTCTACCAGCTTCTACCAGCTACTTTGCTCCCATGGGAGCCGTATTTTTTAACGGGATAAACAGTAGCATACCTATGTGCTATTCTATACTATATCTACCTCTGTGCTAAATTTCACTTTACTCGTGGGAGGACCTTGTGCAGGGTCCGTCCGGGTTGGTACCACCATCTTATCCATTAACCTACCGCCAAGCAGCAGTGTTCGCATTGTTGTGTTCCGTTTTGGGGATAAGACAGCCGGTGAAATGACTAACATAGAGGCATTCCATCTTAGTCCTCAGGGTTGGCAGTGCATTTGCAGTCTTGTGAATGCGAATGTCTATGGGTCACAGTTTCCACTTACCATCAGGGGGCCTGTGTGCTCGGTTGCCTTCCTATGCCATAAAAAATAAAAAATAAAAAATAATAATAATCACCCGAATTCATTCGACCGTTCTGTCGTGATTGAGTAATAAACACCCAAACTATAAATATTACTCAGATTAAAGTGCTAAATAAAACTGAGAAAACCTGTATTAAACCGAAAATAAATTAAATTACATAAATAATAGGGACTCTCACGTAACATGCACAGAATTACAATTTTCGGTGAGTTGAAAGAAATAAACTAACAGCGCTTTTTCAGCGGCAAATAATAAAAAAAATCTGCTGCGTCCGGAAAATGCAGCGCGGTCGTATTTTTCGGAGACTACGAGACATGCGCAAGCGTCAGCTAAACTGCATTATTATGAGAGGTTCTCGAAATTTATGAATTAAACCACCTTTGCGTTCAAAAAACTCATGATGTTAAGTTCCGGTTTGAGGTCCTTGACTTCGTTTGCGTATAATTTATTTTATATTACTACCATTGAAACATTTTTTTATCCCAGGTTCTAATCCAGGATATGTACTACATCTGTGCCAGATTTCATCTTCATCTGTGTAGCCGTTTATCCGTATGAATTTTCTAAAAGTGTGTAAGGAAGCAAGGATTCGTTCAGCTCACGAATCTCTGCCACTGTGTGAATAATCTAGACCCAACAATATACATTACAAACTGAAAGAAAAGTAATAACCTACAAATCAGGGTTTCACATTATTTCTTAGGAAATCGAATCCTCGTCGTACTCACCTCTCGATAATGGAGTTGATTCGATTTCTCGAGGATTTCCTCTCCCGCCGATTATTTGCAGCTCGTTCATTCTGTCTACAAAACAAATTAATTTCCACGTTCCATAGTAAAAAGCAACGCAATTATGATTAAAAAGTAATTCGACTTCAGATAAAGTCGGTTAAAAAAGTTTCACTGTTGGAACGCATAATTTATCTTTACGCATAAAATCATTTACAATAGAAGCTGATTTTACAATGGTTTTTTTGTGAAATAATGCTATGTTTGCAAGAAAAACAATTAATAATCAGCCAAGCATTAGCAGTCGTCAATTTACCAAGGTATTGCGAAGGTAAAACACTAAAAATATATACAATACTGGCTGTACAGGGTGTTTAAAAATTGTTTTTTGGTAAACATTGCGTTTTTCATGAAAATAAATAAATACAATATCTTAAAAACCGTGCAACTTTGCAAAATAGTAAATGGTTTCAAAAATGTTCAGAATGTCCCTAACTATTATCTCTTAAAACCCCTACGCCCGACTGCCAAACACTTTGTATAATGTTTTTACGGGATTGAGTCCCGTTTTAGATTTATTACAGTATGTGTGTACGTCGCGAAAGTTTAAACCAAACTATTTAGCTTCTTAATAGCTATCGCTATCTCGCTTGCACTCGCAACTGACAATATATTTGTCACTCACTCGTCAAGGATGCCGATAGCTATTAAGAAAATGGCAGCACTGTAAGTTAGGTAGTTTTAGTTGGTTTTTTTATCACTTTAAAATTTCTAAGTACGTTTCGTAGGCGATATTGTAAAACGACGGTTTTCCTTTCCAAGATAAGGAATCTGTACTGTTCATCCTTTCTAATAATATGAAAGGGAAAGTGTGTTCGTGTATTTGTCCGTCTTCACGGTTCATCGCTCGACCGGTCGGAATATACAGGGATAACTTATAGCCCCGAGATGGACTTAAGGTTGGCGCAGACTTAACCGCTCGGCGGATCGGCCGGACCGGCTCTTTATATTACATTTATTTTCTCACTTTAATAAAAAAAACTACACGATTAATTAGGCAGATAAAAATTCATAGATTCACTTTTAAATCGTAAAATCTCAAAAAATTATAATTGACATGTTATTTCTGTTCAACAGCGTTGTATCATAAAACATAAATCGAATAAGAGGTAAATTGCCTCTATTGTGCTATTCTCAGCTGTGCTGCATTAGGGCCGGCGCTGACTGCCGGCATGGCACGGCGTGTCATGGCAAAGGATTTCGGTACTGATATAACCATTTTTAATCTTATTACCATGAGTATAGAATTCATGTTACTTTATTTTGACACAACGATGCCGAGGGAGGCCGCGGTAGGACAGAACGTGCCTAAGCATTCCACGGGATGCCGCGGCGTACTGCTGCATCTCGCGAGACGCACGCGCATGACACGGGCCGCCGGCGCGCGGCGCAGTCCGTTCGCCGCGCGGGGGGAGGGCAAGGGTAGGAGGCGCGCGTTGACATTTGACACAGTGACTGATTATCGCGCGAGTAATAGGCGGAGTTAATAATAATTGTTGCTTGAGTGGCTGGGTCGACAGCAGGATGCCACAGCATACCGCGGAATGCCGTAGCGGCCTTCGGGATGCCACAGCATAATTTGCCGTGTCATGCCAGCAGGATGCCACGGCATGCCGCGGAAGGCCGTGTTATCCTTCGGAATGCTGCAGCACAACTTACCGTGCCATCCTGTGCCGTGCCGGCAGTCAGCGCCGGCCCTTAGGACGCGCTGCGACGCAATTGACCTTAATCAAGAAGCTGCTAAACAACTAATAATGCTCACTTAGAATTTTCTTAGAAAGGCCCAAAGACTTTGAACAATATTAATAATAAAAAAAAATAAAAAAATAGCCATTCGGAGTTAAATTAGCAACACGACGCGTTGGCTTAGTTGGTAGTTACTTATGAAACTAGCGGTCCTGGGTTGGATTCCCGGTGTGGGCAAATATAGTGTGATGAGCTCGAGTGTTTGTTTCTGAATCTTGGATGTTTTATATGTAAGTATATAAGTATAAATTCAGTGGTTCAGTAAAAAAGTAGCAATGAATTATCTGGTATTTATTTTTTATTTGTTGCTAATTATGAAGCAGTTTTTTTTTTTAGTAATCTGTAGATATCATACTATTAAATAAAAATACAATCATATTGAAATATATGAGATTAAAAAGTTTTCTCAATATTTATTGCAATGTACTTTATAACTTTTTGTACAACACAATTTGACAATCTTCGGTTGCCGTTTTCTACAATACCACAATTGGATTTCTATTTTCAGAACTTGTTTTATGCTTTTAAGAATATTATTATACGAATAAGTTATACCAATAAACTGGATTTCACGTTGGGTAGTAAGGAAGTTTCTCTAATCTAACCTCTGACAGGGGTTTTTCTATGGGAGACAAATTTCTGTTAAAATGGCAAATACACAATTTTTGAATATCCATGTAACTACCCCAAACTAAAGTCAAATCAAAAATATTAACTAATGATCAAAAGACAATTTAATAAGGTATTAACTAGCCCATCAAACTTAAAGAAAAAAACGTACGTTTATGACAAACACCTCATAAATTCTCACCTTAGAAATTAGCAAAAAATAAAAATAAATTCCATATTATATGCTGCTACTTTTTTTCCGGACCACTCCTTATGTATCTATCGTTGCCTAGTACCCATAGTACAAGCCTAGAGCTTAGTTTGGGACTAGGTCAATTTGTGTGAGATTGTACCCTGATATTTATTGTCCTCTGATATTTATTATAGGGTAGAGGCGATTGCCAGAGGCCTCTTTTTTAATGCAGCTTTTCCTTTTTCCAAAACCGAGGCCTTGTGTTCTAAGAACAAAATCACACTAAATATCTCTTATAGTTTCCGACTTTCCCACACCGTCGTCCTGTGTGATGCTACATGTTTATGTGGTTCCCTATCTTTAGTTCGAAAAACTTAGGTCCGCTGTTTCGTTTTCCGAAATTTTAATTTGTCCAAAAATCGTTTTTCTCTGAAACCGTTAAGCTTTCCTGAATTTTTTGAATACTAACCTTACCTAACCTATACTAGGTTCTGTAGCTATATTTTCTTTAAACATTTAACTAAGTTAATGGGTGTAGAGAATAATGTATTTCGGACAAATGAAAATTTCGGACAATCAAAACAGCGGACAAAAGTTTTTCGGAACATTGATAGGTTACCCTTTAGGTAAATCATCAAAATAGGTTTTGGTCTACATTCTAACTCGATTACATTTTAAACCATCATCATCATGTCAGCCGAAAGACGTCCACTGCTGGACATAGGCCTCCCCCAAGGCTCTCCACTCAGACCGGTCTTCTTAAACGCATCCACTTTATTCAGATTTAAAAAATAACAATATTTTGTTTGTATTTAATAAAATATCTCCCCGATTTTATATCATTAATTCATAATTGTTCCAAAGTGATTCAGGACGCACCTGTTTCTATTCACCATGAAATTAGAACCCATCTAGTTTCCTATTACAATGCAATGCAGAAAAAAAAACAATATATTTAGTTGATAGCAGCCGCATAAATCTAAGAATTAAGTACCTACCTACCAGTTATAGTCATAAATTCAAGTTTACAATCGCTTTATTTTATGGGATTCTATATTTTTTGATAGCCGTTTATTGATTTGTGGTGCAGTTGTACGGCTTGCTTTGTAAAATAAATCTGACTGACAGTCGTAAATCTATACACATTTATTTATAACACATAGCTTAAACTGCCGAATCTAGGGCATTATCCTTAAAGAGTTAAAAAGGTCCCGTGTGGTTGCCGGGTTAGAATAGTGCCACTGCATGTCTTCCCGTGGATGTCGTAAGAGGCGATTAAGGGAATAAAGGCTTGTAGTACTGTTAGGCGATGGACTTGCAACCTGTCACTAATACGCTAACTAACACTAAAACATAGTAATACGATATAATTTTTAACAACCTGTAATTTTTACCTATGTTTTGACAAATAAATTAATTTGAATTTGAATTTGAACACTAATTGTGCAAAATGTGGTTACAGAATTATCAACAAGTTTTTAGAGTTGTAGGTAATTCTGTAACTCTGCCTACCGTTGTCTGGGAACGAAGGCGTGAGTTTATATATGTCTATGCAGTCAGAAAGTATTTTTCGAAAAAAAAACTCCATGGGAAGCTAATTCTATGCTTATGAAGTCGTGGGGTCCCTCTTGTGTGTGACAAGTATTAAGTTTCTACATCTGAATATAATATGTAATTTATTGTAGTTGCTGGCAACACTCCACAATTACTGCAATTCGTAGAAATAATGAGGTTAGTTATGAGTGTTATGACTGTTACGTTACAAATGTTGAGGCCATTTTCATATCCAATTTGCACACTGCTGAATTGGTCACCATTTGTTATTTTACCGGATGATATTTCAGTGAGCTAAATTATAATTACCTGTTGAGCAGTAGGTACATGGTATTCATAATTTGTTGCAATTAAGCATTAGGCTGGTAACTTTTGTTTACGCCAAATAATTTACTCGACTTGGAACCGGTTTACAATGAACATGATCACAAATTTAATTTAACCGGATTCTCTTTAAGAAATGTCATTAAATATCACTAGTAATAGAGTCAAGTCAAATACTTCTGAATTCAATGTTTTATAAGATATTATTGCTGGAGACTACTTACAATATAATAATGCTGATCATTTTATCGCCAGAAGCAAACTAGTAGTAGGCATAGTAGCGACAACTTACATCGCCTGACTGGCTTAAGCTATTGGTTGGCAAATAGATTCTGCAAAACACATTAACATACTAATTCGCAAGCACTCTGTTCTCCAAATCAATTGGTTCAGTTATTGATTTCGTGGTATGGAATGTGTTAACTATAAGAGGAAAAGCAAATATATCGAGGAATTCGAGGATATACTCGATACGTAATGATAATCTTTGTGTAAAACTATCTCAATGAGTGTTCAGAGTGAGATTATGTAAGTGTTCACAAGCAAATAAAATAATGTGGTACCTACATGGTCATACCTCACATGAGGTGAGTTGTTCATACTTGTATTTATGTTTGTTATTTTACTCACTTACACGGGTGTATAACTAGGAAGAATAAGAATTAGAATAAATACAGTTATGTATAAGATACACTGGAAAAGCCACAAACATGTAACCAGCTAACTGCTAAATTAAGTCAGACTTGAAATATAGGCATTAGTGGTCCCCCTCTCAAATCATCATAGCATCTTAACGTAAATTAAAGTTCATAAAGAGTTCTATTACAAATAATCCAATAATAAATAATAAAGTACTTGATATACAATTCTATCATCTACTTCTCTTTTAGTTTTTTTATGCTAGAGGAGACAAACGAGCTAGCGGGTCACGAGGTTTAAAATAATCACCGCCTCCTAGCATTATAGCGAAAAATAACTTCTCAAATTGTGAAAGTTTCTTCTGAGAAATTCTCGGAAATTTCTAAGAATATTCTTAATTTTGTATGTCTCAAATGTTTCCGGTAATATTCTCAGTAACTTATTGAGAAGATTTCTTAACTTCTGAGAATGTTCTGCAACTTGTACATTGCTACCGCCTCCCATGGGCACCTGGAAAACTATACTGAGGAATCCCAGGTACGTTTGAGAAAAGAGTATGCTCGTTTCTTGAAGGTTCCCAAGTAGTAGAGTAATGAAACCAATTTGATGAGACATTAGTTCTAGTTAGTGAAAAAGGATAGAAATTTTCTGAGATTCAAGTGAAAAATTATGTAAGTCTATCATGCTCTATAAAATGATTTATTGCATTTTATTTGAGGTACCATCCTAAAAATTCATGTGAGTATGAGTAGTCCATACTATAGGATTACTTCGTACATGAGATCAGATTTCCTTAACAAGAGAATACCTAGGGTATACCTAGAGGTGCAAGATTTGAGCATAAGGCATTGCATGGAAAGTGTGTAACGGAACACCCAGCCATAAAGCCACAGACGGCCCCTTCTAATTACAGTCTTGTGTCTTCAACTGTTCGTAAAGGAGTCGACAACACAATAATACTGACGGGAACTTTTACGAAGTTTCTAGTCGTTTCCGATACTTGGAGAACTAGCCTTATGCGGCTCGTGTCGTATTTTATTTCTTACAGCGTTCTATTAGTCATGTCGTCTATTATATTAACTAAGTTTGGTTTGCTAAGTATACTTACGGGACAGACGTATTAGTGAAGAACAGGCGTATATGGAGTGTCAGAAATACAGTTAGAATGGCACGGTTAGGTTCTTTACAAAGTGAGATAAAAGTTTAAGTGTTTGAAGATTTGGTTTTAGAAATATGTTTTTTTTTAAGATACTTAAAGTTAAACACTGTATATTGAAACATTAATGATTCTGGTATATGTCGCAGAAGTAGAAATAAAAGGCTTTATAAGATTTGAGTCTGATGCTTAGATCAGAGGAATTTGAACCGAGCCGGGTTACGGGTTACGGGTTAGGGGAAAACCGCTTGAAATATAATGTTTTAATACACTATTACAATCATTTTTTTAAATTACATATCATTTAATTGTTGATTATTGTTGTATATTATTAGAAAATGCTAAACCAAATTTAAAATAATCATGTCATCCATAAAATGTCTGTTAAATAAATAAAGATAGGCATTAAAACAAAATTAATGAAATTGGTCTCTTAAAACTACTTATTCTTCCGAATTTCGATTTTCGAAACCGTGAGTTCTTTTTTTGGTGTATCCCAATTGTCGATAGTTCCACGGAAAGTGCTCGTTCGTTGACTCATAGCAAAGCGTGATCATATTTCCAGTTTAAAAATGTTAAAAAGCAAGCTCAAATAAGGAAAGCTAATCCGACGATGTGTTCTCGAGGCCTTTTACAGATGCTTGAAATATCTTCATTTGAACATCTATTTTAAATTAAAACTCGACATCGTTCAAGCTTCTGTAGGAGTTTAAAAAATAAACATGGCTTAACATTGAAATTTGCTCCCTCTTTCTAACGTTATAAGAGTTGTTACTGCGCAGGAGATAATATTTTTTACAGTTGACATTTAATTTTTGTAATTGCTGCTCCGAGTAGCGAGCGAGATTTTTGAAAATAAGTCACAAATAAAGTGCTGATTGAAACACTTTTAAGTGCTATTCATGCTTAAAGCTGTTTATTAAATAAGTTATTTTTAAAAAGAAAAAGCGATGGGAATTAAAACAGGTTCCTTTTGTGTTTTACAAATGCCTAAATGTTAGTAACACAATTTAAATACGCGAAAATGTGCGGTTTTCTGGTTTTCGACTCCCGCGGTTAAAAACATTAATTAAATTAATCCAATTCCAGCTGGTTTACGCTTTCGACGTCGGTGTTGTTTTTTACGCGGCTGCCCAAGAAAGTTTTTGACGGACATAATTACCTATATGTTATGTTATGTATGTCATTCTGTTTCATTGTAACCTCCTGTCGGCTTGATAGATTTTAATGGTATCGATGAATTAAATAATTATTAATAAGTAACAGAGACATTCTCACGCAAATTGACCAATAGTCCAGTCATTATTGACATTCGAAATCGAAAATTTAACTATAATTCCAAAAGTTTTCAAACTTCGGTCAAGTGAATGGTACATTGGGACGACAATAAATCTCATTTTGCAACCTTGTCCGCAGTCCAGAACATTGTTAAAATTGCAATTAAATTAATTTTTGCTGTATGGTCGTGAAAAAAATTCCAAAAGTTCTGCAAACTTGGGGAAGTTTTCGATATAATATTTCATATCACGTATTAAATTTGCAACCAATCTAAGTGTACGGAATATTTTTTGTTATTAAAAATTAATGTTTTTCTTTATTAAACTGAAGGAAAACGTTCCAAAAGTTCTGCAAATTTGACAGATATATCGGAAAAATATACCGAACGATTGTATAAATTTGCAACCTTTTACGTTGACGGGAACATGTTTATTTATAATTCTTTTTAATTCGTGGTCATTTTTTCGAGTAAGGTGGTCTCGGAATAATTACAAAAGTTTTGAAACTTGGTTGCAAACTTCGAAAACATCTATTCTGATGCATTTACAAATTTGCAACCTCATACGCGATCCGGAACTTTATGCAATTTGCAAAAATGTAATTTTTTTTCTTTTTTCACCTTCAAGAAAATTTCAAAAGTTCTGCAAATCGAGGGGACTGTTTAATTTTGGGATTAATGTCAGTATTTGAATTTGCAACCTCTCACGCAATCCGGAATCTTGTGTGATGTCGGAAATTTAACTTTGTCATTTTTCATTTTCGAAAAAAATTCAAAAGTTCTGCAAATCGAGGGGACCGAACGCACATCTTCGCTCGTTACATCTTTGCCACAAATAAAACAGAAGCAGTAAAACTTTCCGCATTTTTTATGCACAGTTACAGTTTTTAAATCCAGGAGAGCAGCAGCTTTTCCATCACTTTTTTTTTCACTGCATGAATGAGTAAGTTAATTCCTCTTTTATCTAGCTCTTCAACTTCTTCACTCAATAAATGTGTATCGCAAATGATACAATTGTTAACCGCTGCGTCCATCATGGAAATTCTCTAAATGGAGCAACGGAGCACAAGACGCTTTGTAACCAGAAAATCCGAAAGAGAGCACAAGACGCTTTCCAACCGAAAAATCACAGCCTACTGACCGTTTAGTACGTGGCCACGGTAGCCTTGTTGCCATAGCAACGCGACCATTGGCCGCGTTACCATAGCAACGCAGGTATACGACGTCGCGGCGGCTTCGTATAGCACAATTTAGGCCCTGAATATATAACAGCGATGTGTACGGAAATAATATTTTGCGCGAATGTGATTAAAAAATATTTCCGTATTCCGGATATGGTTGCAAATTCAAATACTGACATTAATCCCAAAATTAAACAGTCCCCTCGATTTGCAAAACTTTTGAATTTTCATGAAGGTGAAAAAATAAAAAAATTACATTTTTGCAAATTGCATGAAGTTCCGGATCGCGTATGAGGTTGCAAATTTGTAAATGCATCAGAATAGATGTTTTCGAAGTTTGCAACCAAGTTTCAAAACTTTTGTAATTATTCCGAGACCACCTTACTCGAAAAAATGACCACGAGTTAAAAATAATTATAAATAAACATGTTCCGGTCAACGTAAAAGGTTGCAAATTTATACAATCGTTCGGTATATTTTCCCGATATATCAGTCAAATTTGCAGAACTTTTGGAACGTTTTCCTTCAGTTTAATAAAGTAAAACATTAATTTTTAATAACAAAAAATGTTCCGTACACTTAAATTGGTTGCAAATTTGACACGTGATGTAAAATAATATATTTAACACCACTCCAACTTTGCAGAACTTTTGGAATTTTGGTCTCAAGAACTGAGCAAATTATCATTTATTGCATTTTTAACAATGTTCCGGACCGCAGAACAGGTTGCAAAATTTTATAGTTTGTTTTAATACCATTCCCGACCTTACATCAAAATTAGAAAACTTTTGGAATTATAATGAATTAATTGTCTTGACTGACTGGACTACAAGTCCTAATGGGTACTAGGCAACTATAAACGTACTTGTATAGAGAAATACATACATAAATACATAGAAAATATTAAAGATATAAAAATAAACAATCGTGCTAATCACACAGATTTATTTACCCGTACTGAGAACCAAGCCCAGGGCCGCTAGCTTCGTAGGATGGTCTTGCTTGCTGGTTGGGCCGATTTTTCTAATGCAAATACATGAAGTAATCTTATGGTTCTAGTTATCGTTTTCCTTTTTTTGTCGTTTGAAAGAAAAGGACAGAGTTAAAACTTATCTGACAGATACTGATATTTGAAGAGTAAAAAGTTATCTCTGAATACATTATATACAAATAATTACACAGAAATATCAAAACGCAGGCAGTCGGTTTTTAAAGTTTGCTTAAGTTAGACATGCTCTGAATCATGTTCAGAAACCGCGCGCTGTGCGTCAGATATGATTTCCAAGTCGGTTACATTATAAATTCACCGAACTTCACATTAAACACGTAACTGAAGTTTCGAGTTGTGGATTAGAGGGTGAATTGACAATTAGATATGTTGTTTTATTATGTTGGTTTATTTAAACAACTTTAAATAACAAACCGACTAATAAATGAACAGAAACAAAATAACGGGTCTCCACGGTATTTGGTTTCCTTTACTTTAATGTCTATTATGGGACCATAATAACCCTTAAGTAACTTCTTAAATAAGCAATCGGTCCAATGTGGATTGTGTTCTCTAATTTTAAATATCTGTAAACGTAAATTTATAAACTTCAAGATCGATTCTAGTATAACAAAAATAGAGTATGATGATTATAAATGTAGGTTATCCGGTTTGGGCACAATATCTACTCTTGTTTGATAGGGTAACAATGATCATTAGGTACTTATTATTTGTAAAAAAATCTATTGGATAAATCTTTTAATAAAACTCGTGGGTGTTGTGAGACAGACTGTAAAGGTATAAAAACGAAATAAAGTCTATGTGATATTCATAGAATTCAGTTTTCACCGTGACGGTGAGACAATAAAATAATGTTATATTAGTGCAATAGAAGGAAGTAAATTGATGCGCTGCATTTATTAATCCATTCACACACGTATTATAAATTTAAAAATAAAACCATAAGAAATAAAAGCAGAACATTTTCGAGCCGCTTATTCATGTTCCTATCATTAAATATGTCAGTCGTTATTTATCTTTAATTCGAGGCTGTTTACGATTACGGGCATAAAATTCAACTTTCCCGCTGGGTCTAAAGTAAATCTTTATGAGCATAACAAGTGGAATTTCAGGCAACAGGTAGCCTTAAACGTGAGGAGAAGACAGTTTAGTATTCCAATTTTCACCACAACGTTAGTTTTTCCTAAAATTCTCGTACAAGAACACATTTTCCGGGGATTTTCTGCTGAAATTGAAATTTAATCTGCTTCCTCTGGTTAGTTATATAGAGCCTTTGAAAGGCTGGTATCTGGACGGAATTCGAAAAGGAACTGACGTCGTTACTGGCTGTTTGACGTGCTCTTTGACGTTTTGCATAGATAGCAGCCGAATGGTGAGCCTTTATGCTGATTAGATGCTATGCACCCCTAGTTAGGGTTCTTCTACTGAACGTGGTAAAATAGGGTGAACAAATTTTATAGAATCGTAGTGAGACGTTTAATAAGCGTTTTATTTCTTTAACTAATTTAGTGCTGGTAACTGGCAGGCCCTTTTATTATGTTATCGTAAACTACTTTGGAAAAACTGTTTTGGAAAAATGCTTGCTTTCTTAGATAGGAACTATGAGAAACTTAAAGTTTACATAGTGTTTAGAACCAACCTGTACAGGAAATCCTAGTTAAACACTTTAATCTAGTACTATTTTCTTGAGTTTTTGATAGAAAATAGCACTAGATTGTATTTTATTGAAATTGTAGAGCCTGTAATTTAGGGTAGGGATGAACACATTAGATTAATGTCTATGCTGTTATTAGCATAAAGGCCCAGTTTTATTGGTTAATAGCCCGCATGGTTGTAGAAATCCATTGACGAGTTGTTTTAACATTATTGCGCTGGAAGGTATAGCAGCGACGCAATGTACCACTAAAAGCATGCGGGCCATTGCCTAATAAAATTGAGCCTTGAGTCTACTCTGGACTCAGTTCGCGTAAAAATCCGATATATTTTCTAAGAATTGTTTGAAAGTCGAGGACTTTGTAATGGTTTAACTGTTGTAAATCCAGGTTTATCAAAGAAATTTGTTTGAAGATAGAAATGGATTACAATGTTAGAAGGGCCCTCGAGTCTCTACTCGAGGGCCTTTACAATGTGAAACGATGCTTTGAGCAAGAACTTTATTTGTTGTCTCTTTTTATTTATGACGAAATATTTTAGCTTTAGAAGATTACAGTCAATGATTTGAGCAGCAAAATCAATCACGAGGAAAATAACAGTAGCTCTAAGCCCTTTTGTAAGGCGATAAACAAGAAAACATTGTGAACAACATTTCTTATAAAAAGCGACCCTTGTTTTTTGCCTATTGAAAATTGTTGGAAGCATTGAGAGTAATGGACCACTTCAGTTTTTGTTTATAAGTACTCTACATCTGCTCTAATTACTTATTTCATGGAGCTTAGATGTACAATGGTTTGCTTGAATTATTTCTAACGTGTTAATAGCTCAACATTTCTCTAATTTAATTGGACATAAAGCATTGTCTCTGGTTTATTTCATAAAGGAAGCTATTGTTTTTTCTCAGTCATCAGTTGCACAATATTGCTTCGATTTCATAACGACAATAATTGTTTGTTATATTTAAACATTATCTGACCTTTTAGCTCTTACATAGGTAATATTCCTTTAATCTTTGTAGTACAGCAATTAATCGTTAAATTCATGAGCTGTTTTAACTGAGGTTTCAAAAAAGGAATTACATCGAGAATAGACAAAATATATCGAAAAAAATAAAACAGAGCAAGTGGAAAATCAGCTTCACATTATCTTAAATAATAACGCAGAATTATTTACATTGATTGTCACTTTGACTGGGAAGAAGTCGACTGACCAGAATCCCGGGACGTTCGTCTAAACGAACACGGCATGTAAATTTTCCACAATTCTGAGTTACATTTGCGAACAATCCTGACGTACAAATGCCTCTTGGCACCTGCGTTGAAAGTGAACGTTAAACTCAGGAAATTATGGCAATTGCGCTTCGCCTCGTAATCTAGCTATGTTACTGGGAGTTTGTCAGGATCTTGGATAACTTTTGCAATTTATTTCATTTTACCACGCAGCTGTTGGTACTGTTTATCATAATAAGAGTAAAATTACTACTATGTTTTAAGTCATGGAAATAAATGCCCTTAGTTAATGCCTTGGAGAATGAAGTTAAGATGTGGAAATCTTTAGAGCATAAGTGTTTTAGTCAGCTTATTATAGCGCGGAAGAACGTAGCGAAATCACATACTCGAGCATCTTGTAAGAGGCTACAAAAAACCACATGTGGAAAAGGCTGTCAGTCCTATAAAAATATTGGTCAGCGAAAAGTGGCTGCAGTATGGGCTGAGCTGCATAATGGTAGCCTGGGACAGAAAGAAGTTACAAAGAAAGAGAAGGCTGATGCGTTCAAAGGGAAGACTCTGCTAATGGTATTATTTGGTATAGATAGTCAATGTAAGTAGTAGTAGTAGTATTTTTTTAATGTAATCTTTCTATATTATCAAAAATAATTTCAAATTGATCCTTCGTTCTCTCTTTGATGTTGGTAGAACTCGTTTATTGGCACTGAGCTGTGATTCATCCAGACGTCAGTGAAATATTTTTCAAAGTGTATCTAAAACATTCACGTTAAACTATTAACCTATTAGCACCAACCAACAAATAAAGTTTTAGTACCTACCTTTACACTTATACGTTGGCTGGCGCCACGGATTTTACGATTATTTGAAAATTACAAAATACTCGATGGCGATGGGCTTGCAACCTGTCCCTAATACACTGATAAACAGCTTAGCCTGATTGAGCAAAATGTGGTTACAGAATTATCAAAAAGTTTTTAGAGTTGTTGGTAATTCTGTAGCTCTGCCAACCCCACTCTGGGAAAGAAGGCGTAAGTTTATGTATGTACAAAATACTCCGAAACAATTTAACTGTTCCTTTAAGTAATAATAGTCTGTACCGATTTATTTTTATGAATGAGTAATATACCGATTGGTTGTTGCTTGACAAATTTAAAAATATTCAAGGGATGAAAAACGCATTTTAATCACTAGTAATTAAGATATTGCCATTGTTATTATTGTAGTCGCATTTTAATCACTAGTTATTAAGATATTGCCATTGTTATTATTGTAGTTTCTTTTTTTAAATTCTCGTTGGAGGTAAATTATAAATGTCCGGTAATAAATCTATGAAGAACTCAAGTATTCGCGCAGTTTTCCTTTATCGGAAAACAATAAAATGTTGTTAGCTTCGAAGTTATAGCTATAACCCTGGCAACTAACAAAATTATTGAGAATAAAAACTATGTCTGATTTATTTGTTTACGCGAATTCTACAATTGGCCTATTCCGTCTTTGACTGCCTAAGATTATGATCGCGTAAACTTTGTTATTGCAGTTATATTATGACCTATCCCACACACACAAAGAGACACACACACAAACACACACACACACACACACACACACACACACACACACACACACACACACACACACACACACACACACACACACACACACACACACACACACACCTCTTTTTACGTCGGGGGTTTACTATTACGTGCAATAATCTCCTGTTGCGTCTCTATCCCACGATTTATCGGTTCCAACAAAGTAACAATTATTTTTCAATCATTTTTATTGACTGAGTTTGAGGTTATCCGGTTAGATACCTGTCTGCCGCCTTTTTAGTTTTCCTCACAGTTTATTTTTTATTTCTTATTCAGCATTACTATTACTTTTATTCAGTAAGAGCAATACTGCTTTTGTGAAGACAATTTCGGTTTGTTGAGTCCAGTTAATCAACTTGCGATAATCGGAAAAGTCTATGAGCACCACTCACCCTTTGGAGTCCTGTCTCGGCGACCAGGATTACCGAAAAGGGTCATTAAACACGGCTTAGGTAACTTCAGGCCAATTATTTATACGAATTGTGGATTCCACTCCGTTCCATCCATTCCAAGTTACCGGTACAACTTAGTTTCTTGGTAATGGTGAAAGTCTCCGAAGTAACTTGTGAAATCAGTTTGTGTATTAAGTTAAATTGTAATAATATCTTTGTAATGGTTGTATGTTATGTAAATGTTTACCAAATTATTTGTGTTATGCACTGAAATATAAAATAGATGACTTTTAACAAAACTGGGGGGTTATTATGACATAGTAGCTATGCAGTTCATTTTACGGCGAGTGTAAAGGACAGAGCTATAGCAGGTATATAGATCTGTCCTTTTCTCCCACCGTAAACTGAACTGCAAAGTTAGGTCATTATAACCCCCCTGGTGGGTTATTGTGACATATGAGCGTAATGTGAGCGTAAAGGACAGAGCTATAGCAGGTATATAGATCTGTCCTTTTCTCCCACCGTAAACTGAACTGCAAAGTTAGGTCATTATAACCCCCCTGGTGGGTTATTGTGACATATGAGCGTAATGTGAGCGTAAAGGACAGAGCTATAGCAGGTATATAGATCTGTCCTTTTCTCCCACCGTAAACTGAACTGCAAAGTTAGGTCATTATAACCCCCCTGGTGGGTTATTGTGACATATGAGCGTAATGTGAGCGTAAAGGACAGAGCTATAGCAGGTATATAGATCTGTCCTTTTCTCCCACCGTAAACTGAACTGCAAAGTTAGGTCATTATAACCCCCCTGGTGGGTTATTGTGACATATGAGCGTAATGTGAGCGTAAAGGACAGAGCTATAGCAGGTATATAGATCTGTCCTTTTCTCCCACCGTAAACTGAACTGCAAAGTTAGGTCATTATAACCCCCCTGGTGGGTTATTGTGACATATGAGCGTAATGTGAGCGTAAAGGACAGAGCTATAGCAGGTATATAGATCTGTCCTTTTCTCCCACCGTAAACTGAACTGCAAAGTTAGGTCATTATAACCCCCCTGGTGGGTTATTGTGACATATGAGCGTAATGTGAGCGTAAAGGACAAAGCTATAGTAGATATATAGCTCTGTCCCTTTCTCGCAGCGTAAACTGAACTGCGTTGCTATGTCATAATAACCTGGACTTTAACCTGGGGGGTTATTATGATATGGATATGCAGTTTATGGTGAGTTACATAACTCTGTCCTTTTCTCTCAGCGTAAAATGAATTGCACGGATACGTCATAATAACTGATGATTCAATATTAAGCACTCATAAGATTGAATCATCAACATATTGTGGTGTACCTATTGACTCACAATATTCGAGTGACACTTCAAAGACAACGGATAATTTATTCATTGAAACATATACTTATACAAATATTACGTTACGAACAAAAAGTTTAAACGAGCAAGGGATTATGTAACAGTTGGGTGAAATATTCGTATTTTCAAAGAGCCATTGACGTTCATAAAAGCAATACAATGATTCACATGGAACAATTAAATATCAACAAAACATTTCTGAAACACGGTTCCAGTGTTAACCAAACTACAACACTTAAATATAAGCGTAATTACAATACTGAATTTCTCATTTATTGAACTTCATTTGAATTGGTACGTAAAATTATTCATATGACAAAGCTTTTTGGGGATTTTCACCTATGTAATAGGCTTTTTGTAAAAAGTATCGAAGTTTATGTGTACATTTGGCCTTACAATAAGTAGCCGCGCACATTCGTGATTTGTCACTTTGTCATGTTTGAACCGCTGCACTAGTCTGTCAAAGCCATTAAAGCAACAAGGTAATACATGTGCAGCTATTTTTAAGGCCAGTACCATTTTTTTAAATCTTGAAATAAATATTAAAGTTTCACCAAACTCTATAAACTGCCAGTTTAATACTAAAAACCGCAGCTTACTAAGTACGAGTAAGTACCTTATGTTGAAGAGCTTTTGGGATATAAACACAGACTGCTTAAACTATTTTGAGCAATTGTATAAAATATTCACTCTATTGTGATGATGCTTTTGTCTGTGCAACTAATACAATGGTTTCGGATAAGATGAGTTGAGCCAAGCTTTGGCTTTGTATCGTTGGCAGTAAAGTACCTACCTAATATTTAAAATGAGAAACATGAAGTCTTCGTTGTGATAAACAAGGGCACACTGCATAATTCCGAAGAGAAATGCCGAATTTATAATTCCGAATGAAATGTTTTAATAGAATAGAACTTTATTTTATGATATCGCTTATAAATCAAACCGAACCTAACGTATGTAACAATAAAATACGCATTTAATCTAAATAGCTTTAGCATAAATATAGATTTTCGAAAAAATTAAATTGGGACAAGTGGAGATTCGAAAACGTCTTCGAATTCGAAATTTTAAAGTGTCTGCGATACTTATAGATAAACGTAGTTTTAAAGTTTGTCCAATTTTGTGCTCAACGTGGTTAGATTTCCATTTCTTTCAAAAGGTAATGAAAAGAAAAATATACTATAGTATTTTTTTGTGGATTAGAATTTAGTACACGATAATCCAGTAGCTAATTGCGACGACCTGTATAGTTCGATTCGGGTAAGCGAGTCCCGAGGGAAGGACCGACCGTTATTTGGTTATAAATCCAACTAACCCGTAAAAGGCGATTTAGTAAAGGGAGGGAGTCGAATTCGGAATTTGGTGAGAGTTGAAAATTTTAATGCTGTCGCAATCTGTCTTCCATTGGGTCAAATATTAGTTTCAAGTGTATTATCACACAAAATATGCTTGAGGTAAATGGCTTTTATATTGTGGAAAATTGAATAGTTATATTCTCGGAATCTATACATAATATCGATGCGCTGTGTATAAAATTGCTAGAATCGGAATCTATTCCAATTAGTACATTGTACAATTATTGTCTGTGATTGATATACTAATATAAACGCGTATTCCGGTTGGTGAAAATGGATTTGTCCAGTGATTTGATATAGACAGGGCACACGAGGTGTGTCGGTTTAAAATTAGAAGTAGCGAGCGTTGACCGGCCCGCCCCACCGGGTTATTTCACACTGAGAATATAATACCTACAACTCCATTAGTATAAATATTCAAACTCTCATATGCCGCATCATACTAAATCTGGCGTCGTGCAGAGCATCGCAAGTCCCTTGGCATATGTTGGACGGAACTTTGAGAGGCAGCACAAGACCGTTCTTAATGGAGAACAATATTATTTACTTACAAGCTGTACATACATAGAAGATAAAAACTGGCTTTGAAAAATACGATCATTAAACTACTTGTTTATTGTTATTATGGCCTTTTAGCTATTGAGTCTTTTAGCTCACACGCCATCTGATTGTAAGTGGCTTTTGAGACCCGTAGACAATTGGATAAATCTTAAAGTCTGCAATGCGTTGCCAACCCTGAGGACTAAGACGATCCGAAGAAGCCCGGCACAAGGTCCTACCACCACTTTAGATGTGAAATAAATACTTTTGAATCATGCAAATGCTTGGAAGACGTAAAAACATGTTACAATAAAACAAAATGATTTGAATATATCCAAACAATTTCAATTACGTGCCGTTTTTAAACCTTTTACCCTCGTCCCAGGGAGTACTCCCACCGATATTATAAAAAATAGGTATCGTATATCTGAGAAGAAATATGTACCGCCGTGTTACAAGATTAGTAGCACCGTTACGGACCCTTGTTATTTCTCGCGTGAACAAATTTAAGAAATGTTTTTTAAATCTACGAGAGAGGTGCAAGTTTTATGGGAGGGGGAAATTTTCATTACCGTTAGAAGCGCCCCCGGTTCTCCGTGCCATTCCTTTTTGTATGGCCGTAATATTGTTTCGGGAACGTCTCGCCGCCAAAATAAATGTTTGTATGGACCCTGCGTGCCGGGGGTGCGGTGCAATCTAGCCGTTATTGGATCTCGGAGATATTTTACATGGGGCTGGCGCACTTTATTGTTCACTCTACTATTAATGGTCTCAAGGAAGACAAATGAATCCGTGTGTATGAAAAAGCGCTTCTTATTTAATAACTAAAGACTTTATTTTTCTTTCGTTGGAATTTGTGCAGAGGGAAAAAAGTATTTATGTATATCTGATACGTAGGTATATCTCCATTTTGGGATGAATAATTTAGTAACAATCAGAAAACTCTACTGCTTGTCTTTCCATCTTATTCAAAGAACAGTATTTTCTATATTATTTTTTATGTTACCGTTATGTAACCGTAGTATGATTTATGGGTTGTACGTGATAGGAAATCACGTCAGTCTTAGTAGTGGCCGACTTTTGTTTTCGATTTCGTCCGCGTGCGTACATCTTTTAGTGCTAGGTTTATTTCGTTGGAATCTGTGTAATTTTAATCCGTGTAAGAAATATAAAAAAACGCGTTGCAAATGAGCTGTTTTTGTTATAGAAGAAAAACATAGTTTTATTTTATTAAACATAATGAGTTAATGAAAATCCCTACTTTCAACGCAGATAAATCTAAAACGTTAAACTAGCAATTAAAATTCTATACTAATAAAAAAAAACATTTTAGAATCGTTTCTTACGTTTCCATAGATACACATACATGATACCATACGTTAAACTTAAAGACACCACTTTTTGCATTAAAAAGGGAGGAATGGAATAGCAGGGGTTAAAAATGGAACCCTGACGTCTCCTCGTTCTATAGACGTACGGGCAGGCACAGGCAGACTGTATTTTCTGCACAATTTCAACCGGAAAAACAACGCTCTCGTTTTAAATATTTCATTGACCCTTTCCGGTTGGTTCATTTTTAGAGGATATCCGTATTACGGCGTAGTATTAAAATTGCATAGGGCACGCTCGAGGGACTAATCGTTGAAAACCGGTCGAGGCGGGCTGCAACCGCGACTTTTAATGGACCATTAAGTATTAATTTCTGTTAACAAAGCTTTGTAGTTTGCAGTCGCGGACAAATATATCGGAACATATTAAAGAAGCTCAAAAAATATTGACCTCGTTAAAGGAGTTGAGTCGTGATCAGCAGGGAATCCTATCGCAAGTCCTTTGTTTGGATCCAACTGATTTATTTGTGCAAATGTTCATAACCTTGAAATTGATTTTACTGATCCAATATTTTTTTAAATGGTTAAGAATAGGTGAGGTTTATTTTATATTTATTTCTAACTTATGAAGAAACGGACGAATTTAACCGTTGAGAAAGATTTGGACTTAAGTTAGGTAACCAATATTTGTACCTTGTAGGTCATACAGTCGGGTTTTGGCTAAAAGTCGGCTTTTATTTTATACTGTTTAGTCATCAATGATAGTGGGATCACCTCGCAACCGAATCGGTCCACAATTAACAGATAAATCGGTTAACATACATAAAAAAAACGTACAGTGGAACATAGAACCTCTTCCTTGTTTTAAGGCGGTTGCTGTGTGGTTGCCTGCTTGGAATATTGCTACTCCATGTGTTCCTGCGGAAGTCGTAAGAGGCGACAGGAATTAAAGGCTTCTAGTATTGGTAGGTGATGGGCTTGCAACCTGTCACTAATATAAATACACATGGGGAACATCTAAGCCAGTTTGTGCAAAATGTGGTTATAGAATTAACAACAAGTTACAAGAGTTGTTGGTAATTATGTAGCTCTGCCTACCCCACTCTGGGATGAAGGCGTGACGGTATGTACCTATGTACGTATGTAAAAAAAAGTAAACTGTGATTTCTGCTTTTAAAATTATTACTTGTGTTGATACACTAAGGTTTCGTTTGTGCAGAACTTTTGTTTTGACTTCAACTTTATGGTGTGCAATATACTTGGACAAATACTTACATTCCGAAAGTCCGTTTATCGTTCTCGACAAACAGCTCTAACTTTACCAATAATACGGCTAAGAATTTTTCAATTATCAACTTTATCGCAGAAGCGGTCTAGGATTGTGCATAAAGTTTTTTCTCGAAAGCTGTATGAGAATCACTTGAAAACTGGTTTAGTGAATACGGTTGGTTCAATTTTCAATATAAAAATTTCTTAGAGCGTTTCTTGCGCCATAATTTTAAAAGTCTTGAATTAGTTGCTTGTCATATTAAATAAAATTTATAAACAAAATCAAATTAAAATAACTTGGCACTGAAATAACTGACAAGTGATCCAATCTAACTAAACACATTTTGTATATCAACACTTCTTTAAATAAATAAGCGAGAGATACCACTCCACTAATCGAGCTATAAAAAATGCATCCACATGCAGCGTGAACACTTTGGAGGGTTGTTCAGTGTAGGATTAGACAATCTCTAATGATATTAATTATAGATGCTTGAAAATCCATTATAATATTGATAAATAAGATCGTAAAATGTAAATATGAGTGATTCTAACTCGAAAACAATTATGTCGTGAAATTCCCACAACCGTCGTCAGCCATTTTTAAAGTACGACGGTATGATACTTTACTTTTGTAAAATTGAAATTGATATGGAAACAAGGGTCGGGCACCCCAGGGACCACGTGGGCAAAAAGGGATGCAAGAACCTTCGGACTTTTGCGAGTTATTCAAACACGCAATTAGGGGCCTTTGTTTATATTACTGTCTTAGAAAATGACTCGTATTCTGTAATATGTAACGGCGACAATTGTTACCAGAAAATAATTAATTTTGAATCGCATTAAATTAAAGACCGAGATTAGGATATATTATAGACCTTCAGATTATTGGATGAATTTAGCTCGTTAACAACGTAGGTGTATAATTATATTACGTTTAATTATAATTTAAGCATTGTATTATTCTTCATTTATTTTACTCTGTGTGCTTTTTAGCCCTTTGGGTTGGACGCCACTCTAGACCTTACCTATTCATCTAGTTACGTACATATAAGTCCTATTGAATACTATTAACAAAGCTTTGCAATCAAAACAAAACAAAACAAATTGAGCAGATCATTCCTAAACCGCCATCTATGTTCCATAGACAAACACAAACTTGCCAATTTTACAATTCAGTTCGCGTTACAAACTTCTTCCGTAAGAATTAACAATCCTAAGAATTTTCTTTGATTTCAATTTTATTCGGGCACTCTTTGTAAAACCAACAAAGTGCTTTTAGCAATTTGAATCTGATTAATTAAATAAAAGGGCTCACTCACTATTGAAGAAAACCTTCGGGTCACGGTCCAAATTGACGGACGCTTCAGATGTAAGGCGCTTTTAATTTTCTCGCTGGAATAATTAAGGTAAACTTATTTCTATTTTGTAAGACTTTATCGTTTGATTGCAAAGTTTTTCTTGGACACACCAGGTAAAAATACGGGCTGAAATGATGAAAGAAGATTTATAAGTCATAGCAAGCTAATTTTAGCTGTAACCCTGATTAAAGGGTTTTTATTTCTAGAAAATTTATAAAGTGGCAACATACCGCTAATCAAATGTTAGTTCAAAGGTTCGTATAGGTATCTTAAATTCTTGGAAATTTGCAATGGCTTTATATTATACTGAGTCTTTAATGAGTGCGTGGGTAGGGATTTTATGTCAGATTGTGGCTTCTTGGAATGTGTAATAACTCGTTAATTAATTAGAACCTTGTTTAAGGTTATGTCGAACTTCTTATTAAACTGAAACTGTCGTTTAAGTAGGCTTTTAATTATTAGATACGTTTTTTTAGTGTTCCGCAGTCAAACTAGGAACCCTTATAGTTTAGCCATGTCCGTCCGTTAGTACTTCCGAAGCGTAGCTCAGAGACTCTTAGTACTTACTAGAAAGCTGTAACTTGGCACTACATACATACATACATACACTCACGCCTTCATTCCCAGAGTGGGGTAGGCAGAGCTAAAGAATTACCAACAAGTCTTAAAACTTCTTGATAATTCTGTAACCACATTTTGCACAAGTAGGCTAAGATGTTTCCCAGTGTATTAGTGACAGGTGGCAAGCCCGCCTAACAGTACTGCAAGCCTTTTTTCCCTTAGTCGCCTCTTACGACATCCACGGGAAGACATGGAGTGGTACTATTCTAACCCGGCAATCACACGGGGTAACTTGTAACTTGGCACTAAATAATTTTAAATAGAGAATTAGTTCATACTTGTTTTTTTTTGAGTTGTTTTTGTAAAGTAACGCATTCGGAACCCTACACTGAGTATGGTCAGACATGCTCTTGCCCGGTTTTTTTATAATCAGACCTTAACCTAAAAATATTGTTTTTATATCTCTGTTACCTTCGGCTTGCATTCTTAAGATTGCAAATGTCTATCAGTTTCAAATTATATTTACCATCGAGTAGCCTGTGCGCTACTTTGATTTCTCTATGTTTTTTTAACTACTTCTTTGTACTGCTTTATCTCTTTCGGCAACATTTTTAACTGTCAGATCTCTGTGTAAGGGGTGCATTCACGTATGAAAATATGGGTGGATTTCCAAAAAAGTGTTGGTAACGCAATGAAAACACAAAGAAATATTCATTGTTTTGTTACACAAAAGAGGATTTTGTTACACAGAGGAAATTATAAAGATATGGATGAATAAACCCTACGAATTTATTTATTTCTTTATTGGTTAAAAAAAACAGCAGCAGTCAAACGGAGTCTCTGTATTTATAAGCTACTTCTAAACTACTAAATATAAGCTCGTAAAAAAAATACATGTCAATCCGACACTTAGAAGTAGGTTAAAATCGTCGTCCAAGATTTGTTTACAGATTTAATTATAGGTGGACCTAATAAAATCGTCTTTATAGAAGCGGAAGTAAGATACAAAAATCGTAAAACACAGTTACACGAGTTCTTTTGTATAACGTAACGAAATGTCACACAAAGGAAGCCAAATTTGACCTCATATATACTTTTCACCACGCGGACCAAAAAACTACGAGAGAATTCTTTAATCCATACTATGTGATATGTTTTAACTACGAAATTTGGTGTCAAACTGTGCAAAAGTATTAATGCAAAACAATAAACTTATAGTGGTAATTATTATTTAATATTTGAGTACTTTAGTGTTATTTTAATTTGAGTAGCTTAGTTTAATTTTAATTTTAAAAAGTTTCCAATTAACTTTTAATTCTAGTACCCATGAACTTATCTGCATTAACCTCGTTACAAAGATGAAGTTTTAAAAAGACGAAAACACTCGGTCATTTGTATGTTGCTCATTGTCGAAAAAGAAACAGTGTTTAAATCAGTGGTACGTAAAAAATTACGTAACACATCTGTTGTCACCAAAAGGAACAAAATTTGGATTATAATTTTGGTATGATATTTTGTCATAAAAACATTGTTTCTTTACTTGAAACCCCATTTTCCAGAAGGTTCATATATCCCTTAATATAAAAGACATGAATATTTTTTGCTCAATCTATCTAATCAGAAGTTCCTATTTTTTGGGTGGAGACACCTGAATTTTGCATGGGATAAAAAGTGTTAATACTTGATGATTAGTATTATTTTATTATTATTTACATACATACATTAAATCACGCCTGTTTCCCAGAGGGGTAGGCAGAGACCACTTCTTTCCACTTGCTACGATCTTGACAAATTTCTTTCGCTTCTTCAACATTCATACATCGAGTCATGCACGCACGTCGGTTTCGGGTACTTAAGATTCGGCCCTTTCCCAGTATTTCTCCGATTTGATTCGAAAAAGTACGCCTAGGGCGGCCCCTTCCGACCCTTCCACTCACTTTCGATCTGTATATCTCTTTCGTCAATCTTCTTTCATCCATCCTTTCCAAATGACCGAACCATCGAAGCATGCCCTTTTCAATCTTAGTCACTACGTCTTCTTTCATTCCACATTTCTCTCTGATTTTTTCATTTCTAACTCTATCAATCAGTTTCACACCACACATACTACGCAAAGAACGCATTTCAACTGCATTTACACGACTAACATGCTTGTCCTGCCACACCCAACATTCACTACCATACATCAGGGTAGGGGCTAGCACTCCATTGTGAACAGCCAGCCGGGCTTTTTGTGAAACGCCCTGTCTGCTCACAAAGGAGTGCAGGGCCCCATTAATTTGATTCCCCTCATTCACCCTCCTCTCGATATCCTTCTCACACTTACCATCTCTTGTAAACATACTTCCCAGGTACACAAATTCGCTCACTTGTTCTACTAATTCACCATTTATATTTATCACGCACTCAGTCATCTCCTCATCCTTCTCTATCACCATGACCTTGGTCTTGGCAACATTTACTTTCATCCCCTTTTTCTTAAATCCCTCATTCATTACTGTCACCATCTCCTGCAACTCAAGTACCGATGAGGCAAGTATAACTTGATCATCGGCATATAAGAGGCATTTGATTAGCAACTCTTGCATACGCAAACCCTTATCATACTCTTTAAAATCCCACATACAACTGTCCATGAATAGATTGAACAGCCATGGTGAGGCAACACAGCCCTGTCTAACACCTTTAGAGATATTAAACCAGGCCGAGTATGCCCCATTGATCCTGACACAGGCTCTGGAGCCCTCATAAAGGGACCTCAAAGCCTGCACCAGGTTGCTGCTCACTCCATACATAGACAGCACCGTCCACAACTCCTTTCTATCTACCCTATCATAGGCCTTTTCCAGGTCCACAAAAGCACAGAAAACCTTTTGGTTCACAGCCAAGAACTTTTCTGTGATGGACCGTAGTGAAAAGACCTGATCCGTACATCCCATTCCCTTTCGAAATCCCGCTTGTACATCCCAGATTTTGTCATTCGTAACATTCAATACCCTTTCTATTAGAATCTTCGCATATACTTTGCCGACAACACTAAGGAGGCTGATACCGCGGTAGTTTTTGCAGTCTTGCTGTGACCCCTTTCCTTTATACAGAGGGACGATAACGGCCTTGACCCAATCTTCTGGGACTCGGCCGCTATTCCAACATGCATTGAAAAGACGGTACAACAGACTACCCACCAGGCCATCTCCTCTCCTCAGCATTTCTATCGACACTCTATCACAACCTGCTGACTTTCCCGCTTTCATACTTTTTAAAGCTTTCATGATTTCACTCATACTAATCACACTTTCATCTTCGCTACTTGCATCTTTACTCATGCTTTCTGGCTCACGACAAATATCTTCGCATTCAAACAAGCTTTCAAAATAAGTTTTCCATCTATCAAGCATTTTTTCTTCCTCACATATTAAGTCTCCAGACTCATCCCTCACCGCGCTTAATTTAGTTTTCTCTGATTTCCCCCGAGCCGATTTAATCAAGCTCCAAAAGAGTTTAATATTCGACCGGAAGTTGTCAGAGAAACTCCTATCATACTTTTCATTCAGTAAATCTTTCTTTCTAGCCACAACTTCTTTCACTCTTTTCTTTGATCTATTATACTCTTTTTTCTTTCTGTCGCTTAGATCTTGTCCTGGATCTACAGCTACAAAATCCAACCAACACTTTTTCTTCTCTTTCACGACATCATCTACCTCTCTATCCCACCATTCCGGACGTTCATTCTTACTTTTTCTTCTTTTTACTACACCGCATACTTCAGTGGCCGATTTGACCATGCCATTCTTCATAATCTCCCATACATTATTTACATTATTCTCGACTTCACTGTCATTCATTTTATTAACACATTCAAAACGATCTTTCAGCTTTCTTACGTATTCAACTTGTATAACTTCGTCATTCAGTTTCTCTACTTTTATCCTCTCTAACGCAGTTGTCGGTACGGGAACACGATGGCGCCAACGTGTGAACAGACCCCTTACTCGTGTTACCACTAAGTAGTGATCTGAACCTACGCTAACTCCTCGAAATGCTCTGGTATCTACAACTTTGTTACGCAACCGTTCATCCACAATCATCAAGTCTATCATAGACTTCTCATTCTGACGTCTCCACGTATACTGATGAATCTCTTTGTGATCAAACAAAGTGTTTGTCACGCAGAGATTCTTAGCCAAACATACATTGAGAAGGCATTTGCCATTCTCGTTCACTCGCTCATCACCATACTTACCCAGTACCGATTCATAACCATCCCTTTGCACGCCTGTCCAACCATTAAAATCGCCTAGCAAAATAATCCTCTCATTCTCCTTGCATTTTGTTGAAACCTCATGCAAACTTTCCCAAAACTCCTCCCTTTCTTTTTTAGATTTATTCGTATCTGGGGCATAAGCCCCAATTACGAATAAACGGGTGAGACCTACCTTGACTCTCACCCAGAGAAGTCTTGGGCTCACACATTCATGCTCTTGCATACATTCAGCCATTCGTTCTGTGAGTACGATACAGACTCCCTGACGACCGTGCTCGGATTCCGGAACTCCGGACCACAAAGCCGTCAAGGTTCCGTGTGTGGACGTACTCACCCCTTTTTTCTTCGTCTCAGTCACACATAGAACATCCAGCTTTCTCTCTTTCATCATCATACATACCTCATCTAATTTATGTTCCATCCCTCCACAAACATTCATCGTAGCAAGGCGGCTTTCAGCGGCCCGCTTTTTGCCAACCCCCCTGCGAACACAGCGTGACGCGTGGCAAACGGCATCGCCGCCGTTCCGATCCCCGGAGGGATCCGAACATACGCGCACTATTTTGCCCCCCCCAGAGTACGAAGGGCTGCCCAGGCTAGGCCTAGGGAGGGATTCTCTGGCATTGCCAGTACCCTCCTGGGGTATAAACTTTTTAAATGGTGCTCGCATGGTCCATTATGCAGGGTCGGGTTTGAATTTGGAGTTTTCCTTCTCCTAGATAGGTAGCAGCCCAATGCTAACGACGCCTATCCCGCCGGGTTTGAATTCGGAGTTTTCCTTCTCCTAGATAGGTAGCAGCCCAATGCTAACGACGCCTATCTCGCCCGGAGGAGATCTTTCCTATGTAATAATCCCTTAATCGCCTTCTACGATACCCGCGGGAGGATATGGGGTGGTGCTATTCTACTCTACCGGCACCACATATTATATATTATTTAAATTTGTTTTATACCGTAAAACCAATCAAAATATGGTTAAATTGTATAAACAACAGTACAATAAAACGTAATACTTAGTTTTGTTTTTTAAACCTCTCTAAACCATGGAGACATTTTATATTTACGAAATGTACACTATTTTTGAAATTCACTAAATTACATTGAAATATTTTCAAAAATGGTTTCAAACTCAAACTTCTAACAAACGAAGTCACATTAGAATGCAGTTTAAATGATGGTGTAAGTCGAGTGTGATACGTGTTACCGCGTTACGCGCGGCAGCCGCGGTCTGACCTAGTTCAAGCCACGCTCGGGCATAGGGCAGAAATAACTGCGAATGAGTCAGCTGTTTTTAAGTTAAGAAAAAAAATGGTACGTAAAAAAGGAGTTTGAGACATGTACACATACATATAGGTTTTTTTTTGTAAAAATCATAGTTGGTAAATAGTATTCTATTTTTCAGTAGTAAAAAATAAATTTTACAAGAAGTAAAAAAAATAAAAAAAACATACAATTTAGTTAAAGTAATCAATAATTAAGCTTTATTAAGGCCCTGTAGTGGGCGGGGCACATCGCACGCAGAACTGATGGCCGATGGGGTCAGAAGGTTCTTGAGTGGCGTCCGCGGACTGGGAGACGAGCTGTGGGTAGGCCTCCAACAAGATGGAGTGACAACCTTGTAAGGATCGCGGGAAAGCGGTGGATGCGAAAAGCACAAGACCGGTCTGAGTGGAGAGCCTTGGGGGAGGCCTTTGTCCAGCAGTGGACGTCTTTCGGCTGACATGATGATGATGATGATGATGATGATGAAGGCCCTGTCATGCCGGCTCATAGACACCTCCGGAGAGCCTAGAGATGGTGCTTGCCTCTCCCAAAGGATTGGGCTGGCTATCCAGAGAGGTAATGCAGCCAGTGTCATAGGGACCATGCCGCGATCGGACCTGCTGCTCAATTACAAAATCTTGTCTTAATATTTTTAATCTGCGGGCCTACATGGTTGGTTTTATGCCGTGACTAAATATGGATAAAACATCCTTCACTTTCTGACGTGTATATAGGTACGAGAGTGACGGATGCACTATCCATATTTTGTCACGCAATAAATGCAACCATAATATATAGGCCCGCTGCATAACTTTCAAAAGATGTCTCTCATGATACAGCTAAATTTCGTAATTACTCGACTAACATAACTGCAACCAGCTGAGTCCAGACTCCCGCCACGCGGGTGCATGGGAATGACATCCATGCAAATCAGGACCACGTAACGTCTCGAACTTCAGCTAATGAGTAAAACTCGAAACTCGCCCCTGACTTGCGATGGGAAAACTTTGATAGATCAAAGCCAGAGCCCAGTAGTCAGCGCCAGAGCAAGTTCGAATTATCAGAAGCAATTATTTATATGAGTGTATGCATCACTCTTCATTGCACTCAAATAACGATCGGGCTATTGTTTTCATACATACATAATGGAGGGCGTACAATAGTACAATACCATCAATGAGTACCTTGATGACATTGACTTTTAATTATTTTTATTTGACACATTATTTATTAACTTTAGTGAGTGACGTTTTGTGCTTATTTTGTAATTATTTATATTATAATTTTTGTGATTTATTTCTACTGAACATGAATGACAATGTATAATCCTTACTGAATAAAGTATTATGATTTGTGAATTATGAATTATGATTTATGAATTATGAATAATATTAAACCACGCCTGTTCTCCAGTGGGGTATGCAGAGACCACTTATTTCCACCTGCTACGATCCTGACAAATCTCTTTCGCTATTGCTTAAGTAATTCAATTACCTAGTGTGAGATTGTCCACATTTATTTATTTTGTAATTGTTTTAATTTTACTTTGTGACATCCACAGGTAGACTGTGGAGTCTAAAAGAAACACTGAAAATCACAAAATTAAAAAAAAGTTCATTTTTAGGTAAACTAAGATTTTATTGATATATAATCGTTGAATGGTTATGGTGTGGACCTTACGTCAATCGTTTCACGGGTAAACCATTGCTGCTACATCTGTTTCTGATTGCTTTACCCCAGTAATTAACGATCAATCACGTAACTATCATGAAGTTGTAGTCTCGTGTTCGTGGAGAAAATGACGTTTACTGCCTCAAAACGGGAGAAATTCAGCAAATTCAGATAACAATTTTAATGAGTCGTGCTTGCGTTATGTCTAGTTTGTCGTCATACAATAGATCCGACACGAAGATTTTGGCTCTGAATGCATATTATTACTTTGAAATGAGAAATAAAAATAAGATTTTGAGAGAATACCAGTATTGTTTAAAGGATTATTTTGAAAGTTTCGAGGATTTGAACTCTACTCTAACTTGTTAACGTCAAATATGTAAAAGACAAAAAGACGAATAACTGGTCGAATAAATCATATTTTATAAGTCTGAAAATCCATACTACGTCTATATGAATAAAAATGAATCGCGAGAACTGCCAAAGTAATGAACGTTTTTTTTTGTTTAAATATCCACCGGGAAAGTCGGAGATTAGCAGCGAGGGCGAAACCGTCGGCGGGCCGCTAGTTATAAATGTAATAGTAACATCATAAAATAAGTCTCTATGTTTGTTACGCTTTCACGGATAGACCGCTGAACCGATTTTGGTGACATTTGGCAAGGATATAGGAAAGGAAATTATCCCGGAAAATCTGACATTTCTTGAGGAAATAATGATACTGGAGTTCTAAGTTTCGAGGGTAACAACTAGTTTATTTACATTGTTGTCTAGTACCCATTGTAAAACCCTAGAGTTTCTTTTGGCCAATTCGTATAAGATTGTCCCCTTTATTTTCTCATCGCTTATAAGCGTAGTCTTTGAAGTAAAATTCTCTATTCGCTGAAATAAGACGGTCATTCTAATTCAAGAAATTTACCAATTCGTTTGCTCGTTGCGGGACTCCCGCGATGGCCTGCTGAGTCCCCCGTTCCGCTGCTATTGCCGTGCCCGGTAAATTGTACGCCGGGGATTTATGTCTATGCCACCCGGGAACTGGACTAAGCAGTCAGAATCAGCTAGGAGACTCATGAACTATAAATTTATATGCGAATTGCACTCTTGAATAAGTAAAATCATTTGAGGGTTGCACTTCTTGATTGTAGTAAAATTAATACTATCAGAAAATCAGAGCATAATTAAACGTATAGTTGGTGTTTTTCGAACTATGAAAATTTAAAACTGATGTGATTTGTCATTATGCCGTTATTTTTCTTTAGGTAAGCTAGTCTTTTAAAAAAAAATGTACATTGGCAGTTTTAGTAATAAATACATAAATAAATAAATAAATATAGGACAATGTCACACCAATTGACCCAGTCTTGTGCTATGGGTACTAGACAACTATATACTTAAATACTGACTCAGGAGCAAATATTCGCGCTCACCCCACAAATATGCCCTTACCAGAATTTGAAAGTTATGAAACCATTTTGTGGTTGATGCATTTTGTAATAGAGCAAGCTACTGTATAACCATAAAAAACGCAAATCAAATGTATGCTCATCATGCTTTACAGATAATATTTAGCAAGAAGAATGTAAAAAACGCATTTGTACATAATCAACTTCATTTAGGTACCCTCCACAATTGAATTTCTCTGTAAAAAAATGTTTTACTTAGGTACTTAAAAATGGAATCAACTTCTTTCAACTTATTAATTGAACTTGAATGGCACTATTTCAAATAGAATAAAAAATCATTGCATCCAACACAAGGAACACAAAGTAAAGCCGTTACACACGAGCGTGCAGACAAGATAAGTCGAGAGCGCACTGGCAGCTGTTCACGGGACAGCCAAATTGGGTCACAGTAGAGCTGAACTAAGCTGAATAATTAATAGCCACATCTACAGACTCTTAAGCCCCGATCTCAAACAGGATCGTGCCACAGATTATAAAAAATTTACACTGTCGAATTCTGTCCCACAATTTTTAGTCTATGGTAATTTTAATTGGTAATTGGTAAAATAGGGAGAGTAAATGATTAATTTATATTTAAAAAAATATACTTAAGCAATATTTTATATTTCGCGTAAGAATTGTAATAATATGGTAGCCGTTATCATGCCAACGTGGATAATCAACCTTGAGTCCTTCGGCTTGATTTGACTGAAAGATTAGTATTTCTAGATTGATAGCCCGCCAGGAAAACATTGCAATTACGAAAAGTTCCTTGATTAAGGTCCAAAATGATAAAAATAATAACATATTAATGTACTATCTACTTTTGTACAACATGCAACAATGTATACGTGTATAAATTGGAAACAAAGAATATAAGTAAATATTTAATATTTTAAAGAAGAATATGAATTCTGTAGACAATATCTTTAGTTATTCACCGTCAAGTTTGCAAAGAGGCGAAGAATCCCCCAGGTATCAAATACCACAGAATATATTAACTATTACTCTTCCACGTGCATGTAAGTAATACCACTTCCTGGTGGTTAGAGGCTGCGGAACATTGCGGGTTCGAATCCCAGCGGAGATAGTATTACTTCGCTACGATGCTAGATGGAACACAAAATTGGAAGACCTGCCACAGATATATACCTATGTATACGAACTAAGTTATAGTATGTATTAGGTATGTAAACACTTTATTTTACCTACTAAAACAATTGCATTAACAAATATTAAAATAATAACCGAAATAAAAGTAGTACAAAGGCGAACTTATCCCTTTATGGGTTCTCAAAACTCAAAACTCCCGGTCTCATTCTAATTAGAAATAAGAGGTAATTTTATGATTCAAATTTCATTAATTTTGTAGTTGACCCAATAGTTTTGCTTAAATATCTTTAATTATTTAGCAAGCATTTTATGGATGACATGATTATTTTAAACTAGGGTTGGCATTTACTAAGAAATTACAACACTTAAATTATATGTAATGATAAAAAGTGACTGTAATAGTGTATTAAAACATACTACACTCGGGAGCAAAGAAATCGAGCCACCGTTGCATTTTTTACGTCGATGCTAATGCGATGCGTAAAGGTCGTAAGTGTAATCATGAAAATTCGAATGCCATATGATAGGTAATTTTGTCTTCTATCGAATGACACATTTTTTTGTGGTGGGGATGGGTATTTCCCTTCATTGTGGGAAATAACAATACCCGCCCTCTAATTAGCTCGTTAGTGCACATACTGATTGTGGCACGTCATTAGGTATAAAACCATTTTGTTTAATTGTTTTTACATCATCTTTGCTCCCGAGTGTATTTCAAGCGGTTTTCGCCTAACCCGTAAGATCCTAAGAGGGCTTCATGCCGAAAAGGAAAGTCAAACAAAGGATAAATATACTTTTGTCGAAATATCCGAAAAAGAGTAATATAGAAAAAACTTAATAATGCAGAACGGCTTTGAAACCCAATTCCTCGAAATAGTTTTCGAATTAGAGTAATTACTTGTGGGAGGACCTTGTGCAGGGTCCGTCCGGGTTGGTACCACCATCTTATCCATTAACCTACCGCCAAGCAGCAGTGTTCGCATTGTTGTGTTCCGGTTAGGGGATAAGACAGCCGGTGAAATGACTAGCATAGAGGCATTCCATCTTAGTCCTCAGGGTTGGCAACGCATTTGCAGTCTTAGGATTGCGGTCTTGTGAATGCGAATGTCTATGGGTCACAGTTTCCACTTACCATCAGGTGGCCTGTGTGCTCGATTGCCTTCCTATGATATAAAAAAAAAAAAAAATGAACAATCCCAATCAAGTTGTATATACGCCTGTAGTCAATTCACTGGCTGTCTGAAACGACTGAGAAACACGAGTGCTGCGTACCTACCTGTTACCAATTACTGTGTTTAATAATTACACAGTAATTGGTAACAGGTATCGAATGGTATCGGAATTGTAGTACCGTCAACAGTTTGGACGGGAATTTGAAGTATACGCTTACGGTTTATTAATGATATTAATAACAAAAAACTATAATCTACGTTTACTTTTTGTACGTGTAATTATACTTGTATTTTTTTTTAATGTTATAGCTGTTACACGCGACTCCGTCCGCGTAGAAGTCGTACATCGAATTGCTACACACTCTAAAGTTTACCTTATGTCCTTTCTCGAGTTTTAATCTGTCTCCATACCAAATTTCTTCGAAAACGGTTAATCGGTTTAGCCGTTAAAACGTAACAAACAGACAAAATTATTTTCACAGTTATCATGTAGGTAATAACTATACTATATTTATTGAAATTGTTTTTTTGTCGTTGCTGATTTTCTTCCTTCGCCTTCTAATTGACTGGCAGTGAACACCATAGGGCATTAAGTCTGCCATTTGTTATAGTGTTTAATAATTATTGAAATGAATAAATAACATTAAATTGTTCATCAAAATGCGCTAGCTATTTAAATTAAGCTTTATTTTATCCTCTGAAGATGTCGAGTAAGTGTAATAAGTATGTTATATAAACATAATGGAACTGGAAACAGGGTCGTCGAGTAATTTGTATGCATAATTAATTAAATACAAAATAAATCAGACGTTTCACTTTCCCCGGTTCTTGCTTGGATGCCAGCGAAACCCCTGTTAAAGTTTATACATACATATTACACGCTTCTTGTATGAATATTAGATGTTAAATTTTATAAAATGGTAAACAAAAATTGCCTAAAATGATTCGACTGTTCAATGATTAATCTGACCTGAGTTCAAAATATAAGGTGAAGTAAAAGTCGTCTATAAGTTTGGGATCCGAGCTATTGATTTGTTACGAGTATTGAAGGGAGCCGTATCGGAGAAAATAGGTAAGTGCGAGTGAGACCAAGCCTTGCTTCTTGGCTTTCACGAGTTCCAGGTGATCTACAGTGAAATGTAAATTCACTAACAAAAACTTATAGGATAAGTAGTTAGGTAACCTACTTATAAGGTTTTCATTTGTGAGTTGGCGAATATCAAGATATGAGACGTCTGCTCTAGAGATAGAGCGATTGTGTTTACTTAGGATCTTAAAGTTTTTACATATCTAAGAAATCGTAGACCTTAGTATTTAATATTAGAATTTGGAACTTTTGATACCTCTTATCTGAGAAAGAGGTCAAAGAGGGTCTTGACAATGTCATCCACCATCTGGTTGTTTTTATCGAGAGTCTATATGACTTAGAAAGCAAGATGGGCTCTAACAAAATGAAATAAAAGCTCTGGAGAAACAATGTCGAAATAATCGTCGATTGTTGGACCGTTCTTGCGGTCCTTGTTTAATCTAAGCTAACCAATTGAAGCCGAAATAGCAGTAATTGTGGCACGCGAACATCCGAAGTGTCTTGACGAACTATCGGAGGGTCTGGGACAATGGCTGCTGTTGTAGGTATTAGACGAGATATAAATCAGGACGTTTAATTAAATTGACTTAGGTAATGGGGTAGGTAAGCGGGTCGAGAGTTATGTGTCAAGACCGGCGTCTTTGGGGAAATTTCAAGGGTTCGGTCCGAATTGGAGGGGAAATTTGTTATTATTGGAACAGGGACTTTATTACTTTTATTTCATTAAGCTGATTTGCGAAGAGTTGCAAGGTAAAGATCAAAGTAATTTGTGAAGTCGTTGCGTCGGTGCCTTAGTGTCCAGAGGTCAACCAGTAATCGGTGTTTTTCCAACTTATGTTATCTGATTACCTTCTACTGTATCTGAAACACTTACTGTAGAGGAAAAACTGCTTGAAAATTTACACATTCGAGTTACTGAATGTGTGAAGAGTAATTGCAAAGAGTTTACAGTGTCGAAGTAAATCCAACAGAATACGAGAACCAATGTGAATACGATTAAGTTGGACACTCTTAAATGTAATGCTCTTTCAGCAAGTGTTTTGATTAAAAATGTTGTCGAGTAATAGACGTAGTAATAGTTTTTAAAGCTTTCTATTATTTACTTAATTAAAACAAAAGCGGTAGCTGCCTACAATTGTAATTTAAGTAAATAAATGTCGTCAATACACACGACATTAAAAAGCCGTTAAACATTTGCAATAATATATTGCAGTAATATTTATAGCGAATGAGTTTCAATGTTATCTGTATAAAAGATTATATACGTGTGTGCGTAAGGTACGAGGGGTGATCCATAAGTTTTGAGAATCAGTATGAACCATGCACATAATGATATTTTTTTAATGTGGAATATACCATGGCACTAATCAAACTTAAATTAGAGAAAAAAAACTATTTTGTTCATTTGTTTTTCTGTGATAGCTAAACAAAAAACATCTGTATGAATAATTTTACAAGACGGTAAAATAAGAGTTAGTTTTGTAATAATTTTGGAGAAAATTCTGGTACACTAATAAAAAATATGGTTTTTGAAAATGAAACCTTGATTTATCATTATGATTTAAACGATAAATAAGTTATCATTGCAGTAGATTTTTTATCTCCAGCTTTGTCACCAAAATTTAGGGTGGTTTTTTCGGCCTCGCCCAGGATTATTGAGGCCTACAAATAAATACTTTGACATTCGTTTTTAGCAATTGTGTTTAAATAATCTAGGAGAGTTATATAACATTATTCTATCATAGTTATGGGAAAATATTGAAAACAAGCTCAAGAAAAAAAAAAGCGAATTTGCGGCAGGAAATGTGCTTCAGAGCCTTCTAATTGACAAGGGTGCTGCTCATCGACCAAAGATGAGAACTGAGAACCGCTCTCCCCGTTACTTCTCATTCACTAATGTTAAAAAACAACTACATAAAAATCACGAGCTGATGATGAGTTAGTGAACGTACAAAATTTGACCATTTTGACCTCCTAAAGTAAAATTATTTTTATAGTGGTAAAATAAAACAATTGAATGACGTTAATAAGTGTTTAGAAATATAGAAAGTGTGCTTATTTCAATTAAAATATAACGATTTACATATCTCCCATTTTTAATACCGATTATCAAAACATATTATGGATCACCCCTCGTATTGTAGCACCGCTAGTGATGCGTAATGATATACGGATGACGTAAAAATGGCGGGAAAGAGATGTTTCCTCATATTTCTCCTGATAAATTGTGTCTAGATTTCTCGTTCCTTTTTTGAATCCTTACAATCTCACCAACGGATTTCAATTGTATCGTTCCTTTCGACATAGTTTCGTGAAACAAAACACGAGCAGAATAATAGCGCATGCAATTAGCATAAACGTTTGATTGAGTTGTAACTCAATATGACCATTTAAAATAGGGCTGTTTGAGCAAGCCTTATCGAGCAGAAGTTGAACCAATTATAAAGTTGCAACGACGAGTTTATTATCGAACTTTTGTTTATGATTGGGCAAATAGCTGTTATTAAGGAAATTTTCACGATACTCTCAGATGCTCGGGATTGAATAATAAATAAGGTTTAAACTTTATACATAATACAATTTACGACCGTCGATAACAGCATTAATCATAAACATAATCGAGTGAAAATTCCAAACCGAAGAAGCAGAAAATTGCGATTGGTGTGACAAAGCCGTTTCAAATCAATCGTTTATTTTAGATATTTAGTATTAGAGGGAAAATAAAGAGACAAAAGATGTAATGGTTGGTCCATGTATGTAGGATGGATACTCAAAAAAAATTTTTAACAGCACATAATTGTTTTACAATTTCGAGATAAAAAGTATCTGTAATTTAAGTTTTCCTTTTCCTTGCTAATATACTCGTATATGTTAGAACGAGACAAAGCGAAAAAAAATCTGTTAAATAGTGTTATCTGAAGAATGTAAAACACTTTCAAGGTTCTATTGTCTATTGCTTAGTGAAATAATTCTGAGTCGCCACCTGACTTATCTGATAAGCTTTACCTAGATATAAGTGGAGCCGAGAAAATAGTGCTTATATGGCGCTAAAAGTTCATTTAGCGTTTTCCGCACCGACCACAAAGTAGGGACTTTTGTGCGATTAAAAGTAGATTATCACCTTTTTGTCTCTGTTCAACATTTTGTAACCAGTTTTAGACATTTTAGTTAAGAGCAGACCTAGTTGAACCTTGTTGATTCTTATTTGGTTCCTTTTTATTGTAAAGCAGAATTCATGTTATTAAGTCACAGATGGGCTTTAATATTATGCGAAATGTCACATTCTTATGCTCTTTAATACTGCCATTCTCTGTCTCCAAACCTTTTACCTTGCAAATGTAGTTTTTAAGATAACCTTAATCCTAAAACATATTGACAACACTGAATAGACGTTAGACTCCGTTGGACATTATTTTGTTTCCCCCTTTTATTACTCTATCTCATTTCTTAAAACATGGAGGAGGCCAACAAGCTCGTAAGCCACCTGATAGTAACTGGGCTCTGAGTCCCTGATAAATATACAATGGATTATTTAAAATGTTTATTCTGCACATCTCATTACGGTCACGCTCATTAACTAGCCTTAAGCGTCGTCAAATACGTATTAAGATAACCCTTTTGTTGCATAAACCTGCATAAAACTGCTTGAAACCTAACTTTGCAAGCGGAGTGTTAGCCACATCAAATTGTATATAGTTTAGGAAACTTCCACCTCAGCGGACTAGATCCTAAACTTGCCAAAGTGGCACTTCGCAGTCAATCGCCCATAAGCGCGCGAGCCGGCTCCAAGTTTTACACTCTTGGTGCCACTTCCTTAATAAATAATAATCGATCGCTCTTGTCAGTCTTGTTTTATAGCTTCAGACTTTAATTACAGTAATTAATATGAATAGTGCGCTCTTTTATGGGCTATATGATGGAGAAGTTTATTAGCGGCGTGGATGGTGATTTTAAACTTTAATATTGTTTTGTAAGCTTGTCATTTTTCTTTGAGATTGCGTGGCAAATGCGTGGAAATGACCAATATAAAATGAAAAAGATCTATTCATTATTTTTATTACATTATACGATAACTTGCAGGTAATCTCACAAAGTCACGGCAACATTGTTGTCATTAAACCACAATATCATCGCGATATATTTTCCAGTAGAACGGTTCTTTTATTACTTTGAAATAAGAAAGCGAGAATTCTTCAGGGAGGTCGGAATCCGAGTATTATTTCGTTAAGGTCTGCTCAACAAACTGAGATTGGATCAGGTATTTTTTTCAGGAGCCCCGGTGGACCTGGCTTAATAAAATTGCATTGGGGCGTTCGCGTTATTGCACCAGCCTGACGCCTTTACCTATTTATTGTCTTACTATAATCTTTTTTTCTACGCGAAAGGATCTACACAGATGTCGAAGTAGGACTAGATGTTTGGGTCTATTTGACGCTTTTGCAACTCAACGAGAAGCTTAATTTAACTGCCCGTATTTTTGGAATTCTTACTTAAAAAGTAGTCTGACTCAGCTGCAAATCTATTTAGGACAAACGATAATTTGAACAAACGATGCGTTATGGCAAACGTTCTTAGGGATTCCAAGGGACACTCTTTGGACTCTACTAGCGATCTTTAATCCTATAAAAGATCGCTATAGGTGTGTACAAATCATACAAAGTATTCACGCTGGCGCTAGCGACTATGGTAACTGTAAACTCATGGTAGAGGTACTTTAATCGAGAAGCTATAAGTAGTCCCATGTACATGTGCTAACATCTGATCACTTGGGGTGCCTTTTGTATGTGCTGGGTTGCGTGCAAATAAAAACGAATTACGAGATGAGCACAAAGTAGGCACGTTCGACCTACCTAAACTCTGTTTAGTTAGGCAGAGATCCTTCTGCATTTATTCTTTTTATATTCTGTGGTGTGGTATACATATATTAAATTTATATATTACCAGCATTAAAACAAGTTGTAAAAGCTTAAAGTATTTTAAATTTCATTAATGTATATCACTTAAATAAAGAATTCCAAATATTGGGGAGTGAAAGAATCTCCTTAATTATTTTTTGTGCGTCCAAGCCAATTTGCAAAACCATTTGTCAGCGAATTCCTCCATTTACTCTGAAAGTATTTTGAATATCTTCGTTTAATGAAAATTTTATGTGGCAGTACATCCTCTCTAAGATAAAAAACAAGTTTATTTTATTAACTTTATCTTTTAGATAAGAATATAATTTTCTTTATTTTGACTTATAAACTAAACGTAACTACATCGGTTTGAAGTTTTAATACCTACTGAAATTATTTTGCAATTACTCACAAATAGTACAGAATGATAAACCAATTAGAGGCGCATATAAGATGTAAAGTGAATTATGTGCCAAACTACCACCTTAGTGGTAAATGTTGTTATTGTTAATGCTGGCTGCACTCACACATCAGTCCGTTAATGACTTTCTTTTAGTGACGATTTTTCACACAAAATTTTGAATAAGGAATAAGTTAAGAGTTAGGTTGTTGTCTCTAGTACGGCGGTTAAGTACTAACACTATATTGATAAAATTAATGCCCTGTAACGTTATTTACCTAACATTAACATTTAAGCGAAAGATATTTGTCGAGATCGTAGCAAGTGGAAAGAAGTGGTCTCTGCCTACCCCTCTGGGAAACAGGCGTGATTTAATGTAGGTATGTATGTATGTATAAATGTTTGTCTAACCGGGCACATACATTATAATTAGAGTAATAATATAGTCCAGACCTTAAAAATCTGTCTTTTAGCATTATGTAACTTGGTTTGTGTGCCTTAAATACATACAAATAAACAACTCGCCCCTCAATACTATTAATAAATATTACTATTTTAATGCAGTTTTAGTTCTTATTTTTACTAATGTTATTATTTCACTGTTATTTCTCTTCACTGTCCTTAATTTTTCCCAAACTGTGTATGAGAAGAAATTTAGGAGCTGAAGATTTCTCAAAAAGTGGCGTAAGTAATTTGATTTCCGAAAATAAATTGAGATCGACTTGTTTTTACGGTTCCTAGTTAACTCGACGTTGGGATACAAAAGCCGGACATTTAGATCAGTTTAACCGGACATTTGAGTACGATTCGGACACTATTTTGTTCAAATTTTGATTACCGTATCGTACTTTGAAGCAGCCTTTGATGCAACGCACGACGGATTTAAAACTCGCAAGCCGCTGATGTAAAAATTCTGCTAATAACCAGATTAGCCGGAAACCATGCAATTTGGCTGGACATGAGATCAAAAAGCCCTAACCCTGGTTTTACCCTAACGTCTGTTAATTTCCCATTCCGTACCAAAATGAAAAAATATGGTTAGACTTCCATTTCTGCATGTTGGTTTTTTTTAAACTTACATTCTTGTTGTCTTGCCCGTGCGATTTTGAGGATAATATGGGTCATATTATAATCTTTATTTGTCTTTGTTTGCAGGTAAGACGACTTCAGTTCTGCAAAATTAAAAACTCTATGATCTTCTTAGGTGAGTTAGTTTGTCTATGTTTTTAATATTTATAATGGTGACACCAAAGGAATAAAATTATTGCACGAAAAACAAAAAAGTCCAAAATAATTTGTAAACACTCGTTTACCGTCCTAAGCTCCCATGTCCTCTGAAAAGATTAAAAATGTATAATTATTTAAATAGCGTTGAAACATGGTTTGTATAATACCTTCAGAAAAGCTGGGATGTGGGTTTCAGGAAAGAGAAATCAATATTATTATACTTGTACACTTTTGTCGCAGTTAGTCCTATTTTTGCCCTAACACTAATTCAATAAAAAGTCAACTCTGGCACATTGTATGCATAATAAAATTATTTTGCTGACGCTATATTAACTCCTTCTGTCAAGTAAATAACAATTTACAGTAATGGTTATTATGATTAAATAATTATATTTTAGTCCGTCTTGCTTAAACATCGTGACCATATTATTGTTGACGCTATAGGCTCCTTCGGTCAATTACGATTATGAGTTGACAATATGATTACGACATGTAATCAATAGGGTTGAAATATAGGCTGAAATCGTTAAATTAAATCAAAACAGATAGGGTAGCATAGCAACGAACTGTTTTCATCAGTGTTAATAACATACCTAACTATTTACGAAGGTATAACAATTTTGTACATACAAGAATTTCCATCATTATTAGGTATGAAATATGATATCGCGTTAATTCAAAGACATTATTGAGTGCCAGAATGTAATAATTGGTTTCATTCGACCGAGAGATTACGCCCTAATAATATTTTGACGTAGGCTACAGGCGGCCGGGAAAACAAAGGTTGCTGGCTTAGATTTATTAGATTTCCATTCGCACGGCGCGTGTACATGTTTATTCAGTTGGTTCGTTTCATTGGGATGATTATTTTATTCTGTGCGAAACATAAGTCTATAAATATTTTGCCGTCTATTTTTTTCATTCAGATGACGTAAGTTAAAAAGGTGTTTGTCCTTTATTTATTTTTAAATAGTTAATTGCAATGGTTAATAGGTTTCTAGTTCTGTGTTAAAATAAACGACGTTAAAGTCGTAAAAAGTTAAAACAGCCTTTATAAACACGTGTCATACCTATTTAATTTTTGACTTTTCATAAAAAACTACATAAGTATTCAAATCTTGCAATGACGTTCAGTTATTAAGATTATTATTCACCTATTTTGTCAATGCCTTGCTTGCGATTAAAATGTTTAAAATTATGAAATACGGCTGTCACAGAGGTCATCCTATATTAACCCAACTATAGCTAATATTCAGTGATGGGAAATAGGTGAGCTAAAATACCTATTCTTTGCGAGAGGACATAATATGGAGTGGTTACAACCGGATAAAAGTATATATTTTTTGGATTCCGGGTATTTGATATTTATCCGGGCACTGCGAATACTAGCCGTAATGTTGAACATACATTCTTTTCCTTATAGAATGTTTGTAAAGTTGGTAGTAAAAATGGTAACATTCCTGCCATAAAGTTAAAATTATAAGTGATCCGAAAATGTGAACGCCCATTTGCAAGTCATAAACAAACAATGCGTGGGAAAACCCATATTATTAGTCCTGCTACTACTTTTTAGAAATCTTGTACATTCCTTCTTTTCTCTAGCCCTTTTTACTAAAAACTAACATTAAACATGCCGTACTTTAAACAAAACATGTCATGTTTTACATTACGATAATTACCCGAATAAATATCGAATACCCGGAACAGAAAAAAATAATAATTTTTATCCGGTTGTAACCACTCTATATTATGTCCTCTCGCGAAGAATAGGTATTTTAGCTCACCTATTTCCCATCACTGCTAATATTCGAGGACACGTTAGCCTTATTGGTAGTGACCCTGCCTACGAAGCTAGCGGTCCTGGGTTCAAATCCCGGTAAGGCCAGATATTTGTGTGATTAAGTGCAAGTGTTTTTTTCATGATTCTTGAAATTTTGTTTGTATATATTTAAGTGTGTATTTATTTATAAGTATAAGTAAGTTTGTCGTTGTCTAGTACCTATCCATAGTACAAGCCTATAGGTTAATTTGGGACTAGGTCAATTTGTGTGACATTATCCCCTGATATTTACTTACTATTTACTCTATTTATTATTTTAGGTGAACGTGGCCGTACCAAATTACATAGTCCATGTGCAAAGCCGGGCCGATCGGTATGCAAAATAGAACAATTATAACTCAAATCCCGGAACGTCCGAATTAATAGAGAAAGAATCTCTTGCATTACATGGCCGCCGGAAATATCCAAACGGTCCGTGCCAAATAAAATATTCACCCGGCGTAATTTAAAAGCTTCCAGGTCACTTACTCCTGGCTTACCTTGTCATCCCGACGGCTGAGTACTCAAATATGCACTCTAATGCCGACGCGCTTAAATACAAATCCGCGCGGGCTTCAAGTGCTGAGTGTTTGAAAAATGCTAAATGTAAAAATTCCGCCTCGTGATTTGATTAAATATATCGAGATGCGACATACTCGTCGGCAACTTGGGGTAAATCAGAAACGAACGAAGGAAAATATTATCAAGCCCTAGAATTCTTACAGCTCCAACTTACACTAATAGTAGTAATAGTGACGCTTTCATATTTAGTATCGGGAATGTTTTCGTTTGAATAGAGTATACTAGCAGTTACAATGTTATGGTTCTTTACAAATAATAGTTGATTAATAAAATAAAATAATGGTGTAGGGGTGGCGCTAGAAAAAAAATCTATTTTTGAATTAATATTATGTAAAGCTTTGAGTATTATGATAAACTAGAGGACACCTGCGCCTTCGCAAGCATAGAAATTGAGCATAGAAAGCATTGTTGTGTTCCGGTTTGAGGATAAGACAGCCGGTGAAATGACTAGCATAGAGGCATTCCATCTTCGTCCTCAGGGTTGGCAGTGCATTTGCAGTATTGTGAATGCGAATGTCTATGGGTCACAGTTTCCACTTACCATCAGGTGGCCTGTGTGCTCGTTTGCCTTCCTATGCCATAAAAAAAACATTTCTTGGTAATAACCCTATTTCTTGGCGTTGGAGTCGATTTTCTAGAGCACCCCTTTCCCGTTACCAAAGAATATTCCCTTCAAATTTCAAGTCCCTTTGTTAAGCGGTTTAGTTTGTGCGTTACATACATACATACATAAATAATAACACGCTGGTATAGTACAGGTTTCGAGTATCTAATTACGACATGATGGTTAGCGGCTCTACGACAAATAAGCTAGATAATAATAATAATAATAAGGCCGCAGGGCAGCAAGTGACTGTCTACTGATTACGATTATTAAAATTTACTTATAACCTATTCTAAAAGCAAAAGGACGCCTTAACCTGTTTGCAAGCAGTTTCAATTATTACATTTATCTTTTGGCCCGCATCGATTTCGGCGTATTTCCGTTCACGACGCTTTTCGGTCAACAGACAGTAACTCGAACAGCGTGCACGGCTGCTGGTTCGTTAGTCGCCGGCGCCATCAGCAGCTTCGCATATGTATATTTGGATGTAATAACACCATATTTCAACATTCGGTTTTTAACGTCTGATACGAAATGGAGAAAATTTTGGTTCAAAGCCGTTTTTGCTTTGAGTCTTTCTGTCTATTTTGTATGAATAGGTTTTTAAAGTATTTTTATGTGAAAAATTCGGGTTTCAATTTTACATCGAAATTCTTTGCATCAATCGCCACAACCAAATCAACGAATGAATTATTTTTTTCTTACTGATTTCTGCAACTCTGGATTTAATAGGATTCTATAATGATTTTCCCTTGAGACTGAGGTATTGTATATTATGTGGAATTTATTACATTGGTCCCACACTCAATGGCAAAGAAAACATGTCATCCTGTATGTAAATTTGTACGAACGACACGTTTTCATGGTTCTGGAGTGAATACACTATTTAACGATCATGTCTATTCTAAGCGTGATCGCAAATTAAATGAACTGACTGACACGCCCGTGCATGGCCCATAGTTTGGTTTGCGGTTTAGTTAGTTTAGTTTAGTTTATTTATTCATCAATGTACATACATAAACTCACGCCTCCGTTCACAGAGAGGGATAGGCAGAGCTACAGAATTACCTACAAATCTAAAAACTTGTTAATAATTCTGCAACCCTATGCACAATTAGGCCAAGATGTTTACCAGCGTATTAGTGACAGGTTGCAAGCCCATCGCCTAACAGGACTACAAGCCTTTATCCCCTTAGTTGCCTCTTAGGAAATCCACGGGAAGACATGGACTAGCACTATTCTAACCCGGCTACTACACAGGTAATTCTAACCCGGCAACCACACGGGTTTGTTAAATTATTTACACTCTAAAGTATAGATATGTATAGTCGTACTATTGGGCTCTTTTACACGTCGATAATATGGAGTGAATTTACTAGCGCTTCGGACAAGACTATAATTGCGGAGAAGAAGCGCTGCTGCAAGAAACTCCAGCAGAAGGTAATTTTTTCAATTATTAAATACAATAATACTTAAAAGTAAGTTACATTACAAGGTTATAAAGTAATAAATAATTATTTTTAATACTAACACAAATAAAATTATTACAAATGTAAGGTCAATAAAATAAAGTTAAAATAATGATTCGGAGAACAACATGACGAGGTCTCTACGTCAGGAACGATAATTAAAATAACTAAATTGGAAAACAGGTCCTTGCAAGCGTGAACAGACCGGACCCCACAGACAGCACCTGTTCACGAGTATGACGCGTATCTCAGCCATGTATCGTATCATACTTTTATAAGTTTTATAACTAGCTGTAGGTAACAATAGATATACCTACATACACCTTTCATACGTGCGAAGCCAAAGCGGGACGGTAGGTGTACGCAATACCCAGTTGGCGGCAGAAAATGAAAAACCGTTGGTTGCGAAATATTTTAACCGCGCGACTGAAATGACATTAGGGGTGATATTTTTACGATAGCTCGTTCGATGATCAGCTGCTCCCTTCACATGGCTGGCGTTCTCTTCAACCTGTATAAATAAAAAGTACGATTAACAATTTGGGGTGATGCTTTGATAGGTTCAGAGCAGGCCGTATTTGTGAGAAATTTATATAAACTTCGACCGCAAGCTTCTGCATTTGCGAAATTGGCGTATTTAGTTTCCAAAACTCATGTTGGTAGCGCATTTCTGCTGAAAGTCAATTCGTTAGGTTGAAGATGGTACGATTGTTTTTGGATCTGCAATCGGATTGGATCGGAATTAGTCTAATCAGACTAATTCCGAGTATTAGAAACGGGTTTTTTTTTCCAAAATCGAGGCTTGACTCTTAATCTTATATAATTAATTAATCTTAATAATCTTAATCTTATAATTTCTCAATTCGGCATTCTGGTCGATCTCAAATAGGGAATGTTCATTACTTTTTATCATAGCTTCAGTTAAAGCTGATTCAAGTAACAATCAGTTGAGTTTTTTTTTTAATAGCTCTAAAAATGACCAAGATATAAGCCAACAAAGATTTGTTCCTATCTCTTTCTAACTTAACATGGAGTTTATATGGCTGACCTACTACGTGACGTCACAGTACATATCGGATCTGGTTCTCTATCGTTTGCCCGAATATCAATTGCCATAATTGTATCACTTGCCATAATGTTCATTTGCCATTAAGGCATTTTTTCTAAAACCGTGAACTATTCAGAATTGTTCAAAATCAAACCTAACCTAACCTAATGGGCTCTATACGATGGCATGTAAAATTTACCTGAAAGGTTTACAGTTTCAGAAAAAATGCCTTTATGGCAAATGAACATTATGGCAAGTGATACTATTATGGCAAATGAAATTCGGGCAAACAAAGTGATCCCATCGGATCTATCTGCCTAATCGCTGTCTTATTAGCGGTTTAAAATGCTTGTATCATCCTTATTTCTTGGCCGATTTTAATTTTAATTTTAGTGATACAGTATATTCATATTTTGTTGAGTAATAAGAACGATTAAAAAAAAAACATTTTCCCTATTGCTCTGATTTCTGGGTCAAACGCACACAAAAAACAAAAGTTGTCTCTCCTGTGGTCAATAGTTAAAGGCTTGTGTGCATATAAGATATGTATTTATCTGATCGGGCCAAAGTAGACCTGACGCTGTATATGCGGATATGGGTTCAGCTAGAAAAGTAGGCCTTAAAAACGTTAACTTCGGGTATGTCCACAGGAAAGACGCGAACCTAACTCTGCGTATGACCCTTCTATGTCAGACTTAAAACAAAAGAAAATCTCCGTCGCCTTTATTCAATTTGAAGTTTGCGTGATTTTTGTTATTTGATTGTCACTCGATATAAACTGTGTTAACTTAATATTTCTCGTTTGAAATTAACAAGTGTTTTGAAACACGCAATTCTTTGTTTCGCTGTCGTGACCCTCGAGATAACGTTATCACTTAGGTAATCATTATATTGACTGCAACCGCCGGTCTTACCCGTGTTATTCTGCGTCTTAATTGGATATGATTCATTTATTATAAAAAAAAAAAAAATAGCAGGTTTTTTTCCACCTAACTGATATTAATTGATAGCTATACGCTTTCCACGAACACTCGAAACGTGAATTTCATGTTTTTAAATTGGCCGTGTTCACAAAACTGTGAAACGGAATACAGAAAGCAGGAAAAAATATTACTGTGAACAAAAATACTAAGGGTTAATTAACTTTTCAACCAGTAGGTACTTATATCGAATATAATACGACGAAAAAGTATTTCCGAATGTTCCGGAAAAAAATGATTCTTACAATCAAGTTTTATTACATAACGTTGTGACGACCAGTATACTTTTCAGTCTATAAAAACCAATAAATAAGAATGACGGTTTAATTAAATTTGAATTGCGTTATAAATATTACTAAACTACTTTGACGTCCAGTTGTCAAGAGGAGAACAGTGAAAATAAAAACTTATTTTTCTACTTTCGTACTATAAATTTCTAATATTGATATCGTTAACGGTATCAGAATACCACCTAAAGCGTAACAGAAGTGTGAAAACAGTTCTATATCGTGAGTTGCCATGGTAACAACAGTTCTTTTATAATTATTATAGCACTGTTATTACCATGATGAACAGACTTTTCAAAAACTGTTTTGCTTCAGTTTAATGAGTATTTATATTTTTTTGAAATATTCAACCTTGACATAAATCGATACAGCATACGTAAAAACTGCTCCTTCACCCTTTTTAAGATGATGTTAAGGTAAACTGATCGTTCCACCCCAAACAAACCAAGACATGTTCGGAAATAGTCCACATTATCGATCTGTTATAATATAATAATAAGCCATCAAACTATTTACTATATACTTAACTAACTATATACTAAAAAAACTTATCCAAAAAAAGCTACATAGAGGAATTCCTGCTAGATAAAAAAATATAATAATGAGCTGTTAGGTAAGTAGAAATATAAATAAAGAAATGTGCCGTAATGACAAATATTATTTCATGTAACATACTCGTACTTCTGTAATTGTGTTATTGTAATAATGACTGTTATGAATAAGTATAGAATAGATTATATTATTCATAAGTACTCATGTTTAGCTTTTAAGTTAATTGCCACGCCTTTGCAGGGTTGTACTTATGTATTGCAATAAATAAATAAACAAAAATACGAAAGTATTTAATTTATGACCATAAAAGAAGGTTTAAATTAAATAATAATTAAGTTTAAATTAATATTCATAAAATTAGCTTGCGAGCGCTCTAGTGACAGGCACGTGTTTTTATTATATGCCAGTTAATTAAATAATTATAATGCAGTCTGAACTGGTGCTTAGAATGCACAACACTATGTTACTAAGCTGGTGCAATATTCTATTTCCAAGTATAAGTTGATATTCGGGGTTCGGATACTTTCTCTGCTGTTTTAAGTTAATCTCAGAGAGTCATTGCCGCCCCGTTCGTTCGACAAGGAGTCGCCAACTATGCACCACTCTTTCTCACACCCAGTTTTTTCAGACTCTTTTGCGGTTCAAGCAGGACTCAGGAATGCTTTACCTTTGCGCATACAACAAGCTCCTAATAAATATAGTTTTAAGGAACAGCTTCGTGAGCTTTACCTTTCATCTCTCTCTTTAGTTTTCTTGTCTAGCATTAGATATTCATCATTATTTTCATCACACTTGCACGTAAACAGTATCTAAACATACAGGTTAACTTGGCCGCAATGCCCGATATAAAACCCTCGACCTTTTTTTTTACCATGAAACCCAAGGTCGGTAAGTAATTTTTTTTTAATTTATAGCACAGCACACAGGTCATGCAAGTTTAAGCAAAGAGTTTACACGCAATTGAAAAATTGTCTTAAAATGTTATTTAAACAGGAATTTCATTGCAATCTCACTACATGTTACTTAAATACTCAATTAATGTTCTTAATAATCGATTTTAATAGTTTTCTGTATCAAAACGTCGTTTTTTTTTACACTCCTTCAGGGCTGTATGTATACCTACGTAACTATTTGCCCTTAACGTTTCTGAACGAAACATTTGTATAATCTGTGGAGTCCGCCCGTCATCCGCTTAAAAAAAGTTCAAGTAATTCGTAATAATAGTTGTGCTGACTTGTGTATTATATTATAAGTTTTTTCTGTCCTATAATTTTATTTATTTACTCGCAAATGTGATGAAAAACATTGTATGTTTCACGGGCGGTACAGGAATTACGTACCTCGACTCAGAAAGCCCTCAGTCTTCGACTTCGGGCTTCTACTAGAGCCTCGATCGTAATTCCTTACTTACCGACCTTAATACACAATGTACTATTCTGTTAGCCTGTCGTATATTTGTATATATTTAGTAAATGTGTAAATATTTCATTAATTAATAGATAGATACGTTTATTTATACTGTATTTTACTTATTTTTTTTATTTAAATTTAGTTAAAGGAAAATGTTTGTCATTTTAATGAAACTACCTAGTTTTTGATTTCGATTTCACCTTAAACTTGACTGGTAGAGAATGCTTTTAGCATTTCGCCTTTTTTACACTTATTTAATTGTGTGCAATAAAGTGTTTAAATATTAAATATTTAATTTTATTCGTGTGTTCTCTTTCATTTATGTTATCGTGCAATGCACCGTAAAACTCTTGCGGAGAGCTTATCAATTGAACATTTTATAATGTTAAAAAAATATGTACGTACTTATCATAAGTATCTGAACTAACAATGCATAATACGGCCGCTTTCCAGGAAAACTTGAGTAATAATGTTATATTACAGAACACAAAGGAGTCAGTCGCCGTCTGAGGCGGACCTTATCGGCAGAGACAGCAACCGCGTCCGTTTCAAAGAAATAATGTTGAACATTATAAGACACTTTTTAAGGACAATATAATGTAACCAACAACTCATATTTTGTGTTATTAAATAAAAAAATAATAATTTCAAAAATAGTTTGATACACATATTATTCTACTTACAGGGTGTAAAAAAAATGTTCCCACAAACGAGTAACGGATGTATAATCTCAATATAAATTTTACTTAAGTCATTAAATTACTCTAGCGCGAATAATTCAAATTACTTACCAAGTTATTTTTTTTCAACAACTTAAAATTGTATAATGATTGGAAAAAAGTACCTCAAATAAAGGCATGTATTTGTATGTATGCACAAATAAATCTTTAACGATTGATTCGTCTTATAAAATTGGTACTTTGTACGAGTACATGCTTTCTCAACAGTGTAGGGACAGGCAAGGTAAATGTGTATGCCGCCTGTCTATATGTTTCGGCTTCGTTAGACAACTAAAGTAATATCACAGAAATCGTCTGGATTTCTATGCTGCGACGACGTAGTGTAAATTCTTTCATCTCAAAAACCTGCAACCCCTATGGAAACGTCATAAACGAAATCTACAGAAGAAAATAGCATCCATGGCGTGTTTATGAAGCGTTGGTGCGGTGATATTAAATGGCGTAAATTTAATAGTGCACGGCATGTGTCCGACAGGATTTTCGAGCGCATGTTTCGCCGCTCGTTTGGAACTAAAGTTGTTTTTTGAATGAAAAGGACATGACATTTTCGTATTTAAATTATGAATAGTTGAATGAAGCGTTGCCAAATGAATGACATCGGCATACAAAAATCTTTGCATCACCTCACCCATACTTTGAATAATATGTTGTATCCAAATACCTAATTAGCTTTTTATTATATAAAGCGGATTTAGTAATGTTAATAAAGATCTGTAGGTATGTCTTATATCATCAACAATTTATTCAATCAATTATGCTTTAAATTATAGAAATAAAACTATGGTACCTAACACACTTGCAATCGCAATCGTTTTCATTTTGTAAATCGAAGGCTTGTCTGCATACAAGATGAAAACAATTGTTCCTCTTGAAGCTGATTGCGATTGCGAGTGTGTAAGGCAATAGCGACGCAGGACTGGTAATACTTCGTGTGTTCCGAGCTTTTCAGTACTAAATTACGTTCTATGTAACTATACCTTTGTTGTTAGTTTTAAGTTTCCTTGATTGCGACAAGTTTAAAACTATATAAACTGCAAACAGCTTTCTAGAACGTAATTAAGTACTCAATTCTAGGAACAACACGAAGAATTAATTAGGAAAATACAGTGCACATAAATTCTTTATGCAAACATTTCGCCGGCGTTTCCTAATTGCGTTTCTCTTAGATATTCATTGCAGTATACTTACGTTGTAAGCGAGGCGGTCGATATGTGCTTGGACTGTCGCCAGGGGCTGTGTAGCTGGTGGAGTTAAGAGGCGAAGTGTTTTACACATACAAGTTCTAAAAACTACTTCTTACACTTAGTTTTGCGGACCGCATTGTGATATAAGTACCTTATTTGTCTAAAATTAAAATATACACTGACTTTATAAGTTTGCAGCGCGGAAAATCACATGCTGTATCAAATATTATCTTATATCGTTTTATAAGATCTCGATAATATATATTTATAAGTTATCTTGTGCCATAATGAGATAATAATAAGGCTAGTCAGTTTAATTACTTAAAGTTATATACCGGAAGCCGAGCACACAATCGGTTTGAAAGCTATCGTTTATGTGCACATTTCTTTAATGCTCGGCCGTTTAAGATGGCCATTAGGTCATGCGAATTTGACCTTTAGTTCCATGGCTTCAGAGCCTTAGGTAGTCACATCGTACAGGCGCGTGGAAGTTTAATATTATTTCCGTGATAGCAGTCGTTTCCTCGCGGTCAATTGGTCCCGCTGGAAGGCGGCCAAAGTCACATAGATGTTGGTACTAAGGTATACACCCCGCCATGTATCAAGTTTCTTTGCAATTTTGTTCGGATCTGCAAATTGCGGATTGGTTTAGTTCGCTCCCCGCCGAGAATACAGTGTGTTCCAATAAATATACTTGTAAGCATTTGTCGTATTTGCGCATAGGTACCGTAAATTTATTGTTCACGTAAACGAGTGAAACAAAATATCAGAATCAGATAAAAATGCCCAATATAACACGAATATTTTGCGCATATTTTAAATTCATTCGCATTCCAATACAAACATAATTTTATATTTCACAATTTTTTATACAGGTTTTTCACCGAATTCCTCACGTCTTTTTTATTTTTCATTTTTTATCTCGATTGGCAGTCCTGGCATGACGCAGATTGGGGGTTTTGTTTTTACCGGGGAAATGTATGTTATTCATTACATACTTATTATACAAGCCATTGACCGCAACTTTGTTTGCGTTGAATCAGTAATTCTACGGTAATAATGTCGTCTTTGTGTTAATTCATATAAGCTATCTGTCCAAACGTTTCAGCGAAATGGAGTAAATAACATACCTACTCACTCACACCCCAACATCTCCTAAACTTTTGAAATGAATGAAGCAGTGTGATTATTATTGACTTATTTATTTCAGTTCTAAGATTACGCTTCTTACTTTAATTCAAGTATAATGAAAATCAATACTCTTCGTAGGATAAGTATTAAAGCTGCCTTAGGATTGTCGTATCACCCATAAATAAATACGCAATCGTAGAACTGAAACTACTGACTAGGTAGGTAACGAAATACTACATTTTCAACTAATAAATTTATATTAAACAAAAAGAAAATATGTTTGAGTAGATAACACCGTAGTCGAACTTCTCAAAACTTTTTTGTGTTCTTTGTTTACATTACAACACGTACCGAAAAGAGTTGCATAGAAAAAAGTAATGTAGAAAACCTTTATTAAATAGGTATTCATATGCATTATATTTTATAGTATAAGGAATCAAACGACTAAGCAGAAAACTTATCAAAAGGTGAAGTGATTACCGCGACCCTTCTACGCGACCATCCAATTGACGATCAAGACATTGTGTTTCTTTGTTTGTTTGCGATCCACCTTCGCTTCGCTTCGGTCTGGCATTAATAACATTTTTTTTTAATAATATCCTCTGAATTATGCGTTTTACCGAAATGAAACATATTCAAACATTTAAATTGAAATTCCAGTATTAATTACTAACATTTTCATTGAAATTCCTTGGGCCTTTTGAGACAAAGTTTCAGACAGAGAAAGACGCAAAATTCTAAAAACGATCATTTACAATTTTACAATTAAGCATCGTATAAATTGCAAATTTTATTCAAATTTTGAGATTAATTTTTAAATCATATTTAGAAATTTTCATTGGTACTCGTATATAGATTTCTTGTCACGTAAAGACTGTTTAACTCACAACCCATCTTTAACTCCACAAGGTCGGGTAACAAACAGGACATGTTTCAAAAAAACCTATCAGTGTTTATGTTAGAAACCTGCGTAAATTTAGCTCCGGTGCCGCGTTGGAAGGTCTCTAATTATAGTTAATTATTGAGTTTTAAACGGTCCCCGACGGAGCAAAAGTTGGTGTGGGTCGAAGCGAGGTGACGCGAGATATGGGCTGGCCGCTAACGCGGTTTCTCTGGACACTTTAGTCAAATAAGGGAGGTGGTTTGGTGGAGGAATAAGCGGGTGCGGCCGCGTTGATTCTGTTAATTTATATTTTAAATTTTAAACTCTTAGCTATTAATTATTCATCAGTTTACTGTAAATAAGGAAAATTCCATGCAGTGACATACTCGTAATGACCGTTCACAATATTTTGCATACAAAAAGCATATGAAGTCTGTAATGGAATTAGATCAAAAATGACGCTACAATATGGATAATATTACAACAGATTATTTATTGTCATGTCAAGCAGTTAAAAATATGATAAGTAAAAAGTGTTTTATTTTACATTGGCTCGTAAAACTTATTATAATTAGGTATACAGTACGGTAAGAAAAACACCCGATTATTGGCATCTAAAATGCCAGTTATTGGCACTAAACTAATTGTAGAATTTTCAGCCGTACATATTTCTACAATCTAGACAATAATCGGCCTATGTCTTTCTTATTAAAACTAATGGTTATCATATCTCACCGACATTTTAGAGACAATAAACTCGTTCCTATTTCAAACTTGTGCTTGAACAGTCTTCACTAATGACTAGGGCCTGGAATTTCGGGGGCGGCTTTTGACAAGTATCTATGGGGGAGAACATAGACTTTATCGATGTTATCGACAAATCGATATTTTATTCGTATTCCGTGTTCCGATATTTTGAACTTTTTGCATCATCGACCGCTGAAAAGAGTACGTATTATCGGAAAATTCGAGGCTTTATTTAATAAACACATCAATAAATGAATAAACTATCGATTTGTCGATAACATCGATAAACAAGCCCCCGAAATTTCGTGCCCCACAGTAATATATATCGCCATTAAGTGACTCTATTTGTCTAAAATGTGGTTACTGAATTATCATCAAGTTTCTAAAGTTGTAGGTAATTCTGTAGCTCTGTCTATCCCATTCTGGGATTACAGGCATGAAGATATTATTATGTATATATGTAAGTGACTCCAAATTGACAACAATTCATTTTGTGCTAAGGTAGTAAAATAAAATACCGTTTCTAGATTTTACACTGCTGATTACAGTACAAATATCTTTGGATTTTTTTATGCAGTAGTTTTTTTTATATTTAGGAAAAACAGTAAAAAAAGTTGGATTGTGAATGTTAGGAATACACTTATAGTGCCCTTAGTCCATTTATTACCAAAGGAATTCAAAAAAATATACAACTGTCATGTTCATTGTTTATCTGTCTGACGGATTACTTGATTCTGACGACACGCTTTCAATTCTACGCAAAATAGTTTATTTATTTTAATGGCGTCTACAAATTACGTAATTAATTAAATTACGCAAAATAACAAATTTGTGAACGAACGGCAGACCCGACCGACCTCACTGACCTAACAGAGACTCTGACGAGTACCGACGACGCGGACAAGGCGATTGGGGCTCTCACCGATCACCTCAGCTCAGTGCTAAAAAGCTCCGCGAAAGTCGTGCCCTCCTATAGGGACAGACGTCCCCCGCTCACTCGAGAGCTGAGGGAGTTGGTGAGGGCCAAAAACGCCGCGACCAGACATTACGACTCTTACCCGACCGAACAGAATAGAGTTAGGCTGCGTGCGCTTCAAAACCAGGTCAAAACCGGCGTCGCGACTTTGAGAAACGACTCTTGGAACGATCTGTTATCCGACATCGAACCGAGCCACACCGCTTATTGGCGGTTGGCTAGGTGCATCAAATCCGACACAGCCTCTCCTATGCCCCCTCTAAACCATCCCGACAACTCCGGCCCTGCGTTCGAGGACGGCGACAAGGCCGACGTCCTTGCCGCCAGCCTCGAGTCGCAGTGCTCTCCCAGTACGTTGTACCCGGACGAGGCCCATATCACTTGGGTCGACTCCGAAGTACACAGGCGTGCCTCCTTCCCTCCTCCCGACCCTCCTCTCCCTCCCGTAACACTCGAGGAGGTTCAGGATCTGATCAGGGTTCTGCGACCGAGAAAGGCGCCGGGTGCCGACGGCATTCCGAACGATATTCTCAAACTGCTTCCCTCCGCTCTACTTCTCTTCCTTGTAGCTATCTTTAACGCTTGCATGTCCAACTGTCACTTTCCCGAGGCGTGGAAGACCGCAGTGGTGATCGGTATCCACAAACCGGGAAAACCACGCCCCGATCCTTCCAGCTATCGTCCTATCAGCTTACTAAACACCATGGGCAAGCTGTACGAACGGGTCCTTTTATCCCGCATTCACTCCTTCCTGAGCTCCAACTCGATCCTCATCGACGAGCAATTCGGATTCAGAGCCCGACACTCATGCGTCCACCAGGTGCACCGCCTCACGGAGCACATACTGGATGGCTTCTCCACCTTCGCGAGAGGAATTCCCACGGGCGCTATCTTCCTCGACGTAGCGAAGGCTTTTGATAAGGTCTGGCACAATGGGCTTATCTATAAGCTTCAGCTTATGGGTATGCCCATTGGGCTAGTCCTAATACTGAGGGGCTTCCTCAGTAACAGAAGCTTTCGCTACCGAGTGGAAGGCTCGCTCTCCCGCCCCCATCCTATCAGAGCCGGGGTCCCGCAAGGGTCCGTGCTCTCTCCCATCCTCTATTCATTATACACTAATGATATCCCGCGCCATCCCAATGTGCAGCTCGCCCTATTCGCTGACGACACCGCACTCTTCACCACCAACAAATACGCCTCCGTCATCCAGCGCTACCTCCAGGAGGCGATCACCGACCTAGGTCGGTGGTTTAAACTCTGGAGGATAGAGGTTAACCCCGAGAAGAGTGCGGCTGTCTGGTTTTACCCGTCCCTCCGCCATTTCCACCTCGAGAATATCGTTCTTTTCGATAGACCCATTCCTTGGTCACCAAAGGTCAAATACCTCGGCGTGACCCTGGACAGACACCTGAGCTTCAGCCAGCACATCCAAATAGTACTCAACAGGGCCAAGATGATCAAGAGTCGTCTCGGTCCCCTTCTCAACCGACGCAGTAAACTCAGCGCTCGCAACAAGCTAACACTATACAAAGTATGTATCAGACCGGTTTTCACATATGCCAGCGTGGCATTCGCACACGCCCACGACTTACACATAAACACTCTACAGATATTTCAAAACATACTTCTCCGATCGGTCGCGGGGGCCCCTTGGTTTGTTCGCAACGCGGACCTGCACAGGGACCTCGGCGTCCCGTCGATCAGACACACTATCAAGGAAGCGTCTAGGCGCTTCTTTGATAAAGGCCCACACCACCCTAACCCGCTCATAGTCCGTGCCACCTCCTACACTCCCCAACTCACCCCATCCGATCCCGACGTGCTCGCTGCGCTCGGGGCACCCGTAAGGCGCCCCAAGCACATCCTGCTCGATCCCACCGATCCCATCCAACTCGCAGTGGATGAGGGCACTGAAGACCGCAAGAAGCTTCGGCGCCAGGGACGTCGCGGCCGCCCCCCCAGATCCGGACCTGAGCCTCATAGCATCACTGCAGGGATCGAGAAGATCGAAGAAACCGAAGAAACCGAACATACTCAAGAAACCGAAGAAACCGAACACTTGGAAGCAACCGAAGAAAACGAAGTCCCTCAAGACACTCAGCCGGCCGAGCTGCGCTCGACCGGCCTGACTCCCGACGGAGGCACCCCTCCAGAGGTGCGACCACAACCGCACCTCTAACTTAGGGTTCAGCATGCCCCCCGCTAAGGGCATCGCTACCCGTGCCCGGGTGAAGTAGTTACGGTAGAGAAATACCAACTACATAGTCAGTTATATAAAAGTAAAAGTACGAACGGCAGCGAATGATTGACATGACATGACAGTCAGTTCTGTTTCTGTTTCAAGTTACTTTTTTTTAATTTTATATCAGGCTAAGATCACGACATCAGTATTCCTAACTGTGTATATACGATCTTTTTAATGACTATTTCTTTAATAAATAATTTAATAATTTAATATTTAATTTGCCGTGTGGTTGCCGGCTTAGAATTGTGCCACTCCATGTCTTCCCGTGGAAGTCGTAAGAGGCGACTAAGGGAATAAAGGCTTGTAGTACTGTTAGGCGATGGGCTTGCTACCTGTCACTAATATACACTGGTAAACATCTTAGCCTTATTGTGCAAATTGTGGTTACAGAGTTATCAACAAGTTTTTAGAGTTGTTGGTAATTCTGTAGCTCTGCCTACCCCACTCTGGGAATGAAGGCGTGAAGGTATGTATGTGTATGTGTGTCTTTAATAAATTATTAACGACGAATTTAAGTTAAATAAAGAAAAACCAAGAAATACGGGTAGTCTAAGTTACCAGCTTATTATAAACGCGAAAAAACAATGATCCTTTTTTTTTAATGTTGTCAATTCAGCCTTTACTTGCTCTCGCATACTCATAATTAAAAAGCTTGGTCTTACAGTGGTCGCAGTGTCATGTGCAGTCTCTGCACGGATCACTATCACCATTTTTCCCACAAACCTGTCACGAAGCGGCAGTGTTCGCATTGTTGTGGTGGTGCGGGCTAACACAGCCGGAGACACGAGGAGCATAAAGGCATTCCATTACGTCCTAGGGTGCATGTAGGGTAGGTTGAATATTAGGGTTGGCAACGCATTTTCAATTTTAAAACTGAACATTTTGCACTAAGTAAATAAATAATCGTGTGATATGTTATCATCAGACCTAGGAATATACGGGGCAAAGTTAAATGACAGCTAGGGATTGCTATATCGATAAACTGAATTATCGATGCTTTTCCGATATACTAGTGATTGCTACAAACTTTTCTTGTGAAAATAAAAAAATATTGACATTATGCAAATGAAACCAAGTAGCAACATAGTTCTAGTTATTCTTTATTTTAAAATATTTTTTAACCTCCACTTATCATCATCATATTTTTTTTCCTTATTGTTTATTAGAGTGCCTTTCCCATTTAGATACTATTCTTAATATAAACGAACAGAAATTGCTAGGAGAAAAAAAATGATAATGAAGAATGAAGTTTAAAAAATCCTTTTGTATAAAGAATAACCAGAATTATGTTGTTATTTTGTTTCATTTGCATACTTTCAATAAAATTTTATTTTCACAAACAAAGCTTAGAGTGATCACTAGTGTATGGGAAAAGCATCGATGATTGGGTTTATCGATATAGGCAATCCCTAGCTGTCATTTAATTTTGCCCCGTATATTCCTAGGTCTGGTTATCATATTGTTTTAACTTGGCCTTCATTATCGTCAAGTAAATAAGAGGGAATCCCCTTGAAATATCGACAAACATTTCATCGAATGTGTCATTTCACCGAATTTCATTTCATAGAAAACTAATTTCTGCTGAAACCTTATAGTTTTCAGGTTATCTTAAGCATTCGTTACGTAGGTTAGGTTAGGTCAGACTTGTGACCACAATAAAAATAAAGGTCCTGCACGTGGAAATGCTTGTCGATGAAATGAAAATTCGCCGAAGTGAATCGTTCTATGAAATGAGTTTCGATATTTCAAGGGTACCTAAACCAAATTAGAGCAGACAATTCGATAACAAGTCAAAAGCAATATGGTTACCCAGTAGAAATAGAGGCCCTGTGTGCTCGTTTAGGTTAGGTTAGGTTAGGTTAGACCTGTGGACACCAAAAAATTATAATTCCTGCATGTGTAAATGTTGGCTGTTATTTAAAATAACTAACATTTTACACGTCATTATCTTTCAATGTCCCTTATTGATGCTCACGTGTTTCATTAATTTTCGCTAATTGTTTCAGTGTGTCCATTCACCGCAGGCTTGTTGTACGGAGGGCCACGTCGAATAAATAAATTGAGCGTTTCTGTCCGGCAGGTGTGTGAATTAGAAATGGAGCAAACAGTCGATTACAGTATCGATTCGGCTCACTAACCCAGTTGCGTTTTATTCTGTTTATAATATAATAGCTGCGCGGTGTCTGGCGCCGTTACAAATGTTACAAATCGACGTCGACTAACGTTTTTGTGTTAATGAGAACGTGAAATGGGTATAACTTTATGTTCTACTAGCGTCTCGTTCTCGCTTTGCTGCGATTTAAATAAAAAATGCTTGTTTATTCGGAATAAGCTTTCAAATGGTGAAAGAATTTTTCGAATAGGTTCCGTGGTTACGGAGATTACCTGTCGGATAGATACCAACAAACAAATTCTATTTTTAGTCAATTGGTTTTTTCAGATACTGTATGTTTTATGTAGATTAAACAAAATATAAAGAAACCGATCGTAAATATGCATAGGTACTGTTTTACAAACAAGAACAAATAAACGAAGCAAATTAATAAAAACTAAGTAATAATTATAAGGCATTCAGACGACGCGCTGGCCTAGTTGGTAGTGACCCTGACGAAGTGAGCGGTCCTGGGTTCAAATCCCGGTACGGGCAGATATTTGTGTGATGAGTGCGAATATTTGTTCCTGAGTCGTGGATGTTTTCTATGTATTTAAGTATATATTTTTCTATATAAGTATTTATATCGTTGTCTAGTACCTACCCATAGTACAAGCCTAGAGCTTAGTTTGGGACTAGGTCAATTGGTGTGACATTGTCCCCTGATATTTATTTATTTATTTATAAAAAAAAAAAAAAAAGGAGTGCGCAGTCCTTACTGCAATTTCTCGCTCGATGAATTCATCAGCTGATTACTTTGTGCATCGTAAGAATTTAAAAGCCTTTTTTCATTTGTAATATGCTCTCATTAATGGTACGAAATGGTACACATAAAAAGTATAGACGAATTGAGAACCTCCTCCTTTTTTGAAGTCGTTTAAAAACAATTATACAAACGAATATTTCTGGCAATTAATTTTTAATTATACTACTTTTCTTGTTCTTGTCCTTAAATTAATTGATTAGCAATTGACTCATTATTGAAGGCCACAAGACCTAAATCCTCGCCGCGAGGAAATTTTTATTTTTCTCCCAGGCCCGGCTCCTAGGAATGTGCAAACAATCGCACAAACTTTTCAGAACGTTAATTTTCAGAGCTTTACTTGTCAAAAAGTTTCCCAATTGTGCCCGTTAGCGTAAGACTGACTTTTGGAATTAATCTCGACGTTAGACAGTGTAATATTTCAAATTCAAATTTTGCAATAATGAAACTTTGATTACACGACAGAATCTTCCTTACGGGTGTTTTTAATTTTGCAGGAAATGAGTTTTCTTCGGTACAGTTAGTAAAGTGATTATCTCGGCGTTTGGATTTGCGAGGTGACGCCCTCGGAATTGTAACACTCTTTAATTGAAACTCTTAGAACATAATTTATTGCCGAACATAAATGAGTCAGTCAGAAAAGTAAATTATCTTTAATGCCCGTTTAATAACGTAGTAATTCTAATGTATGACAAATACAGAACTAATTTAAAACAAACTTAGAAGCTAAAATAGAAGGATAGAATAGAAATAGTACCTACTTTTATGGCAATGGGTACCAGTTTCTGAATGTGCCAGGCGTACCCGGTGCTGGTATTCAGCTTTGTTCCTTTTTTGAGAATGGTAGGTAGGTACTAACTGTTCGGTTAACGAGGTGGGGGTGAGCTTGGTTAATAAGTTAATAACAAATAAAGAAAAAAAACTATTTAACCTACTAAAAAAACGAATCGTATAAAGTCATCAAAAAACATTTTCTAGACTAAAATTGATGGGGACAAATGTGATGTAGGTATATGAGTACAGTCTGTAGCCTTAGCACGAAGATTACAAGTATACGTCACGTTGTCGAATCGCCATTACTATTCGAAACCGTGGACTTGTACTCTTACAGAATCTGTCCGTAGCATGAATTCGTAAAACACACTCATGATTCCTAACATTATCTAAATACGTAAAACTGTACCGTGAGTGCTTATTGCATGCGCAGTGCGTAGTGCTCATTGCAACCCTTTGAAGTCGCCGATAGCGCTTTGTGCGCGCTGTGGCGGCTTCTTTGTACCAATTGTAGCGGTACATCAAAGCGTGCAAACTATTTGAACGAACGAACTATATACGGTTTAGGCTTTTCGTTGTCTGTTAGTCGTCAGTCACTCGTCACTCACGGTACAGTTTTACGTTTAACCCTCGACGCACTGACTTTCACTGTATCTCATCTTTTCATAGAAGGTTTTATATCGACAGGCATTTGCACGTGCAGAAGTTATATATTTAGGTACATAACCACCTATTAAAGTAAATTTTAAATAACCTAAACACAATAAAGTTTCTCCAGAAATTAGCTTTCGATGAAATGAAATTCGACGAAATGATACATTCGACTAAATGAGTTTCGGTGCTTCCCATATTACCTATACCTATACAAGCTTACTTGCTGCCTGTTTTTACTTGTGGGAGGACCTTGTGCAGGGTCCGTCCGGGTTGGTACCACTATCTTATCCATTAACCTACCGCCAAGCAGCAGTGTTCGCATTGTTGTGTTCCGGTTTGGGGATAAGACAGCCGGTGAAATTACTAGCATAGAGGCATTCCATCTTCGTCCTCAGGGTTGGCAACGCATTTGCAGTCTTAGGATTGCGGTCTTGTGAATGCGAATGTCTATGGTTCACAGTTTCCACTTACCATCAGGTGGCCTGTGTGCTCGTTTGCCTTCATAAGATATTAAAAAAAAAAAAAGCTCTAATTTGAATTCCTAGTATTTTGTTAGAACTTTATAATGTATATTGAATGTCGGAAATGGGATAATGTTGTAACTATTTGAAGAATATTTAGTTGCAACCTGTGTTACACTGTTATGTGGTGCTAGAATAATAATTATTATTTTTCTTATTAAACTTTGGTATTATTCATGCTTTATAATAGTTTAATAGTGCTATCTGACTTCTTTATATTCCATACAAAACGCGCAAAGTAAGAGAATTAAACAACTTGTACATCTTATAACAAATGACATAGATCAAATGCGCTTTACTCGAGTTAACTCACAGTGAATAATTCTCTAAACAATGTATCAGCACATGGTGCAGAACGTACAGTGCAAACCTGCGCTAATGCGCAAAAGCATACTGGGAATGGTACCCCGAATTTATAATAAAATTCCGGTATGTATAAGAGCATATGACATTGTACTTTTTAAGAAAAACCTGACGAAATTATTAATTTTAAAAAAATATTACCGTACGCAAGATTTTTCAAGTGACATCGATCTATAAATTCATTATTATTATTGGACAATTGACATGTATGCATTTAATTATACCAAAGGATTGATGTACGCCTTAAGCCGTGAAATCAGAACAAACCAACCAATAAATTTTGTAAGTAAGGATAAAATTCCAATTTTAAGGATGGTAAGGATAATGGGTAAAAAAAATATCGTTCATCAAGTCTAGGGTTATATTTTTTAGTTCTATATAAAGCAACTCTTGGCAATCATATAATTACTAAGAAGTTCTATTTCTTTTATACGACCCAGGCCTTTCGTTTATGGATTTACCTTTGATAGCTTTCTAAATAAAGTACAAGTGTATAAAAACAGCGCAATGACACAGCATGTGCACTTAGGCATAATATTTAACAACAGGATGGGGTTTTCTTACTTACTATTTTTACTAGGTAATTATAAATTGTAAAGCCTAAATGTCCAAAGACGTTTCCGCAATACTTAATAATGAACATTTGCTCATTAATTTCACATTAACTTGGCTCACTGGATCCCGACACTTAGTTCAATACGGAATTACGGACTCATTAAACTTTCTGTGCGAAAATACTGCGCTCTTAAACTTATTTAGCTTAACTCGGGAAATTAATGTGACATACTTTTTATTGCTGGTGTTGAGGGCGTTAATTTTGTGATGATAACGAAAATTACCGCAGTATAACCAAAACGGTTCACTTATATTTCCCAAAGCATCATTTTGATTACTAAATATAAAAAAAATATCTTGTCAGTCTAACTAACATAAACTCATTAATTTGTCGTATGTTACATGTAAAGGTTTAAGCTTATACAAAATGACAGTTCATAAAATCATGAACTCGTCTTTCGAATGTAAAATACGTAAACAGAAATAAATTATGTCAACTAAACGAATTGTCAATCAGTTTACCACAATACTATATACGAGTATGATTTATAATCACATGATTGATGTCAGTTCGAAGTTGTGTCCGATGTATCGTGAATCATGTGTAGCCGAGGCGTTAAATCGAGAGAGTAATGCCTAGGTCACACGGTGCGAGTTGGCGTAATTAGATACTGAAGCACTGTGACGGCATAATGCCATTTGAGTATTAGGCCAGCAGCTCGTTGCTATTAAGTTATTATTATACAGGGTGATCAGTGCCAATAGGTCAGTATGTGGAATTCAGTAGGGTATTTACGTTTTTAGGAGCCTAGGCCTCGATTCTGGAAAAGGGCAGAACTGCGATTATATATAAAAACATAGGTAGGTCCTAACCAGGAAACCCAAACTTGCAATTATCCCCTTATATTTTAAAAACAGGGCCAATGCAAATCATTCCTTACCACTTGCCCTATTACAGAAACAAAACGAAGAGATTATTTAAAAAAAAAATAGGTAGGTACTATGATTTTCTGTTAATGATTACAATTCGAATTATTGCGTCACTTTGACAAATTAAGTTACGTGGTCCAGACATCCACTTAGTTGACGATACTTCTCTCGTCTGTCCGGCCGTAATGATCCAACGTGCTACTGAAATGCGAGAACACAATAGGTAGTTTCTATCCATTGGCAGGGTAGTAGCTCGAACCGTGTTGTCTAGGCTTAACAACCTCCATTTGCCAATATGCCAGTACACAGTCAAGTGGCGAAGCGAAGGTAGTTACACACGAAACCAATTGCACGTAGGTATGTACAGTAATTTAACTGTAATTGGCGTTCTATACGATCCACGCTATTTGCATCCTTCTATTAATCTAATTTCATCTTCAATCAAAACTCAATTACTGTACGAGTTTAAATAAATATTATTTCTGATGGAGCGCAACTATATAATAGATTACCAAAAGATGTGCCAGATTCAAAGCCGATAATAGTTTTAAGAAAAGCTCTTCTGTATGACTTACTTATGTGTACCTAACATATAATTTATTTATGACTTCCTATAATTTAATAATTTTCATCTTAATTTAAAGTTAAGTAAACGTTTATTTATTTATATGAGCAACCGATAGTTAGTCAATATGTTATTGAATGTTTGGTTTAACTGGCCCATAGTTCCAACTTAGTTGATGAAAAAAAAGGTCGCAATACTTGGTCTCGCTGCCACAACCTTACCCTATTTATTTTTGTACTTACCTAGACATTACTTGAATGCTACTCTCTCTTACCTACATTTAAGATATATCGCATCTTCAGAACTAAAGTGACATAATTGAGAAATTTTGATTTTCGAGTTAGGGCTCTATCATAATCAATTTATGACTTAAAGTTTGAAAGCTGAAATTTAGAATTAGGTCACTATATTCACTATCGTTCTGAAGGAGCGATATAGTATATCGCTCCTATACATATTATATATTCTCAGTGAGTTTGTAAATATTTTGAGAAATGAAATATCTTAAATCATTTAATATTGGGATTCTAAAACATAAATTCTGAAAAATTTGCATGCTTATTTGCCCAATGATAACCAAATTGACAGCAATATTTTGCTTTCAACATAATCGAGTGTTTCGGAGACCCCTTTATGTCTAGCTGTCTTCATATATTGAACAGATGGCAGATTTCACATTCCTCCGTGAAGATGAAAGCGGGAGCTCTCAAATGTCCTATTACATCATCGATCGGGGAATCATATTTGGACCTCAAAGAGAACGTCAAAGAGCGTCAACAATTTAATATAGAAGTCAATTGCTTCTCATGTTGTGTATCCGAAACTCGACGTTTTCATATGAGCACCTACTTGTACATATAGGTAAGCATATTATAGAGAACAATTGCTTCTGACATTTAATTTTACGCAATCACAGATTCAAATATCTTAATAAGATCAGACCCGCACTCAGAGTAAGTTAATGTCGATTAGGGGTCGATCTTTAGTGAAGATTTTTCTTAAACAAGTTTAAAAACTTGTTTGGTGTTAGCCGCAAACACTGCAGTGCAGTGTTTGTGGTAAATACACAGCATGTGGATCGGGCTTAAAATGTCTGAGTACGGCGGAAAGTTTTAAAAGAATTTACGTTTAATTTAAGAATTTACGGTTCGTATATCGTTAAAATCGGTTAATATAGTGAAATAATGTGAGAGTGAGTGAGAAAGAACTTCAAACCCGAAGGAGGATGTGTGAGCTATTGGAGTGGGGGTTATAAAATGTGATTTAATTCTTACTGTATTTACTTACTAAATAAATATTTTGAATTTTGACTACGACGAAGCAAAGATGCGGAATATGATTTTGGTAGTCTTTACGTCTGTTTGTGTCAGTATTTATCTGATTCCTCTAACTTTCTTCCCTAAACCACACGTTTTCAAAAGTAAGTCGCTTGCTTCGAAAAAGAAGCAACTCGAAAACAACAACGTTTTTTTTTGTGGTTCGGTTGTAATTACTAGTTTTGTCTTGATTAAACCAGCTTTTGCGTGGAATTCATTAAGTCTAGGTTATAAAATGGATATTATAAAGAAAAAAAACCACCTCTTGGTTCATTTTGCACTTCATGTTCCAACAAACCTTAGAAGATTATTTAAAATCTTGCAGAAAAGAGGCCAGAAAAGACGCCGTCAAGTATTTTAGAAGCTATTCTGCACTATTACTCACTCGGTGGGACCTTTGTGTGTGCTACTCAAGTCCCGCCGCGAGCTCAAGGGGCAGCTTATGCCTCAAGACTTGGTGACGCTGCGGTAAGAGATAACTTGAGAGAAATTTGATAATTAATATCAACTGTTTTTAATTTAATGATACACGGTTCATAACGTGTTAGTTTAGTTTACTTTAGTTTTCTTTATTATTCATCAATGTAATGTTACAATATAAATTGCATTGCATGTCAAAAAATACAAAATTACATAAACGGAACATTGACTGCCGTTTGGACTACGTATTGATGAACGTAGAGTCCATGCAATAATTAAGAGCAATATCTTAGTCAAACGGATTCAATTTTTTTTCACGTCTCTATAACTACATATTAGTATGAGCTAGATACAATAACCACAATACAAAACACTTTATTGTTCAACAAACAAAGACAATAATAGAGAAACAGCACAATAAAAAAAACTCTGTCTGATTAGCGATCTCTTCCAGATTAACTTAGAAGAGATTATGTGACCAATATTTATAAAACGCCATGTTGGATTATTTAATGTTTTTTATGCCACGTGTAAAAACTGTCCCTCAATAAAACATGAATAAATTAATAAGACTGCAGATGGCTGTCTGTGTTAAAAAACGGTCAATTGCGATTCGTATCACCACACAGGAGGTATTATTCTAGTATACTTCTTCAGGGTTTCTACTACAGGTAATCATACCAAATTTGACGCTAGTATGTTTGAGCGTTTTGACGAACCAAAAAAAAAATACGTTGAAAACAAACATTTCATGTATTGGACATGTTTCCCCTTTATTATTTCACTTTTTCATTTCATTATATTTACAGATCTTCTGTTTCCCCTTTATTATTTCACTTTTTCATTTCATTATATTTACAGATCTTCTGCTACGGAACCCTAAAATACATTATTACTGGTGCAAACGTGCTATATACATTAAAACTAAGTAAATAGAACCGATTGCCGCCGCGCCAAGTTGTAAGTCGCAGCGCTCGAAAGAACTTCAACTCGTAAAGCGATACATCTCAAAACAAACTGGGTCAAGTGCAACGTTGGCACATGCCAGCGAACAGCAAAACTGCTTTATAATTTATTCAGAACTCCGTAGAGAACATCGCCCGGGAATTATTTAGGAAATGCTCCGGAATACCGATTTTACGATTGTAATTGCTATTTTTTGCAAAAAAAATTAAAAAAACATTCCGTAAGTATTAGATTTATTGTAACCTTATCTTCTGTGGTACGATTAACAGATGACTAACCTTAAATATTGCTTAAATAAACAAACTACTCGTTTGTGAAACTAGTAAAACTAGGTTTTTTTTATTATGCAAAACCCGCAAATGACCTAAGTAAGTATTGACTTTGTTGTATATTATTTAGAGATATAAGTACTTAATAGTGCTCACTTTTATGGGTCAATTTAGACATTAGTAATAATTAGAAAAGTTTACAAAGTATTATTCATAAACGCGTAATAACTGAAGTATGCTTCAAATATGATTTACTATCTTTTATAGTGACATTTGAATTTGACAGAAAGTGACCAAAGCCTTCTTTAGCCAAAGTAGGTTATTTTTGTGAAGTTAATTTATAGCAGGGTAAGTAAATAATTAGATGAATATGTATGAATGCTTATTCTCATTACTTGAATTATGTTGAATTATGTATGGTGTATGAATTATGTCTACCTCACAATTCACAATAGCCACATCCCTGATTCACCTACATTGGTTTTCCGGAGATGCAATCTTATTTAAAACCAGCATTTAAATTTTATTAAATAAAATTTCGTGCCATGGACGAATTAATTCTCAAGTGGACTGGTTTCGAACGGAAGCGCCGAGGTGAGCCGTCTTGACCCGTGTGCGGTGTGCAGTGTGCAACTGGCGTGCACTTTTAATGATACCTACGTCTGTAGAGACAAGATACGGAAGTCGCTAACAATATATCGGCGGTGTCTTTTAGAACGCGTTTGTTGGATTTACCATTATTTTCTGTTGTCGCTTTGATGCCGTGGTTGAATTTGTAGACAACTAAAAAAAGAGACAAGAAAGAACATTCAATTCAATCAAAAGTAAAAAGATTATTTTTTTAATTAACGCTCTTGTTTAGTAGCGTAAAACAGGAACAATATAACGATGGGAAGGAGGTGTTGTTAAACTTTACACATTTTTTTAATGTATAAAATGAAGCAGACGAGCTAGCGATTCACCTAATGGAAAGAGATTATCGCGATCCACAAACACCCGCAAGATAAGTAAGTAAATAAGTATAGATACGTTTTAGCGGGGTAGGTCATTATACTATAGTATACATGGTCTGGCCGTATTGCTACCACCATAAAGGATAAAGAAGGTGGGGTAGGTTCAAACCTACCGCAAAGCAGTAGTGTTCACATCGTTGTGCTCCGGTATAGAGATAAAACCACTGGTGAAAATACTGGAGCCATTCCATTTTAGTCTTAGGATTGCAGTCCTAAGATTTTAGTCTTCGGAATGCAAATGTCTATGGGTCACTGATACAACGTACCATTATCAGCTGACCCGTCTGCTCACGTGTTACTCATGCCATTAAAGTACGTCAATTAAAATAACAAGTGATAATTCAAATCCACTGATGATCCGATAGTTTTACAGAAACATTATGAAACTTTTATCAACATTAGGTACATTATAACAGTTTCGTAATGTTTCTGTAAATATATCGGATCAGGATGAGTGGAAGGGTCGGAAGGGGCCGCCCTAGGCGTACTTTTTCGAATCAAATCGGAGAAATACTGGAAAAGGGCCGAATCTTAAGTACCCCAAAACCGACGTGCGTGCATGACTCGATGTATGAATGTTGAAGAAGCGAAAGAAATTTGTCAAGATCGTAGCAAGTGGAAAGAAGCGGTCTCTGCCTACCCCTCTGGGAAACAGGCGTGATTTAATGTATGTATGTACATTATCACATTGCATTTTTTCAAAGTGGTTGTGGTTATAAGCGTGCCACAATCTAACCAGTATCCTTATATCCGATCCAGATACGGCTGCTGTGGTACGGATGCTCACTAACGTGGAATACTTACGATTCTTATCTTACCTTACTTGTGCTTCGTGCCTCGTTTACAACGAGGTAGTGCTTCACTGCTCCCCTAGTCCACTTGACTAGAAGACGAAGTTTCCTTCAAATTGTTTTTATTGCCTGTGTATATTAGTATTGAGCTACTCTCTAACGAGGTATCTTGAATTTCGTAGTCACTTCAATACAATATCCGAACATTTATCATCGTAAATGAACATTTTAATTCTTTAATTGGGTTGGTCGCACTAAAGAAAAGTATGTACTTATTTAATTATCTATACAAGTATGTCGTTATTATCGGTGCCTAGTACCCATATTACAAGCTTAGAGCTTAGTGTAAGACAATCATCTAATTATCATTTGTACGCCATCTACATGAGATTTTCCCCAGATATTTATAAATTAATTTATTTATTAAGGAACTTCCAGTATGTGTACAACAAATTGCATGCCTCCTTATTTGAGGTACCACCTCATTTTATAAATGTTATTTCGGTCTGAACTCATTTTAACCGTAGTCCTGCTCAACACTAGTACTCTTATCATGGATATCTTTTAAGGGATGAAGGCGTGATGGTATGTATGTATGTAATGCCCGTTTCAAGGTTGAAAGTTTCTTATTTATAATTAATTTTAAAAGTCGAACTGTTCCTTGAATACGTCATTCAAGTCAATTAAGCTAAAATGCAGACCAAAGCCAGATTTATATTTTTAACCATAATAATCTCTCTTTAAAACAATGCATTTTTTTTGGTTTTGCTTTAGTCGATCACGTAAGCTACTGCCTGCTTTACTTGTCCGTCTAGTATCTTCATTTGAACACATCATTTCTTTTCCACGGGTGGCAAACGTATCGGTGGCACGTTTTAGATAGGATAGCATGCTAGCGAATCTACGCGGTGGTATTGGATTTGCGAATGCGTTCACTGGTCTTATCGGATTGTCGTTAATAGGGTGACACATTTAATCAGTCAGCTCTTATAATGCGTTAGGCATGGTTATACGCTTAGAATACCACCTTGTTGGCAAAGCTAAGTAGATTAGGTAGGTATCGTAAATGAAAAAAAATGAGGGGACAATCACACACCAATTGACCATGTCCCAAACTAAGCTTCAGACTTGTACACATGTACTGAATCTTATTCCCTCGTTTTTTGACGTATAAGTTCGTGTTTATAATTACATAGCAACACAGTTCAGTTTACGCTGCGAGAAAGAGACAGAGCTATATAACTGCTTTAGCTCTGTCCTTTACGCTCACCGGGAAATGAACTGCATTGCTATGTCATAATACTCATAATAACCCCCCAGTACCTACAAATAAGCCAATTGAGAAAGCAAGATAACTACGAACTTATCCGTCAAAAACAATGGTAAAGGATTATTCACTACATATCGTACTGCTAGATCAAGACAGTATTAACTCAAAATCATTGTTAGTTTTGTTTCAAGCTCATAGACGTTGTATTAAAGTTGATTTTAAAATACAGTTGTATTTTGAGTTACTACTCTTTTAATCTGGCAGTGCGATATGTACGATGGGTACTAGACAACGATATAAATACTTATACAGAAATATAAGACTGAGAAACCATTAAAGAGTCGGTAGCAAATACTCGCGCTCATCACGCACACATTTCGTAAGTGAAACTGCAAAACCGCGTAAGTAACATTTTAAATAAGGAGAAAAATGCACCTTATTAATAAGCAGGTAAGGTTTATTTTGCTCTATCATAAATTTGTTGGTTACGCGGTTTTGCAGTTTCAAAGACGTTTTGTCCATACCGGGAATCGAACCCGGGACCGCTAGATCCGTAGGCACGGTCCAGGGTCGCTACCAACTAGAATTTAACTTACAAAAAAAGGTTGTTACTTGTACACGTATTTTTAAGTTCGATTCTGTTTTGGAATAGACATGGGCGTCGAATACCCTACACTAGTATCCCCAGGTAGTATGGTATATTATTAGTTACCTTATTAAAAACAATAGTAATTTAGGATACTTTATTGTGCCTAGATCAGGGGTCGGCAACCTGCGGCTCGCGAGCCACATGCGGCTCTTGGATGTGAGGCTGCAGCTCTTTAGTTCCATTCGCAAATATTATTTATTTTATAAAAAAAATCAACAAAATATCAACAAACTTTATGAAAGTATAGAGGCTATTTATAGTTGGCAAGAATTTTTTTTGTGGCTCTTTAAAAACTTCCGACTCAAAAGGTTGCCGACCCCTGGCCTAGATTCATTATAGATTTATATTCTTAATAATAAGAGAGTAGAGACTGCTCGATCCCACAGTCAAACTGTGCAAACGGTTTTGTGGGACATTATGTTCCTATATATAATGTAATTTCATCTTTTTTAATAAATAAATAAATAATAATAATTAAATTTACCTGTCGTTACAGAATTATCACAAAGTTTTTAAAGTAGTTTGGTAGTTAGGTTTTAGTTTAGGTAATTCTGTAGCTCTGCCTACCCCACTCTGGGATTACAGGCGTGAAGGTATGTATGTACCTGGGTATTTAACCTAATTTACTGTGTAAATTCGATGTATACCCACTAAATACCCGAGGTAAATTAGTTACAAACAGTTTTTGGCATTTGGAACTCTAATTGAGAAGCTGAGATTTGGCGGGACGTGTTTCTATTCTTACATTATTTCATGCTTAGACTAGCTTTTCTCTGCGACTTCACGTAGAATTCGTTTACCGTAAAACGGGGCTATTTGGGAACCACGAGGCTATTTGGAACCAAGTAATATAAGTATAAGCTTTTAGTTGATATATTTTTGTCATGGCAATAATAGAACTAAAAACTTAGCCTGTCAACAAATTTTACAGTTCTATCATAGCCATGACAAAAAATATATCAACTAAAAGCTTATGATTACTTAGTTCCAATTAGCCCCGTGATTACCAAATAGCCCCGTTTTACGGTACCGTTATTCGCTCGGAAACTAACGAAATTCCCAAGATGAAAAAGTACATCATTAATATTACTGAATAGTAATATTAAGATAATTACGGAAGCGGGTGTGATTATTCCAAGATCACCGATGGGTTTGTATAAAACTGACCACGAGACATACTGTTTTTGAGAATGCTGCACAGTCAAGATCATTAATATCTATTCAGCCATAGCGTCAAATATATGTGTACACGGATCTTATTGCCAGTGGCATAAAGGGGTATAGATATTTTTGACGTACCTACAAAAATAAAACTTTTGAGTAGTTAAAAATTAACCAAATTTTATTGGTATTCCTCGCATAAAGCATCCTACAATTCTTTACCGCGATGGGAAATTATTTAAATTGCACAATGGACTCGGTCATTCCATAAATTATGCTTGATATACGATACGAACTGATGATTTACATGTTTTTGAAAGGCCAACTGCAATGCAAGATAAATAAAAGTTTCATTGAACAATTTTCAAGTAAGTACTAAAAATATCAATATAAGTGTGATATATTGGTTCGTTTAACTGCAACAGGATAATTTAAAATAAATACAATGACGCTTATGGTTTCCCGGAAAATTTAGCCAGGGATCAATTATAAACAAAAGTGGCAATTTTTTTGCTAACACTCATATGAATGTCTTCCTATGTAATATAAGATACCGCGTTTTTTATAGCTTTGTAGGCACGTTTACGTGTAGGCTTACTGATCGTCTAGATAAGTCGATCCGAGCAACATACATAACATTCATACATTGCAAATTATTGATTTATATTATTTATTGTAATACATTATTTCCACAAAATTAAAATAGTGTACAAAAGGCGAACTTAATGTTACAAGCATTCTCTTATAGTCAACCTTAAGGTGAAACAGAAATCAATAAGTAGGTATAGGTGCAATAAAATGACAATAATATCCCTTTATCTAAAATTGGAAAAATGTTATACTATTATTTGATTTTATTATTCTACAATATAGTATAAATAAACGTACATACATATTTATTAAATAAATATATACAAATGATATTAAAATAGAGAGAGACGCAGGGCAAAACTCACGAAGCTGTTCCTTAAAACCATACATATTTATTAGGAGCTTGTTGTACTCGTATGCGCAAAGGTAAAGCATTCCAGAATCAACCTAATGACATTAATCAACCTGAAAATAAAATGCGATGAGATGGACGTATGACACAGTTGACTTTAAAATTAACATTCCTTTATGGATGAATTTGGTCATTTATTTGGATTTTTTTAATTAAACATACATTTTCTCTTTGAATTTTTCATTCATTGTATTTTTTTTGGTACTAGACCCTTTAAATAATAATGGATGCTGAAGTTCAGAAATACCTACAAAATTCAGATGTTTAAATCTTCATACGGCTAAGATATGAGCTAGAACAATTGAAGTTGAAATCATTCATATTTCAGCGCAAATTGGCTACTTGACAGTTTTCAGAAAAGTATTTTAAAATGTGCGTTTGCTTATTTTATACATCTCACATTATTTTATTTCTAGAAAAAAGTGTTAATTACTAGAAAAAACACGTTTATAACGAAATTAATTTGAAATACGCGCGTAAACGGTAGGTCACGTGACTTTTGTCGTTGGTGACGTCACTACACATAAAACAACGAACCGAATTATTATAAAGCCAACTTAAGCGAAAGGATAAAGTTTTAAAAATATATTTTGTGAAAATGTCTAATTATAAGACGTGTGCCGTACCAATGTGTAGAAGTACGACGATCAAAACTCCTGAAAAATTATTTATACACGTTCCTAAAAATCCTCAACATCGAAAGAAGTGGTTGCAGTTGGCACGTCGAGATTCGAAGTTAACATCTGTCCACTTTTGGCAGATTTGCACTATCTGCCTTTAAATATCCCGCCTCCATTTATAGTTAGGGAGGCGAATAGGGGAATTTTCGGTAATACTCGAGCGTGGCAGTTTAAGATATGAGAGATACCTTAGACCTAATAGAACAACCTTGTAAAGTATTTAGCTCTATATTATTATGTAGTGACGCGCGCCTAGGATAGACGATCAGATTAGTAAAAAAAAAACGAGTCTGAAATACTCGAGCGCGTCAGATATTGATATAGGGGGTTGATTTTAGTGTTTTAAGACTAAATTTAACTAATCTGACGATAAGTCCTTGACGCCGCCGAGTTTTAGGGTCGCGAACTTGTAAAAAAAAACGTTAATCCGGCATTCTCGAGCGCGTTATTTTTTTTTTTGAAAAATATAATCTAAAACTTACTAAAAATACAAAATCTGCCGGTTTCCGCATGACCGGAAGTGTGGAAGAGCCATTTCGTCTTCCGAAAAACGCGTTGCGGCATATAAGTCGCGAACGATACATTTTACAAAAAAAAAGTTTAAATAAACAAAAAAGGTAATGTATCTATCGCTTTATTGTCATTCTTAAATTCCCCGTTTTATCAAGGAGAAAGAAAGGAAAAAAAGAAACCAAAAAACCTTTTTCGGTCAGATTAAGAGAACCCACCAACATTTTTGTCAGATTAAGAAAATATGCTTTCAGGATACCGAGATAAACCTCCCCTATGAAAACCTGACGCGCTCGAGTATTTCAAAAAAACTTTTTATTTTTGCATTTTCAAAAATTCATCGTAACTTATCGTCACGCCGAAATCGTCAGTTTTTTTAAAGGGAGCTTCCTTGGGGCCTACTTAACACCCCTTCCGAAAATCTGACGCGCTCGAGTAATTTTTATTTTTTTGCATTTTTGACTACTTTATATGCCTACCCCCACCACGCAAACCGGCAGATTAGTATACCGTTGGTATCAGAGGCACTTGGGGCATACGTAGTATGAATATCTGACGCGCTCGAGAATGCCCAAGTAACTGTTTTTTTTTAACATTTTTGAAAAACCGTACACGCCAAACCTACCGCTAAAATGGTTTTTACCATACGAGCTTTTCTTTTCGAAATTAATTTATCTTTCGATTTTGATAGGTCTCGACGGCGCCGTTGAATTACGCCATTTAGCTACCTCGCCTCGCTAACTATTAGTGCAACTTCTCACGAATACAATTATTATGGTAAGCTTTCGAGTCGTTTATTTTGACTAAGGAGATGTTTGACAACTTTGTATTTAGGCTGCAGTGACGTCACACGTAAATCAGTCATGGCCGCTTGCGTTTGGGTTCATTGGAGCCACAGGTAAAAAACGACGACGTTATTTTCCAAAAATAAAGTACTTATCATATTTTTTATTGCAAATAAAAATATGTGCAGTAATTTTTTTTGTGTCAACTACCATATTCAACACTTTTTATATTTAATTGTTACAACTGTCAAGTAGCCAATTATCTCATACGTTCCTAGTTCACAAGTGCACGGATCGAACTATCCCAAGATCTCAAGTATGTGCAAGAACTAAGGCCTTTAACGAGCGGAAACTCAGTGAACTGCCTCTCAAGGTGAACTTACTTGTAATGCAGCTTTCATCTCCGCTAAGATGTTTTTTCATCGGCTCCATTATTAAAGGCTTGCTCTTAAGGAAGTCAATAGATAAAATAAAATCCCGGTTCCGTAAAAAAAAACGAACTTACCCGTAAAAGGATGCTTTAAGGAAATCCATTAAACTCCGGGTTTCCTTACAAGCTTAAAGGGTTAGTTACTTTACCAGAATACTTTTAGAGTTACTTTAACCCGTAAGTCGAAAAGTAGGATCTTAGAACCGTAGTTTATAAGTTTGTGGTCGAACAAGTGCTGTGGCACGAACCCTTTGAGTAGGTACCTACACACATCATAAATGTCCAGTACTTAGTCTATTTAATGTTATGTTGATACTGCCATATACGAATTATCAAATCGATTGAAGTGACAAGGTACCTACTAAAGTGTATACATATTTATGAACTCGACAGTACAAACTCTGCTAACGTTTCTGTTTTCTACATGATGTTTTTTTATCTGTGGACAACAAAAATGGAATTTAATGGTTGATGTCTCAAACCATTCACTCAATATTTAATTTATTTAAGTTAGTGATATTGTAAAAACCAATCACCTCTGGATACATGGACATTCTACATTAATTATTGAACTGAAGTAGATACGTCAAGTGCCATCGCTTTGGCGGGAAATTTGACAGATATTACTTACTAACAATTTTTACCCGACTGCGTCAGAAGGACTGCGTCAGAAGGAGGGTTATGTTTTTCGAGCGTATGTATGTATGTATGTATGTATGTATGTATGTATGTATGTATGTATGTATGTATGTATGTATGTATGTATGTATGTATGTATGTATGTATGTATGTATGTATGTCTATTTCTGGGCACGCTCTGCAGCCTAAACGGCTTGACCGATTTTAACATACTAGGTGTCATTCGATTCGTCTTAATTGCCAAAGTGACATAGGGTATATAATATTTCAAAATGGCGTCTGCAAAAACAAAGAGGGGGTTTTTAAAAAAAAAATTTGCTTATTATAGCAATATGGGTCTCAAATGAAAGCTAGTAAATAGCCCATTCCAAATATATATACATTATAATACTTTAATGCTACCATTTAGACAGGGAAATCAAAAAGGACGTTAATTGTTAAGTAATAAATATTTCTTGTTGAGCAGTAAACGCCTACAATATAAACCATTAAGAAAGTAGTGTAATAATTAATAATTCACGAATACCTACTACATACTTGATTAATGCACATTGATGTTATAGTATAAATTGCTGGCTAATACCTACCTAATGCGCCATCCTGCCTACGCATGGACAGTTTATTTAAGTAAAGATACACGGAATAGGTAACCTCAATGTAGGTGCTTAGTCTAGTACCCAGGTACACGTATGACGTACTGACCGTTGAGGAACTAAATTGTTAGAGATTAAGAGAAGTTTAGTTGATTTATACCTACTTCAATTTCTCGGCCTAAGTAGGTATCTACAATCTGTTCGATCGGCCTCCATTTAACCAAATGAACTAATCTTACGTTACTACTGGGGATCGATTTTTGAATGCACGATGCTTCTTTTGCTAAAAGGAGAGTTCCGCTTGTAATTTGTTACTTATAGCTTCGTGACATTAAAAAATCGAGCTGCAGAGCTCATTTAACGTTTGGTTATATTATAAAACCACTATTTTATTAATAAAAACTAAAAAATGTGAAATAAACTAAATTATTTAAATAAAAACAAAAAACCCGACTGCAGTAAAAAAAACAACTGTAAAGCGAGAAACAAGCTATATAATCGATAGGTAAATACTTATAATGTACCATGCAATGATTTTTTGTTTGATACCTCGTTAACAAGTAATGCAATTTATACCAATATATATACAACTTGAATAGTGGAAAAGGTATTGCAGGCGGGGACAAGCAATGAATTATAAAATGTACTTAAGTATTTTCTTGAAACAAAAAACATTTGGATTAATAGCTTGTCCCCGCCTGGAAAACCTTTTCCACTATTCAAGTTGTATATATATTGGTATAAATTGCATTACTTGTTAACGAGGTATCAAACAAAAAATCATTGCATGGTACATTATAAGTATTTACCTATCGATTATATGGCTTGTTTCTCGCTTTACAGTTGTTTTTTTTACTGCAGTCGGTTTTTTTGTTTTTATTTATTTACCAATAATTTGTTCACTGTCATTAAATTTACTATCTTTTGAAAAAAAATGTAAACTCATAGACTAAACAATTAGTAGGGTGACAATTAATTTCAATTAAAAGTTATTTGCAAAATAAAAAAAAAATACATAAAAAAATAAGTTTTGTTTCATGTAACTGCGATTTAAACGTGATCGCCATTAATAAATGAATTAGAAAAATTGGTTCCTGATCACCAAAAAAAATCACAGTTTTTAGACTCGAAATGTATGAAGTAGACAGTCTTCAGCTTAGCTATATAATATACGTCAATCCTATGTTTATTAATGGAAAATTATCGCGAAACACATAATATTGCAGATTGGTAACTATCCTATCTCACATAGAATATCGTATATCGTAGTCGTTACTTGAATCGATCGATATGTCTGTTGGTTGAAAGGTGACCACCATTATCTCCGTGTATGTGGATAGCGCAAGTGATGTAACATGAGCCCCATTTGTCACTTACTAAGCCCGTTAGCAACCATCATCCTATTGTTACCCGCAAGATGTTAATTCAATGCATGCACGAATAATTCGTACTTGAATGCTAATTCTCATAAAGTCGGAACATTTAGCACAAGCATAGACCGCAGAGACTAACTATTAAAATAATAAATGAGCGTCCATTTTGAGGATCTAATTCCCTTGAGGTTTTCTATGAGTTTTAATAAGGGTTTACGTAAAGTTGTCGTGCGAATTTGTCATACATTTATTTAAAGTTATTTTTTACCCGCTTTATCTACCAGAAAAATGTTTCACGTATTATTTAACGTTGTTAATTTTCTTACCTATTTCAGCTTTAATAATAAATAATACCTCAAATCACTGAACACACAGATAATTGCGAGGCAACGTTTGATTCCCGTAGCTGTAAAAAAATCATACAAAATTTAGCTCCGGGCGATTACGTTTTTCAACCCCTAAATCAGGTCCGATTTTCACGAGTTTTAAATATATTGTAGCTGTTATGATTATCTAGTTAACGCTACAATTTTTTTCGTTTCCGTTGTTTATTCTTTTTATTTGAAAACGCAAAGGCTTACTTTTTCATAAATATCTACAACATATTCAAAAATCGTAAAAATTGGACTAGATTGAAGGGAGAGAGAGATACGTTATCCCATTTTGTATGTTTTTTTTAACTTAGAAATAGATCCCCTAGATCCTATTAATAGGTAAAAAACAGATTTTCTGTAACATGGGTTTTAGTTTTAGCTATCTCGTAGGTATTTGTATAACATGTCGTCATGATCATAGAACAATGACGGATCTGCAAATTGCCAACTTTACAGTTCGGCAGTTTAAAGAATTAAGACAGTATGTGTAATGCCAATCTGATTTATTTATGGCGTTTAGGTAGGTACATAACTTATTTCTTTACAATAATCTTATTTATTAATTAAGGTTTGCCAACAGGTAAGATACTATAAAACTTACAAATTAATTATACAATCTCGCTTATATTGATTGAGTATCCACCCAATTACAGGCAAACTCAACATGCATTATATTTAACGCTTATTATCTCGAAGTTAAACATTCCAGTAGCTACTATGTTATTTACTAAACATTGAATATAGTAAGCTAATTTGAAAAGTGAAATGCAATACAAATTCTTAACAAGTACAAAATGAAGAAACGATTCCGCAATCAGCACCTAAATTAGAAATTAACCTTGAGTTTGTATAAATATGTTTTAAACTTATATATTGACATGTTTAATATATCAACCCTTTTATCTTTAAACAACGTATTATGTTCTTTATAATTATCTTTATTTTATATCATACAAAGTAGACGCTTCTTTTCATTTTATATTTCTGGATAAGTGAAATTTAATAAAACACAGTATTATGACTTTACCCAATCTGAAAAAAAAACACAAGGAATTTTATTTAATATTTAACAAGACATCAAAATAACATTCACGCTAAGTAAACTAACGTTATTTCGTCGCGGACATGAAATTATGGGCACCCGTAAATTTCCGCTACGTTTTAGCATGTACCGTGGAATTACTTCTAACAAGCGAGCCACGTCCAGCCGGCAGGCGAGGTGTTAAACGTAATAATTCCTCTCCTGCTCGAGGTCAGGCACCTCGTAACACTGGAAGTGTTTATTATTTGCCGCTTTATTAAATTATCTTTTCTTATATGCTTTGCCGTGTGCTTGCCGGGTTAGAATAGTGCCACTCCATGTCTTCCCGTGGATGTCGTAAGAGGCGACTAAGGGAATAAAGGCTTGTAGTACTGTTAGGCGATGGGCTTGCAACCTGTCACAAATATACACTGTTAAACAACTTAGCCTAATTGTGCAAATTGTGGTTACAGAGCTATCAACAAGTTTTTAGAGTTGGTAATTCTGTAGCTCTGCCTACCCCACTCTGGGAATGAAGGCGTGAAGGAATGTATGTATGTATATGCTGGAGATAAATATGGTGCACAAGTTAGTAGATAGGGTGACAATCAAGACTCGTGCAAGAGGGATTACCTAGGTATATACGTACTGCTAATATTGTGTTTGCAGATGTGGAAGAAGAGAGAGAATACCTTTGCCCATTATGATTCTGTGTAAAAAGTAATGTCTGATTTACATTGGTCCAACAAAAGCATGCCAGTATTTGACAGGTTTGTTTTCACGTTTGACGACGTAATATACTTCTACTGGAATGCTTTTGCTGGACTTATGTAAATCAGCCATAACTTCTAGTCCAAAATGTGCTTAGTTACGTACATTGCTATTGGTTTACCTAGCAATAGTAGTATTAAGTCCTTGCCAGTTAATAAATATTTAAGTTAGACTAGCCATCTCAAAACTATAAAAAAAATTGGATTGCGATATTTTAAATTTAGCATGGATAACAACAATGAAGTTTTTTTTCCGTGCCAATATTTATTATCAGATACATGACATAAATTAAAATGCTTCTTATGGACACTGTGATCATAGCAGGCGATTAACACTAATATAAATTAAATGTTGAGTCCAGTTATAAAGTTTCAAACAAAATATCCAATACAGTTTTAACAACGATTATACAAATTGGCGTAGTTAACGTGAAATGTTACTTTACCTCAGCGTAACGTAAAACTCCCTAACGATTTACATTTTAAAAGCGACCAATTAAATACGTGTTTAAACGCAAATACAGCACGCTTGGAGGTCTCGAATAGTTAAGTTGCGTCTAGCAGTTTTAAGTCCTCGGCGTACCTATGTGAAGCTGAAATGTCGCTAGCAATTGTGCATGTACTCGTTGATATTCTGCGGAACTTGGGAAGTCATAGTCTAGTGTTAATTGTGTACGCGTACATCTCGCTCGGTAAATATAACAGTCTTGTAAATGTCAACGAACTGTTGTTTTGAAATTGTGTTCTGTGTGGATTTTAGCCGATAATGAAGTGAATGACATTGGGTTTGACTCGTAAAAACGACGCTGTGGGTGATAATTTAGGCGGTCGGTTGTCGGGAGAGTAAGATCAAAGACCGTGTATTTAAATAGGCAGTAATCGTGTTGGATGCGTGGAGATATTTCAATATGAAGGGACTCCTTTTCTGTAGGTTATTTACATTTATTTTATCTACGTGTCAAAAGAAACTTTAAATATAATATTCTGAGTGTTTAGTATCTTCCGTAGTCCATACTGCAAGACGATTATTGTGTCGTATGGCTTGTCTGTTTTTATTTTAACCACTGCAAATATGAGGTACATATATACCGCGAGCTTTTCCTTGTGGTAAATAACATCCGTGTTTTTCATATGTTTATACCCTCGGGGATGGTAAAATTTTCTTGTATTACATCCTCAGTCAATTTCCGACTATCCACTTATGTTTGCACAGCGATAATTAGATGATGTCAATCCGTAGCTCCACTTTGGTGTAACAACAGGACAAGTAAAAAGACTTTAGCATTTAAAAATAGTTCTAACATTACCATCTACTCACTCACTCTTCATATAAAAGTCTCCAACTATAACGTAGGCGAGTGAAATGCGCATTTTGCCTTAGAAATATAAGTGCCCACTCCATCCGTCTTACATAAGGCGCGTAAACCACTCATTCTGTACCTGCACTAAGAACTTTTATTTTTCTGGGAAATTTCACTGTTGTATTAAAGAAATGATTTTTTCTTAAACATTTTTGCAAATGTAAAAAGTTTTCTTTCAAGATGTTTTACATTTCACTCAATCAGGCGTTTATGATGAATCGCAGAGGTTCGCGCCTGGAGTCTGATTATTATGAAAATGATTTAATACGTAGATACCTAGAGACAAAGAGTATTAAAACGTGATATTTAAAGAAAATTTAGATATGCACTGTAGGTAGATACTAATATTATTTTTATGATGCTTTAAAATGCTTAGCATAACACTAGCAAAAATTAAATACCTATTAAAGTGCGTGTACATACACCAAAGGAACTAGGTAAATACCTAGTTGAGGCATGTGGTTTAGACGCTTATTAAAGGCCATGGAGATGACAAACGAGCATACAAGCGACCTGATTAGACGTGATGAGCAGAGGTCGGAATAGGCAGTGCCTATTTGCCTAAACTTCGCGGGAGGATGTAACTAAGAGTGGTTACAACCACCGAAAATAATGTTTTTTTATTATTGAATGCGGGATTTCCGGGTGTTTAAGAATACATAAATGTGGAAATTCATACTAAAACTCAATATCACATGTTAAAATTTTACATTTTTAATGTAAATAAACTAACAAAGTATTTCGTATTAAATAATATTAATAGTAGTAATAATGATTGTAATTATCATATTGATGATTCAGATTGAAAGTTGTTTTTGTTATTGATGATCATGAAAAATGGTATACAATAAATGTTATTAACATGTGATATTGAGTTTTAGTATAAATTTCCACATTTATGTATTATTAAAAAATACCTGGAAATCCTGCATTCAATAAAAATAAATCATTATTTTTGGTGGCTGTAACCACTCTTAGTTACGTCCTCCCGCGAAGTTTAGGCCAATAGGCACTGCCTATTCCGACCTCTGGTGATGAGACTGGATGAATTCCTTTTTCCCTTAGATTTTTCCAGACTCGTTAACATCATGCATCGGGAAAACTAATCGATAGTTAGTTAACGAGCTTCGAGTTTTGGTTATTATTTGCTAGAGGCAAAAAGAAAGAAAAAATATACGAAATATTTTTCGTACCTTTTGCGTCCAAAGCGTTCTTACTCTTTACCTAACTTTACTTTTATATTACTCATTTAAGCCAATCCATCTTACTTTAATAAATTTAAAAGCAGACGGAGTGGCTATTAGGCATGTTAGTGATTTTTGCTTTTGACTCTAAAAGTCAAACTCCAGACGAATTACACGACCTAAAATATTCAGTGTAAATTAATTCAGCCAACGTATTTGCTGAGTGCCAAATTCGTTTGGTATGTTGCCACAGAGCATCCAACCCATTTAGATATTACTACTGCGGGGGCAATCGAATTAGGGAAATGCAAAACTAAAGCGAATGCTGACAGATAACTCAAAAAATACTGGTTGCTCCGTCAATAGACTGGCCCGGAACGGATGGAAACCCGATTCCATTTAATTTAGGTAAGTATCGCGTTGTTGAAAAAACCGGTCAAGTGCGAGTCGGACTCGCGCACCGAGGGTTCCGCACAAGTCCGTAGGTACATATATAATAGTTCAGCTGGTCTAATTAAATATCATATTTAGTCCATATTTGTAAGTGGTGAATGAAAAAATAACGAATATTATCGCATTGTACATCAAAATTGGAAAAAACATTGTCTATGATAGTGTTCGTTTGGGTTGTGCTGTTGTGCAGAAGAAAAATATAATGAAATAGCATTTTGGGGATTGGTTTTAAAATCTATGTTAAAACGGCTCCCTATGTCTTCCCATAACGTTAGTAATCCTTATTTCACTTGCCATAATGTTTGTGGTAATTATAATTGTTTATCCTAATGATTACTTGACATAATTTTTATCGACATATTTTCTCTTGAAAAAATATTTTTGTTCCTAATAATCGTTTGGCCTAATGATTAACTACGGCTTTTTAATTTTGACAGTAATGTTTCGAATCCTAATTTCACTTGCCGTAACGTTCTTGCTTCTAATTATCAATATGCGTTACGCATCCTGTGGCAGTGTCGACGGGGCTCCCTAGGAGCCCCTATTCCGCGTAGTTTGGCGCTACGCGCCTGGACACAACTCTAACCTAACCTAAACCTGTTTTTTTTATTGACCGCCTGCGTTTGTTTACAGCGGGCGAGGGCTGCCCTCCCTTTGCGCCTCCGGCTTTTGACTTAATTTATTAGGTGTCACAATATTCAAAACTAACAAAATTAGGAAATTAAAGATTATAGCGAACACAATTATGACTAAAATGTTTTAGGACTATCGATATATAATGGGAATTAAGCATTATGGGTACTGAACATTATGGCTGACATCGATTGTAGTTACATGCGCGTTTGCTATGTTTGCCTTTTTTGTGTTGATATAGATTGGGCTAGTTATGAAACACCGTGATATTTTGGTTATTTAATTAAAATTTACAAATTTCAGACTTTTTCCTATACTTGTAGTATGAGACGGTGCTACTTGCGAAATTTCATAGTTCTAGGTCATCGGGAAATACCCTATACATTTTGATTCCCTCGACAGTGTCGAAATACACGTTTTTTGCGGCATAAACGGCCGTATCTTTTTTTTACGTTAACGTAGGAGCTTGATTTTTTCACAGTTTCACGGGGCTGTAGACCGGAGTATATGGTTTTAATTTCAACTCGATACCTCCTCGCGTTCCCGTGATAAAGGGTCTTGACAGACAGACAGACGGACAACAAAGTGATCCTATAAGGGTTCCGTTTTTTCCTTTTGAGGTACGGAACCCTAAAAATATTCTGAAATGTGTTACGATATCCGTGACCCGTATGAAATAGTGTTAAATCTTCTAGTTTCTTTTTTTTTATGTGTTTTTATACTAGTTATTCGTATTTAAAGGATATACCTTTTATTTTTAGTAATATGAAGCACAAATCGTGAACTTCCCGATTATTTTGAGGCAAAAATTAGTAGCAATTATTTTTGGTATGAGGTTTGTTTTTTTTTTGCAATTTTATTTAATATCCTTAAAACTGCATCAAAGAACCGTGCAAAAGGGAGCTCTTGCGCAATAAGCTTTAGAATATTATAAAACTTGGGGAAATTTTGTATATAGTAAGCAAGTAGCTATTTATATATTGTCATAAACATTTTTTAAATTAATCGTCAAAAAATTACCTTTTTCAAGCAGTATTTTACGTGAACCGTAGCATTTCTAAAACGAATCGCGTTCACTTTAATTTATCTCACAAAGCTTTAGATTAGAGCTAATACGACACGGATAATATTTTGCATTTATTTATTCGCTCCTATTTCTTCGTCAAATCGCTACTTGGAGGTTTTCAAACAAATAAATACTAAAATGAACCGTTCCGACTGCAGCGAGCTAGGCCACCGTAAACGCCTGCCATTCGACAATCGTCCACGTTTTCGGTACATTGCACTGTGGTTCAGCGTGTATGGAGAGAGTGTCATAAGTCGATTTGTCCAAAACTTCCAACATTATTGGGAAGAAATGCATATATTGTTGTTAATTATGAATTTATTTGATAAAATAAAGGACTTACAATTAATTTTATGTGTATATATTATTGAATAATAATTAAAAAAAAACAATTAAAAACGTTTCAAAATTCACTATATTTCAATACTGTATAATTAACACTTATAAATAGTAAGTAACATGTTTTCACTTAAAAATATAATAAACAATACCTTAATACTATTTAATTTAAAAAAAAACAACTTATATTGAACGCAAACATATTTACTAAGTTTTTTCGTTATGTGCAATTCATGCAGTAGAATGAACCGCACGTAAAGAGTTGTTATCTTAAAAATACTATAATTAAACTATCTAACACTCATTGGTGAAACTTTAATGAGCTTAGCAATAATGTAATAAACTAATGACAGATTTAGATGAAACACTTTTTTTTCCTAGGAAGCTTTCTAAGACCCGTAACTAGTGGGTCAGAATTTAATAAAAGTCGATTTTAAACATCGGTATTCGTCGCAACACGTGACATTTTTCTAGTATTGTTGAGCCGAAACGCTTTTTTATTTTTATTTGTAGCTTCGGCAGCTTCTTCTGATAGTTCTCCTATGGATACCATCATGTGATCGAACTGATCGATTACTTCAGACCCATGAATCAGAACTTTGTGAATGGACGCTGGCAAATTGTACCACGGATATTCCTCAACAAGCTGTCGAGCCGTGTCTAAAGCAAACGATTTAAATCTCTCAGAATTAATTTTGTAACCGGAATTGAGACAGTTAAGAATTGTACCACAACTATCAATAAGCTCTTGCTTAATTCCTGTAATTTCAGCAGAAATGGCAGAGTTAGCAAAAAACCTACGTGCTGTATTCCCATCATTCGAGTTGCCGCTTCCTCCGCTACGCGGCTTGTCCACTATCAGACCTAATTTTTTTTTTTAATTCTTTTTAAAATAATCTTCTTCGTTCTTAGATAATTGTTTTGTCTCTTTTGCAAATTGGAAGCGAATAGGGCGACAGTACCTAGTTGATGATGGGCGAGGATTCTTCCATAATATTGTTTCTTCTCCTGTTGTTGCAACTATGACGAATAAACTTCCATCTTCTAAATTGGGTCATCGGAAAAGCACTGGTTATACTCACTGTGTCCGGTACTACCGTCAAAACCCCACTTACCAACTAACATAACATCACCTATGGTCTCGGGATCGATACTTGATAACAGTATATTTTGAGAATCCAGTATTCTTTTAACCGTGTGGTTCAACAAATTTTGTAACTCTACTTCGGCACTTTTTTCAGTAATAGTTAATTTTTCAGGGTAACACTGTTTCTTGGCTTTTAAAACCTTATGATACGAAGGCAAAACTGGATATTGTTTACTATTAATGAACTCTTTAATTAAAAGGTATTGGTGTTTTGTTAATTTTGCTTCTGTGATTAGCGATAGGATCTCACTTGGATTCACTTCACATTTATGACTATCATTTGGCCCACAACTCGAGGTTGACGAAGTATTTATCAAAGCATTGACGGCCGAGTTATCAATTTTTGAGAGGTCCACTAATCTCCTTCGCTGAGTTCGTTTACTGCAAGACTCAAAATCTTTCTTCGGTCGACCGAGATTTGATGTCATTTCTTGACCAGTAAACTAATTTTCTCTCGCAGATACCGACTCATTCTTTGCTATATCTATAGTTTCAAGGACATTTAACCATTTTTCATGTTTTCTGACTAGTTCATATTTATTACTTTCTGCTTTTTTCCAGTAATCTGCGATCCTTTGGATTATGCCATTAACGCGTTTACTTAGAACTTCGATTTCAACGTTTTCAGCTTCCGGGACCATTTCCAAAACTCGATATTTTTCCACCTGTGATCCTTTAGCAAGATGCCATAGTTCAAATATGTGCATTCTTGTAAACTGAACTTGCAAAAAAGAACCTGTTAGAAAGAAAACAAAATACATTAGAAATTGACAAATATCGTAGCATCTTCTACGAACAGCGTAGAGGACGAATTAATAAAACATCTAGCAAAATCTAGCAGAAGATGACTATTGGCACAATAACTAGACTTTTATATGCTTTTTAAACAATCAAAATTATTAATGGTACAGCATGGCGTCATTGATAAAACTCAATGGTAATACACAAACAATTTAAATATTTTTATAAAATTAGGTGTCTCGTAGCTCTCAAATAAATATAAAATGTATAGTAAAAATAGCTAGTAAAAATATTATTATTAAAACACATACCTTTGTCATTAATTTCTATGATGATTCAATAGAGTTTATCACAACAAGTTTTTAGAAATCCGTCAACAAACAACTTTCACTTTAATGATCTATTGATAAGACTAATTACGCGGTTTAAGTGTGTTCACTTCGGAGGTCTGAAAAACAATGATCCCGACTGATTACTTCAAAACTATTTATAGTTTTAAGTAGGCTGGTAATGAATGTGTTATCAGAGAAGTACAAATCATAGCTAGGCTATTGTTGATTATTTGGACTTATGACCTATGAGCGGGACCATAGTGCATTGCATCTGCTTCCAACTCCGCCAAGCAGAACTAAACGTAGTCAGTGCTCTCAAAGACCACCATATCTTGATGAGAATTCTGGCAGAGCGGTCGGTTGTCCGAGATCAAGATATGGTGGTTATATTTCGAATAAATCCTAGTTTGCTACTTTGGTCGTCGAAAAGATCAATGAAGCCGTTTATGATACGATATTCAAGTACCGACGTTTTGAAGGTAATATTAAATTTAAATTGGTAACGTAGCAAAACTGTTTTGACTTAATATTGCAAAAATTTGAATTGGGAAAGTTCATATACTGTAAGATGGTCTATTCGCAATAAAAAATGTTTTTGTCGAAATTAATAAAATAAAAAAATTACATACATACATACATACCTTCACGCCTGTAATCCCAGAGTGGGCTAGGCAGAGCTACAGAATTACCTACAACTACAAAAACAAAAAAATACAACAAATAAAAAAAATGTTAGTAGGAAATCAAAATTGGTTTAGTAATACAACAGTAGTAGGTATTAAACGTACGAGTACCGAGTCATTTAAATTGATCTATTCCCAAACCGACATGAACTTTTTTAAATTTAAATGTGAAGCTTTCATAATTGATTCCGAATGTTGTGTTAATATTAACTTATTTTTAACAACTTTGTACATTCATTTTTTAATTCACGTGCCTTATTGCAGTTAGGCTATCTGTCTATTTATTAAATAATTCCTTTAATTCATGAAAGTAGGTAAAATATTAAGTAATTTCTCGTAATGTTCAGATGATGAACGCTTTCATAAAATAAAATAAAATAGAATTAATATGTGATATACAAAATAAATCTTGTCATTTAATTTTTCAAATTCGATCTAACCTAACTAACAAACTTACGAAACTGCATAGAAATATGCAAATTATTTAATCAAATCCCAAAGTAGCGCGGCGCGTTAAAAGTAAAAATACGAAAAGTTGCGCTGAAAGTTAGTTCGGGTAACGATCCGTAGCACGCGGTCGGTTGCCATGGCGACGGGCGCCCCGCCCGCCCCGCGGTGTTGCCAGGTGCATTTCTCGAATAATCTTGGAGAATTCGAGGTATGTCAGGTGAACAGTGTACCTAGAAATATTGCGTTTTGCAGACGTTAACTAATAGCAGAATACAATTAAAGATAGAATTAATCATTCATCAATCTTATAGGTATTCGATCGTGCGCTCTATATATTTTTGCAATGTTACTAAACAAAAACAATGCCAAGTGAGGGAGGGCTGGGTTGATAATCCTGCCTATGTAAATAGTTCGTTCATCACGGGAATAAAGTCTCGGAGGTTTTTTCGTTTTATGAGGAATATTTCGTTTTAGTTAATCGGAAATCTCTATCTTTGTTTTTTCGTGATGTAACTACAAATAAACTGTTTTCGGATTTTTCCATTTATGTAATTTCGTGTATAGGTCAACGGGAGGTACCTTATGTTATGTGTACCTTAGTGTAAATTTGATACGTCCACGAGTTCCTGAGGAAAAGAGACTTGACAGACAGAGAGACAACGAAGTGATCATATTATAAGGGTACAAACTCTAAAAAAATATTTGAAGATCGGTGTTTCCTTATAGGAGCCACGATGCCAAATACAGACATATAGAAACACACTTTAAACTTGTAGCTCCCCACACTTAAGTTTTGGGGGTTACAATGAAACCGATCCTAAAATTTAGATTTAATAAAAAAAATAAGCAGGCAACCCGGTGGTACCTGAAATGGATTTCCATTGCACCATAACAGTAAATATTCGGCCCCCGTCAATACGGTGACGCACACAACCCACATCCAGTGGACTATATTCCGTGACTTTAAGGTTTAAATTCAAATGGGGAAATGAAATTTGAGTTGCTCATTGTACGAGTTTTGAATAGGACCCGCGGAAAATGAAAGCGTCGTTAAATAACTTGGCAAGTGACAACTTCTTTGTGAACGGGAAATTTGCTTTTGACGGGGTATAGATGGAAAACCTGTTTTGGATGTGGCTTTCAACTAGATAATACAGGGTGTCCCGCATTAAATGATTTGTTAGTGAAAGGGTTATTTTAGTTTTGTTCTTGATTTATGTATAATATACCTTATTATAAAAGTTACATACCTACCAATTGATGGACCTGCGTTGTCTTATCTAGTAAAGGTCGATGTGAAATATACAATGCCCTTTAGTTTCAGTTAGTTTTTAAATCAACGAAGAATTGCGGGATTCGGTAAACGAATTTTACTAGGTAGTACTTACAAAGTTGCAAGTAACCTCTAGTGAAATCTAGTATTATTAAAAATGAAATTGTGTCCATCTGTTTGTTTATTATGCTTTCATGGATAAATTGCTTAACCCTTTCCGATGATTTGGTATGAGGATAGCTCGAGTCCCAGAAATGTTGAAGGATACTTTTGATCCCAAAAAATGTAATAGTTCAAACTCAAACTCACAACAGTTCCCGAGGGAATAGCGATAACGAACTTCTTTAGGGACGGAGTCAGGCAACAGCTAATATATTATAATTTTACAAACATCCTTTAATTAAATAAAATATAAAGTCAAATTGGAAATTAATTTCGACACAACATCTGATTATTAATTAATAGCCTTGGTGCCATGATAATTAAATTCCTTCACTTTTTAATTAAAACTTTTCCATTGTGATATTGTTAAACAGATGATGCTTTATTGAGGTAATGACTCATGTTAAACTAATAACAGGTGATTAATAAAGAATTAAGCAGAACGAATCATGCAAGAAATATAAGTAAAACCAAATTAAGTCATGTATTTTTGCAGAATTTACTAACCTGACGAAGTAAAGTATGAAAAATTATATTTAAATACACACACACATACCTTCACGCCTGCATTCCCAGAGTGGGATAGGCAGAGCTACAGAATTACCAACAACTCTAAAAACTTGATGATAACTCTGTAACCACAATTTGCACAATTAGGCTAAGATGTTTAACAGTGTATATTAGTGACAGGTAGTAAGCCCATCGCCTAACAGTACTACAAGCCTTTATTCCCCTAGTCGCCTCTTACGACTTCCACGGGAAGACATGGAGTGGCACAATTCTAAGCCGGCAACCACACGTCAATCTCGTTATTATTTGGCAGCGCTAAAAAGGCAGTATATTTGGTACGTATTTTGTATAAAACCATTCAATAGCTCTAAAAAGGTTTTATTTATTATTCGTACAAAATGTTACAACTCTTTGATCCGATCTCTTTACTTATGATGTCTGTTAATTAGCAACTTCTGTTAATCTCATTTTAATTTATAATTAATTAAATATGTATAATTGTATCAACATGTTACCCCTGTCTAGACGTCTACGTATTCGCCTACGCGTGCTACGCACGTAGAGCGTCTACGATCAACACGAGTATGTCAAATTACTCAATAAACAACAACGTGATTGTCTTTTATTGTTTAAACTGGAAAAGGACATGCGTTTAGCTTGATACTCGTATTGCGATAAAAACATAATTGCTTTGTGTCTATTTATCTTGTACTTGTCTCTTACTCTCTCTCATACGCGCTTATTAACAGTGAGTGAGAGAGGAGTATAAACCCGAAGCACCTTCTAAGTGCTCACAGACTATATACGTATATGGTCACGAAAACGCTGTCGGTGGTAATGAAAAATGTGTTCTCGTGATCGCATATCGACTTCGATTGCAGTAGACATGAATGATTGTATTGAATTGAATTGTAGATATGACTTCTTGTGTTTATTTATTTTATAAGTTACCAAATACCTGGGGTAAACTTAAAGACATAAGTAATTTATTCATATTATCCTTATTTTAAATACATTTTTGCACAGCCATTTCTCTTTTGTGCAGTAAAAATTTTAATTACTTAAAATAATAAAATCAAATATCTTCAAAAGGTTACCTTTAAAATGTTAATATGCGACCTACCTTCAATCAAGCTTACAAAAATAAAGTTTCCTTTAAGAGTTAAACCCTTTGAAATTCAGCTGACAGAGTGCTCCTGAATAAATAAAGATTACCTACACTAAAATAGCCTCATCTCAAAACAAACTCGGAGAGAAAAAATCCGATGTTATTTTTAAAATTAGAGGGACAGCCCTGGAGCAATGATCGCGAAAAGCGAAAGATACACGATAGATAAATGTGACTTTGTGAGTTCTATGTGATTTACATAAGGTCTGGAATCAATTGATAGCGCACGTGACATGGACGTGACGGTGAAAGGCGCTTCACGTGACACAGATCGATGCGGTACGCCAGGCTTATTGCCTAACGCACTCTTAATCGCAATCGTTTTCATTTTGACAGTCCGAAGGTGAGTGTGGATACAAAATGAAAACAATTGTTCCTCTTTGAAGTCAATTGCGATTGCGAGTGCGTTAGGCAATAGGCCAGTAGGCTTCTTCGAATCGTAGGGATGCCGCTCTTGAGATTAAAATATATATATACTAGTTCTTACAGCGTTTCTGTGAAAGTTTGATGACGCGGTTATGTCATGCCTTTCCAATATTTTGACCGCAGATGAATTTGGTAACTTTTAATTAAAGTTATAGACACTTTGTAAGTGATAAATGTCAAATTTTAACCCAAAGCAACTTAATCTACTTATTTGTGATTTAAATATTGTAACTGAGTATTAGTTGATTATTGACTGGCGGTCACGCTTGGTTTGATCCCCGGTAAGGGCAATATTTAGCCTCCTAAGACCCACCATACAACTAAATTTACCAGTGAAAAATACACTTATTGCGATTGCAATAAAGTCTATTTTCTAATTTAATTGCCAGTCATAAAAACAAGAGAAATTCTACTTTATCTTCTTTACAATTGATATTTTATTGCAATGGCCGTATTATGTACATTTTATTGTAAGCGGGGACTTAGGAGGTTAAGTGATGAGCAGGTTAAGGATTTGTAGCATCAAAATCATTGTATAAAATTGATTTTCTTTTATCATACCCTACTTAAAAGCTAAAGACAAACACAAAGGTATTAGGAAGTTTTAAGGAGTTATCTTTAAGAGAAAAACAATGGATTCGTAATCCTAAAAGGAAAATAATGTAGGCTCCTAATGGTAAAAGCGCAAAGGAATAAATCTCTAAGTAATGCTTTTTCTATTCTATCACTTCTGGCCCAGTCACATTACGTTCGTTGTGAATCAGCGAGATCACTTTTTACTTACGGTGAATCTGAGTAATTTTTTTATGTGGAATTTTAATAAACCCGTTTATAAATAATAATAATACATACATACATACATAAACTCACGCCTTCATTCCCAGAATGGGGTAGGCAGAGCTAAAGAATTACCAACAAGTCTTATAATAATAATAAATTAATATCTCGGGACAATGTCGCACCAATTGACCTAGTCCCAAACTAAGCTCTAGGCTTGTACTACGGGTACTAGACAACAGTATAAATACTTATATAGAGAAATATATATTTAAATACATAGATTACATCCATGACTTAGGAACGCATATTCACGCTCGTTATGGCTGAAACTTTCTGTTGAACTTCATCTTTACTCAGATATAAAAAAACCAGAACCTTTTGAACCTAAGATTAAAAAAACATGGAAATATACTTAATTTTCTAATTTTACATAAAAATTAAATGTATCCATAACGTTCTTACATTACAAAAAAGTCCATTTATTCTTCCATACATATACATATATACTAATATTATAAATGTCAAAGTAACTCTAGCTCCGCTTTTGTGTAAATAATGAAAAGTAAAATTTTTGCTCAATATTATTTATTACAATTTAAATTCTTTGCAATTAAAAAGTGAGCTAGCTTTATTTTTCTGTGTTGTCTCTTGGGCTTTGGAAAACGTTACAGGCAAAAACATTGTATTGGAGCTACGTTAAACTTAACCTTTCTCTGTAATTCAGTTTGGATTCGGAAAAATGTTAGAATATACAAATAAGTTAATAAGTTTATGTACAAATAAGTTTTAAGAACATGCAGCAGAATTGTTAGGGTGGTGGAACCAGTAATGGACAAGGCACCAATAATGGACACTTGATTCTTATTTTACAGAAGATAAGGGTTATTCATTTGTTTTGCAACAATCAATTTAGGACCGTATGAAATTTTAATTAAGAGTGAAGTGTCCATTACTGGTGCCTGTCAGCTAAAAGTGTCCATAATTGATGCCGTCACTACCGAGTTTAATATTTTGCTTTGAACTTGGACTTTTTTTAAATGGAACTTGTCTCCATAGCTTGCCATTAGTCTTACCGTGCGACAAAAACTCCGATGCCTATTTATAACTTTTCAATCATGATATATTCCTCTAAACAAAATACTGTAGAGACAAGAACCAATCGAAGTTTTACAACTTTATTTTATTCGAAGTTAACGGAAAGTAGCAGCCCAAATGGAGCACATCTACAATATTATCGTATGACGTCGTTGAAAATAATTCGTACTGGCTGGAATAATAATGTCCATTAACTCGACTCCTTGTAAAGGGCACCTTAAAAGTTCAAAAGTATTTGTATTACACGAACATAATACAAATTATATCCACACTCTCGATGCCGCCGTAAAGGAAATGTTGGAATGTAGTCATGCGAATCTGGCGCACATTCTCTACGTAATTTATTGGAGAGATACCAGGAATACATATAGGGGATAGCAAGGGAGGCTTTTGACGTCAAGTCTTGAACCTCAATCTCTGCTAATTTACGCGTCATTTTCGAAATTAAACCTTTGAATTAACTAGACAGCGTTGCGATACGTTACTAGTTTTGCCTAGTCTCGTAGTAATTATAATTATGATTAGGTATTCTGTAGGAGAGTTAAACAGTTAAGTAAATTATTTTGCTAACCCCTTGTCTAGGGCAGCCAGGAGCCCTAGGGCGGGCGAGTTAACCCGTGCACGCATCTGTGTTAACACACTTTGTGCTCTTGACTTCGCAACTTCGGCCTACTTAATTTTATGTTAGTAAATTAAATACAGGCTCCTCAGACAACGCGTTTAAATTTTCTAAACGATGCCCGCAAATATTAAATGAGTGCTGCTGTTAATTAAACGTTACGAAAAGAAGTAATTACTTAACAAAATTTGTAGGTTCTTTCCGCTTAACAATTGAGTTTTTTTGATTTGTTTTGGAAATACAGCCTGTACCTACAAAAAAGGCAATATTTTCGCGGTTTCCGTCGATGCTTCTTAATTAGTCGGGATATTTTATTTCAACTTTGTTATAGTTTAAGCACCTCAATTATGAATAACACATACTTTGTAAAAAAAACAACCTATCAAGGTTCGAAAAATGCAGCCCAATAAAATTGGGACAGTTGGACGGACAGTGACCGTTTTGTAATAAAGTTTCGTTGGCACCCTTAAAAACTGGGCAAGAGCATGTCGGACCATGCCAGTGTAGGGTTCCGAAGCCATTACTACAAACAAATTTAACCTCGAGATAAACTTAACTTTGCCGTTGGAAAACTGCGCGAAACGCGACAAAACAGTCCCAAATTTAATGCTTTTTAAAGCGCGCTATGGGCTAGAATAAAACCCAGTCAAACAGATTTCCGACTTGAGTACGTAAACCAAGCAACCCTCATTTTACCGACAGGAAAGGTATTCTAGTTACCCTTAAACACCGTCGAGCGAAAAATACCTATAGAATTTTCCGGGTCGCCCGTCCCCGCACTATACGAGCGAGTACGCCGGGTCAAGAGATACGATGCACGTGTGAAAGGCTAGGTTGCATGAAATCCCTTTTTCCACGCGAGTTCGTGGTACGGTACACCGGAGTAAAGGGTCACATGTGTGTCTAATGTCGACATGGACTTGTGTTCTTTTGGGTTTGGAAGGGAATACGGGTCGCGCTTCGCCCGAGGCGCAAGGACCAGAGCTCTATGCGGCCACGATACAGGGCGGGTTCAAAATGAATGCTTTCATTTTAGCGTGCGCTTGGTTTACAATTTGATGGGGCGGCGGATGAGGCCGTAGGTTAAGCTGTTTAAAGAGTGTTTACCAAGTCTGCTGAAACTTTGCAATGAAGTAGTTAAAGTCCAATGAAATAATACTTGTTTTTTGATGTGTGGTTGCCGGGTTAGAATAGTGCCACTCCATGTCTTCCCGTGGAGGTCGTAAGAGGCGACTAAGGGAATAAAGGCTTGAAGTACTGTTAGGCGATGGGCTTGCAACCTGTAACTAATACACTGGTAAACATCTTAGCCTAATTGTGCAAAATATGGTTACAGAATTATCAACAAGCTTTAAGAGTTATAAGGTAATTCTGTAGCTCTGCCTACCCCACTCTGGGATTACAGGCGTGAAGGTATGTGTATGTGTGTGTGATCAAAAACACTTCTTAGTAGTATCCACTCACCTTTACAAAACCTCCATGTTTTATTGATAATTAGTAACATTTTAACTAATAACTCTAAGGGAGCCACTGAAATGTATTTATTGAGTATTTTTGTTTGCACAATGCTTTTATTACATACATTTTATCCTTTCTAGTCAATATGGCGTATTGCGGAATGTCGAATACCTATAATTTCAAATCAGAACGAATCGAACCGAACAGAGTTAATATCACCATACGACGTATAAAATATCAGATAATGTTCATAATATGATGTGGTATGTAGATATAGGAAGGAAATGTATTCAGATATTATGAGGTTTGACGTATTTCCATGGCTTTTGCCGTGAGATCCATAAGCACCGAAAATTTGATGTGGGAATTCAGAGACTCAGGCATCTATAGTGTTGTAACGAAAGGAAGAATCAAAAGTAAAGTAATAACTAGAGTTAGGACTTTTTGTGGCACATCGTGGTTCTAGAATCCATAGAGTCGCTATTTCCTAATTTTTATAATACATATCACTTTGATTTTGACCTTCAGTATTTAATAATATTTCAAAACTAATTTTCTTATATATAGCGCTAAACCAATTTAAATGAATTTTGGTATGGATGATGTCTCTACTGTAAAAGCGTTACAATTACAAACAAACAAATGTTAGTAGGTTTAGAATAACCGAACTAAAAATTGATTTAGTTCATTTTGAAATATGACCATACTGAAGGTCAAAATCAAATAATTAGGAAATAGCGACTCCATGGAATCTAGAACCACGATATGCCACCAAAAGTCCTTACCCTAGTAATAACCTAATGAAAACTTCACATAAAGGTTCATATTTCAAAAAATATATATTGATATTTATTCGAACAAAAACAAATGATTCAAATTGTTTTGTTTAGTTAGATTTATGCGAGTTAATTTACTTTTCCCAGTAAATCTTTTCGCAAATTTATTAATTACCATTTTTTGGCTGGTGTATAAAATATTAAATGTATCATAATATATAAAACAGCCCTATTTTCTTGGAAAAAAAGTAATTTTTAGTAACTTACTATTACTACCACTATTCGTCTCATTCTTCTATTCTATTCTCTAATAATAACTGTTGTAAAAGATAGCGAATATAAACTTTGAACGTAATTTCTTAATAAGTGCTTTCCTAAACAAAGATATCACTTGTTTCCATGAAAGCTCGTAAGACAAAGCGCCATCTATCGCGATGCCACCGTAAACTTGGCGTTACAGGATATATGACAGTTCGCTAGTATTAATAAAATTATATGGACTTCTTTACGACGCCGCATTACTATTGTTTTCAAGCTAATAAAGATTCTCTGACTACATGAGTAAAACCAAGGGACTTTGCGTACAGGGTGTCTCTACTGCCCATTTTATTGTATTGTACTGTAGTGTTATTTATTAACTAGTCTCTAAATAACAATCACTAAAAATAAATTAAAGTGTATTAATATTAATCATCCCCGTATGGTTGCCAGAGTAGAATAGTGCCACTCCATGTCTTCCCGTGGATGTCGTACGAGGTGACTAAGGGAATAAGGGCTTGTAGTACTGTTAGGCGATGGGCTTGCAATCTGTCACTAATGCGCTGTTAAACATCTTAGCCTAATTGTGCAAATTGTGGTTACAAGTTTTTGGAGTTGTTGGTAATTCTGTAGCTCTGCCTACCCCACTCTGGGAATGAAGGCGTGAAGGTATGTATGTATGAAATATTAATCATTTTAGAGAGCAAATACTGTCATTATCAATATGATCAAACATTAATATCTACGTGGCAATATGTCAAACGTGTTCAATTTAGCACGGGCTAGTGCACTCGTTTCGCGGTTCAGCAGCTCGTGGCTCTGTTAATTACTTTCAAGTATTGCACCGACTATAATACTTACTTACCAGCGTTTGAATTGAATCGATTTTAGATGTGCTGATTTCTATGTTGAAAATTGTTATTAGTATTTATTTATTTCTCAGATCGATCCTGTACTAATTTAGAACACCCTTGTTAATTATGATTATGTAGTTCGTAGATTTTAAATTTCTATTTCAAAAATACCCGTTATCAAATTTGTGATTCGTGTCTACTTGATTAACCGATATGAGTAATTTTTCCATCATTTAGAAAATAACATTAATCTACTAAAAACAATTTCTTGGAATTACTTAGTTTTTATTATAAAATGCGTTTTATCAATACCAATCTTATTACTCGATTTAAATCACTGGAATACTTTCCTAGACACTAAGTATGATGAAGCTTTTTCCCTCTTGGATTACAAAATAAATAATTTGCAAAAACAGAAACGACGACATAATGTTTTATGGGCGTGTAATCGCATTTGTTTTGTTGAATGATAACCGCGGGTTAATTTAGCGCGGTCGTGTTGCGAACCGCCGCTTTCTAACGATTGTTTAAACAGAACACTGAATACAAGTGAAGTTTTATTATTAAATACATGACTAACTCTTTTCAAAAATAAAGTTAGATCATAAAAAAGTCTTTGGGTGTATGAAAATTATGTCAATTTACTTAGGTACATGAATGCATCCTGTATATTAGATAATTCGATTTAAACACGCGTCACCGAGTTGTAAAAAGTCAAACGAAACTGAATTAAGAAATTAAGTATTGACCATTGTTCGGTTTACATAAAACACAGCTAAAGCCTCTCCTTTAATCAAGCGAATGGAGTATTTTCGATGGTAAAGCGCAAATTAACCAAAATGAAAGTCGTTGCGCGCGACGGCCAAACCTCAGTTTGCGTAAATTACTGTGTTTCATTCCCCCTCTCATTTCCACTGAGTTTTATGCCTCGGCGTTGTTTTAGTGTTGTGGATGCACGATCACACTGGTAAAATTGTAGAAAATTTTAAACTTGATAGGACGGTCTGTGGTCATTTTAAAAATAGAAAAGTTTTTAATGTAGGGTAAAGTCACCAGTGGTCAGGCGGAGACCTGTAGTCAGCCTCTGCCTATACTTTGTATAAATGGGAAGAGTACGAAATATATATTTCCCACTCTTCGCACTCATTATAAGGTAGACTACTGGTCTTTGGCTAACTTCTGGTGACTTTACCCTATACCTCAGTCTTCCATAATGCCACTTCGATTGATTGAAGCAAGATTCTAAATCGAAGGCCCTTTCCACGCTCTTTCGATATGCAGTTAGGTGATGCCTTAAGCACCACGTTTTACAATAAACGAGCGCTTTCGACTGCTATTCTTACTTGATATTATCGAAATCAATATAAGAAGAGAATTCAGTACGTCTGATTTACTTGAAAATATTAAACGTAACCTCTTATGGTGCGTTCCTATATTAGAAACCGTTGGTAGAGTTGTGACGTCACGTTAAAATTTGACACATTTTGTACGTAGCAAATGTCATAACGCTACTGCCCGTAAGGAAAACGATTCGTTTCTTGAATATAGGAACCGGGCATTAGGCAAGCAAATTTGACATCAAATGAAATTGATTGCTCTGTTTTCCTTCTGGCAACTTTGCAAAATAATGAACGTAGAAATGTTCAGTTGTACTAATATACATCTCTTTTTGTTCTAGATATTCGACAATCACTACCACTTCCACCACAACTCGGTAGCGAAGCGCTCGCTGACGACTGCGCCGGGGCACCACGGGCGGCTGGAGGGGGACACGCGAGTCGTCTGGGCCAAGCAGCAGAAGGCGCTCTCGAGGAAGAAGAGGGATTTTATAGTTTTTAATGTTACTTCTACTGGTGAGTCTTCTTCTGCTTGTAATAAAGATGAGTTTTCAACGAGCATTCAGCATACAAGAGGCCCTTGCTAAGATGCATTACGCTAACTAACATTTCTATTCGTTTTGTTTATAAACCAATCGCGTCACTCGTTGATGACGTCATACGAAAAGTCACGTGATCTACCAGTGACGCGATTGGTTTAAAAACGAATCGAATAGAAACGTTAGTTAGCGTAATGTTAATTTTAATGTTGAATGTAATAGTTTTTACACTTAAAACACTAGATTAATCATAATTATCATTTATGTGTCATTGGCCCAGTGTTCATGAGCCTACTTACCAACAGTTTGCTTGTAAGCTTTGCCTTCTCCATGATATAATCGCTCCTTTTTTATAATATAATACTCCTCAAATGCATATTTGAATATCTATTTTGTAATTAAAACTTGTTAACAGTTGAAACGCCGTACGTTCCGTCGCCATCGACGGCGACTAAGCGAGACACGAGGGGCGAGGCGCCCGCGCGGGTGAAGGGGCGGCCGAGGGCGGCCGACTCCAAGTTCCAGCTCAACGACCCGAAGTGGCCACACATGTGGTATCTGGTGAGTAGTAATTAACTGGAACCCCTGGTCACTCCAAGACTTAGCAGAACAGCACTGGCCGTCATTAGCCAATAGGTATTAACTAAGATAAATCTCCTGTAGTAATATCAACCTTATTACTAAGTAAATAGAATTGAATCTGCTTTGGTGATTGCATTTAAGATACTGCTTGTTGGTTCAGGGGGGCAGATCAGTGGTGCGATGATAGAACGCTGGGCACGCGCTGTCCAGTATGGGGGTCCCAGACAAGATGCATTCGACATTCGTTATCGATATCCAGAATTAATAGGATTGACGTACCTAAGCTGTCAGATGTCAGACGGTCGGAATAGACCTTCTGTTAATTTTCTAAAATCATTCACAATCGCAACTTGTCTAGCCTCACTGGTTTCTTAATGGGTGTATATTTAAATACTGCAAACTGATATCGCATCGCTACTGGATCGCCAAGGAAGCGACTTAAGGCTTTATAGTACTGTGTGTGTCAGTGTGTGAACGTAGCCATACCAGCTACCGTAGCTATTTCAACCGCAATATGTCTACAACTGGACATAGGCCAACCAAAACAATAATGATTGAAGGCATTTTAATTCCTGCATTCATCTGCATTCAATGACTTCTCTTCTAGTGGTATGGTAATTCGGTGACTAAAGCAAACAAAAATTACAGAATTTTACTAATTTCTAAATGTTCTAAATTTTAAAGTCACCGGTGATTAAAATTTTCACGTCATTTACTCTTAAACGAGATCACCACTTGACTCATCATCATTGATATTAAAGAATTGACTCCCTACAATTTCGTTCCACCTTGTACCTTGTACTGCGTTTTTGAAGGGTAATCACTTTTGGGGAACCAATAATAGATATACCCAGTGATTTTCTCTTAAATAAAACTTAACAGACCAAGGTTAAAAGACTTTGATCGCTGACTAAAATCGCTTTTCGAACGAGCGTCCCTAGTTTGACTCCTCGAGTCCTCGTTTCCGATAACTTCGTGACTGTTGATCGATGGATTGTCGATGCTAATCTGTCTGTTAGCAAACGCTAGCCAAACAATAGCGTCAACACATTTGATTGATCCATATTTCGTTTAGGGTCCGCGCAAACTAAACGACTAATCGCAGTACTGAGAGACATTTTTGACATAATGAACTTGTTACTAGGAAATTGAAAAAACTTCGTAAAAATGTTGTGTATAGGAAAGAAAAATTAAATAAGTTTTTAAAATGGGTGCGCTTTAGTCAGTATAAAAATATTTTGTATAATTTCATTAAACTAATCACGAAAAGCATAATGAACGATTAGCATAAAAACCAAATGTATATTTTATAATAGAATAACATAACATTTGGAGGTGGGAGGACCTTGTGCAGGGTCCGTCCGGTTTGGTACCACCATCTTAACCATTAACGTACCGCCAAGCAGCAGTGTTCGCATTGTTGTGTTCCGGTTTGGGGATAAGACAGCCGGTGAAATGACTAGCATAGAGGCATTCCATCTTCGGCCTCAGGGTTGGCAACGCATTTGCAGTCTTAGGATTGCGGTCTTGTGAATGCGAATGTCTATGGGTCACAGTTTCCACTTACCATCAGGTGGCCTGTGTGCTCGTTTGCCTTCCTATGATATTAAAATAAAATAAAAAAAATAACACACATTTAGTATAACTATATTTTTTGTGCTTAAGTCAATTTCTTCTTTAACCTAACCTAGGTTAAGTTAGAACTGTGACCACATTAATAGTAACGAAAGCCGTTAGATATAATGCATTTCATTTTATGCATCAAGACTATTATATCAATGGTTTATTATACAGATCGAAATGATAAAATAAGTATTTTGTAAAATGATCATTAGATCATTTGTTTTTATGCTAAACATTTCACACCCTTTTAAAATGTCAATCAACTAACGAATGTGTCAAATTAATAAGTTATCCCCTGCGAACTTGTAAAAACAGATACACCTATGTATATTAGTTGGTAATATTATGTCTGACAAAACGAGTAAAGTACCTACAAGGATAACAATTAGATTGACTTATCTTTGAACAATAAATCATAATATTCTGTTACTCTCTTTTGACGATAAACAAGGGCAAATAAACCAATAAACACACAAAGCCATCCAAAGTTAAATAAGCACTTAAAGTTGCAGATAACTCAATAATACTCCATGTTTTAGCCCACTTGTTATTTCTAACGACTTTGAATTGAATCAAAAACTTCCTCCCATTACTTAATCTTATGCTTATAATATTGACGACACCACCAACTTGACTTTTATCGTTAGAAATTTGGTTCAAGTTAATTTCGTCCAAGTGGAAAATTACATTTTACATTAAAACATATATTAAATTACGACCAAACGACAGCTTTGTAAAGTTATGCCAATGTAGAGAGTGAAATAGGATTAGATATGTTTTTATACTAAAATATACCTACTAGTTTTGAAAGGCATTATATGCTAGCTCACGTTAGTTTAGATACTATCCCTGATGCTGACCTTGTGTTGGAACATTTTGCTATTTGTGTAGGTAAATCTAAAAACTGCGCCGACCACCCTTTCATTCTGATTGCGGGATATGTACAAATTCGGATATCAAACAATCAATCAATCCGAACGAAATGTTGCTTCGCCCCATTGCGGGCGCGACTGGAATTATCATTTCGTTCCGGTAAAATTGCGAATACATTTTTTGGGAGCTATTTCTGGCCAAATTTTTGTAGCAAAAAGCTGGAAAATAATTGGCTTTTGTTATATTTAATGCGGGCGAAGCGAAGTTAATGTATACCTACTCAGAATAAAGTACAAACATCTGTTAATTTAGAGGCAGGTGTACAAGGAGTATTTATAATGAATAATCATGACCGTATCATTGTTGCTTGTATTACCTATAAATTACATTTATGTTTACATAATACAATTTGGGTCGAATACAATATCACTTATTAATTTTGTTTTATAATGATCACTGGCGTGTGGTTCAGCTGGCACAGTTGTAAACGCTTTCTTTTAAAGCTGATATGGTGATGATAAAGTTTAAGCAAAACGTGTCTCCATAAGAAGTTGGATAAACTCCATTTGATTTTAACGTCGATACAAATGCTTGACAAAATACGTAAAATTATGCAGCCGTATCGTAAAAAAGTATACGTAGTTTGAATGAAAATTAAAACGATTGCTTGAACATAATGGTTGTTTGTTTATTTCTAGAACCGCGGTGGCGGCCTCGACATGAACGTGATCCCGGCGTGGCGGGAAGGGATCACAGGCCGTGGCGTGGTGGTCACCATCTTGGACGATGGACTGGAGACGGACCACCCAGATCTAGTTGCTAACTATGTAAGTATATGCTTGTTCATCGTAAACCCGCAACGGTCTCGGCATGAACGTAATCCCGGCGGCGTGGCGGAAAGGGGTCACAGGCCGCGGTGTGGTGGTCAACATCCTGGACAATGGGCTGGATACGGACCACCCAGACCTAGTCCGTAAGAACATGCTTGTTCATCGTAAATGTCTCGGAATGAACTTTATCTCGGCCTGATGGGAAGGTATCACGGACTGCGGCGGGATCTTCACAATCCTGTACGATGGGGAGGTGACGGCTACCCAGATCTAGTCGTTAACTACGTAAATATATGATTGTTCATCGTAGACCTGCGACGGTTTCGGCATGAATGTGGTCCCGGTTTGGCAGGCTAGAAACGCCCATTGATACCTTCGGCACTCAGAGTTACTTTAGTGATGATTGTTTAAGTCGTTCCCCGTGTGGTTACCGGGTTAGAATAGTGCCACTCCATGTCTTTCAGTGGAGGTCTTAATGATGATTATTTAAGTCGTTCCCTGTGCGGTTACCGGGTTAGAATAGTGCCACTCCGCGTCTTCCAGTGGATGTCTTTATGATGATTATTGAAAGTCGTTCCCTGTGCGGTTACCGGGTTAGAATAGTGCCACTCCGTGTCTTCCAGTGGATGTCTTTATGATGATTATTGAAAGTCGTTCCCTGTGCGGTTACCGGGTTAGAATAGTGCCACTCCATGTCTTTCAGTGGAGGTCTTAATGATGATTATTTAAGTCGTTCCCTGTGCGGTTACCGGGTTAGAATAGTGCCACTCCGCGTCTTCCAGTGGATGTCTTTATGATGATTATTGAAAGTCGTTCCCTGTGCGGTTACCGGGTTAGAATAGTGCCACTCCGTGTCTTCCAGTGGATGTCTTTATGATGATTATTGAAAGTCGTTCCCTGTGCGGTTACCGGGTTAGAATAGTGCCACTCCATGTCTTTCAGTGGAGGTCTTAATGATGATTATTTAAGTCGTTCCCTGTGCGGTTACCGGGTTAGAATAGTGCCACTCCGTGTCTTCTAGTGGATGTCTTTATGATGATTATTTAAAGTCGTTCCCTGTGCGGTTATCGGGTTAGAATAGTGCCACTCCGTGTCTTCCAGTGGATGTCTTTATGATGATTATTTAAAGTCGTTCCCTGTGTGGTTATCGGGTTAGAATAGTGCCACTCTGTGTCTTCCAGTGGATATCTTAAGAAGCGAATAAGGGAATAAAGGCTTGTAGTACTGTTAGGCGATGGGCTTGCAACCTGTCACTAATACACCGGTAAACACCTTAGCCTTATTGTGCAAAATGTAGTTACAGGGATTTACAACAAGCTCTGCTTATCTCACCCTGGAAATAAAGGCGTGAGTTTATGTATATTTTTATGTGAGTCGACTTATCAACGATCGTTTCTTAGTGTCATCACTAACACTGTTTGTTAATTAAAAAAAAGAAACGAGTTAACTGTCTGTTAAATGTCTCTTAGTATAGCGGCTACTCGCTCATTAAGCTAGTCAAGTAAATCAGTAAAACCACTACAGCCTCGTGTACTTTGCAAAACACATAAAAATCAATCAATATGACTCCTTAATTAGATTTGAATAGTGTTGAAATTACAATTTAACTTTATTTCAAGTTATCAAAAGTTTAAAGATAGTTTTGCATCAACTAACTCCATGAAAAGCAAATTGGTTTTGCAAATTCTATGAAATGTTAATTAGAACCGACTAGGATAAACCATATTTTCCAATAACTCTCATCATTCCCTCCTCTGTTTACTTTGAAATCATACAAATTGAAGCAAAAGTAGGACACACGGCATTAACAGTCGACATTAGTGAACAAAGCGAGATTCAAATTACACGATTCATCTCGCACAGTTTTAAGGGGAACACCGTCCCTTTCGCTAACTTAGACCACCTGAAATGTACCTATGTACATAAAAATCAGGGATAACCAGGAATAGGGGTGAGTATTATACATACAAGTAAGTATTAGCAATAATTAAAAAAAATATGATTTAAGTTTTTAGTTTTATCTCTGTCTTCTTTGCTGTGCACTCACTATGTAAATTTTTGTTTGATTATTTAGTCCACTGATAGAGAATGAAATTAGGCATAAGGTCCATCAATTGAACTCATATCTCTGCAATAAAGATTAAATAAATAAACAAATAAAAATATGCCTATATTATTTTGGTGGGTAATTTAAAATGTATCGCAACGCAGTAAGTACAAAAGTATTTTTGACAGCTGATGTAGCTATGTTGGACTGTTCATTCGATCGATGTAGAGACGATGAGTGTTCGCATTTATTGAAGTAGTTGAACGTTATTATCAAAACCGCTGTTCAATTTTCTAAACGTAACGAGAAACTTATCGTCAACATAATCATCCCAAACAAACCTTATTAAAAACACCACAAATTTGATAATTTCGTCAAACCCAAGAACTTCATAATATCATGAATAAATTTCCGTTTAAAAACTGTAGTTTTGACACTCGATAAAAATATAAAGCTGATTTGACCGAATTGTATTAAAATAAAAATAAAATGAACAGTATTTACTAGTAGTACCTACATACTTTGAAAGGGCGTATAATTGAGTAAATCTGGCCATAAGCGCGGTATTAAAAACCTCAATTTCGTATGGAAATAAACCCCCCATTTCCCCTTAATCCCGGCGTTCGGGAAACACGTTATTAGGTCACGATATGGCGGAAAGCGTGATGGAACTCGTGTGTTCTGCAAAAGTGTGTGTATTTAAGTGCACTACGTATACCAGAGTGGTAGAGTACACCGGCTGCTTTGTTTACTCTTTGCTTTCTAGTTTAGTGCGGAGTTTATGGTATGTCTAGACCAGATACTCTCAAAGTGTGTTCGATGAGACCTTAAAGCTTCTACAAGGGCTCTGCTGTAAAAGTAACATTTGGAAAGAAGCACGTTGTCTTGCCTTATCATAAGTATTGGATAAAAGTAAGGCAACACGCAGCTTAATAAATAAAAATAACGCTTATACAACCAACTCTAAAAATAGAATATATCCGGTATTTAAATATTTTATATTTTTACTGTGTGATAATATAAAACAATGCATTGCTTATTTTTGGGCTCATGCTCGTGCAAACATTTGAGAAATGTTGCCCGAGAGCGATGACGTCATTATTATGTAGGTACTTGAGAGAAAGTATGATTCGAAGTAAGATAGTTGGTGGTTTTGTTTATAATGCACCGTAGGTAACGTTGAATTAAGTTTTCACTGGTGCGGCGACCCGGCTTCGACTTCATGTGCGTACAATAAAATAAGTACAAGAAGGAATTCTAAGAGCGACCAGGATATGGACCGAGTGCCAGATTTCATTTTAATTCGTAAGATGCGTGGGTAAAGGACAAACATTCACACGTGTTTATAAATTTATAACAAAAATTACTGTGATTATTATTTAAAATTTTAATATTTGAGTAGCTTAGTTTTATTTTAATTTGAGTAGCTTAGTTTAATTTTAATTTAAATAAGTTTAGTTTTAACTTTTAATTGTAGTACCTATATTAAATAATAATACTATATTTGTCAAATTATACAATACAAATCAATTCAATTCTAACTTGTTTTCAACTCTTGCGGTTTAATTCATTGATTAGTCAGTGTCAAGTCAAGTACCTATTTTTACCAAAAGTGTTAAACTATTAATAACTTTCTTATTAAACTCAAAAAAGAAAAGAAATCTACGAAGAAAAACCTTTGTGCGATCTCTCTCCGTAATTGAATTTATTTCGGTCTATTTTTAGTCTCGTTTATTTTTAAATTCTCGTTATAACCCTTGTTAAGAGTTTTCTATTTATACTGCTTCTAATATAAATAGTTAATCGGCTTATACTCAAACATCTCACACATCAAAACAGATCGAATCATCAACTCTTACTCATTTTACACATAAAAATAAAGAAGAGATTAATATTATTTACAAAGAAATACCTAAAGTAGTCTTAAAATATATCTTAGCAAACAAGGTGCTCGACATTACATATTGATACATAATTTCTGATTAGTTATTTCGTCGACTGGTAGAGAACGCCATTAGGTCCACCATTGTACTTATTATTGTGCAATAAAGATTAATACAATAGAGTATTTTATATCACAAACATAAATTGACCTGAGAGACTAGACAAGTTGCTTAACGCTAACGTAAACGATTTACGAAAACTGAGGAAATGTATGGAATTGACGTAGGCGCTCGACGAGACCATCTGACAGCTTACGTCAATCCTATTCATTTTTGATAACGATAACGAACGCCAAAAGCATCTTGTCGAGGGCCTCTAACTGGCTAGATTATGGTGATATTTGGGGTATGGAAACGTGGATTGGTAGAAAGAAGTTGTAAGCTAATGCCACTATCTTCGATACTAAGTAAACGCCGATATTTATACATTGGACGATAATTTGTGTAATTATTTAAAGTACAGTGTCAAATGTCTTAGAAATCTTTTAGTTTTGGGTAACGCATATTGAGAGCAAATGAGAGAAAAATACAAACCCAAAGATTTTTTTCCGAACCATCGCTTGTGCGATATTCATGCTTAGTGCTAAGTTTGGGACCAGTTATTTTCTTAAGATTGTCCTCGGTTATAAAAAAATACTGTTATAATTTGTATACTTAAAATATGTGGAAGACGCGAAAAAAATTTGTCAAGATCGTAGGTGGAAAGAAGTGGTCTCTGCGTACCCCTCTGGGAAACAGGCGTGATTTAATGTATGTATGTAAAATACGGGTTATATTTTTTTTAATAAATGAATTCTCCACAGGATCCAATGGCGTCGTATGACGTGAATTCTCACGACCCGGACCCGCAGCCGCGGTACGACATGATCGACTCGAACCGCCACGGAACGCGCTGCGCCGGCGAAGTCGCCGCCACCGCCAACAACTCGCTCTGCGCCGTCGGCGTCGCGTTCGGAGCTAGCGTCGGAGGTAGCTATACGATAAATCTCTCATATCTACAGGGTGACATCAAATTGGTAATACAAAACATTTGATTATGGCTCAGTTGATATAGTACATTTTACCAGTAGATTTGTAGAAAATTGTATTGAGTGAACTAATTAGTCTAGAGAGTTTCGAGAATCAGGCCCCTGCACCGTAGGCGTCGCGTTTGGAGCTAGCGTTGGTGGTGGCTGTACAACAAATACTAATGATCAGGGGTATAGTCACTACCTATTTCCAAATTTTTATATGCATAATAGTACCATCGAGTTCATAAATATGTGTACACTTTAGTACCCTGTCTATTTAATATCATGATTAAACTGCCATTTATGAATTGTCACAGCGATTAAAGTGACAAGGCACTAAAGTGTACACATCTATGAACTAGACTGTACTACCTTGATTTTCTTTCGGTAGGTTTCGTCACTTCTATTATTACAGACCATTTTAAGTTTGTAACATCCAATTACTTACTAAAACAAGTGCTAGCATGACGAACAATTCTACTTAACTTAAACATAACTCACTAGAAAGTTAAATAAAATGATTATTTTATTTGTGTAACCTATCAAAATCAAATAACCTCCGTCCACAACGACTGTTTCATCAAAAAAATACAGGAGGTATCCGCAAACTACGTACTAAATAATAAAGAACATCCTGTAGTTCAATCCGACATCGTTCACTGGTAAACGATCGGCATCCGTCAAACGCTACATAAGTAAAACCTAGACGTTCTAGAACGACCTCGTTCGCGGCTTCGACTTCTGAGCGCTACTTATCGCTACTACCTAAAGCTACTCAACTACTTACTATCTCACGCCATGTTGTAAAAGAACTCCGGTTTATTTCTTTTCAGAGTGCTTTCTTTGCATTTGAGAGATTGAAACAGCGGTTTTTGTTGGACGTATAGGATTCCCTCACTTGTTTTAGTTGCAATTTGTCGAGATTTGATAGAAATGTTATAGTCGCTATCAAAGACAACAATGAGAGACTTGAGAAATTGGTCTGGTCCAATATATTTAATGTTGATTGTACGATTTTGATGGCGTTAAATAGCCAAAATTCAAAATGGCTTCGACTGGTGAAACGATTAAAATCGATACCATTAAACGATCTACCTGAATGTTTTTTTTAATTATTGAGTAGAGAAGGTTAATAAGCACACATGCCACCTGATGATGTGGGATATGAAGCCAATAGACAGTGGCTTCCTTAAGAATACAATCTTAAATCTGTAATCCGGAGTGTACATACGCGTGTGTCAACGCGTTGACCGTAAGCAATCAAATGTACGTAAAACGTTGTTTAAACCGTACACATATTCTCTAAAACTGCAAATGCTTTGAATTTCTCCAATAGACCTATACTCCATATATTTTAACGACGTACTGGAATAGTGCAGTTGCACGTGATTGGCTTATGAGTGTCCGCTAAAGCCGCACTCATAATGGAGCAGTAATCAGTCGGCTCTTACATCTGTATGGTGCGGACGCGTTTGTTTTTATTTCTTGCGACTTACTGTTTATTTATTACCTTACCTACGACTTGGCTTTTGAAACTGACCGATGTCTTCTAAATTTGTACCATATTGTGCGAGTCCTAAGAAGATTATCGTTTGTTGCCGCCCACTTGGATACCTACAGCTATATCTTTTGTCCTTGTCATTTGTATGACACTGTGCGAGTGACAGAAGTCTTTACTAGGTCGTTAAAGTAAATGGTGTAAAGCCAAGCTGCAAACGCTGCTTACGTTTCTGTTTTCTTGATATAAGCGGGTGGCGCCATCTGTCATCAGCTTACGATAATTCAATACATTTTGTAAATTTTAGAAAATTGGTAACTTATTGTTATACATCTTGACTCAGTGGTCGGCTGTCTTAACCGCCAGTAGGTTAAAGGATAAGATCGAGGAGACGATTATGTTAACGATAAATACCTTCGCCAAGTCACAGATTTCTGAATACGTGCCAAACAATTGAAATTGTTATCTAAAAATAATCTATACATAAAAAGAGTAGCAAACACTTCCTAAAGTACTTTAAAATATCAATACTTTTTGAACAGTACAAAATGCTTTTATTTCACGTAAAATGTTGTTGTTGTCCATGATTAAAATAAAATGGACGCGTGCGCAATGTCAATATTGCGCACGATGAAAGCTTTTTTGGGAAATTGGTGGTTAAACGGTTCTTGTGATATTGTATTTATTTTTATATTTTTCCCTACATTGCTTTTTGCGTATTCAGTTAAAAATATTCAAACTAGATACTTATTTTGATTTGTATCAACATTACGAGAAAAACTTTATACTAAGAAATACGTATTTTTTAGAGTTCCGTAGTCAAACTAAGAACGTTTATAGTTTGCCAAATCAGTCAATCGGACCGTCTGTATGCCCACTCACTTTTCAATCAAATACAAATAAAAAATTAAACAAGTTCAATATCAAATCTAAATCTTAATTTACTGATCCTTGACTCAATCTAACCGTAATTGTAATAAATTCGAAATAACTTTTACCATCTGGTAACCACTGTTTTTAAATTGTCACCTTTTTAAAATAAACTAATAAGAAGCAGCAATCGAAAGTTGTCGAGCAAACGACGCAACTTTAGCAAGCAAGTTGGCAACTCGTATACCAACTTTCTCAGAACGAAAAGCGTACCTGCACCGTTAGTATCAATGCATATGAGACCTAAGTTATAACATAATACAGTTGAATCTGGTTTATCTATGAAGAGACTTACGCGAACTTTTGACTTAGGAAGGCGGTACCTATATAGGTGCCGGCTAACTTTCCCGACAACTAGACTAAAACCTAACACGACACCGAACTGGAATGGCTTCATTTAAAATTGAACAGTACTTTGTATGAAAGGAAATGCAACCTAGTTCCTAAACTTTGGCGAAATTAAAATAGTTCGAACGTTACTAAAACTAGTATAGGTTATTAGTTACTTCGTTCCGTGTTCTACTATGAAGATAGCTAATGATCACATTAACGAGGGAACGCAATATGATCCCATTTTCTGCAACAGTAACGATAACAATATTGTATAAGAAAAAGTGGAACCCTGATGCTACGAACCAAGTACGAAACTGAAACGTGCTATGGAAAAGCTAATACTAGGGTCTAGGGATCTGCCAGCGCGGTATCTAAGAGCGATTTACCGATTATTTAGGTACCAATTTATTACCGAGAACCTACATTTGCGCGGCTTGTACGGGTATGGGGCAATTACTAATGAGCGGGGCCTATTCTAGGCGGTAAAATCAATCGTCTTTGAACAGAGGGGCTATTGCCTAACGCACTCGCAATCGGAATCGTTTTCACTTTAAAATCGAAGGCTTGTCCGCATACAAAATGAAAACAATTGTTCCGCTTTGAAGTCGATTAAGGCGCTGTGTTAAGGTTAGCTATTGTTTTTAACTCGGACGCCATTACTGTCAATTAAATAAGAGCTAACAAAATATGACTATACGATAACAGATCAAAGATGATATGGTTTCCATCGCGTAGAATCTCGGCAGGTAGCCGCCAAATGTAGTGCTACGCCGTAGCAGCTGACGTAGCGGCAGCGCCTTTATCAATCGTGTTACCAAGCTACTGCGGTAATTCGAAGATTATATTTGTGTTCATTAACTTAACTTTATAAAAATAAAATAATATATAATTAGAAAAACTTTTATGCTACTTAAGAAAAGCTCGTAGAAACACCAATGAAAGACCATGGTTAAGACTGTCTTGTTTTATATCTTGCAGCTCTTTTCGTTTGTATTAGTTAACAAAAATCATGTTAGAAAAATCTTCAATTGAAATCATTAAATAATCTTTAAATTCAATTTTAAGTGGTGGGAGGACCTTGTTCAGGCTCTTTCCAGATCGCGACCACCCTCTTACTGTTTAGCCTTCCGCTAAGTACCTAAGCGATGTTCGTACTGTTTTGATCTGGTGGTTAAATGACTAAAATAGGACACATCATATCTTCGTGAGATTGTAAACATCTTTAGGCATCTGGGGGGTTATTATGACGTAGTAATGCAGTTCACTTTACGCTGAGAGAAATGGATAGAGCTATACAACTGCTATAGCTCCGTCCGTTACAATCGCCGTAAAATGAACTGCATAGCTATGTCATAAGAACCCCCCAGAGCCCTTTTACCATCTGCCGGCTTAGTATGGTTGCGTTCATCGCGTGACAAAATGTGAATAATGCATCCGTCACTCTCTTACTTATATGTAGACGTTTGAAAAAGTGATGGATGTTTTATCCACATTTTGTCGCACAATTAACACAGTCATATTAGGCCGCCAGGTAAGCTGTGCTCAATTGATTATTTAATGATCTAAAGTAGTGGTTTCCTAAGGTTAGAGAAAACGTAAAAAAAAAACATTAGGCCCTTTAAAGAAGACTCTTTAATAGCAATGAAAGAGCTTATTATGGTGGTGTTTACCTATGTGGATAAACATGGATAAAACATCTGTCACTTTCTGGCCAGTACGTTAGTGCGATAGTGATGCATATTTTTTCTACCCCTAGTATAACTACACTATAATACAGGCCCCTAGTTATAAAAGGGTTCTATTTCAGGTGTCCGCATGCTGGACGGTGACGTCACAGACGCGGTGGAGGCGCGGTCGCTGAGCCTAAACCCCCAACACGTGGACATATACAGCGCGTCGTGGGGGCCCGACGACGATGGCAAGACCGTGGACGGACCGGGGGAGCTGGCTACAAGAGCCTTCCTTGAGGGAGTTACTAAGGTAAGGTGAAACAAGGAGATAAAAAAGATGAAAGATGTTTAAACGGTAAGTACGCACGGGCACTATAAAAATCTACCAGCACTTCCCTAGAGGACACTACTGCTGAGAAGAAACGACGGCGTTTACGACGCGTTAGCTTAGTTGTAAGAGTGACCCTGCCTATTGATTCCTGTTATAGTTAAATATTTGAGTGAGCGCGAGTATTTGTTTTATATCTTGGATGTTTTCTACGTGTGATAGTATGTACTTCTCTATTAAAGTAAATTTATAGTTGCCTAGTACCCATAGTACAAGCCTAGACCTTATTTTGGGACTAAGTTAATTTGTATGAGATTGTTCTCTTCATATTTAATGCAGGGTGACTACAAATTGGCAATACAAAACCATTGATTGGGGCACAAATAGTGTATTACATTAATTCAGTTGTTTTAATTTTCCTTCATTTATTTAGAACTAATGATGAACGTCCTATGTAGTATGGTTACCCTAATTTAATACCTAACTGTCATACCTGTCACTCGATGTTTTCAATCTAATTTAAACATATAGGCAGGGTTACCGCATTAAGCCAACAAAATTGGGATAACATTAAACTTGTAAAATATACTTTTCATAAATAAATAAATAGCTGCCTGAGACTTAGAAGAGGGGTTTAGCTAAGGGAAGATGTGTGTTAAACAAAAGTGATTTTGTATTGCCAATTTGAAGTCACCTGGTATATTTGCGTATTAGACCTTTGGAGTCAGTCCAATGGGTGGTTAATTACAGGCGAGCTACTCGACATGAGATTGTCGATCGCTCAAAGCGACACGGGGTCGGTAAACAATTGCGCCTGCTGTAGTTTGTTACTGGTCTAGGCATTGGGTTCTGTTACCGAATGGTAGACAAAATGCGTATTTATTAACTCTAAACGAGTAATTAGAAATGTTTTTATTTCACTTACCGGTACGAGAGGGTACATCAAAAAATTATAAACTTATATTTTGGAGGATCTTTTAGTGGGATAATACTCAATTATTATGGCAGTGTTTTTTTGCCATCGCCTTCATCTGAGCGATTTTTCTCGTTACATAAGTATCCGTACACTTTTCCCACGATACTTTGGAGTCGATATTTTGGAACTATTCTGAAATTCAAAACATTGCTATGTTATTGTGAATTACATATCAAGATTATACCTATTTTTAGCCAAAGAAAGCCAAGGTGTACCACACGGTAGCGTACTTTACCGTTATCATTAAAACCTTAATAACTCCTAAACTAATCAACAGATTGAAAAGTTAAAACTACATACTGGACCATCAAGGAAAAGGCTTTTTATATTCTTCAATATTAACATCAAATTCAAAATATTCCAAAATATTATAAGACAATACAATATGAATAACTGAAAAACTTCTAACAAATACATTAAATTCTCTACTGTAACCGTAAAATTTGTATATAAATCCATTCAGTCTGTTGAGAACTGTCGCTGTCAGTGACAAGGGTGGCATTGATTTGCACGCTCCGACCTGCAATAAGCTTTTGTTGGCCCAGCATTACGTGTTAAGCGCATGTCGGCCGCGAACATGGAATCGTTTGTAGAGTCTATCCGGCTCTGTTTATGGTAATTCGGCTTAGTCATCGATTAAACTCAAAGGATCGGGTTAATGTATATGCTGGTGTCACACAAAACTATAAACGACGCAAAATATAGCGCCAGAAAAGGTATAAGTACCAGTATTAATCTGCGATCGCACCGCTGTTTAACGGTGCGTATATTACGGTGCGTCAAAAATGCTGTCATGTTGTTACTATGACCCCGTTTTTTGTTTACCTATTCATCGACACCTTATTTTACCCAGCGATGGGGACGCATTTTTATGCTGCAAATTTGAACATTAAAATTATAAATGATTTACTAAGTTGTCTTCTAAAATAACTCCTAAAATCGGAGTTAATTTTTAACACTATTTCTTGATTGGCTCATCTTACACAGGGTTTATGGGTTCATCATACATATATCGATAGAAAATGAAAAATGTGATTTTAGACCTTTTTACCCGGAAACTTAAGAGTAATTTCAGATAAATTATTCAGTTAATTTTTAAATAAACGAATGAATGTATCTTAAAATTAGATTCGTTAAGCACACTCAGGAATCAATCGCGTTATTTTCCCCCGCGTCCTGACTCCCTAATTGAAAAGGAATTGCGTTAGACTTAACAAATTTAACTGAATGTTAATTAAGTTTTCGTATTGAATAAATTTATTTTTAATTAAGGCTTTACGTAACAAACGAGCAGGGTAGCCGTGACAAAAATAATGTTTCCCAGGAATCATTAACAATTTGCGTAAAAGTTTGACGGTAAAAAACTTCATAATTCCCATTAGCGAACACCGGCGCACCTCGAGTTCGCTTTTTGTGGCCTGTTATTAATAATGAATTAGTCCTTGAAAATTTTACAAAAAGTCCTTTTGGTCGGTGTATTTTAAAGTGTTTTCATATTTTCGCAGCGGACGTTCGCGCACTCAAAGGTTTTAATGAAAAGTCACAACGGCAGCTGTGTTACATGCGCCACAGCAATTTGTTGCTACATCCAGGTTCATTGGATATTGCTCTTTGTTTAATGCATGCGAGAGTACCTTTTATTTCATCGTCGACTCAGTGGTTTTGTAACTAAGTTAGTGTGAAGGGTGCACTGCGCAGTGAATGAAGAGTAATTTCTGTAATGACGCAATTATTCCGTCCTGTTCGCACGACACGATATGGTCTAGTGTTCTCGAGTGTAAAATTTACATAATGCTGTTTCTTTCTTAATAGACTTTAGATTTATTAAACTGCAGTATCCTTGTTTACACCAAAACCTCGTTTAACCGCCCCCTGTCTTACTTTTTCTGATTATCTTTGCGCTACTAGCTCGAGGCCTAACGAGAGTTTATTGCAAGAAAAGTTAATTTTACTTTACGCCCTGATAGCCCCGGAAGTCGGGCGACATTTCGCAGCGCTAGAACTTGCTCTTCAAGTTAAATGAGCTATAAATTTTGTATTTGTGACAATCTGAAAAATTGCGTGTCAGCGTTTCAGCTCACGTTTTTAATTTATTAAGTTTCACCGAGAAAGTTACTCTTGGTGCTTGTTTTGCTTTATTTTATTTTATAAAGCATTTGAGCTAAGCTGTGCCGAATCGACAGCCCTAGAGAAATATACATTGTTGAAGTTAATCCTTCTGATGATCGAGGGTCTTCTTCTAATAAGAGGGTCTGCTCTCAAAAATATTAATGCAAACCAAGAGAAGTATTTAATTAATAATTATGCTCACCAAAATTTTGTTTCCTGTTTTTAAGGCAAGTTTATTCGTGATTTGACTTAGGTAGTCGATTATGTGTATCTCACGTATAATTAGGCTCGAATGAAAACAAGACGCTTTTTAAGAATCACAACTTGGTAAATTAATACTTTTTTTATATAGTGTGCCTGATATTGACATTATATATCATGTATTTTAATTATTAGTCCTCTAGGTTGGCAACGGATAGCAGTCTTGCAATACAAATATTAAATGGATACAGATCTTGCCATCAGGAAGCCTGCGTGATCATTTCATATACATGTCATAAAAAAACATCCTTTATAAAAGGTTGATCAAGATTTTTATTTCACAGGGCCGCAACGGCAAAGGCTCAATATTCGTGTGGGCATCAGGCAACGGTGGCCGGGAGCACGACAACTGCAACTGTGACGGCTACACCAACTCGATCTGGACGCTGTCCATCTCCTCCGCCACGGAGCGGGGCGAGGTCCCCTGGTACTCCGAGATGTGCAGCTCGACCCTTGCAGCCACTTACAGCAGCGGCGCTCTCAATGAAAAACAGGTATGGCTTTGCTGAACAGGGTGTAATTATTTTTATGAGATACATTTTTGGGCCACGAGGATCTTATTTTGATCTGCATAATATCATCTATATAACTATAACAGAATAGGCATGGACCATATTTGAAACCCTTTAGATTTATTTTACCAATGGCATAGGAGTAATAAACCGCAAGGACTAAAAACTAAAAAAAAGTTGGCATTGTAATGCAAAATAAGTTGAAACGATATTTTTTCAGCAAGTACTAGGTCAGTACTTTTTCCGTGACATTAAAACCTAAAAAGTTGGGAGATTTAACCTAATTAAATAGCCTAAAAGTATTTTAATTTAACATGGGTACATATAAACATACCCTGTATATTATTAATATTATTCTAACTAGTGGTGGAATATTTCTGAGCCGATACCCTTTTATAAGGTTACACTGTCTTTCAAATGCATAAACATTTAAAAAAGTTTTAATATGAAAGGGAAGGGAAAAAATTAAAGAAAGTTATTAACTTTACTTACCCTCATCCGAGTTATGTGTCAAAAGTAAAATTAGTATTTTTATAATTGCTAGTAATGTCAATACAGCAGCTAGTACAGCTTAACAGATGGTTCTGACATTGCCAGAACTCGAAACAGTTTTAATGTTTAAATGTTTAAAAAAAACTAAAACCTGTAGTTATTATAGTCAATTATCTCAAACGTAATATTGTAAAAACATTACTAATAAAATTGTTCTGTTTCTTAAAAAAAATGTAACTGATTATTGTACGTTTAGTTACTTTGGAATTTGTTAATCCCAGCATAAATTGTGCTATCTGAAATACGTAACTTTTTATTAAATCGAAATTCAGACGTTGCCTCTACCCTCTTAATTAGAAAAATAAACTCTACACAAAAACATATCGGATCAGGACCATGATGCTCTTAACCAAGTTAATGAACTTTCTATGAGCGAGTTTGAGCTCACCGGCGCGGCGCCGGGGCAACGTATTTTTTACTCTTTAATTAACTCCAGGGTCGGTACGTGAATTTCGCTACAGCTCAAAGTGAATTACCATCGATATTCGAATTCTGTAAAATTTCGTGCAAACTTAGTTAGTTAACTTTTAAAAGACTGCAAATATCGTTTCGTAAATTGTTTGAAATTATTTTAGCCTTAGTTTTGAATGTCGAATGTCTGTGTTGTATATGGAGTTTTTTCCGTCCGTAACAAACGTCCAGAGGATGCAATCAGGGAAGCGCTTCCGCAGCACAAAAGACCTAGCGCCGCAGAACCTTGCGACTTGCGACATTTATTCCAATTACGCAACTTTAAACCCTATTCCGCCGACAAAGCGTTTTCGCCAAAGGCTTTTTAAATCAGCCTGTATTGCGAGCTCGATACTGAGGGATGTCATTTGGAATTTGTGTTTGTGATGCTTTTTTGTGTTATAAAAGTTGAGTTTGTTTAGTTTTCAAAAAACATACTGTATTTATAGTTTTAATGATGAAATTAGTTTGCTGACTAAAAGATTAAGATAAACAAATTCAATATAATCAAAGACATTAGACATTAAATTGGTTTAAATTAAGGGCCGTCTAGACGTTCAAGTTATTTTAGTGAAATAAATCATAGCAAGTGTTTTCGAGTTACAATTACTGTGGACCAAATTATACGATGATAGCATGACTAAGGAAACGATGTAAAAGTTTTCTAATGGGATTTTAGAAGGATGGATAGATGATGGAGATGGATGAATATATTTAGTAGATAAATAAATAAAAAACTGTCAAAATCATACAAATTTTAAATCACTAACGTTTCCGATAGAAAAGGATATTTATGTAACATGGTAGAAAAAGCAATAATGTCAATAGTTAATGAAAATGTTACAATAATGATGATGTGATGTGTGTGTACGTGTGGTTTTCGGGTTAGAATAGTGCCACTCCATGTCTTCCCGTAGATGTCGTAAGAGGCGACTTAGGGAATAAAGGCTTGTAGTACTGTTAGGCGATGGGCTTGCCACCTGTCACTAATACACTGGGAAACATCTTAGCCTACTTGTGCAAAATGTGGTTACAGAATTATCAACAAGTTTAAAAAGTTGTTGGTAATTATTTAGCTCTGCCTACCCCACTTTGGGAATGAAGGCGTGAGTTTATGTATGTATGTGTGTATGTGTGTGCGGAAATGGTCTATCCACTTAGCGAAATGGTTAGCATAAGGATGTCAACCTGGCTGGTTTTCAGGGGAGTCATGGCCAGGGCCCTTTTACTGACCAAGGGGAAGGGTATATATACACCGTGTTTTTATTGATTTACGATAACTTTGGCATATCACTAGGTACATCCATAGAAACTAAGTGGTAGATTAGATTTTTTAATATTGCAAAAAAAAAAACTGTTTAGAACAATGTAATTTAATGTTGTATCTTTGGTCATTTTAAAGGGGCCTTTAGAGTTAGCTTAGTCAGTGTCAAATACGTCAATGTTGGCGTAACATACACAGACAGTTAAGAGCCTTTTAGATCAGTTCAACGTAATTAACTGATTAAATTTAAAAATTAAATATCTTTTAAACCGTTACAGTTACCTATCATTTGTCTGTCTTCGGGAAATTAACTTTATTTGACCTAAAGAACGTCTCCTTAAAGTTATCGTAAATAAAAAAAACACGGTGTATACAGGGTGGAAAAAACGAACGCCACATGGACGGCAACTACCTTAAATATTGGAAATAGCAAAACCTACGCAAACAATTATTACTGCATTTATAGATTTTTGAAAATTTGCCTGCCTTAATCGGGAATTCATTTAATTTAAATGTCTATGTTGTACACCTAAATGATCACTATCAATAACCATTTCTATCTGTGTCATAAAACACGACTTTATTGTTTGGTCGTAAACGACCAGTTCGATTTCCGGTTAAGGAGGAGGATATTTTTCACAAATCCAATTAAGCAGTATTTTTGGTTTTCAAAAATAAAAGTATGTCTGCTTTGCGTAGAACTTGCTATTTCCAATATTTAAGGTTGTTGACGTCGTATATTACACACTATGTCTTAGCCTAGTTGGTGACCTTGCCTACGAAAGTAGCGGTAACGGGTTTGGTTCCCGGTATGGGCAATTATTTCTGTGGTGGTGTTGAGCCTAGTTCAATTTGTGTGAGATTGTCCCCTAATATTTATATAATTTACAATGACCATACATTAGCATTCATACATAAAGGATTAATTAAATTCGTTACAAACAAAATACATCTATTGTACTGAAATACCGTAAAACCATACAACAATGCCTTAGCTTGCAACAATGGTCCAAGTTATAGCTTTGTATAGCTAGATTTTAGAGCAAACGATTTTAGGCCAAACAGTAAATTCACTCAGCAATATTAGCAGTAAGGTATCATATTGTAGAATAATCTAATGATTAAAATTGCACTTGTTGCAGGCTAGGACCAAAGTTGTATGGTTTTCAGTAGCACAAATAAAAGAAAAAAACTGTTAAGTAAAACTGTGAATGTAGGAATATAAATGAAGCTTAGATAAACACCTAAATTGCTTTAATCCCGTTTTAAGAAGCCGATGGTTTGGCGATAGTGGTGTGGGGTATTTGACGTTTAATCGCGATATAGCGCTCTAGTTTATCATCGAGATCGATTTTGGCTGGAGTAAAGCTTTTGGTAAAAGCTTTTGTGCGAAACTTAATCAACCGGGGACCTATAACCAACAGTTCCTAAACAATATTGTTTCAATATAAGCTCCGAGGTTTGCGCGATTATTAAATGTGCTAACCCGCGTTTAAGGATTTAATCAATCGATTAAATACTAGCACATTTTTTTTTTTTTATATTATTGTACTGTATTGATGCGTAGTTGTATATGTAGATACTTACACTGCCACTACAATCTCTGCTTTATACGAAGCTGAATTGGGTCACTAATGTTTTACCAAATCATTTCGCAAGTTATATCATTTTACAAACTCTCATTTTGCAAAGAGATACAGTCTGCGAGTACTTAGAAGGTGCTTCGGGTACGTACTTCTCTCTTACTCGCTCTTGCATATGAGAGCAAGTGAGAGACAAGTACATACCCGAAGAACCTTCTAAGTTCTCACAAGCTGTACTTCCCGCTGCATTATTTAGATTTATTTTTTGTTGTTATACGTCTTACCTTACCTAACTTATTCAGTAATATTGGTCATACGAACGGACGCCATTTTGCCCCTTAGGTGGTGACGACAGACCTTCACCACTCGTGCACCGCGGGCCACACGGGCACCTCGGCGTCGGCGCCGCTCGCCGCCGGCATCTGTGCGCTTGCGCTGCAAGCCAACCGCGACCTCACCTGGAGAGATATGCAGCATATCGGTAAGCCATAAACATAATCTCACATTCAGTCCCGATTTTTTTTCCAATGTATGTATCATCTAAGTTAAGGATCATGGGCATTTTCGTATGGAAATTGGGTGTGGCACCAACAGAATTGAAACCTTTATATTTAAAATGAACTTCTTTCATCATTTCTTATTATGGCCGCAAATACCTATCTCACCGGAGAACAAAAATATGATCACTTGAAAACAAGACAGTCCATATAAACTTTAGGTAATATACATTAACAAACTGAAGTATTTTCTTGAAGTCGAGAGAAATTGATTTGTCGTACAGATAAATACACCATTTATAAGATACATTAAATACCTACATAACAAAATAATTCGAGTAACTTTTTTCAGTGAAGTTACTTAATCGAATGTTATGTTGATGATATAGTTCTACGAGATACTTTGTAATCTTGCGAGAAACGTGTTATTACGATAATTTTTAAATAAACGTTTTTAGACAAGTTGGAGAAGCACGAATACTACAGTTTACATATTTTGTACATCAAATACCCTACACGCAGTTCTATAATAAACTGTAACATTTATACATTAATTAGCCGAAGTTTCTACGGACTATATATATTGTTTTCAAGTGCCCATATTTTTGTTCTCCGGTGAGCTAGATATTTGCGGCAATGTGAAGAAATTATGCTTTAACTAAAACCTTTTTAATGATATGAGTTTCAATTCTGTTGGTGGCACACCCAATTTGCCCATGATCCTTTGATCAAGCGCTATCCCTTTTCCAATACCCCGTCGTCGGTTACCCTATTCACTTAATCGAACTGTTTCAAGCTGGTTTAATCTCTATGCGCAAGAATATCGACTAACTATTGGATTACCTAACAATTGATAGAGTTGCGGCAGGTAATAGCTGCTTAAGCGAGACGGCCAGAATTCTCCAGAATGCGCAAAAAAGAGAGAACCGATCAATGGGGTAGTTAATGCGAAGTGCTTAAATATTAAACTACCGAAACCCTAATGAACTTGGTAAGCTCTATGGATACGGTTAACTAATTCAAAGGGGGTTTCACGTTGATTGGGTAACCAAATGATAGGGTTAGCCTATCGATAGGGTTGATCCAATGAAGGGGTTTTCCGGTTCCTGGGTAGACGTCTCCGTTAAGAGCAAATATTAGTGTGATAAGATATGTTACTGAGTAGATGTTACAACTTAAGGAATAGTTTAAGATGCCTTGCCTATTAAGTGGTACAATATATGAGAAAACAGAAGAAATGTTCCTCAGGTACTCAATTTTATACGCCCATAATATACATCCTCCCATAAACGGGAAAGTGAAGTTTGTTTGCACTTCTCTGTAACTTCTGCTATAGATTGTAACTTCGTAAAAGTCCGGAAAGTTTCCGGGGAAATTTCATACAAAATGGCAACTTTTACAATGTTCACCTACGCTCGTGCCGAGGAAATTATTTGCTAATATTTCATACGTTACTGTTATTTATTCAAAACTCCGACCGAAAGTGATTGAGGCTCGGCGTTCTACCTACTGACATTGCCATATTGAATAAAACATTAACGGTAAACGATGATTATTAGCAAATTTTGAGCCAATAATTATAGATCGCAGGACTAAAATAGAAACATATTTTACAATATTCATATTCTAGCTCTGTGTATTATTCATCTAACACGATTTAATTACCAAATTAAACTTTCGTGTCTCCACAAAGCTAAACCTAATTACAATATCTACAATTATAAATGCACTTGAAATTTCCATCTACTAATAAAAAAAACTGTGTGACAAATAAGTGGACGTTTTTTTAAAAGTTTACCATAAAATATACCAGAACGTTCTAAGATTTCAGTCATTGCTTGATTTTTAACTAATCACGATGTCCATCTATCGAAAATATTAAAAGTACCTAGATACTGTCAATTAGGAACTCTTCAAAATGCGTCATCACGAAATTTTTATTGCTGTTTCTTTACAAAACCGATACGTAAATAAAATACCAAGCCTTCGTCCTTTACATTAAGAGCAAATCCATTAACAAAAAAAAAATGATGAGTTGGAGATTTTTTTGTTTCACACTAATTACTGGAATTTTAAACAGCATGGCGTTTCCATATCAATCGTTGACACGCCCGAGTTAGCCGAGTTTACTTAGAATATAATTGACTCATCTATGTAGACTCCGCGTGTCTGACCCTACTGGTTGTAAGCCTTTGTTACTATGCTATTCCCCTTTGTCCTATTAAAACTGCTATAATTCATTTAAGGAAACGCGAACTGCTTCATGCAAACTTCGCATATTATTGCATTTACGCTAACATGGTGTTTCCCTGTTTCCTCCTCGAAAACTGGAGCAGCTCTTATCAGATTGATTAGCAGATTTACTGTCGCTGTACGTAGGTTTTATGCATTTTTTTATTATTACTAATAATTAGAGAGGATTTGAAAGAAAGATAAAACAAAATGATAAATCAAATCAAATCAAAACGTTTATTGCGATCATGTTGTATACAAAAGGTCTTAAGTAAATATTATTATGTTCAACATGAACCCTGCTAGGGCACAGCAATCTTAAAAATAGTGTAATAAACTTATAAGTATAATATCTTACATTCTAAATTTTATAATTTTATTCTAATATTTTACATGCATGGCACAAATTAATAAAACTAAATAAATTATTAATTCTAATTAAAGAACTCTTGAAATTAGTAGTAATTTAATAGCTGTAATTAAAACTGGTTAGGGTTTTCTATGTTTTTAATTGAGCTAGGAATATTATTATAATTTTTTATTGACATTGCGAATGGGCTATAAAATGATGTGGCATAATTACGTAGGTTAACTGGGAGCTTTAGGCTGCCTGTTCACTGGATTTGGAGCGAGGCAGCGCACTAGTGTGCGAGGAAAGGATCCACCAATAGGAATACTTTATTTTCCTAGCCTCGCTCAGCGCAGCTCTTCTATCGGTAGATTTTACCTTACGGCCGTACTCAGAGGCATTGAACGGAGTGCGTTGCGTCCTCGCATCGCTGTAATTTCAGTACAGAGTGACACAAGTGTTTCTACGCATCATGTTTTACTATTTTTATGGGCATTGGCTGTTGGTGTTATGCACCGTAACAGCTTCACAGGACGGTCGCACGCATCGCTCTAATTTATATAATAGTACCTACAAAGCAGCGGCAACCATAGGTAACTCTCGTATTGGCGTCCCTCTTAAGAGACCATCAACTCGTCCCTTTTTATCCCCCGACGCAAAAAGAGGGGCGGCATAAGTTTAACTGGTATTCGCGTGTGTGTGTGTCTGTCTGTGGCACCGTAGCTCTTTAATAGGTGAGCCGATTTGAATGTGTTTTTGTTTAATTAGACAGCAGGTTTTATACCTGTGGTTTTAATTAGACAGCAGGTTTTATACCTGTGGTTTTAATTAGACAGCAGGTTTTATACCTGTGGTTTTAATTAGACAGCAGGTTTTATACCTGTGGTTTTAATTAGACAGCAGGTTTTATACCTGTGGTTTTAATTAGACAGCAGGTTTTATACCTGTGGTTTTAATTAGACAGCATGTTTTATACCTGTGGTTTTAATTAGACAGCAGGTTTTATACCTGTGGTTTTAATTAGACAGCAGGTTTTATACCTGTGGTTTTAATTAGACAGCAGGTTTTATACCTGTGGTTTTAATTAGACAGCAGGTTTTATACCTGTGGTTTTAATTAGACAGCAGGTTTTATACCTGTGGTTTTAAGCTGGGTTATATGAAAATCGGTTGGGTCGTCTAAGAGACATCAGCTCTGAAAGAATCGAGGGATTTTACTTATCTAATAGTTATTCAGACTTGTGTATGAAAAATTAGGTTAACTCATGTTTTACCAAATCATCATTTAACAAACTATATCATTTTACAAACTTTCATTTCGCACAGACATATTTCCACCGCAAAAAAAAAAAAATGTAGTTAAAAGTCTAACCTAACCTAACTTATTTTACAAGCCGATGTAATCTATGTAATATGTAATGATTTGAGCGTAAACACGTTTTTGCGACATAATAGTTTGTAAAATGATGATTTGGTAAATAGTCAAAATACCTTTATTTATCTTTAAGTGCTTGTAAGCGCGCCCGGCCGTTAGTTTTTACTTGTTCTTCGCTGAGCATACAATTTCCCACTAAAAAGTAAATAATCCACAATTACTGCCAGTCTCGTGCCGCGGAAACTGATTAGGTTTAGCAAAGTGCGCCAACACGCCGGATAAACTTACGTGACACGAGCTCCGCGGTTTTATTATGATTGATTGATATTGATTGTAATCAGGTGAACACGGAAATACAAATTCAGAGGTCGCGGGACCAAATCCCATGAGTTATGAACTTTATTTTGTTTAGGTAGGTACTATCAGCCCAATGGAACACTGACCCACCATGGAACTGTGTCACAGTGACGTTATGGTTCAAGTCGTAAGAAGTGTCAAACAAATTAAATTATCATGTCACTATGACACCGTTTTATGATGGGTCAAGGTTCCAATGGGCTGAAAGTACCTAAGTAAAGTGGAATTTATCTTGTTTTGATGACTAATGATCAAATTAGAAAATTGACTTTATTTCATTCATAATAGATTCATTTTCCAAGGACCAATTTCGTTGTATGTAGGGCCGTAGGAGGTAAAGTTATGTGTTTGTATTCTAACGGGCGATCGTCATAGCGAGCACGGCGCGCCGGTAGTAGCAGAACTACATGTAAACTATACATACATACATACATAAACTCACGCCTTCATTCCCAAAGTGGGGTAGGCATAGCTAAAGAATTACCAACAATTTTTAAAACTTGTTGATAATTCTATAACCACACTTTGCACAATTAGGCTAAGATGTTTACCAGCGTATTAGTGACAGGTTGCAAGCCCATCGCCTAACAGTACTACAAGCTTTTATTCCCTTAGTCGGCTCTAACTACATGTAAACGAAATACGTGTTATAGTTCTTCAGTCAATAGAAACAGAATATGGCCTCTATTTCTACTATGTAAAAACTATAATACCTTTGACCTGTTATCGTATTGGCAACGTTACCATAGCTCTTATTTATTTGACAGTAATGGCGGCTGACTTTAAACAATGCGATAACGTGCCAACAGCAATATGGTTTATACCAAGCATAATATAGCCCTAGAATAGACGTAAGACAGACGTGACAATCGTCACAGACACATCAAAGTCAATATGGTTTTTACCAAGTATAATATAGCCCTAGAATAGATGTAAGACAGACGTGACAATCGTCACAGACACATCAAAGTCAATATGGTTTATACCAAGCATAATATAGCCCTAGAATAGATGTAAGACAGACGTGACCATCGACACAGACACATCACAGTCAATATGGTTTATACCAAGCATAATATAGCCCTAGAATAGATGTAAGACAGACGTGACAATCGTCACAGACACATCAAAGTCAATATGGTTTATACCAAGCATAATATAGCCCTAGAATAGATGTAAGACAGACGTGACCATCGACACAGACACATCACAGTCAATATGGTTTATACCAAGCATAATATAGCCCTAGAATAGATGTAAGACAGACGTGACAATCGTCACAGACACATCAAAGTCAATATGGTTTATACCAAGCATAATATAGCCCTAGAATAGATGTAAGACAGACGTGACAATCGTCACAGACACATCAAAGTCAATATGGTTTTTACCAAGTATAATATAGCCCTAGAATAGATGTAAGACAGACGTGACAATCGTCACAGACACATCAAAGTCAATATGGTTTATACCAAGCATAATATAGCCCTAGAATAGATGTAAGACAGACGTGACAATCGTCAGAGACACATCAAAGTCAATATGGTTTATACCAAGCATAATATAGCCCTAGAATAGATGTAAGACAGACGTGACAATCGTCACAGACACATCAAAGTCAATATGGTTTTTACCAAGTATAATATAGCCCTAGAATAGATGTTAGACAGACGTGACAATCGTCACAGACACATTAAAGTCAATATGGTTTATACCAAGCATAATATAGCCCTAGAATAGATGTAAGACAGACGTGACAATCGTCACAGACACATCAAAGTCAATATGGTTTATACCAAGCATAATATAGCCCTAGAATAGATGTAAGACAGACGTGACAATCGTCACAGACACATCAAAGTCAATATGGTTTTTTCCAAGTATAATATAGCCCTAGAATAGATGTAAGACAGACGTGACAATCGTCACAGACACATCAAAGTCAATATGGTTTTTACCGCCTAGGATAGAAGCCCTGCGATACGTCAAAGCATAACAATACATACAAACATACCTATACATACACGCCTGTCTCCCAATGGGTCAGGCAGAGCTTAACAATATAGTTTTGATTGGTTGTTTAACACTGGCATTGGCTTATTTACCTACTTCTAGTTTAGTGCCTACCTAAACAAATGGAGTATACATACATAAACTCACGCCTTCATTCCCAAAGAGGGGTAGGCAGAGCTACGGAATTATCAGCAACTCTAAAACCTTGTTGTTAATCCTGGAACCACATTTATATAATTAGGCTAAGGTGTTTAACACGTTACCGACAACAAACCGTCAATTTTCGGTTTTTTAGATTTTTTAACTATCAATAACTATGGTTTCAGAGTTCGATTTCAAAAAAAGTTGCATTTATTCTTTATTAAAACTAATTAATGCTTCCTGTCCTGCATTAATATTTTATTCTTTTTAATATGGTTTACCAGAAACACTGTAACAGAGTGGCCGTTTTCAGCCGAGACCAAGTATTAGATGACCACTCTGTCACGGCATTCTACGGAAAACCATATTATTAAAAAAAAACGTGGGTTAAAGAAAGAGCACAATTATTTGGTACTCTTACATAAATAAAAGTATGGACGTATATTAAATACGAAAAACATAATTATCCATACTCTAATGAGACGCTTAATAAGATGAGAGACAGGCTATTGTCGGTAAAAAAGAAGAACGACCCAACCATACTAGGCCCGCTAGTCCCCTATTGCAAAAACTCGACTACTTTAACTGTCACGTTAACAAGAGCTATCACAATACAATACAATAGCAATTGGGAAAAAGATAAAGTGGAATAAGGAAACAGGGGACAGGGACCTGTTTATGTATTTGTCAAGCATACGTTAACTGTGTGCGTGTCTTGTGCAGAAGCTATTATAATAATATTATGATTTTAAATTGTGAAACGAATAAAATGACAAAAAAGCGAACATCCTGTGGCTACCATGCAGGGAGGATTTTTAAAAATAATAACATTCCGTGCTTTGACCTACAAAGTAAAATTAGGACTATATTTGACATTTATTAAGTTATTATTTTGTAGCGCCCCGCCACGCCGTCTAGACGTCGAAGCTGTATAAAGATATAATGTTATCTTGTTTCTAAAAACGCCACGTCTTTTTAAAAGATAATTCAGTCTGAAAACATGATTTTTTAGTATTTGATAAGATTATCAGATAAAACTGAAAAGACTTCAGTCTTTTATTTTTTTTTATTTGAGCTTTCATAGGGATTATTTTTAAATTCAATTTGACACCGTGTCGTCATAAGTCCCACTTCTCTTATGACGTGACTTGGCCTTTAACCACGCTGCCACTCAACGGATTCGGACGCATATTTTACACACTATTTAATATACTTAAGGTACTAGTTATAGGTGTACGTTCTTAAAAAAAATTACATCATGCCAGTTTGAATGGTGCAAATACTTTGACGCAATGACCCAAAGTGTGACTTGGTCTCTGACACCAGTTCTCGCTACTACTGGTTTCAGTCTTGTGCACTTCCTCTCCATTCGCCAGCTTGAAGCTTGCGCAGATCTGCGTTCATCGTATCGGATGAGCTGATTGATACATTATCTGGGGCGGCGGAATAGGTTTCGAGTAATTTTTTCATTTTATTATTTCACCGCTCATTAAAATACAGTAATATATACACGGTGTCCCAGAATTTGACGCAGATAGATGTTACATGAAAATATAGCGCTTTCCCAACCGGTCCAAAATATAGTTTTAAAGGGCTACCATGGGCATATGACCTTCAATCTAAAGCTATAAACTTTCAGTTGTTGTTAAAACCTATTTTCATTAATACTCCTGTTCTAAACTAGCTGCCATCTCAATTTTTATTTTACTACTCACTGATATCGAGATTTATGCTATCAAAAATTTTCAAGTGTTTGTTTTATTTATGTTTTCTTTGGCCTTTATTTCCATATAAAAATATGAAAATAAACTTTAGAAAAAAAACCTTTGATAATTTATTAGATATATTAATGAAGCATATTTAGATATTGTTTCCATATCAATTGACACCAATATGAAAAAGTTTTTATAGTCATGTTTTTAAAAAATATAAAAAATAACCATGGGTTATTTTGATTCTGTTCGACAGATTCAAAGATCGATGTGTGGATTTATAAATATAATATAATTGTTCATAATTTTACATACAGTTTTGACTGAGTTATAAGAACTTAAACTTCATCAAAAACGCATGTTATTGGCATGGTAGCCCCTTGACTCAACCTGTTAGTTAATTTAGGAGTTATTAAGGTTTTAATGATACTGATAACGCTACCTTGCGCTACTCCTTTGCCTCCCTTGGGTAAAAACAGCTATTATTCTTATCCAGTAAGGAAATGGCTTTCTTATTCCTTAATATTTACGTCAAATTCTGGGACACCCTGTATAATTCGTGCATTAGCATAATATGATTGCTAAGTGCCTACCTTTATTCAGTAACATGTTTGCTACACTCGCGGTCAAATAATACGGGTCAGAATGCGTTTTTCATACTAAAGAGGCTATTTGGAAGCCTTGGTTCCTCGCCAGGAGATGCTTTTAGTGAAATCTGACGATGGACACCCCGAGCATCGAAACAGGACTTCCAGATTGCCTAAGATACCCAACGTATTAAATCTGCGGTTAACGCCGGAATTGTACATGTTCAGAAAAACATATAAAATGGCAATAAAATGTAAGGAAAGAAAAATGCTGACCCATGCTCTCTCGCTGTGGTGTTAACTGATTGTGCGATCTGTTAGGTATCTTAAGCACTTTTGACCTCCACTGTTTAACCTCGGAGTATCCACCATTAAACCTCACTCAAAACATGCCTGTGTCCAGGAACCAAGGCTTCGAAATAGCCTCGTTTGTATGAAAAACGCACTCTGACCCGTATTATTTGACCGAGAGTGTAGTTACCAAACTGACTCGTGAAATATCGTGACGCGACGCAAAACCGGATTTAATTTGTCATTAATAAAAGAATATTTATCATCGTAAGGAATATTTAAATTTGCACACTAGACGCGAGCATAACCAAGGACAATTGGTGATGCTTGCGTCTAGTGTGCGAATTTCACTGACATACATTTTATTATTGATACCTAGATTAGTTTGCGATTCTGGTTCGCTATTCTATCAAAACTGATAGAATTTTCAGGGATTAAAAGTACCTTCTTCTGGGCTATAAACTATGTCTGTACCAATTTTTACATGGATTTGTTGAGGCGTTGAGATTATGAAGCGACGCTGGAGTCACGTAGTAGGTGTCAATGAAAATCCATACTAATTTAGCTCCGGGTGATAACGTTTCTCACCCACTAAATAAAGTCTGATTTTCACGATTTGTAAAGATGTTGTACGAGTTACTACGAAAAACCAGGATACTTCGTTTCCAATTTTTTTTGTTTCTTTCGAAGAAATAATTTAATGGAAAGGAAAACTTCATACCTAGATCTACAACCTATTAAAAATCGGACTAGGTTATGGGGAGAGAATCGTTATCGTCTTTTGTATAAAAAAAATCAGCTTCACGATCCTCTTAAACCGTGGAGACGGGAAAAACAAAAGCAGAGTAACGAAAGAATAAATGATTATCGACTATATATGTATACCCGACTGCCGAAAGAGGAGCCTATATATGTATGTTTGTTCCTTTGTGACGCTCTGGAAACTAACCGCGTGGGCCAATATTGATGATTTTTCATATGTCAATCGATTTGTCTTAATCTTGTGAGTGTCACTAAAGATATGACAGTAATCAACATTCAATATTAGGTACAAGTGGGATATCATAGGATACACATACATTCCTTCACGCCTGCAATCCCAGAGTGGGGTAGGCAGAGATACAAAATTTGGATAGGTATTTAAAAATAATCTGAAGGTTTCTCTCATTATTTTTCATTTTGAATGATCGGTTAGGTTTTTTTTGTATTGCTATAGGTACATAAGTACAACCGTGTAAGGGCGTGGCAATCTACTTAAAAGCTAAACATAAGTACTTATGAATAATATAATCTTTTCAGTAATACTTATTCATAACATTACTAGCGGCCCGCCAGCGGCTTCGCCCAGCTGCAAATTTCTGACTTTCAATTCATTTGTTACAAAAAATGTAATAAATGAAGAACCGCTCGACCGATTTTGTGCAAACTTCACATAAACCATCTACTAAACAGTCCGAACAAAGACCAAACATTTGGTTTGGACAGGTGAGCCCGTTCTTGAGTTATAAAATTACAACGAAAAATGGCATTGATTTTTATATATATAGATTAGAATAACAATCTCAGAGGTAAGTTACATAAAATAATATTTGTTATTATGGCACATTTGTTTATTTATATTTATAAGATCCCAACAGCTTATATCATATTTTTTTATCTATCAAGAATACCTTTATCGTATAGGCTTTTATGGATAAGAAGTTTTTCAAGATTGGTGTAGAATGCTTTTAACGTAAGTTCCATAGTATTTCTTTTTGGTAGCTTATTATATATTATAATAGATCGATAATGGGCTATTTCTGAACATTTCTAAGTTTGGTTGGGGTGGCAGAATCAGTTTATTTTTCCTACGAGCGTACGTGTTTATAACTATTTAAAAATGGTTAGCGAAAGAAATTTGTCAAGATCGTAGCAAGTGGAAAGAAGTGGTCTCTGCCTACCCCTCTGGGAAACAGGCGTGATTTAATGTATGTATGTAAAGTTGGTTAGCAACTTGTGGGAGAGAGGACCTTGTGCAGGGTCCGTCCCGGTTGGTACCACCATCGTATCCATTAACCTACCGCCAAGCAGCAGTGTTCGCATTGTTGTGTTCCGGTTTGGGGATAAGACAGCCGGTGAAATGACTAGCATAGAGGCATTCCATCTTAGTCCTCAGGGTTGGCAACGCATTTGCAGTCATGTGAATGCGAATGTCTATGGGTCACAGTTTCCACTTACCATCAGGTGGCCTGTGTCATGCCATAAAAAAAAAAATCAGTCGGGTTTTTTATTGCTTGCTTTTTGTTAGATTTGTTTACGCTTGTTTTTCGTCCTGCAGTGGTCCGCACTGCGCGCCCGGAGCGCCTCAGCACCGGCGGGGAGTGGCGGGTGAACGGCGTCGGCCGCAACGTGTCCCACTCGTTTGGGTACGGGCTGCTGGACGCCGCCGGCATGGTCCGGCTGGCGAGGAGCTGGAGGATGGTCCCCCAACAGAGAACCTGCGAGCTCGTCGCTACAAAGCCGCAGCGAGCTGTGCCGCCTAGGTCGTCTGTTACGCTACAGGTAGGATTATATTTGAAAATATACATATATAAAGTCCATACTAACTGGTTTGATTTACTTCGTAAACACTTTTATAACCTCGAAATGCATAATTTTTGGCTAAAACAACCGTTTTCTGGTGAAATAATCAACTAAAGACCACATTTTGCACACTATTTTCTTGATTTTACATCAGGGATGGTTTTTATGACAATATTGTAATTTTAGGTGAAAAGGGAGCATTTTTAGGTTATAAAAGTTTTTACTAAATAAGTTCCCAGTGTGGAGAGGCAGAGCTTCAGAATAACCTACAACCTACAACTCTAAAAACTTGTTGATAATAAATTCCGCAACCACATTTTTCACGATTGGCTAAGATGTTTATCAGCGTATTAGGGACCCATCGCCTAACAGAACTATAAGGCTTTATTCCCTTCGTTGCCTCTTACGACATTCACTCGGATAATGAATACTAAATAAGTTTATTTCACTATAAAATTCCGCTGTTATAGGTACTTTAAAGTGAATACATAATAATATGTCGTGAATAATCCGTTCCCATCGTTTTTTGTCGTATGTTCGTATGTATATTGCTTTCTCAATTATCTTCAGTACCCATATACGCCAACTGAGAAAGCAATATAAATACGTATTTATCCGACAAAAAACGATGTGAAAGGATTATTCACTACATCTGTACCTAATAGCTATCATATCGTAGTTTAGTACCTAACTTGTTATATATCATTTAACTGATTTCAACTAATCTCTCCATCCAGTCCTGTGTTCAACTCCATGTAAATCATTTAAAATGTGACTGTCTAAATCCTATGCCAAAGTAAGGTAATGGATACGTTTTCAAGAAATATAAATATTCTAGTTCTCTCTCAATCAATGTTATTGATATCCTCTCCACATGCTGTATATTTTTCAGCATCGTGACCAGTATCCGGCAGGTATTTTCCCATTTTTTTTTAAATTATTAACAAATAAAATATGGCATTACAGTTGATGAACTCATGCAGCATAAAACTAAATCTAACTATATAAAATAGTACTGTGACTGACTGACAAACTGACCTAAACCGCTGGACCAGGAACTTGATATTTGGAAGGATTATTGCTTAAGTATCCTAGGGATGCAATAGGAAAGAATGTTGCAAAATCCACCCCCAGTGGGAGGTAAAACGGGGAGTTCCGGGAAACTAATTCTACGCGTACGAAGTCGCAGGCGTCTCTAGTTAACTTATATTATAATTAAAGGTAATTTCCCCAGCTGGACGTAAACTCGTGTCCTGGGGTCAACTACCTCGAGCACGTGCAAGCTCGGGTGTCGCTCTCAGCCGCTCGAAGAGGCGATCTCAAGATCACGCTCACGTCACCAGCTGGAACTGAGGTTACGCTGCTGGCTCCCAGGTGAGACCCAATTAAGTCAAACCACATCCAAACATATTGGGAAGACGAAGAAGTACTTATTGCTATTAATTTGGGAGAGGGGGTTTAAGATGGGCATTGTGATTTATTTTCATGACACGTTTTTCTTTAACTTTTTCAGTGCAGGTTTTTTGGCTTTAATGCGATCACGCCCTTTTGTCCATTTATAAAGTTGTTTCGCTGTAAAATACAAAATGTGACTATTATACTAAGTTTATTATAGTTTTAAATACGAAACTAGTAACTGATTGTCAACGGTAAGAAGAATTTTAATGCGGGATTGGTCATGGTATTTTACAATTCGAGTACTCTTGTTAAAATAAAAGATGCTTTGTTTTAAAGGAACATTTCCCTTAACTTATCAAACTAGTGCAAAGTTTCAAAACCGACAATTAGAACTCGACAGGCCACCGAACGAATACGCAAGGGCTAGTTAGGGGTACTTCCCGGCCGGTCCCAACTTGTTATTTGTTTTACCTCGATTTTGTTACAAAGAAGCTTAATTACGCCTGTTTCTTCTTGCGATAGAACTTCCAATTTGTGGCCACGAAAATAAATACAACAAAGTAAATAGTCCTCCATGGAATTTAACTTTTAAGTAGTCGTTTAATTAAGACATTTATAATGTTTACTTACATACCTCTACTAAACTTCTAACGGTAATTTCTGCTTAACAAGTATAAATTGTTGCTAACCCGACCGAGGCGCTACACTAGCTGAACTTCAGAGCGAGTTGAGACAGCCGTATTTATAGGTTTATTAAGCTTAGACAAGGAACGAAGACGCTGAGAACTAAGTTTTGTACTGGAGCGTTGTAATTAGACGATTAATTTTCCGGCAGGGCGCACGACTCCTCGCGCGCCGGCTTCAACTCGTGGCCTTTCATGTCGGTGCACATGTGGGGAGAGTCCCCGCTCGGCTCCTGGCAGCTCGAGGTCTCGAACGAAGGACGCTACATGGGTAAGCACCCCTTCAACACCCCCCACACAACTTGCTAACTTCTCTGTGATTAACACGGTCATGTACATCATTTATCAACCCCAGGCAGAGCGACGTTACAAGACTGGTCATTAATATTATACGGCACGACTTCGCCCGCCGCCAAAAACGATCCAATCCCGTTCCGGAATCCGATTGTGCGCAAAAAGAGCAACGCAACGCGCCCTGTCATGGTCCAGCCGGGGCGCAAAAACAACCGCGGGAGGCCGCTCACCGTGGTGCCTACATACACTGTTGGTTTAGTGAAGAGGAAAAAGAATAAGAATTCAAAGAATCCGAATAGGCAGCAAAAGAATAAGCAAGGGCGGCCGGCGACGCGATCGCCCGTGGAGAGTTCCACGGCGCGCGCGGTGACGTCAGCAGCGCCCGACTTGAGCCTAAACCTGCAGGGGGACTTGACAGACCCCTTGGCAGACGCGAGAGGGCGCAAGATGTCGAGTCTATTCGAGCAATATCCGAAAATCCAGCGAATCTACCCCGCGCCGCTGCAGGCTAACGGTACCGGTGCATGTGTTGTGTCCGCTGATTCGTTTTGCCGTTTTATTTGGCCCCCGGCGCCGCCTAGTTTGAGCCTGCACGTCAATTACGTTTGTTCCGGAGTGCGCCGCTCTTTGCATGCCCATGTTTGTATTGTTTAAAGTTCATTTTGTAGCCAAGTTAATTTTTACAAACGTTTCGTTTCAGTGTTTTTGATGTCGTTTCTAGGATAATGCTTCGTAATTTTAGTATGTAACATAGGTGCTAAAGTTTTTTTATTAGTTTGCCTTTCGTTTTGCAGCCGTTATTAAGTTAGTGTTATTAGTCCTACGTATGCTAAGCTCTAATTTATTATGAGTAAGATCAAAATTGCAAATTTCAAAACCATCGTCATTCACTGCATGTATTTTAAAATATCACTACATTACTTCCATTGAGACCGAAGTCGTAAAAGTTAAATAAATTCATCAAAATCCGATTGAGAGCTAACCACTAACCATGTAATAATTATGGTACGAGGTATCTACAGCAAAACATGTCACAGAATGTGTTGCTAAAAAAATGATCTCTTACGAGCACTTTCACGATTTGCACCCTAAAAAAAAATTGTTTCGAAATTTAGCTCTCTTAGTACCGGAAAATAGCGTTGAAAATAAGGCCAACCTTAAGTACATCAATTAAAAACAACTGTAGACAGGGGGAGTGTAGGTATTAAGTTTCATCCTGCGAGAGGTTCACCCCCGCGTATACGGCCGCGTATACGCTTTTTTTAAGAAAGATGCTATGTAAATCCATTTAGTTTACTTTTATATCTTACATTTAGTTTTATTTATACTTATTTGTAGTTATTATTTTCAGTTATTGTTTTTTACTTCATGTATTATTGTAATTTCGTTTATCATTTATCCATTTTACTTCGTAGAAAATAGCACTAATATTCATATTCTTAACGTAGAACAGATAAAGTATTACCAGTTGATCAGTAAATGAAACGTTTCGCCTACACGCAACAATGCTTTCTTTTTTAAGAATCTTAAAATTTGTCTTTGTACTAATGGTCTAAGATCCGAATAGGAGACGACCTTCACCCAGCAACAATAAAATCTTAACAGAGCAAAACAAATTGCTAACGATGTCCTCTAAACGATGGCTCATGATGGGCATTTACACCTACACATCCTTTTAACATAGGTATTCTATTCTTACGCCTTATACCACGTCCATTACTAAGGTTCATGATGGGCTTTTGTCTTGGACGGTTTCTTTGTTGCTAAATTTTGATTTATTTCTCCCTGGATTCAATGCACATGCAAAAATCATGTAATGTTGGCCTTATTTGATACAACATACCTAGTCGGTTACTAAGTTCTGTTGCTGAGATTAATTACAATTAAAAAAAAAAATTAAAGCAGTTTTGCATAAACCTGTATATTAATCAAAACTTTGATTTATATAGAATAATAATAAAAATAATGTATTCTAAACTATTGCAATTATTTGATGTACGAGCTTGAAGTATTCCCATTTCGGACGATAAAATCATAGTTAAAATCACGCACGACGATGATACTGATAACGGCCCCAACTTTTGTAAGAGTTCCTGTAGAGAGTTCAAATTTGCGTGACATATTGAACAGACTTCTAGCTTTAAATTCTGATACGAATGTATTCAAAGCAACTAAAGATCCGCTTGGACACCGGTCAATCTTGATGACTCATTAAATCGACTTTAAGATTTCACATGATTTTGCAGAAATACGAAAACACACCAAATCTCTTGCTTCATAAGTTGGAATTAAGTCATGTTGAGAAATATAATTTTGGTCTCTAAACATATACAGAGATAGGATTTTTTATAATATTATACAAAAAAAGTTCTTTGGTAAACAAAGACTAACTTTTAAGCGATTTCAAAAAATGAAATTTACAGAAAAGTCTGTTTTGTTTAAAGAAAAGAATGTTAAAAGATCGTATCGGGAATTGCGGAAACTAAGAAAAATGATTAATTGTTTTTCAAAATGTATATTAATTAAGCTTTTAATTTTTATACATATTGAAATTAAAAAATAAACATAAGTTAGTTTTATTTGCATCAACCTTAGTAACAGAACTTAGTAACCAACTAGGTACAACATTAGTTCGCTACAATCTAAAATGTATACAATTTGCGCAGCCGGTCCGCTAACGCAATGGGAGCTGATCTTCTATGGAACGGAGACGCCCCCTCAGGACGAAGATGCGCCTGACAACGCCCTGCACGACGTCGGCGGCTGGGGCCCCAGGGACCCGGAGTCAGCTGAGGAAGTGCGTCAAAACGGCATTGACGACGAGTTCTCGCAAGGCTGGCACGAATCGCATGCGGTAAGTACCATGTTAAGCTTTTACAAATTCACTGTTAGATAGGCCTCTCTATACTGGTACATTCACTGAGATTACTTAGTAGCATCACCTCAGTACAAAAATAATTAAATTTATAGTTGGGGGATGCTATCAGGTGGTCTTAGTGGACGTTGCACATCTAAGACATGATCATTCAACTCTTCTGCCACCACCTAGCCAACTTGCGAAGATCGTCGCTCCACCTAGTCTCAGGCCACATTATTTAGTCCTAGAGAAGTTGCATTCATTGAATACTAACGATTACATAATAGTTACTATAAAACTGAATTCAAGACCTCGTACGCATTATCGCTATCTCTCGTCATTCTTAACGAAAATTGGAGCGAAAGAGAGATAATGTAACTTCGAATTTTGAATTTTAAAGAAGAGCGTTAATGAAATTATAGAATATTTACTATAGGGTTGTGGTAATCTGTCGTGCGCTCGCTTTAGCTTTGTGTTAAAGTTATTGTGGAATGCAAGTTCCCTAGCCTTACTGTAGAATGTAAGATAGACAATGATGACTGACATTCACGATGCTCACGTGACTAAAAAGAGATATTAACTCATTTGATACATTGTTGTGATGCAGTTCCGAGTTAGAGCCATAACAAATGGCAAATAGTTGTGTAATAAGCACGAGTATTTATCTTTATTTCTTTGTATTTCGTTAGTTAGTACCCACCCATAGCACAAACCTTTAGATAAAGCTTAGTTTGGGTCCATGCACTGTTCATTTAATTTTTTTGCATTATTTCTTCTTGTCACGCCGCGGATTATGACACAAAGTCTACATCACACACTTTTTACGAATTACTTATAAAATCAATTGTAACTACCTATACACACTTGCTTTGTTAACATAATAAAGCGTAGAATGAACAAAAGGCAGAAACAGTATTTCTACGTAATCCTTGAAAGCGTAAGGACCAAGTAAAGTTGATCATCAGTAGGACCAAGGATCAATCAAAAAATAACACGGCAGGAAGCTGTCTGTACACGACCCACAGGCAGCGGCGGCGTCAAACACACGCCTACACGCCGTCATAACACGATGACGACATTTGTTTGTTGGCTGTCCATTATGTGCTTTAGCCAATATGGAAAAAAACATTTACCTATAGATTTTTAATGTGGAACTAAATACAGTTAGTGTAGTCCGTAAGCGATCAAACATTAATGCGATGAGATGCAGTGTTTCAAAAAGGAAGTATTTTTTTACAATTGTGATGCTTTTACGTGGTATTAGGGCAATGATGACACGGTAGAAGTCAAATCATATGTTAATAATTATTTAACAGGTTTCAAAGCGAAGCTATTCAGTGTGTTACTGGAATACGAACAAACGTTTAAACTAGACGTAGGTTGTGGCTCTACAAGTCTACAAGAACATACCTACATAGAGAGCAATTAATTTTTAACGGTCCCATCGAGCAGCCATGTATAATGTAAACGAATGTTTAAGTCTCAGTTGCAGGTTAATTGGGCTATTTCTGATACATTGCGTAGCGAATTAATTTGTATGAAAAAAAGAAATACAACTTATGTTAACGATACACATGTTTTTATGTTAATTAGGATGCATATTAACCGTCGTCAAAAGGTTTGCTCGTATTCCGTTAACACGCTGTATAGAGTCAACTGATAAAGAATAACATACTAAATGTAGGATTCAAAATTGGGTAAATTGGGCTATCAGAACCTGACTGAACATTATGTTTAATTAATCAACTCTCTCCCACCATCTTGTACTCATAGTCTAAAATTATACCAAAGATGCCTTAAAGGCATTTTGAATTGATTATGGTAACACCCACACACTGCTAATAGGGATCAGTTCAAAATTTGGCAAGTAATAAAGTAAATCCAGATAATTAAAAATACAGCCTGTTATTTTAAAGTTTAAGTTTTTGACTACTGTATAACAAGGGTTTTTGTCAGGTCATACTGCTTATTATTGTTTCTTCTAAGCTGTTCTCATACAAAAAGTGTTGTTATTTTTATTTAAAAATAGAGCTTTCCTAAAACTCTTGTGAACTGATGTGGTCAAGTAAAACTTAAATAGAACCACTTCGCTTATAAATTGACAAACCGAGCTTTCAAACATTTGTGGAATTAGTCCATCGTCCATCAAAATACGCGCTTCAATTAATTATCAGGAATTTAACATACTACATTTAATTAGGACAGGATTTGTGTGGAATTACCAGTATAGTTTATTTATATTTCGGTTGAGGGATTCAATAATATGAATTACATAAATAACTATCAATAACGATGAAAAACTAATGATTCACTCAACCAATTTTCATACAGGCCAGAACTGGATTCGAAATAACCATCTTTTTTTTTGGTTCGAGAATAAAAAATGAAATAAATCGAGCTTCGGCATGGAAAAAAGCTACAATCAATGGCCTACGTCCGAGTCTGCAAAACAACAAATTGAAAAACTCGCGCTCCCTGTCTTTTATTTTGTTCTATCTCTCGATACGAGCGTGGTAAATAATTACCTGCCTGTTAGTAATTTGTTTTCAAAAGGTCAGCTATAATTCTTTCAAGTCAATTGTAACGGCCGTTGTATTATACGCAAAATGTGTTTCTACAATTGATAGCGTCCCTTCTCAGCAAGGAATAAGTAGGAGTTTCAACGCTACTTTGGATGTAGACTGATGGCGAGGGAAATGAAACATACGCACTTACGCTAAACCCCAGCTGACAAAACATACACAATGCCGTTACGTCAAATTCTAGACACATCATCTGCAACATTACGTATTAGGACATAGAACTGAAAGTGGCTTGGCTCCTGATGTTACAATGTTTTTGTCACAATAGATAAGTGCACGGACGCTAACACTCCCCGGCATTTACGTTGTAATACAGGAAAAATATCTTGGATTACATTTAGTGACACACACAATATTACGATCGTATTCGACGTGAAACGTGTCACTCTCGAGGAGCGAGGAATGATGTCTGCGGAAACCCGTGTCATTTGAAATGTTGTTCTCAACTATACAAGGGTTTCCTAAATCTTCTAGGGATGATTAGATTTGAAAACCTTCTTCGCGATCTGTCTTGCTTTTCAAACACGTATTTTTATTGTTTAGATATTTCGATTATCCCGAAGCTACTCAGTGGACACACCGAATTTGGTATGTGACTTTTATAGTCATCTAAGTGGGTATTTGTCGTACGTGTTCCATGATGTCTAAAAATCTTAACATATTAAACGTATCTAATATTTGCTACAACTTTTACAAATTAGTTAGTCGTATTTAAATTTATATTTTGGTTCAACAAGTGCGTATTTACTTACTCTTAACTGTGTAATTACTTTTAATATTTGAGTTTTTTTATGACAATAAATACTGAAATTTGAATTCTCAAAATTACGTTATTGGAACAGTGAACATTTTATTTTACGAATTTGCCGGCCGTAAATTACAAAAACATAAATGTCTATGTAATTTACAGACGGATAATGATATAAATGATAGCACAAGTAAATGTACACTGTAAATAGTAACGAAAATAGCACATGTTTGCTGACTATTCCTTTTTGTAGACACGCGATACGTGTAATGACATCCCATAGCAACAGTTTGTATACTTAAACAAAGCAGCCGAGTATAAATATACTGGGTCTGCATCGAAATAAAATGGTTTAAACGTTATTTCAAAAGAGTTTGCGTTTATTTCCATTCGTTTTTCTTGCTCTGTGCGAGTGAAATTGCACTGGAAACGAGATTAATTTATAAACTAACGAATATATTATTGTACTCGTTCCTACATTTTGAGTCTTTGTTATTGTTAAACGGAAATGTATTAATTCCTAACCTGTGCTATCCTTATTCTCCAATCAATAATTTTGTACTATATTTCCTTAGTACCGTTACGTAGTTTAACCTACAAAGGACACATCAAATCAAAGTTGTTTTTCTTTAACTAAGAGCTCTATGTTAGTTATTAAAATGTGAAATTAATTTGTAAACTTGTAATAAATTTAGGTTTAATTTGTACAGACCCGCGACGAAGACAGCGTAAAAGCAGGCGTGGAGGCCGGGCCCGACGCGCCGGCGCCGCGCTTGAACTCCGGCGCGGGCTCGAGCTCGGGCTGCGCGACGCATGCGCCGCCGGCGCCCCACCGCTGCCTAGGTTTGTGCCTTCTCCTCCTCCTCCTCGTCGCGGCCGACGCCTTGCTTCTGCGCACAGGCAGACAGCCCCCTAGGCTAATAAAAACCGACTGTGCACTAACTGCTAGCCTAAGACTAAACTTGCAAAGGACCCCGCGACCCCCGCGCGCGCCTTGCTTGCAGCTACCGACCGCGACCTCCGCCCCGGGTATGGTGACCTAGTGCTCACGGCTCATGTGATTTTAGTTAAATTTACTAAGTTAATTAGTGATAGGTCTGGATGCTCTCGAGTTACTTGCTCGACTCGATAGGCTATATATGGATAGAGTAATTATTTTGAGGAAACACTGCCGTGGAATACGATAGTAGAGTTGACACCGTCTTCTTATTTGCTAGTCAATTTAGTTGATGTAAGAAGCTCTCGGCATGTGTCAAGTAAGGCGTAATGATAAAGTATAATAAAGGACTGATATTCCCTTAGACGTAATAAGGGCCGCTCGGAGTCAAACAAGTAACTAAAGAGACCATAAAGGTACATGTCCATTTTAGAGAATAATTTGTGAGCTTACTCTCTGCCTCTCGCATTAATAATTATCTAAGAGACCGTGTTGAATGGACACTGGGGCCCGACTTTGAAAATCAAAGTATGAAATTATGTTATCTCTATCTCTGTCTCCCGATTTATTAACGTATATCGAGTGAAAGGAATGGGGTAAACGAAATTTCAAATGTTGTGCTTCAATGTAATCATCCTGGCCTAAATGATTATCCAGGCGTAGTGTATGTATTTAAAAAATAAGTACAAGCTGTTAACGTATCTAACGTTTACTTAATGTGTTTTATCTTTTCAATGTTATTTTTATTACCGTCTGCCAATCACTGTATTTAAGTTTATTTATTAGTAGAATTCGTTTTTATATTGGATATGCATTGTCACTGTACTTATAATAAGATAAAAACGGTTTAGTTTTTCTAAGATAAACATTGGTAATAAGGATTGTAAACTTTTAGTAGTCTGATATTTTCGATTATTGAATACTCTTAATTTATTTTATTCATTCAATCAATAGTTAAGTGATATTTATTTCATTTGTATGTGTAACTTCCCTCGTATCGATCCAGTCTGGCTGCAGCTCCACGCGAGCTTTAACTATTTAGTTAATTATAACCAGTCCAATGAGTATTCGCTTAACGATATGACGAAGCTTAAAAAATAATTATAAATTATCAAAGAAATAGTATGATTCAAATTATTTTTATAGCCATATTAGAGTACTAAAGGTTATTTTTTTATTAAAATATGAAAGTTAGCATGTTTTTACAATCATATTTCTCGTCACTTATTATAAAAAAGTGTTTAACCAATATTTAAAACAGTTCTTGTTATTCCTCGTCCAACCTGCGTTTCGCGGATTTCGGGGTGTGCTTTGACCGTAATCTGAAATCGGCATGTCTGATTATTAACTTATTGCAATTACTATGGATTATATCGAAAGATGATGGATTATGGATTATGTTGTTGTTAATTTATAACAATAGGAACATGATGTTACTTATAAAAATACAACGTATCCTTGGCTCAAATTGGCAGCTCTGGTTTATTTACCTATTTATTACAATGGAAACTTGTCTCGAATTAGTAGCTATGGTCTCGAATTGCCAACTTTTACAGTGAAACCTAGACTCGAAATGGCAGCGATTGTTTATTAACTTATTACAATGGAACCTTTGCTCAAATGGTAGCGCTGGTTTGTTAACTTTTTACAAGGGAGCCTTGGCTCGATTAAGCAGCGATGGTTTATTTACTTATTACAATGGAATTAAAAGCCTTGAATTGCTAGCGCTGGTTTATTAACTTATGGCAATTATAACTTAACTCGAATTGGCAGCGCTGTTTTATTAACAAATTACAATGAAACCTTGGCTCGAATTGGCAACTCTGGTTTATTAAGTAATTGTACACTGGAATCATGATTTCGAATTGGCAGTTCTAGTTAATAAATTGAGTGACTACCCTAAGTTCTGTAACTTTTGTTAAAGAAAAACTAGATTATACTGATAATGAAGTTGTGGGTTGACTAAATATATACTTGTATAAAATAATAAATTTAACTTATTTATTTAACTTTTAAGTAATATACGAAAATTTATATTTTAAGCTCATACACATCATTAGCTCAGACATGTCTATAATCAAACTTATATTCGTTATTTGTGTATTTTTTTACTTTAGATATGCGATACATTCGGGCTTTCATAGTTTTGTAGGTACCTATGTCATTGAAGAGGTTGGAAATTTGCGCTCTCAGTCATGTCTGCTTACTCCGAGAGAAAATCGGAAAGGGACGATTGATCATATTTTAACAATACTGATTATTCTAGAATTATATTGGATCATTGTCAGTGTTGTTTCAACTAGTAAATTTTGACGCTTATTAATATTTTTGACCCGTTATTGTAGTCTTAACAAAGTACTTAATGAAGAACTAAACACAAGTGCAATTACGTAATGTAATGTATAACTATACGATTGTCTTTTTCGTCCGTGTTGATCTGTGGCCCAAGACAGATTGCTGAACGCTAACGTAAACGATTTTAGAAAACTGACAAAATGTTTGTGCTCGACTCGACCGTTTGGCAGCTTACGTCAATACTCAATACTCATCACATCATCCTATGCATTTTCGATAACGATGCCGAATATATCTCATCGAATGCTACTAGTAATATAATCAAAATATCTATTAAAATCCTTATATTTTATAAAGTGTAAGTTATCGTGTTGTTTTAGGGCGTTTTCACTAAAAAGTGTACCTAATTAAGGACTGAAATTAAGGAACGTTAACTTTGTCAGTTTTGTGACGAAAATTAGCCATACATTGCGGCCGTCAATATATAGCTAATTTAACGTTAAGACAAAGTTAACGTTCCTTAATTTCAGTCCTTAATTGGGTACACTTTTTAGTGAAAACGCCCTTTAACTCGGCCGCCATTACTGTCAAGTAAATAAGAGCTGTCGTAACGTTGACAATACGGTAACATGTCAAAAACAATATGGTTTTACCGTGTAGAATAGAGCCCGTGTACCTTTTCGATAACGATAACGTTCACCGAATGCATTAAGTCAAGGGTCACGTGACATTCGCTTTATTCGTTTGCGGTTTTCGTGTTAAATAATTATGTATTTAACACCGCGCGTTCAGTTTTGAAATTTAATTTCCTGTTTTAAAAGGCAGGCAGGCAGTAGCAGGCAGAGAAAACAAACCAAACTATAAAAAAACTCATACTTAAATTATTATGTATCCGTAAAATATTGTCGTTTTCCATCAATACCAGTTCGAGACTAGAAAACACTTTTTGCCACCGACAAAACTGTCCCACAAGGTTACTCCACCTATCGTTGTCCGTAAACTGGTTCTACATTTTTTAAATCAAAAAGTGCTATTTGTTGTTGGTGATTCTGTAGCTCCACCGCCTACCCCACTCTGGGAATGAAGGCGTGATTTTATGTATGTATGTAAGTGCTATTTGCTTACCCTCTATAATATTTTGATTGAAACATACCCTAGGCATACATACATACATACCTTCACGCCCGTAATCCCAAAGTGGGGTAGGCAGAGCTACATAATTACTACATACCTACCCTAGGCATTCAGGTTATATTTCATCTGAAAATGGAAACTCATTTCATTTTAATTTAAAGGGATATTTTCACAAACTCATTTAAAAGTGCTTTAAAGTCAGCACAAAAATATATGTATTGGAAATGGAATGTGGAAATTGGTACGTTATTTATGAACTGTGAATCCCCCACGGGTTTTCGTAGAATTCTCAGTCACTGCGAATTGAGTTAAATATAAACCAATTAGTTTAATATGATTAAATATTACTTAACCAAAAATTAATATCAAATAGTACCTAAGTAAGTAATTTTAACTCATTAACTACACATTTCATAAAACACGCATAGCCGATGTAGGTTATAGAACCGCCAGTCTCAAGTGGGATTATGCCGGTAACGTCTGCATGCAACCGGATCGGTGGGCTAGCGGGGCCACCAAGTGGGTGCCGAAACTGGGCGGCGTACACGGGGCAGGCCTAGACGGAGATGGCGGGACGCCTTCGATGCAATCCTCAGCAACTGGTCGAAAGAGATAACAAATAGGCACTTATTAAGACTAAGGGCAGAGACCTGTGCCCAGCAGTGGGACACTCGTATAAGCGAAGTAAAACAAAATTAAGCACCAAATTCCTGCGGTTCTAGTGAAAAAGGGATGTCGTCTGAAGATTAAGTGAAAAAGGGTTTAAGTCTAGTATACTCCGTTCATGTATACTCCCTTTTTTACTAAAAGTTAAGTCGACTTGTACCCTTTTTTCACTAGGACCCCAGAATTTTACGCATAAGGTCTAGGTCAGGTTGTCAATTTGTTTGAAACTGTACAAAAGATATGTAAATATCTTTTATTTATTCCTTAATGAAGAATAATAATATAATTAAAATTCTGATTTTGCTTAACATGCAAGCACTTTATTGCTTTGTTCATAAACTGAGCCAATCCGTCATATCTGTCGCATCGTATCTGAAAATATGCTTTAAAAGTTCATTTTGCAATATTTCTCAGTGAAACTAATTTATTGCAAGTGTCGAATTTTCTAATTTCACCAAAATCTCGAAGTGTCACGAGATACACACATACATATCTTTTACGATAAGTTCATGTTGAAGTGTTAAACAACGCCTTTTAACGTTTAGTGTCAAGTAGATTCAATCGTGTTAATGTTTATTGTATTAAAGTATAATTGCATATTGTGGTTGTGATCATAGCGAAGATTGCCAATCCATTTAGGCGTAATGTCATTATAATATACCTATTCATAAATAATGTACATAATAAGTATGTGTCGGGTTAATCAATTTTGAGACTTGTACAAATTTGCTCACGTGTAAATTGAAATAGTTGTTACGAAAATGACTGAAAGATCATCATTTCTCATCGACTGGTAGTTAAATTAATTTAAATTATTAAAATGTAACTCTGTTAAACTAGTTCTTGGTAACGCAGCAGTAATTAAGTTGCATAATTTCTCGGTAGCTCAACAACTAGGGAGGGTAGCGGCAAACTAGGAGCCGCGAGCGGCGGACTGGCGCGGGGCCTGTGTGCGGCAGCCTCCGCGCCCGCGGGGCAATATGTACTTGTGCCACGAGCACAGCTCCTCCCGGAAACCCTAGGCTCATTACTGGCTTAGTCTAGTTTGCCGATACCTTTACCTCACACGAAGGATCACTTTTTATCACATGTGCGAAATGTATAAATTGTTCATCTACATCCGAGTAATGTTACCTAGCTACAGTAGATACGGTGTATTTATTATTGTAAATGTTATGCATAATATGTATATATTGATCCTATGTGAACTAAAATAATAATAAAAACAATCTTTTATTACAAAACGTACAAAGATTTTCATTTTTCGACTATAATTATAAGAGTCTTGTCTCTGACCAAATAATATTAAAACCAAAAAGTTAGTAGCATTTAGTTTCATGTTTTAATTTCAGTATTTAACACATACTTTTAAGGATCACTGTTATGTTGTTATGTTTTATTTAGAGTATTCACATTTGTATTGTTTATATTTTGTTGCATGTTTGCTTTGCTTACCCTGCTTGCTAATTTTGTTCCGACACGCTTGACACTGTTTTAAAAAACAAACACAGTACACTTCCTTTTCTTAAACAATTACTAACAAAAGTTAATGAACTATAACAATTGAAACTACAATGGTCTATAATGACTTAAATCGAGTATCTTTTTACCAAACACTGAGAAAAAATATTACAGACCCATAAAATTAAATGAAGCACACAAATCGTCGAGAAAACGTTGTTCAGCAATTTTGGGTTGTCGCAAATTCTCGGTGTTTGTGTATTGAACTGTAAATCACTCTGCCCACTTAATTTATCGTTCAATGTTTACTTGTTTCGTCTCACTGCCCACACAGCTCACTGAGGATTCAGAGATTACTTGATTATTTAATTAATCCCTGATTTAATTTAATGTTGTGCACGTCTTTTGATTTGAATGCATGGTAACTTCTGTATACGAAATCATGAAACATCAATAACTAAGTAGAGTCATGAAAATTATTTGAGATCAGCGACAAGATTCTACTTACCTATCCTCGACATTCCATCTCGCATCGTCGACTATCTCCGTCTGACCTGGAGGTGGTGTGGAGCGCATCATCTGCATCATTTGACTGCCGCCACAAGAGACGCAAGTGCATGGACGCTGGATCGGTGCTGGGTGGTGACGGACTCTCCTCTCTCTTTGACCTATGTAATTAAATCACTCTGTTCTCTCTCCCACTAGAATGCGCGAAGGGTTTGCACTTGTTCGGCGGTCGGTGCTTCGCGCGCTGCCCGGGGGGCACGTACGCCAGCGAGGTTCTCATGGAGCGCAGCACAAGGCGGCGCAACCTCACTTATTTCACTGAGGGCGCCGCACAACCTGTCATGAAAAGGCACGGCATCGATGCCCCTAAGCCGACAGCACTGGAAGCTGCTGACATGGAACCGGTAGAAGGCTCAGACATGAAGTCACCCCTCGTGTGCCTCCCGTGCCACTATACGTGCGCCACCTGCTCCGGCCCGCACAACAGCCAATGCCTGTCGTGTTTAGACGACGCTCGTCTCTTCAACAAGACCGATGTTGAACCGAGATTCTATTGCTACCCAAAAACACTGTTTCCCGAAATTGATAGTGCGGACTGGCACTACAAGATGAACGTCCGACTCTCTATCGCATTGTTTATTATTTGTTTTATTTTACTTTACTTCTTAACAGCCTGTCTTATAAAGAAATGCGGCGTGTATTGTTGTGGCGGCCATTACAGTTCCAACTTAACTCGTAACTCTGATGTAGCTTACAACAAACTTGCCGTTGATGAGGGACAGCAAAGTCAAGTAGAAATCGAAGACGAGATCCTAAATGCCATAAAATACTCCAGTGATAGTGAGTCTGACGACAACTTGAATTTATAACTGCTTGCGACATTTTATCCCGTGTAGAAAGTCGTGTAAGCCGGCCAATTAATAATAATGTGTATATGTTCAACTCCAGTACAGCCAGTCTATCAATAAACCAAGTTGCCGTGAACGACAAACAAGAACATGATGTAGGTATAAATAAAGTACATGCCATAAATACTCCCGACTTGCGACATTCCTCCAAGAGTATTACGAATAAGTGACTAATATTAGTCGATCAATTAAATATTGAGTAAGTATGTAGAGGTAGTTAGAGTACATAAAAACAAATGCAGGGCCGAAAATATGTGATATTCCCGCAAAAACTGTCACAAGATAGGTAGGGTACACGATTAATAATGCTTAAATGTTCAAGTGGTTCAAAAAGAGAGAACTTCTTTTAACTTATATTTTTAGATGTAAATTAATCCAAAGAAATTTTTAACTTACCTTTTTCACTGAAATGATTTTTTTTCAACTAGTTAAATAGGTATTAGTAGAAGGTGAGAAGTTTTTCGTTTTTCGATCACCGTGTACCAAACTTAAAACGGATGCTGTTTCGCAATAATGTGTCAACCCACAGTTATTTAGTAATCAAATGTCAACCTACAACGACAGTACCGAGGGTTGAGATTTTATTACTAAATATTTGTGGGTTAACACATTATGGCGAAACAGCATCCTACCTATCATTTACAATTAAAATTGAACAGTAGTTAGTACTCCCATAATCGTTTATTTAAAAATGTTATGAAATCCAAATTTATGTAACATGTAATTATACAGGCGTGTTTTGAACTTTAGCTAGTTGAGCAACTCAACTACGATTAGCTATATCGTAATAACTAACCATATTTTGACATCGCTCATTATGTTTTACTGAAATACGGATCAACAGACCCACCCTACGGTTTTTCAAAATATTCAATCGAGCCGTTAAATATTACCCAAGTTGATCAAACATTCGCAACTTAGATTTTCTATTAATTACACGCAATAAATGTTGAATACATTTTCGTTTTCATTTTCATGATGGATCATAAACAGTTTCTGATAAAAAAACAGACGTGATGTAAAACCGATCTTGGGTATTACACAAATAATAAATACGTTCAAATTAAGCCGAAAATGGGCAATCAGGGGAAATAATTCGGGTATACAATTCAAAATTTGTAATAGTCATTTTTACTCAAATATCAATACTTTAGGAGCTACAGGGTGTTTAATTTAACAAGGAGATATGTATATTGATGGAGAAGACGAAGATGTCTATGTAGATGACGATGAGTAATATAATAAAGATGAACTGATAAATTTGCTTTTTTTTAATCAAAAATGTAATCCTATGTATTTCGTTTTTACTTCTTAAATCGTCTATATAACTCCTTGTTAACATACTCCTAAAGTAGGTATTGATCTTAGAGTAAAAACGAATATAACAAACTTTGTAGTAAATTGTACGTTAAAACTTTAAAGTAATTTTTATAATATTCGCACAGATATTCGAGATATAAGCAAAATTCTGAAAAATGGTACCTTCACCCTTTTAGTATTCATCTGGATGCCGCTAGGTATAATTGTACCAATTTACAAAACAACAAAAATTATTTCCCCCGTTTTTATTAATTTTCTCGGGGTAAAAGGCCATGGTTAAATGTTAGCAAAGCTTCTTATTCCTTAGTAAGATTAAATTAGTATACTACTTTAATAAATAAAGGCTTAATACTTTGTTGAGATTAACCGTCATTCCTTTTTTAATACTTTAATTTCTAGCTTTTTTATCATATTTCCAGGACTTGATTTGGTCAAGTGCTTCCTGTATTTTTTTTGTACGTAGATTTAATACTTTAATCTCGTGTTTTTCTATTTTATGAATATTTTTACAGTTAAGATATGGATCTTGTCATATCTTAAGAGGAGATCACAGTGATGAACAAATATCGTTATTGTGTCCGTGTGTTTATTTTAAATATTTTTGTAGTTATTTAAGAGTTAAGTTGATCAAGCTCTGTCTCAAAAGGCGTATATCTTTTTCAAAATCCCTTGACGTAACTTTTGCGTACGTAATAGTATTAGGTATGGTCTAAGATCCGAATAGGAGACGACTTTCACCGGGCTGTTTATTCGGTAAAAAGTATTTGGTCTCAATTTTTATATGTTAAGTAATATATAGCGAATAAATACGCTGAAACATTTCAATCTAGTACTTATATAACTAATAAAAAGATAGAACTTTTATAAAATTGCAATTCCTTGTTTAATAGACATATCACATACTAATCGAAAGTATAAAACATATAGCATATGCAAACGTTAGATTTGGTGCGAATTATTAGTACCGACTTACCTGTCTCTACCCGCCAACCCAATAGTTGAAATGAAATGAAATGAATATTAATTTGCTAGAATGCAATACATTGGTCTCAGATTATTAGGTAGAACAGGCATTCAGTCGATAAAAACGAGTTGCAAATTGAGTTTACGTACATAAAGTACACAAAATGTACATCACATACCTTCACGCCTGGAATCCCAGAGTGGGCTAGGCAGAGCTACCGAATTACAACTTAACAAATTGTTATGTTTACCAGCATATTAGTGACAGGTTGCAAGCCCATCGCCTAACAGTACTACAAGCCTATATTCCCTTAGTCGCCTCTTACGACATCCACGAGGAGACATGGAGTGGCACTATTCTGACCCGGCAACCACACGGGACAAAAAAAGTACACAAAATTTATCCAATAATTGATGTCCAGATAACCATTTACAAATTTTAATATAAGGCTACAAATTAATTTAATATTGAAATAAAACATGTATAATGAAATACATATTGGAGGTTATAAATAAGTTAATTACGATGTAATAAGTATATTCATTCACTTTGTATAAATAATTCTCAAGGAGGTATATGTATCCCAGTAACTCAATTTTATTAGTAATTATAATTATAGATATTATAGAAAAAAATGGTCAACCTAACGATTGCATATTCTATAGGCTTCATACTTTCGATTCTTATTAAATTTGATATAAATTACTTTGTATCGAATAAACTTTCCGATATAGGTCGTGTTCTATTCGGATCCTCTAATAATATGTCTTGTTTAAAATGATTATTTTAGGAAACTGAAGAGTTTACAATCAAAACGTGTTAAGTCACAAAAAGATACGAAAAAATGTTATTAATACGAGTACTATCAAATAGTACCTATCACTAACTATAATTTTATTTCTTTGTGACAAAACAAGTTCTGATTTTTACCTCCTCAACTATTCGTTATTTTAGAAATATTTAAGTTGTGTCGAGATTCGGCTGTGATCCACTCTTTAAAAAGTAATTCACCCCTTTCGTATTCCGTCGGGGGTTAAGAATTCGACCAAACATAGCATAATAAAATTTCGTGAATCGTAATATCATATTACTTAAGTTGAATTTGCTCAAGTTGCCATGTTATTGTATTCGGTATTGAGCTTGATGTAAATATTTGCTATGTAAATAAAGGAGTTCCTATTTTAACAGCGTTTATTATTGTTGCTGATTTGAGCTGATCTTTTCGTTTTTGGTAAGTAATTTTAACAATTATATTACTTTACGCGATGGATGCGAAAAGCACAAGACCAGCCTGAGTGGAGAGCCTTAGGGGAAGCCTATGTCCAGCAGTGGACGTCTTTCGGCTGACATGATGATGATGACGATGATTAATTTATAAGACTTGTAAAAATTCCATCCTTAGATATGGTTGTAGCCGTCGTCGTAGAAAAAAATGGCTGACATTGACGGCAGACATCTCTATTAATATTATAAATGCGAAAATATGTGTCCTTTTTTGTGAGATGTTCGTTCTATTTTCACGGTTCAACGCTCCAACCAATCAACGTAAAATTTGGTATACTTAGTCATAGTTTGTTACGCCAAAAGACGGACATAGCGAATTTGTTAAGTTTCCGAGAGATAAATATAGCGATAAACGACTCATACGCTGACGGTGTTGCAAAACCAGTAGGAGTTATAAAGAAGAAAATTTTAACCAGTCTTATTATTACTAACCGTCGATTTCAACAAACTGGAATAAAACTTACTCCAAGATTAGTCTATACAAATTCGGCGTTTAATCTAAGTATAATGCCTTATACTGGTCGAATCCGCCCTTAGTAGGTTTTTTAATACTGTGCTTTAACCATCCTGCGGTTGTGAACGGTTATCCTTACTTTTTAACGGAATTTTACGCTCCGTAACAGATTGCATCTCGCTAAAAGTTAGTTTTTTTTGCAAGCGGTTTAAAATAACCCCTCATTGAAATACTCTTATAAAGTATGTAGTGTTGATTGGATTCAATAGATACATACGTGCATACAATTGCGCCTCTTTACTGTAGGGGTAGGCAGAGACCACCTCCTTCCACTTGCTACTATCATTCCCTCCTCGCTTCCTCCACACTAAAAAGTCTCTTCATACTCGTGCGCATCGGTTGGAATAGCTACACATTTTAGGAATACTTCTATTTAAATCGATAATTGTATTTAAATACCTAGTGGAACAAAGGCTAGAAGTAACTGTTAAGCGATGGGCTTGCAACCTGTCACTAATATAGTGGTAAACACCTTAGCCTAATTAATTGTGCAAAATGTGGGTACAACATTATCAACAAATTTTTAGAGTTGTTGGTAATTCTGTAGCTCTGCCTACCCCACTCTGGGAAAAAGGCGTGAGTTTATGTATATATGTATCATGTCAGCCGAAAGACGTCCACTGCTGGACATAGGCCTCCCCCAAGGCTCTCCACTCAGACCGGTCTTGTGCTTTTCGCATCCACCGCTTTCCCGCGATCCTTACAAGGTCGTCACTCCATCTTGTTGGAGGCCTACCCACAGCTCGTGTCCAGGTCCGCGGACGCCACTCAAGAACCTTCTGACCCCATCGGCCATCAGTCCTGCGTGCGATGTGCCCCGCCCACTGCCACTTCAGTTTAGCTATTCTTCGGGCTATGTCGGTAACCTTAGTTCTCCTGCGGATATCATCATTTCTGATTCTATCACGCAGAGAAACCCCGAGCATAGCCCTCTCCATAGCCCTCTGAGTGACCTTGAGCTTTCTTATGAGGCCCATTCTGCCCTGCAGAGCCTAAACCGCAGTAAGTGCAAAAAGTTCATTTCGAGAAAACGTAAAAAATGTCTATGAAGTGTAATTTTTCTAGCTTTCTAATGTTTTTTGTGTTAATCATTGAAAGTCAATCATTAACACAAAAAACATTAGAAAGCTAGAAAAATTACACTTCATAGACATTTTTTACGTTTTCTCGAAATGAACTTTTTGCACTTACTGCGGTTTAGGCTCTGCAGGGCAGCATTGTTAGCCCACGTCTCGGATCCGTAGGTCATCACTGGCAATACATACTGGTCAAAGACTTTTGACTTCAAACACTGCGATAATTTGGACGAAAACGTGCTGCGAAGCTTCCCGAACGCTGCCCGTAAAAAGGCGTGAGTTTATGTATGTATGTATTTTGTATTACCTAGTGGTATTTCGGTAGTTATGAAAACCGTAATTCCTAATGCATAACAAAAGCAGCAAAGCCATGTGAATCTCATTTTGGGGACTATAATAAACGCTTTCAAAGATGTAATCATCTCCGGCGCAGTAATACGTGAGCCACGTAATTACTCCGTGCAGCGCCATTATTAGGAAACCTCTAAATAAGCTGCTGCAGTGGGTCGATAGAGCCGTATCGGCGATGGTTGCACCGAGCTACGGTTACTGGAACGTGCAGTAACGCGGTTACATGCGCTTTTAAGTTTGATTGAGGTAGATGAGAATACATTATCTAATGGGTTTTTTTTTTTAATTTCAACTTTTCGACTCATATATTTAGTGCTTGTGTTAAATTTAATTCCAACGTCTCTTTTTCCTGCAATTTCCGTTATCACACATCAGGGTAAAACAAAGGTTGAAAACGGAAAAATACGGTTGTAAGGTACCATTTTAAAGTGAATAAAGTGTAATGCCTACTTAAGTTTAATGTAGACAAGCACGAAAGCACTCTATGCGAATCAAACCTGCCCGTATCTTGCTAAAATCTTGGTCCAGCATGCCAGGACAAATGATAAGCTGTTTGAAGTTGATACACGGAGACGGAAATGCTGGAAAATACCAAAGTGCCGAACGAAATTTGGTCAAAGGTACGAACCTTTTGTCATGAGGCAATTTGCCAAGTCGCTTGACAAAGTCTCAAAGCAAGCGTTCTATGACAGAGTGGCTCGTGCGTCATAACTATTTACCACCAGACCGAGAAACTATTGGAAGTTCTAAATCAAAAATAAAACCTATTTATTTATATGATAATCAAGGTCAAAGTCAAAATTCTTTATTTTTCAATTTAGGCATAAATATATTAGAGGTAATGAATGTCAAAAAGCATTACCACGGGTTCATCAAGGAAAAACGCTGAGGACGAGAGGGGTTTGTATAAAGATGTTTTTTGTGTAGCTAACACAGCTGTATATTTATGTACACATATTATGGAAAACTATAAAAAAATGAGCATGAGCCTCTATCGCAATTTTATATGATATTGACAAAATAAATAAACAAACTTGTGCTAATGACTAAAGAGCTTAAACGCCACACAGTTATTTCTACGTCACAGCTAGTACTTCCTAAAGCGGTTACAAGCAAAACGACGTCATTCTAACCACAATGACGTTATTCCAACCACTAGTCCAAAGTGAGCTTAGCAAACACTAATAATATTCTATATTTTTATACACATTAAGTAAATAATAATAAAACGAATGAAAAGCATTAGTATGCTTTTGATATAAACGTCTATCTATACGCAAGATTCTTTTCAGAACAATGTTTTTTTAATATTTCCTGTTCTCAATTGTCATACTGTTCCAATCGTTTGTTCCACATACAGTGACTTATCTTAATGTATTTTGTGAGGGAAGTCAACCTTCATTTTACTAATTTGTCTTTGTTCATGCGAACCCATCTAATTACGTCGGTTAACCTCTTAACTTACATTCGTGGAATCAAAATGCCTTTCATCTCAGGAAGGGTTACTTACTTAATTGGTATTTCTTGTAAGTACTTTATAACTGTTTAAGATATTCTGAAAGTGTTCACATTCACATTGTAGTGCTCCGATGTGGGGATAAGACCACCGTCGAGATGACTACATACATAGCATCGAGGTTTCTATCTTAGTTCTCAGGGTAGGCAACTCATTTGTAGTTTTAGGATTGCATACTTGAGATTTTTGACGACGAGACAGCCTAGTCGGTAGTGACCCTATTACGAAGCTAGCGGTCCTGGGTTCGATCCCGGTACGGGCAAATATTGGTGTGATGAGCGTGAGTATTTGTTCCTGAGTTTTGGGTGTTTTCTATGTATTTAAGTATGTACTTATGTATATAAGTAAGTTTATCCTTGCCTAGTACCCACAGTACAAGCCTAGAGCTTAATTTGGGGCTAGGTCAATTTGTGTGAGTGTGTCCCCGAATATTTATTTATTTATTTATTTCATATCTGTCTATGGGTACCATCCCACTTTCTCGATCAGTTGGCCCGTGTAATCTTTTGCCTTCTCAATACCATTAAAATAGGTTCTAGAATCTTTAAGACCTTTGTTTTACGTTGAGAAATAACACCTAAACTATCATACCAAATAATAAAATGTTCCAGTAGTCTCAGATAATAATTCCTATGACAAATGCTTATACTTTTATGGACTATCGTGCAGCACTCAAGTAACGATAATAATGTTTTGTGTGCTATACGAGAGTGCCGATCTGGGTCCATTTTTATTTAACCGTGCATTTGTCGACCGATTCCATTTCCGCGTCTGAATGTACAGTGTAAACTACTGCAGTGCTTTCTAAGATCGCGTACGGTGGGAAACTTACTCCTGTTTGAATTTGTTTTGCTGGTCAAGGACGAGTTGGATGCGCAGACCGAGGTTTACGTGCCGCCGCCCGCACGGTAGGTATTATTATAGCCTCCTACCCCACCATAGAACGAAATTTGCCAGTGGAAAATTAAACTTTTTTTTTTAATGGCATGGGAAAGCAAACGAGCATGTACAGGCCACATGATGGTAAGTGGAAACTGTTACCCATACACATTCGCATTCACAAGACTTCAAATGCGCTGCCAACCCTGAGGACTAAGATGGAATGCCTCTATGCTAGTCATTTCACCGGCTGTCTTATCCCCTAACCGGAACACAACAATGCGAACACTGCTGCTTGGCGGTAGGTTAATGGACAAGATGGTGGCACCAACCCGGACGGACCCTGCACAAGGTCCTCCCACAAGTAAACTTATGGCAATTGCAATAAAGTCTATTTTCTAATTTAATTGCCAGTCATAAAATCAAGAGAAATTGTACTTAATCTTCTTTACAATTGATATTTTATTGCAATGGCCGTATTATGTGCATTTTTTTGTACGCGGGGACTTAGGAGGATGGTCCGATTTGAATTAGATCTCGAATGGAATCAGCGCGAGCCGGACTCACACATGATCATATTTAATGTTAGTTGTTTTCTTCAGAGTTTCTACTATAATCATACCAAAGCTCTTTAAAGTTAGGACAGACAGACGGACGGACGGATAGACAGCCGACGTAGGCTTAGTAATAGGATCCCGTTTGGCCTCCTTTGGGTACGGAATCCTAAAAATTAAACAAAAACGCGGCCTCCAGCTCAACTCTTGAAAGAAGCCTCATAAACAAATTTAAATGTCAATACTACCTACATATTTGGAGAGTGTACTCATACTCATACTCATACTCATTTATTTATAATATTATAAAATATTACATGTCAAAATAATTACAAAAATTTGGTTATGTTATAGTTAGTTGCATTATACATAGTAGGTGCTTTAGATAATATTACAAGTAAGTTATAGATTACACAATTTGAAATTAAATGTCATTTTATAATTCATTAGTCTAAGATGAATTCATTAAAATCGTAGAAAGAATTGTCAATAAGCCATTTCCTTAATTTATTACAGAAAGCTGCATTGCTTTCTAAGTTTGTAAGTGGTAGACTCGTGATCCTTAGGTACGAAGTTAGAACTCTTGCGGTTACCATGTACCAATTTGATCTAACTTAAGTACACTATCCGATACTCTTAAACGAGGATTAGACTATCAATAAAAATAATAATTGCTGATGTTGACTACTTTAAAGTAAGAAACATAATTCAAAAAAAAAAACTTCTTTTAAAATAGTAGTGTTATAGATCATGGCTGTGCTTGGATGGCAAAATGGTTTCTTGCTCTATAACTAAAGTTAAAGACATCAATCAACTTCCGCAATTTTTTTTGCTGGTCTATTTTGCCCTTTACAGTGACGGAAAAACTTTGCGAGGAAACAGTCACATTCCAACAGCTGAATGTATAAGAAGGTAATTGTGCAAAAGATGCTAAAAGGTGGAAGTTTATCGAAATGGCTCATCGACCTAGGTACCTATTTTAATTCCATCCGTAATGTATAACGTTTCCAGTACCTAAGTAAAGTTTCACTTCTCTATGTCCCAGTGACGGGCCCCCACGCGTGTCACCCCAGAAACTCGAGATTTTACCGAAAAACGGGCATAATTACGTGGGGGAGATGAAATTAAGCCGAACAATGTATTGGAGGAGCGACGGCGTCGCGGCGTCATAAAAGAAATAAACGAATCGAAATCACGATGTTCGACATTCATTCATTCTTATTTGACATATGATTTCATGTTCAACTCACATATGATATGCTTCTTATCAATAAAAATTGTTGGTGAATGGTTTGAAATCGTAACTTCACTTAAAAAAAATATTTTCCACCAAGATTGTGATTATTGTGCGTAGGCATGTTGATTCCACAACAGCCTAACATCAACTAAGATATAAATAAATATCAGGGGACAATGTCACACCAATTGACCTAGTCCCAATTTAAGCTCTAGGCTTGTATTATGGGTACTAGACAACGATATAAATTCTTATATAGAGAAATATATACTTAAATACATAGTAAACATCCATGACTCAGGAACAAATATTCGCGCTCAACACACAAATATCTGCCCTTACCGGGATTTGAACCCAGGACCGGTAGCTTCGTAGGCAGGGTCACTACCAACTAGGCCAGCGCGTCGTCAGATTTAAGTGGAATCTCTAAAGCTTCTAAGCTAAGCTATAAGGTTGATATACCTAATATCATAACTATTACGTATATTCATTTTATGTCACTTAAGAGAAAAGGTCTCTTAGTTGGTTCACATTTTTTTGACTCTTCTACAGTTTTAATCTTTTAGTATTTTGTACTGTTAGGCGATGGGTTTGCAACCTGTTACTAATACGATGGTAAAAATCTTAGCACGTTTGTGCAAAATTTTGTAACTGAATTATCAACAAGTTTTTAAAGTTGTAGGAAATTCTGTAGCTCTACCTACCCCACTCTAGCATTTCAGGCGTGAAGGTATGTATGTATTTTGTATGAGGTAAAACTTATAGCGGTTTTTTTTAAAACAAAGTTTCAAGTAATTCAGATTCAAGTGTGTGTAAGGTTCTGTGGTTGCACCTGATGGTTCCAACAGAAGACCAGCGCCGACTTAAATGCCAGCATTACGCTTGAGTTGGATCCGCTTCGTGACTATGTACATACTTTTTGTGCGAATTTCTCTGTTCTTTATTATTGTTTGCCACGAGTTTTTTATTTTAAATACTCCGCTAGATATATTATCAAGCTCATTACAGTATCGAATGACGGGTACGAACGTGGTGATTCTATTAACCCTGTCTCCCGGGGTTCCCGTCTCTGTGGAATCCGCTTTGGCGACTGTACTTCCCATCCGATACGACTTAAAACCCTTAATAAAGGAGCTTACTTTTAACTTACCATCGGGGGCCCATTTTCTCGTTTGCCTTCTTATACATCGACTTACAATTTTTTTTTTTTTTAAGACACACAAATTGACCTTGCCTCAAACTAAGCTCTAGGCTTGTACTATGGGTACTTAGGCAACGATAAACTGACTTATATAGATAAATACTTACTTAAATACATAGAAAACACCAAAGACTCAGGAACAAATACTCACGCTCATCACACAAATATTTGCCCATACCGGGGATCGAACCCGGGACCGCTAGCTTCGTAGGCAGGGTCACTACCAACTAGGCTACCGCGTCGTCAAATTATATTTGTCACACGTGTTTCATAGAAATACGAAGATTATCGACAACTGTTAACAAACTGGTAGTAATTTTAAGTAAGTATGGCATGGAGAAGGCAGACGAGCTCACAGGCCCCTGATTGTACCTAAGTGGGACCTGAGACCGATAGAAATTTGCTATTTCAAGACTACCTACAATCCTAAGACTGCTAATGTGTTACCAATTCTGAAGACTAAAGGTAAAATGCGTCTCGGCTATTAAGTTCACTGATGGTTTTATCTCCACACCGGAGCACAAAAATGTGAGCCCTGCTGCTTGGCAGGTGATTAAAGGAGTAGATATAGTGGTAGCGAAAAATTTATTTTTCCTTATCTAGTTTTTGTTATACCTAAACCAGTTTTACTAACTTCTTTAGATGCCGCCTCCTAGCGGTTGGTAATCATGATGGCTACATTGATCATTCTACAGCCGCTTTAAATAATAGTACTCTTACTAAAGGATACCTAAAACTAGCAGTTTACCTGAAATTCCAAGTCTGTGAGGCTGCCTGCGATACCATTAACCTAATGATTTGTATTCTAATCCGATGAACTCATAAAGGCCAACATCGGTCACCGGACAATTAGTTTGTCCTTGGAATTTCCAGATTTCCCCCGTAACTTTTTCGTAACTCTGATACCTAAATAAGGAAAGATAAGACCTTTTATTTCCAGAAGCACCAAGCTAATGCAGGTTGTACGCCAGTGCAACAAAGAATACAGACTGCAAAAGCAAAACGATCTTTGTAACCGTCCAAGATGCATTACGCTAACTAGCGTCTCTATTCGTTTTGTTTTTAAACCAATCGCATCACTGGTAGATCACGTGACTCTTCGTATCACGTCACCTACGAGTGAGCGAATTGGTTTAAAAACGAAACGAGTAGAAAAGCTGGTTTCCGTAATGCAAATGTAATGGGGCTTTATTTTACTCGGGCTGAACCTAATTCCTTTCGATGTGAGGTCGTATTGCCAACTGATAGCTGTTGTTTACTTAACAAAACGGCGACGGAGTGAAAATAAAATGATAACTATTAGTTTAGGGACAAACTAGAATAAGGCAGTCACAGTTTTAATTGTCTGATCTTACAGATGGGCTCTTTCGGACCACTTCGACCCTTTAGGATCTTTTTTGCAATTACCCTCTTACGCACTTAGCTATTCGAATGTTCAGGTTTTCTTACGATGGTTTTCTAGTTATGTACTTAAGTTACAATTCATTGGTACGTGGTGACAGCGAGGGTTCGAACTCGGTACCTCACCACTGACTAGTCGGCCCCCTGAACCACTACCCACCGCACTTACAGTTTCATTTCCTCTATGAACAGTTTAATCATAAATAAAGCGAGGTATTAATAAACCATTATTATGGTTAATAGAATTCACTTTTGCAAATTAAATTATAATACCTGTTGGCCGTGACTCCGTCCGCGGGTAAAAGTACCCTATGTCCTTCCTCGGGATCTAAGCTATCTGCAACCTTAATTTCATTGAAATCAGTTCCGATATTTAGCCGTGAAAGCGTAACAGACGGACAGACAGACTTTCGCATTTATAATATTAGTACCTAAGTAGTAAGTAAAAGTAAGTAAAGTAAGTAAGTAAGTATATTATAAGTATAATTATGGAAGTATGAATGGATGTAAACGAGAGTTTTTTTACGTTTAGAAGTATTGTTCTATAAATTCCTGGGACAGTGAATTGGTTGTCATCATCAGACATATCATCCAAACCATCTAACGTGATCTGCCCCATAGGTTACAATTACTCCTATAAGAGTGTACCTAGGGGAAAAGGCAAGACGGGGCACTCGGCTTAAATCACGAAGGAATTAACCATTTAAGTGCGTGGTACCACCTGACGTGTCGAGCTGCCATGATGCCCATTAGTCAGCGAAGTTTTTTCTAGAAATAACTGTTTTTTGAAAATATCTAGTCATTTCTTACTATAATTCAGAGTGTGTAGTACTTAAGCAACAACATTTCAGACAAAGCCTTGCAAGTTATGCACATGTGACAATATCTTCGCTGACAGGTAAGAACTTGTTTGTCTGTGTTTCGCACAATGCTTTTAACCAGTCTTTTTTATTTAAAATAACCTGTAGGGGCATGGTGCCTTGCTGAGAACACCGTTATAAAATAGGCATAGAGGACGAAGATTGTCATGCAGTCTTTTGCTATGTAGGTATCCCTTCTTGTCCCGAAGTTGTACACCAACTTGCCCCATGCCCATGCATGGCAAGATAGAGAGAAAGGACTTTTTCTAGTTTTTGATTTTACGAAATTTTAATATGTTAATTCGATTCTTAAAAAAACTGTAATAATGGCGACTGATTACCAAAGACGATTGTTCAAATGAAACGAATCCTTAAAATACAATATGGTTAGTTTTACTAGGTAACAAAACCTCAAATACCCTGTCTTGCCCCCCCTTACCCTACTTTAGTAGTTTTCCGTGCTTAGGTATTTTATTTAATAATGCAGAGGCCAATACATTTGTCTTCATCTTGAGAGCGTAGAAAGACAAATGCTGAAATATTGTATATGGGGAGAGGGGAAACGCTGGGCGAGTAAGGCTAGAGAAGCACTTGAGCCAAATACGGGCGAATAGAATGACAAAAGAATCGAGTAAGGTAGCTATAGAGGTCAGTGGTTTTGATAAATACAAAACAATAATAATTCCTTACCTTTCCTCGTCTTTTTACTTGTTATTCTTTAGTTTTGCATCATCATCATCATCATCATGTCAGCCGAACGATTTCCACTGCTGGACATAGGCGTGCCCCAAGGTTCTCCACTCAGACCGGGCTTGTGCTTTTCGCATCCACCGCGATCCCGCGATCTTCACAAGGTCGTCACTCCATCTTTGCATCGTTAAGTCAAAATAACTAACGCTTAATGTATGGTACCTTGAGTTTTACAAACAAAATAACTACCTAGCTCACATGGCAAAATAAATAGAAACATGTGACGCACCAGATTTGGCGCCAGCTTTCAGAAATGCTAATCCAAATTCTAAACCCATTCGCAATCGAATGAATTCAAATCTTTACCACCAAATGTCAAGCTAGTATAAAAATAGAGCCTCTTTCGATGGGTCCAATGTTTTTCCTGATAAAGTCACTCACGAAGTGATGCATGGTTTCAAAAGCTTTGAATTTTCTTTCTTTCATATGGTAAGAAGGAAAAAGGTCGCAGGTACTAAAATTTGCATTGCTAAAGTGAAGATATCTCAAGATTCTCAAGTACCTATGTATAAACGTGGCTTCGGCGGGAAACCATGAATTAATCAAATAACTTTGAATGGCGCTAAATTGCGTGACTGAGTATGATTTATTTTCCAATAAGAATAATACTTATAGAAGTCTTTTTTTTCTAATGGCATAAAGATTGTTAGATGTAAAACGTTTACTGTTATAGTTAAATCAAAAACGGGACTTAATCGCGTAAAAATATTATATACGAGTATACCTCGATGTTTCGACCGTGTTGCAACGGTCGTGGTCACGAGCAGACTGAAGAAAGCTCGACAGAGAGCCGTTTCAAGGAGACTTCAGAGGGATTATTATGACAAAGTTATACAGTTAATTTTACTGCGAGCGTGAAGGACGGAGCTATATCAGTTATTTAGCTCTGTCCTTTTCTCTTAGCGTAAACTGAACTGCATGGGGGGGTTATTATGACGTAACTATGCAGTTCAAATTACTCTGAGGGAAAAGGACAGAGCTATATAATTGTTATAGCTCTGTCCTTTTCTATCAGCTTAAAATGAACTGCAAAGCTAGGTCATGATAACCCCCCGGTTGTATGTTGCACCAGAGGACATCGAAAAAAGCATACACAATAGCTGCAATAGTGCTCCTTTAGGTTATTCAAGTTCCCCAGGATGTCATTTGGACTGCGCAGAACTTCCAGCGTTTTATGAATAATAACAGCTATAAGACTTGGATTACCTATTCAATAGGAATAGACCAAACATTGTAGGGTAGTATTACCGCCTACGATTCACAAATCGCGATTACACTGTGTACTTGGTCCCAGTAGGGCGGTGAACGCGGTATAAAGTTTGCGATAGGCTGAGGAGTCGTTTAAAACGCTCGCTGCGTTCGGGCCGGTTTACGAGCTGACGACGCTTTGTGACATTCTCAGCAGGATTTTTTCATCAGTTCAACGCCAGGCTTCTAGATTTTTATTAAATTGGACTCTATATTGAGTTCTCGGTTTTTTATCTGTAACATGAGGGATATAAGGTACGTTACTATACGGCTGTATTTTTTAGTAACTGCTAAATCTTGCCACTATACCTCTGTATCTCAACTTCATACAACTACTTGAATAAATGTCTTTATCTTTATCTTTAACTTATCTTCAGTAATGGGAGAAGGCGCTTCAAATTAACAGCCAAGTTTATTGAAATTAATATAATCAATATACTAGTTTAATAAACAGCAGTGTTTACAATGTAGGGCGTCCCCATCGTCGCTGAACTACGTTCCCCTTCCCGAACGCGGCGGAAAGAATTTGCTTTGTCAACGGGAAAGCAGATGCACCTGTGTTCCCCCAGTAATCCCGCCCTTTAAAAAGAAAAATCCCAATTATATTCTGTGATTGAATATAATAGGTACATTGTTTTCTCTTATGGAACCATTACTCACTACAAACACAGTGTCAGAATAAAACTCCAATGATATCTAGTGACTAGTACTTTAGTTCACAGCTTGTGGGTTCGCCGATTGCTGTGGCAGCATATTTTGCCGATTCGGATCGCTGTGGGCGGCGGCATCATCTCGACAGTTTTGCGTAACCAGTGAGGTTAGACAAGATACTTAAATTTAAGTATCGTAAACGATTTTCGAAAACGGATGAAATGTATGGGGCTGACGTTGGCGCTCGTAACCGTCTGACAGCTTACGTCAATCCTATACATTTTGGATAACTATAAGGCATAGCGCCGAATGCATCTTGTTGAGGGCCGCAGCTTCTCATGAGATACGCATGTAACGTATGAAGTTTAAAACAATATTTTATGTTATAAAAAATCTGTTTGTTCCATGTTTTTATAAAAAATAATAGTATTATTAACAATGATTAATGCAAAAAAACAATTTACGCCTTTGCATTGCGATAGTTCTTTAGAACTTTGTCCATGGCTAACGTAAACACAGATGTCGGTATTTTATTTAATTCTAATTCAATCTTTTGAATTGAACTTTGTAAATTTATTCGGCGAAAATTATTCCAGTAGATTCGCCGTTTCAGACTTGCCTAAAAAATCTTCCATTGCATTGGGCGAAGTTCTAGGGCGTGAGGTGGATTTGCTCATTTAGGGCGTACGGGATAATTAAATAAATAAATAAATATCAGGGGACAATGTCACACCAATTGACCTTGTCCCAATTTAAGCTCTAGGCTTGTATTATGGGTACTAGACAACGATATAAATACTTAAATATATAGAGAAATATATACTTAAATACATAGTAAACATCCATGACTCAGGAACAAATATTCGCGCTCATCACATCTGCCCTATCTGCCCTTACCGGGATTTGAACACAGGACCGCTAGCTTCGATGGCAGGGTCACTACCAACTAGGCCAGCGCGTCGTCGTAATAAGTTCATCCATTTTGCTTTTTTTTTTGAGTAGTGACTAGAAGTCAAATCTGGCCATAACACCAAAACTAGCTCCTCTTTATTCCGATTTTATAAAATCCCGCACAAAACATCGTTCCATGTATCGGTCGGCATTAACGGCTAACCCAGATTTAAAAAAAACTGCCTTAGACGATCCGCGAGGGCTGTTCGCAAGCCACAGTAAAACTTTTTTGGGAATCTCCGTATGCTCCAGATATTTCACATTTTTGCAACATCGAGCTTCAATTCTAGGAATAAGACTAGTCGGGAAAATCGCAGCATTATTTTATAAAACTTTTAACGCATGACCCTTCTTTTTAGCTACGCAGAGCTAGAGGTAAATTTGCTTAGGCTTTTCAGTAGCAGGTGGGTCCTTTCGACTACAATCGATTGAAATAAATAGAAAAATAGGATATTCGATATACCAGTTTACCAGCTTGAAATATATTTCTTCAATACCTATAGGTATGAAAGTAGGTATTTAAGTAAGGTATGTAAAATCTTTATTTAATGTATAAAACATAGAAATTGAAATACAATGACAGGATACTAAATAAATGTTTTTCTCTTTATCCCTTTAAGGGATCTCTTCCAGCTAACCTACAGGTAGGTAGCTATTATTGTACAAGTTAGACTTTATTGATATAAGTACGAACCCTGAAGATCGAGTCGATACTAAACATTGACATTTCTTAATCACTAGAAATATAAAGTTTATGGTAAAAATGACAAATGTTTAGGGATTTATTTCCAATATCAATTTAATCGATAGGTAACTATTTAAAATACCTGCTTCGAAGTGAATTTTCATTATGGATATTATAAGTTCATCGGATCATATAGGTATAGTTATATTTTAGTACGTTTTATGGGATTTCAAAACTTAATTAAAATTATCAATTTTAACAAGAATATTTTTTTTATTAAAGTGTTTCTTACACATAACTTTTATGTTTTATATCTGGCTTATTACATTTAGTTTTAATTTTATCAGTATCTCTTAATCGAGTCTGGTATCCAAAATTGCTAATTAATAATCCCATGTATGTAGCCTATTTCAAAAAGAGAAACAACATTAACATTTTGCGAAAATGTTCATAAGAAAGTTTTCTTCAGCAAAGGCAAACAGATAATCCGAGTACCGTATTTCCAAGAGAAACAAAAGACCGAGTGCTTGTTCAGTGCATACTCGTACCGGGAACTCATCACTCCGTGATTGAAAGCAAATACAATGTACTTGAACGCTTTTCATCTTTCCCATCTCATTGTGGATGAATGGTTTTACAACAATAGCTGGAAGAGATTCACTTTGGGTTCCCTGTTTAAATTTTTATGCACTAGTCTTTTGCCGTGACTTCACCGCGTGGATTTAGAACTTATAATTTCGGTTACAAATTTTTATCTTTACTTCCTTCACTGATATTTTTAATGCGGAAGTGTGACTGAAAAGTTATTTGTTGGTTTCTTCTTCACGGATTTAAATCCGCCACTGATTGACTTGGGTACAATGATATCAAGAATTCTGCACGGGCAGTCTCATGACAGCGGGGTCTCCTGACACAGGCATTCTTATACTTAAAAGGAGATCTTAACCTTGACTGACGCTATGCAAGAAAGAAAAATAAATAAACATTTTATCATTTTATCGTCTTTAAGGTTTGTACAATCTCAAAGCTTGAGCACGAAATCATACGTCACGTTTTCAAATTGCAATTCTTAGTTGATTTGTTAGATTATTTTTACAAAAGCCTTTTTTCATTGTAGTGAATTTTCATTTTTTGGCCCTCCGGACCTGACGTAAAAACGAACCTTACTTATCCTACCTACGTATTACGATATAATTTACAAAGGAAAATTTGCGAATGGGATAAATTGGGAATGGAAAAATGCGAATAGTAAAGTTACCGAACATTAAATAACGCTATACGAAATAACGCTACATGAAAAAAGACGAATAATTAAATTTACGATCATGAAATAACGCGATTTGAAAATTCGCTACGATGAAAAAAGGTTTTTTGTGAAAATGATCTAACACACCAGACGTTTGCAATGTGATATATTTTTTTTGTATTACACCCGTGCTTAAACAATATTTACTACTTATACACATTTTCTATATTTCAAAATCATTTTTAAATAACACACGGATAAAAAAGTCTTGTAATTGAGAATACACGCTCTAAAATGTTGTTTGTACGCTCTGACGCGTTATTAATTGCCCGCCAAGTTGTAAAGCGGGTTGCCTAAGGCATTTGTTCCACTGCCGGCAAAGAAAAGATTAGGTATTGACTATTCTCTCGCTCAAGAAACGAACCAAAGATCTTGTGTCAATACACACACACACATATACACATCTTCACGCCCGTAATCCCAGAGTGGGGTAGGCAGAGCCACAGAATTACCTACAACTTCAAAAACTTGTTGATAATTCTGTAACCACATTTTGCACAAGTAGGCTAAGATGTTTCCCAGTGTATTAGTGACAGGTGGCAAGCCCATCGCCTAACAGTACTGCAAGCCTTTATTCCCTTAGTCGTGTCAATAAAAGAGACATAATTGACATAATGGTTAATCGCTGGCTGTTCACACTGCCGCCGCCGGCGAGAACTCTTTCCACTGGTATGTCGAAACAAACGATGGAAATCCCGTTTCAATAGAAAATACCATATATTACCAATTGAACGCTGGCTCTAGGTACTCGCTTCCTGCTCATCGTCAGCGGTAGGACAAGTTCCTAAGAGAGTCACTTACAAAGTTGTTTTTTTTTATGGCATGGGAAAGCAAACGAGCACACAGGCCACCTGATGGTGTGGAAACTGTGACCCATAGACATTCGCATTCACAACACTGCAAATGACCTGCCAACCCTGAGGACTAAGATGGAATGCCTCTATGCTAGTCATTTCACCGGCTGTCTTATCCCCAAACCGGAACAAAACAATGCGAACACTGCTGCTCGGCGGTAGGTTAATGGATAAGATGGTGGTACCAACCCGGACGGACCCTGCACAAGGTCCTCCCACAAGTGAAGTTGTATGTACATACAGACATCCAATTAAATTGCTGTTAATGCCTAGAACTCATTTAAAATGTCATTGACTTAGTCCGTCATGAGTAGTGATGGGCGATTTCTGAAACATTACAAAACTTTCTTTAACTGCGAAAATTACAGCTTCTGAAAGTTACAAAATTAGGTGGAATTGATTCTTACACAAGTAAATTTCATTTAAATTTCATGTAAAGATTCCGTTATTAACTTTACATTACAAAACTTTAGTAATTTTCAGAAATTAATCGATTTCACTTTGGTAACTTTCAGAATATTGCATGAAATTTTAGGTGAAAGTTTCGCTTTTGAAACTTTCAGAATATTGCAGAAATTAAAGTGAAAGTTTCACCTTTGTAACTTACAAGCCGCCCATCACTAGACATGAGTCCGTCGCTAGTTAAAGTTAGTTTTAGTTTTTAGCTGTGGAGGGACCTTATGCAAGGTTCGTCCGGATCGCTTCCACCGTCTTATTCTTTAACCTGCCGCCAAGTAGCAGAATTCGCATTGTTGTGTTGCGGGATGGGGATAAGACCACCGTCACCGGTAAAATTACTAGCATAGAGACATTCCATCTTAATCCTCAAAACAAAGTATTGCAACACAATTGCAGTCTTAGGATTGCAGTCTTAAGAGTGTAGTCTTGATAGTATAAATATATATGGATCACAAATCCCCTTAGCCCTACCCTTAGTTAGCCTTAACCGCGCCAAAAAAAGTTTTAAGGCGGGTGATTAATTATTCTTGAGGGGGCCGTAAACTACGTATAGATCTATAAGTTCATAAGCTTGGCTTAATGGGAAGCACAAGATCTTGCGACGAGTTATTTTCTTACCTTTTTTTTAAATTATTTTATTATACACGAAAATATTCGTTATTTGAATTTACGGAAGGTACATATTCTTGTCAGCTTCTTGCTTAACTGCGCAATTGTTAGGTAAGAACTCTCGACTCTCAAAGACTTATTGAAGTTCAAACTTGTTAAAACAAACCACTTCTGGTTCGTACATAATAAGATGAAATTACATCCAAACTTAAACTCAGCAATAATACATTCACAGCTTTGGAGAACGTCTATTAGTCATTTTACGCGTTTCATTGATAAACGATAACACTATTGAAACGATCCAATGAGCGGATTTTAAAGTAGTTCTTTTGTGGATACGTATCATACATTAATGTTTGCTAACTAAAAGTGCATTTTCTGGTCAAGCGTACATGCAGTTTTTTTGTAAATCGCTCGTAATGCCAAGTACATTTTAAGTTCCGATCAATCAATAGGACTCTGGTATACTTTAGAACAATATGAAGTACCAAAATATCAATAAAATCGATTACGTTTTGTAATATATGTGGAAGAAAGTTTGAGCTACCCTACGATTACTTATTGTAATGTTATTATTATACGCAACTAAGGAGGGTTTGTACTTAGGGTCGGTTGGACCAAGGTTACAGAGGTATCGCCACGCGTTTCAAGCGCATAGTCTCAGTTATGCTGGTTCAACATTTATAAACCTTGCCTAGGGCAGTATAAACAGAAAAGTAGGTCATTTCCGGCCCTTTAGGTCAAAAAAAATGCATACGATCAGTATGTGGTTTAGAGCCATCAAGTTTCAAACTAAAGTATTGCAGAATGCATGCATCATGCAAATTGTAGTTATTTATAATTTTATATGCCTAAGGGATAAACATAGTGATCCTAATTAAGCCGACGTTACACCGTGATGTTTGCACGTGACATGTTTAACAAATAAATTATTTTAATTTGAATTCTGTTACCTGTTACCGATTGGTCGTTTTTTTTTATGGCATAGGATGGCAAACGAGCTCACAGGCCTCCTTATGGTAAGTGAAAACTGTGGCCCATAGACATTCGCATTCACAAGACTGCAAATGCACTGCCAACCCTGAGGACTAAGATGGAATGTCATTTCACCGGCTGTATTTTCCCCAAAAAGGAACACAACAATGCGAACACTGCTGCTTGGCGGTAGTTTAATAGATAAGATGATGGTACCAACCCGGACGGACCCTGCACAAACATATATTCAGGTGACAATATGTATGCAAACAAACACGGCGAAGGCGCTGTCCCGAATGGAACGGGCCCAGTCCGTCCTGTTGAGTTTGCTTGTGCCACCTCGCGGCGAAATAAACATTTATAGATGAACTAGTGTTATTCAAAATTGAAAATTCAAATTCAAAATATTTATTCAACAAAAACACGTAAAGTATGATCTAAGGGATGGAGCCTCCCTGTAAGCAAAATAAATGCCTGTGTTGGGAGACACCGCTCTTCCTTAGGTAACTTGAGGTAAGTACAGTAGCATTTAGGTATCTACAAGATTATTATTTATAGGTATAAAAGTATTTAAGGACAATTAAAACAGATAACAATACAGAACTATACTAACTAAACTAACTATATAGTAAGAGATTTCCTTAATATGAATAAAGTGCCTTGAGATATTCTATGTGCTTGCGTGCGTGCGTGCGTGCGTGCGTGCGTGCGTGCGTGTGTGTGTGTGTGTGTGTGTGTGTGTTTGTGTGTGTGTGTGTGTGTGTGTGTGAATGATTACCTAATTACATTCTCTGTCTCATCGTAACTTTTTGTTTTTAGCTAGTTTACATATTATGAGCTTTTTACGCTCATGATGTGGTATTGAGTGAATATCTAATAGTTTGTTTATTTTATTATAGAGATGTGAGGATTTTATCTGGTATTGAGAGCTAGCAAATTTGGTTCTAGGTTTAGGTAGCTTAGCTTTTTTTTATAGTTCGGGTTGTAGTGTGGCAGGATCTTGTGCTTTTTTAAGGTTGTTTGTAAAATATATAGTTTCCGAACTGACAAAAATCCACTGATTTGGTACAATAGATCAGTAGGAAATGTGATCTTTTTAAAATACCTACGTGACTTTAACTAATGCCCTTTGTGCTCGTTCTAAGTCTATGAAACGGCTTTTAGCTGCACCTCCCCAAGCAGCAAGCAGTTATATATTTGTACTATCATGCCTAAGAGCTATTTTTCTGCGTTGTAAATATTCGATTGTTTTGCTTTTGCTTGCGGAAAGAATCCCTCTATCTGAAGAACTGTTATTTTTATACTATGCCTAAAAGCTAGAGAATAATAAGTACCTCTCCTCGAGGTCACATAAGAGGGACCATAACGGTCGGTTGGACCCCACGTAGCGCGGACGTGACTGCCGCCCCTGTCTATATTAATGATCTATTCCCAACAATCGAGGGTCATTATAGAGCGGTATTAAATTGTTGTCCACTTAATGGGCCTTCGTCAATACACTTGCCTGCAAGTCAGCGTGATAACGTTTTATTTGCCTTGGGGCGGGCCAGTGTAACCAAACTATTGTACACTGGCAAACCTATTGAAAATAGGTACCTACCGTCATCAATAATATTCTAGATATTTATTTCATTTTCTATAAATGATAATCATCATTATCAGCCCGTATTACTCCACTGCTGGACAAAGTTCACTCCTCCCGATGTTTAGCTTGTTTCATCCAACCTAAATAATATTTCAGTATTAATAATAGTGCTACAATAGTAGTTAACCTATTATGTTATGGTATTGTAATGACGTCAGCCGGCATTACTGTCAAGTAAATAAGAGCTATCACAACGGTGACAATACGATAACAGCTCAAACACGATATGGTTTTTACCGTGTTGATTAGAGGCCCTAAAAAGTTCCTATCTATTGATTTTCTTTTAAATGCATACTCATTGGTTATTTTATTTCATAAACACTCCACCCAGAGCTTTATTTACACAAAAGGCTATGCACTTGACAAATATATAATTGGATTTTCAGATTTTTCCGATCCTGGCGATACTGGTTTTCATATCGCAAACTTTAATTGAGTTAGGGCTTCCCAGAGATAAATACAGCGAGAGCTGAGAGAAAACCGATAAGAGACCCTGAGGGCAATCAGGATGCATTACGCTGTTAGCGAATGCGAAAATCGACAAAATGTACAGGGTTGAGGTAAGCTAATAACGGCGATCGACCGTTAATGACAACTCTATACATTTTGAGTCGATAGAAAACGTAAACGTTGGTGGCGTTTGCATCTTGGCTAGGTTTACTAGACTCATTAGTTGACGACGCGTTCGGCTAGTTTGTAGCGACACTGCCTACGAAGCCAGCAGTCCTGAGTTCAAATCCTGGTAAGGGCAGATATTAGTGTGATGAGCGCGAATACTTGTTCCTGAGTCACGGGTGTTTTCTATGTAAACTATTATATTTCTATGTATCAGTATTTATATCGTTGCCTAGTACCCATAGCACAAGCCCAGAGCTTAGTTTGGGACTCAGAGGGCAATGGTGGTCAGCGTTCTGACATCCAAACGAAAGTTCCAAAACAAACGAATATCGGCCTAAAAGACTCGTCAAGGTACAGCTCGCACTCCCCCTTCAGCCCGCTCGTTAATTTACTTCCATTCGTTTGCAAAAGAAAGATGCCGAGCGTATTCGCGCGCATTTCGTATAATTTTACGAGTGCACTAAATAAACGGTCAGTACATTATTACAAGAATACTTAGTATTTCAAGTAGTTTATTGAGTGACTGTAAGCTTAAATTATCGATTTAGAAAACGTTTGTGGTGTTTTAACAGCAAATTATTGTACTATCTTTTTTTTTACACATACTCGTACACATAGATAACCTCACGCCTTCATTCCCAGAGTGAGGTAGGTAGAGCCACAGAATTACCAACCAATCAGATATCAGTCTTAGTCAGCTGATATGTGATAATAACGAAGATGACGATTTGAATATGTCTTTTATGTCGTGAATTTGGTCGCAATAATAAGATAGGTGTACTTCTTGCGGATTGTGGGCACAAGAAGACTGTACAGGGGGGATTCAACACGAGGTTATGTGTGTGACAATCGTTAGACTCCCCTAGAGTCCCCTTAGTGACTATTTCTGGGGTCCACTAGGACACTAGACAAAGGGTAAAGTCGAATTAACTCGTAATAAAAATCGATCACCTCAGTACTGAGAGCTGACCCTGCACAAAGCCTCCCACAAGTAAGCTGTCGATAACGATAGACAATTTCGGTACCTATGCATATTGTCTAGGGCCACAGGTTAGTTAACACACGGTGACGGAAAAAGGTCTAAGGTAAAGTCCCAACACGCCATCATCGTACTGAACCGTGTTGTTAAATTACAACTAAAATACTATTCCTATCTGTGGTCTTAGACAAGTGATATTTTACAAACGTTAATAACTGCTGCAATGTAAGAATTTATGGAGCCGCTGCTTTCGTTGAATGTAATTTGGATAGCTTCCTCAAATATCTGTCATGTTTCCGCGAATTGAATATTTACCTAACCTAACTCTTAATACTTAGTGAGGCTTTTATTTAATCTGTTCCACGGGCATTATTTGAACTATCTAGTTTTTATCGGCTATAAACAGTTGTCCGCAACCCGTTGTTCAGAATGCGGAGTTGCGGACAACTGAAAAAAATACAGTTGTCCGCACTGTGGATAAAGGGTTGCGGACAACTGGAAATTGGTCTGTAATTTTGAAAATGTATATCACCGTATTAGTTTATAGGTAAGCAATCTAACCTATTGTTTTACCCGACTGACTTAGGGGGTAATGTTTTCGGCTGTAAATGGCTTGACTGACTTTTGAGTTTAAAGAGTGAGGTGTTGTTAGATTCGTTTTAGTTGTGAAAGTGGCATAACGTCGGTGATACTGCAAAACCGCATAACTAACAAAGTTTTGATACAGCAAAATAAACCTTACTCTGTTATTAAAAAAGTGCATTTTGCTAATTATTTAAAATGTTACTTACGTGGTTTTGCAGTTTCACCGACGATAAGTTAAGATGCAATTTTAATTAAAGTAATGAGTGAAAAGAACATATCGAAAAATGCAGTGAAGTTTTTTTAAGCATATCGTTTATTTATTTTATAAATAATTATTATAAATAAATAGCATGAAACAGGCCACACTAAAATTAGCATAATTAATCAGGAACTCTCGGTTCTCTTCCCGGTTTTGATCGCAGATTTATTTTATTTCTTTGAAAAGTCTTGTCAGCGTCCATGTTTCTCGAACGGAGGCGAAGTAATTGGTCGACTTTACCTGCACACATGTACCTCGGGAACTTCCCGAGTCTTATAAACTTACCGTAAACCTTACAAGGAAAACTCTGCAAAGTTCTTAAGAGTCTTATTGACTTTTAATAAGTATTTACAGGGTTTTATTACAGTACGGTTTTTTTCAAGCACTTAACGATTAAAATAAAGGGAAACCTTTCATTGGATAATCCATTCTACTCCGTGGATGAATATTATACAGGTTACAACTCATATTGTCAAATTGCTATTATTTTGACATTATATATAAAGATTGACATCAGATGAGTAAACACTTCTTAGATGTTTTATTGTTGTTGCTTTAATTATTTGAGTGTTATTTTTGCATTAATTTGTCATTAGGATTTATGTTGACGATGTCAATTTAATTTCGTATTTTTTAACATGCAATGCAATTTACATAGTTATAATAGATTGATGAACAAATAAAATAAACTAAACTAAAACTGATATTGATTAGTTAATAGCGCGTTTCATATCAACCAATATTTGTCATCATGGCAGTGATAGCAGTTGTCTTCACTGTTAAAAGTTTTTGAATAAACTGTTTGTACTCGAAATCCGGGAAATATACCTATGCACTAATCATAACGAAATAAGGAAAGACACCAATGTTATAGCCCTGTATAACGAAGTATCACGGTGCACGCACGAGGCCTTATTAAAATAAACCCCTTTTAAGGGTTCGTTCAATTTTAAAATCCAGTTTTCTTAACATAGCTGAGTTTTACGGTAAAGTTAAAATGAAATGGAAGCCCCAAAGAAGTTTTTTAATTTTTGCTCCGTCTCGTTACCTCGCATTGCGCGGTTAAAATGCATCTTCGTGAAAATAGGGTAGGTGCTAGGGTATCCTAAATTAAAATATAAGTACATCATTGGTTTAGGAATATGCATTTTTTTTTGTTATGTTAAACTTGAAATAAAGATACAAAAATTTATCATGCATTTTCGGTCTTTAGTTTGATATCTTGAGATGGTAAATGTCTTATGGTATCAGAGCTCACTAACTATCAGGAGGCCTGTGTTTTTGTTTAACTTACCTTCTTAATAAACACATTATAGGTACCCTAATTTTAAAGTAAACCGTCACGTCGTAACAATCCATCAGTAATCGGTTTAAATAATGAAATTCCGTTATTGTCCGGGGGGGTTATTATGACGTAACTATGCAGTTCATTTTACGGTGAGCGTTAAGGACAGAGCTATAGCAGTTACATAGGTCTGTCCTTTTCTCTCAGCGTAAACTGAACTGCATATTTATGTCATAATAACCCCCCTGTGCTCTGTAATAATAACGTCTGAATTAGCTTTCATTGTAATTTGTGCTTTGGATTTATCGTTCCAATAAAAAAACCCGGCCAAGTGCGAGTCGGACTCGCCCACCGAGGGTTCCGCACAGGACACGGTTAACTCAATTCAAAATTTGAACCGACGTTCCTTGCATAAAGAAAAGACCCTGTTTTTTTTTGGGATTTAATTGAAAATATATACACACACACACAAACTCACGCCTTCATTCCTAGAGTGGGGTAGGCAGAGCTAAAGAATTACCAACAAGTCTTAAAACATCTAAGACGGCTAAGATGTTTCCCAGTGTATTTAGTGACAGGTGGCAAGCCCATCGCCTAACAGTACTGCATGCCTAAAAAATTTATGGTTTTCAGATTTTCACTTTATTTGTAGTATAAGACGGTATTACTTGCCAAATTTCATAGTTCTAGGTCAACAGAAAATACACTACAAAAATTAATTTCCTTGAGAGTGTCGAAATATTCATTTTTTGCGGCATAATCAGTCGTAGCTTTTTTTTACGTTAATTTAGATGTTTGCTTTTTTCACAGCTTTAAGGGACTGTAGACTTGAGTATATGGTTATAATTTCAACTCGATACCTTTACGCGTTCTGGCAATAAAGGGTCTTGACAGACAGGCAGACGGACGGACGGACGGATAGATAGGACGGACGGACGGACGGTTCCGTTTTTTCTTTTGAGGTACGGAACCCTAAAAATACACTGTGTTAATAAAAAAAATACAATTGCCTAAAAAAATTACTCATGAGGCAACTGTATCGAATTAAAAAAAATGGTTTACAAAACTAATCCGTGTCGTTTTAACTGACTTCACGCCGCGTGGAAATATTATTTCATGGCATTTTTCTAATCTGATTTCCTTGGTTTTCTTTGCGTTCGCCCGTCAGCTGACGTAAGCAGCTTCCAGCACGGGGTGTTATGAGGAAAAGATTAAGAGTAACCTAACTAAATTGTCGCAGAATACTGAGTAGCCTGGGTAACAGAATAGTAAGTGCCATAGATTTTCATTAAGATATTTATTTTATTGGTCCAAATAAACTGTTTAGGTATCGTAGGGATATTAATACAGTACCCTTACCATAAGTTACAATTACCGTACTCGCTAGTGAGTCGAATGCTCGGTCCCTCGCTGGTATTCTTATAGAGAGAATAGAATAGATTAAAATAGAATCATTTATTCGGCTATTAAATAAACTCAAAAAACACATACATTTGAGAAACTAAAATAAAATTACATAACCTATTTAACTGATTAAAAATGAAATAGCCGATACGGTATACCAGCTCAGCGTGGTGCTGTGGCACGGAGCCGCAGCGCTGTTTTTAGCTGGTCCCACATGAAATAGATGGCAAAAACAAGAAAAGAAATAAAACATTTTATTTTTTTTAGTTAGTCTACAAATAATTAAAATAATACAACTCAAATAAACAACTATAAAAATTCAAAATTTTAAACATTACAACAAAGTGAGATCTAGCGTCCTAAGCGCATTCTTATTTGCTTACATAATTACACATATTATTATAATCTAAGTTGAAACTGAGAGCGAGGGACAGAGCATTCAACTCGCTAGCGAGTACGGTAATTGTAACTCTTGGTAAGGGTACAGTAATATTGTATTTTTTACCTTGCAAAGTTCAGGCCAGTTTAGATTCTGCCATTTTTAGGTAGAAAGAAATAATGTAAACTGTTGTAACGTAGTTAGTCTTGTTTCTCTATAACCTTTTGCTGTTAAGCCCAAAGTTAAGGATTTATTTAAACAAATAATGAAAGAAAGTCGCAATTATCGTAGTTTCATGAACATGGCAGAATTTGCAGCAGCACCTTCAGTTGAAAAACTTAAATTAAGTCTGTACAATATATCCAAAATAAGTTTGCGTCAAAAATTTCATTTTTGGGACAAGATTTTGTAACCGACTGTACTTTTTTTTACACAGTCACCATCTACGCGTCAAGATGATTCTAACGTTTATCGATGACGGGTTTATCGTGTGTAATTTAGGAGTTCCTATGGCCACCCTAAGTTTCCATCATCACACCAGCTCAATGGTACTATATTATTGTATTGTCATCAGAACTAAAGATGTATGCAAATTTTTAGCTTCATCGGAAACCGGGTCGAATTTAACTTGCAAGATTTGACCCTAACGTACATACATACATACATTGCAAGTAAAATAAAAGTTTGTAAAATAGCGGATACTTATCCGACATTTTGCAAGGCGAGTTTACTCAACTATATTTTATAAGATTTATTTTTAAGTAATTAGTTTTTCTTTGTTTCACAAAGCTTAACGTATTGCGAAGAACCCTAAATAGAAATATGACTAATATTCACTGTTTTGTTAATATAATATCTTAGATGCTTTTGTCGATCGATGCATTTGTGTGTTTGTCGGTCATCGTCTAGGGCCCAAAGGAGTACAGCGATGTCAATGCGGTCCAGCTTTTATGGAAATCGGTCCAAATTGAAATTCATTTATCTGCTTCAAGAGAGTTATCAGCTTAGGAGCTGTATTTTTTTTGATGATAAAACCTGCCTAATTCCATTCAGTAAAAAGGTTCGCTGTCTCATTGCCTGCAACCTGACTACCCTTTGACAGCTCGTAATTTGGACTCAGTACTCCGAACGCAAAAATTGCATTCAAACCTCATGTTTTCGAATCACACTGACTATTCGAAAACGTATTCTGAGCCTTTCCGCAGCACGAACCCTTAAAATACGTTTTCATACACTATTTTACATAAACTTCAACTTTAAAACTCGACGAAAATCAACGTCGATGTCAACTAGCTATCAAAGGACACTTTTGTATGGAAATTGGGTGTGACACCAGCAGAATTGAAACCTATATACTTAAAATGCAGTTAGTTAAAACATCATTTCATACTATGGCCGCAAATACATAGCTCACTGGAGAACAAAAATATGGGCACTTGGAAACAAATATAGTCAATAGATACTTTGCGGCAATGTTAAGAAATTATGTTTTACTAATTCCCTTTTTAATGGTATTCAATTTTGTTGGTGCCACACCCAATTTGCGCATAGTTATGTAAATATGGACTTGAGGCCAATCACCGAACAAATTTTCTCGATGACGTTACTTACTCGATAAAAGGTTAAAGTTCGTGCTCGGGGTACAGAAATGAGATGCTGTCGTTTGGTATTTCTAAAAAAAGTTTGTATTCAAACCATGACTAAAAATGAGCGTATTTTACGTATATAACTACTATACCTGTTTGTCTTTTTGCTTGTCTTTGGCTTAATAGCGCAATGATTATAAAATATTCTATGGCTACAAAATTGACTTTTTAAAATTTAAAGATAGGTATAATCGTTCGTTTGGTTCGGCCCTTTAAAAGTACCGTCGCAATTGCATCGGGTTCCGAAGCCTTTACTCCACAAAAATCTTAAAAATAACAAGTAAATTACACAATAGGTACATCGTGATTTCTGGGGTTCTTCAGGTAGGTATTGACGTACTTTCTCATGCGATGTATTTTCCCTCGCTCACTTTTCGTTTCTCGCACTCAAAAATCAACCCACAGGTTTATTGCAATGCAAATTACCATTTCATTGTCTTGTAACAATATTCATCTTACACAAGCACTCTGGTACAGCTACCGTCTATCCATTTCGAATAGAGCAAACTTATAAACGGTTTAACCGAGCGTATGCACCTTTACGTCACGCAAAGGGCAGAGTTGGAGAACACAAATTGTGTTATATCTCGTCTTTTGACTGAGCTTTGTCATATTCTACGACCTCCTAGCTTTGTATTCAACATGCTACAACCTTAAACTAACAAATGGTGCAATAAACTTGAATAAAGAGCCGTTTTGGACGTTAAAGATGTAATTTGGCTAATACTACCCATTACTTAAAATACTTGGACCTATTTCACGCAGCTTTGGTAGGATTTCAATTTGATAGTTTAAAATTTATTTAACGGTTTTCTAAAATATTTGATACTATAGTTTGCAGCCTAGTATTGTAGCGTTTCATAGCAGTGCAAATGATTGTATGGCGATCTCTCAAACATTATTTAATATTTGGGTATTTACAACTTGAGAGTGAATTTATCGCTGACCTAGGGCTGGGGACTGTATATATTTACAAAATTATATACAGTGATGGCCACATGGTAATTAGTGACGCTAGCGTTTTACCCATACAATAAATAGCCTACAAAAATGACTTTTCAATTTTGGTCACCAATCAAATAGTTCTTAAGCAATTTTATTTTCAGTAGACATTTATCGTTTACTTATAAAGTAAGGTTTAAATGTATGTACAATTTATCTATGTTGAAAACGAATCTTTCATTTTATAACGATTTGAAAAAAACATAATGTTTGACATTCATAAAAAGTTGTAAAATTTTGTATGGACGCGTCAGAACTAAGTTTTTAAATCCCTCCTAGATATAAAATCCGTTTTTAACCGTAGGTCATTGTACATCAGTTTAAATGTTACTAGCTAAAGTAAATTGTAATTAGCAATAAAATTGGTCAAGAACTTTAGAATTTGTAGTCAAAATTGAAGTCATATTTGTAGGCATTGTATGGGAAAAACGCAAGCGTGCCTAATTATGTGACCACCACTGTATACCTAAGTCAAATTAAAGCATGTTAAGAGTATCCAAAAGACTTTACATTATTTTGTTGCAGACTGCTTATATTTTAACATTAAAATGTTGGACATTAATTATTTGCCCCTTTTTTAAACACTTAATTCAATAAAAGATATGATTATGACTATGACTGTGACCTAATGCAATAAATTACGCTCTGATATTATTTAATCCTTACATCTATCTATACATACATAACATACATACATACATAAACTCACGCCTTCATTCCCAGAGTGGGGTAGGCAGAGCTACAGAATTACCAAGCACTCTTAAATAAGTTGTTGATAATTCTGTAACCACGTTTTGCACAATCATGCTAAGATGTTTACCAGTGTATTAGTGACAGGTTATCTATCTATAAACATTCAACAACAGAAATTACAAGCACTTTCATAATGCAAACAAAAATATAAGAACTATTTCTCGCTACAGAAAAGCGGAGGTAGGACACGCGTGATATCTTTTCTTTACGACGTGGTCACCCACTTCCCTGGTCCGTAATGTGCTATAACTAATAACGGGGGGACGGAGGGACAAATTTTCCCTCAGCGACGCGAAAGACGTCCAATGTGGACAATGCCTTCCCTTTTTCATTAGGACTCACCTATCCCGGTATTGTTATGAGGTTATGACAATGGATATTTGCTCTAGTTCCAAAGCTTGTTTAGTTTGAATGTCAATATATTTTATATAACTATCGCATTGAATAAGACATTTACGATTAACTAAAAATTTTCGTGCGTTATCGATAAAATCTGCTTCGTTTAGTGGTTGCTTGGCTTTCGGTCTGATTTTAATTTAAAGAAAACTTGTAGGTATTTTATGGTCGCGTTTATCACTATGGATAAAATGTGTACAAAGCATCCAACTCACACACTTCATACGTCTAACATACTAGTCAAAAAGTGCTTCATCCACATTTAAACGCGACCTGCTAAAATTAAACAAGTTCTTGCTTTCGCTCTTCGTATAGTCTAGACAGATAACAATGAATAAGACAAACGAAGTTGTGAACTTCGTGTTCATAGCGCTTGGTCAGGGAAGCTGGTCACGTCGCGCCGCGACTGCACTTTCTTCCCAAAAACACTATTTTATTCTCTACGGGAAGCTTGTATATCGTTTTAAAAAGAAATGTTGCAACTAGAATTTATCGACACTTACGTAATAAAACTCTTACTCGATTACTAAAGTAATTCAATGGTGACGGTCTTAAAATGAGACGGAAGTTGTCAATGACTTGACGTTTACTTTGTCATGCCAAGGCACGTAAGATTAGTTTATTAATAAATCTCATAATAACTATTAAATACATCTATTTAAAACCTCGAAAATAAAGGCTACAATTTCTTTCAGAGCTGATTCCTCTTACACGGCCCAAGCAATTTTTATGAAACCTAATTAACGACCATCTCAATTAACTATTTTTCTTGGAAAAAGTCGAGCTCAAATCAGTTTATACGTTTTGAGAGCAAGATTAGTATCGATGTTGTATTTATCAAAAGTCAAATAAAAGTGTGTATACGTGTATACGTGTTTATATAAGCTGTCATTTGGATCATCCAAGATTGACTTTTCAAGTATATTTTATCCCGGCTCCTCCGGAGATCCTAGAGCTGGTGCTTACCTCTCCCAAAGGATTGGGCTAGCTATCCAGAAGGTAATGCAGCCAGTGTCATAGGGATGATGCCGCGAGTGGACCTGCTAGAGGGTGTGTTCTATATATAGTGGTGATTATTATTTACATCTTTAATATTTGAGTAGCTAGTTTTATTTTAATTTAAATAAGTTTAGTTTTAACATTTAATTGTAATAAACCATATTTCTGTTATTAAACTATATTTCATAAGCATATAGGTACATACAAACACAAACATACATAAACTCAAGCCTTCGTTGCCAGAGTGGGGTAGAAAGAGCTACAGAATTACCAACCACTCTAAAAAGTTGTTGATAATTCTGTAACCACATTTTGCACAATCAGGCTAAGATTTAGGCTCGGGTGATTTGGCAGATTTTATTAAATTGTCTTCTTAATTGTCAGAATAAAGGGCATGTAAAACAAAAATCACCCACGCAACGCTGGGCACGAACAGCTAGTATAGCATAAATGGAAATCGGTGTGTACTCGTAATATAATAACATGAAGCGGGAACCACATAGCTCAGGCACAATTAAATTTAATTAAGGTTAAGAGCAGAAATAATTGAGTCGAGTTCTTGAAAGGACCATTAATTAGAGCCTTTTGTGCAATGCTCACGCAATTTAATTGATTAATTTGTTTACACGTATTTTAATAATATGAATAATATAGTAACACACATAGATTATAGATGGCAACTGAAAAAATAACACAACTGTGCTTTCTCATTAACCCGTATATGCCCAGGACTATTTTTGGTCTCAAAGGGTACTTACTAATGAAGACTAATTGAAGATATGGGATGAGAGAGGGAAGGGTGTTTTTTTTAATAGGCTGAATATGACCCATTGGGCACATGTGGGTTAAGTGAGGATCAAAACGTACATAAAGTAGTAACTTGGTTCGGTCAACTTGGCTGTGCCCTGAGGCCCTAGCCGAAATGCATTACACTAACTAGCGTTTCTATTCGTTTCGTTTTTAAACCAATCGCGTCACTTGTAAACGGCGTGATACGAATAATCACGTGAGCTACCAGTGACGCGATTAGTTTAAAATCTAAACAAATAGAAACGCTAGTTAGGGTAATGCACCTTGATAGGGCCTCTGGGAGTTTGACTTAAACTGCATAACGCTGAGTTAGCAAAACTCGAAAATCAACAAAATGTAACAAAATGGATTGACGTAAGCTGACAGACTGCCTCGATCGCTTATTTGAACTTCATAGATTTCGAGTCAAGAAGGAACAGATATAATTTTAGCAGTGTTTGCATACTGTCATTACTGACAATTATGGGGGATGGTGACCGCGACCGAAATACTAGGTGTTCCCGTGCCCACTTGGTTGGGCAATAATAATTTTTTTTTGGGTTAATTCCTATGACACTAAAAAATAACGTGGCTTTCAATTGGTAAAAGACATTTTAAATTCGGTTCAGTATATCCACAGATTACTCCTTTCAACGTCACAAACTTTACCCTCTTTATAATATTCTAAAGTTTAAAGTACATAATTATAAAGTATTCAGTATTAATTATAAATAGGTTAGTATAGACATAAAACAGTAACTGTGACGTATCGACCGACTGACAAAAAACGCACTGCCTAAACCACTGCACCTAAGAACTTGAAATTAGGAGGGAGTGTTCGTTGGGTACCCTAGGGGTGCATTAAGAAAGGGAATTCCGAAAATCGACCCCCAACGGGAATAAATATGGTGAGTAGTGGAAAACTAATTCGACACGTACGAACGACTGCTACTTATCTAGTTAGTTATAAAACGACATTAAGATTAAATTAATAACTTATAATTATTAAATACTTGTAAAACATTTATGATAAAAAAAACACACAGCTGAACATAAAACCTCCTCCTTTATTGATGTCGGTAAAAACAATAATCACAGTTCAGTCAAAGTTTATACAGGCATGAATAAGTCTCTAATAACAACGCTATCTCGAACTCACTATTAACTTTCCGTCTTCATAAACTACCGACACAGGCAAAGGTAACCAAAGTTTGTTAGACAAACGCAATACCACTTTACAATAATATCCTGAGCAATGATATTATTAATATTATTCTACAGGGTGAAGCGATATTGCTTTTGACATTGTTTTGATTTTAGTATCTCAACACTACCTACCAGCTTTTTATTAGCCTACGGTTGGCTGTCACTATCCCACCTTGAGCTCGCCACTGACAAACGAAGATTGCCGAAAGCCGATAAAGGAACTGTAAAAATAACTTTTAGTAGTGATAGAAACTTGAACAATGTCCGTTAGAATCGCTACTAGAATCCTAGAACCTTAGTCAAGGCAAGTCGTGTCAGCGACGTTGGTTTGCTCAAGGTCAGGTGAATAAGTCGTAATTATAAATGCTTACTTGTCCACTTGACGTCAAGTAAGATCGAATGCTTGTTTTATTGCAAAACGTAGTCCGTAAAAAGTCATGCTTAGTAAAATTTTGCTAGTCAAGCATACATCTGCGTGGAGATTCATCAAGTTAAGCTAGTCTTCAGAGCATTTTTGTATTTGTTGCGTTATGTTTACCTTGAAACAGATAGATGCTCCATGAGCAAGTTTTATCAACAAATTTGAGCTTGCTTAATATATCATAAAGGACCTACAGAGAATAACACCACTGAGCAGAAGTATCAGAGGTATCGACCGGGCTATAACGCCGAGAACCTCGTAAATTTGGGTCTAGTGCAATAAAAGTGCGATCGGATCGGTCGTCATCGTAAAGACGGCCATTTAACCCGGCTAATACGTACTCGGAGCGTCCTGTTTTCTTAGAAAAGTCAAGTCAACATAGATCATAGACAATGTAGTTCAAAAAGTCGTCGAGGAGTTTTTTGCTAAGGGATCGTTTGTGAACTCTGTTTACAAACTGGCACACCTGCACTTTACACAGCAGTGTTTTCTGTTTAAATTGCATTATTGGAAGAAATTCCAATACCACTTTTGGACCTTAATACCCTACAAATAGATTCGAAAAGCGGTAAAGGAATTTCGTAGAGCAAAAATCAAATTCCTTGACTTAAATTACGTGAACATCAAGATTTAATAAATCCAGTAAACGAATAGCCAACAGTTTGCAGTGACTAAAAAATTGCTACGTGTTATTTCTATTTCTACGTCTTTTTTGTTCCTCAATATTACAATAAGCACTGTTGTATTTTGTACCTTGTTGCTTTATTCTGAGTCTGACTGACTATTCAACCCAAATAAAGCATTATTACTCTTCAATTTAGTACTCTACAAATATTGTTTGTCACATTTAGTATTTAAATTCGTTTCGAAACGTCTAGTTTCAATGGGAACTAAGCGAAATGCAGTCGTCGACACAAACTTCAGAGGCGCTGCGTCTATTTGTTAGAGTAAACAATCTACCGTTTAGAACCAAGTCACGGGTAAACAGTTTGCATAATGCCCGGCGGAGATTACGACTGGCAGAAACAAAAATATCGCTTCTTAATGTAAATTAACCGATCCTATCGTCTCAGGCTGGATGCTTTAATTCTAAGCTACGTCATAGAATCACTGATTGCAAATGGAATTAAGGATGAGATTTGTGAGCGAAGCACTCGAAAAGATTAAGATTCATCAGGCATATTGTTCTGTGAAGAATGGATTAACCGGTCAAAAACGAGTCAGTGAGTTGGAGATTAATTTTCAAGAAAGGTTTACAAAATTCAAAAAAAATATGTAATTTCATTGGGTACTCGTACTGCTTTATTATCATTATTAAAGAATTATTACGGACGTAATATGAGTTTTTTTGAGTTTAGAATCAAAATTCAATTGAATTGGTTTGTTTGAAACAATGCAAAGTTGTTATTTTTTCTACTGAAACGAAAAACAACTACATAAGCACCTGTTTATGGTAGTAAAGGGCCTTCAACACTAACTTGGCAACACGCGTTAATTATATACCTGGCACCAGTACCCTTACCATGAGTTACAATTACCGTAGGTACTGAGTTATAATCACTAGCGAGTCGAATGCTCTGTCCCTCGCACTCTTTAACAATACTGTAAGGTCTGTGAGGGACTGAGCATTTGACTATCTAGCGAGTACGTAAATTGTAGCTCATGGTAAGGGTACAGAAATAATTGATATTACATGACAAGTTAAGTGGGTATTTTGAATTCAATCTTTTAATAAAATGGTTTATTGGTCAGTGCTATCATCTCATATAGTCCAATATTCGCTCTTAAGCACGTTAGAGGTATTTTATCGCGCTGCAGCGAGGGTAAGTTGGTCATAATTCTTTATTCATATCCCGAGAAACTCCATGGGAATTTATGAAATTTAACTTTACGAGATCAACACCGACCGGATTTTCAATTATTAGATGTGAGTACTATTCTTAAGTTAGCCTCATCCTCTTATCAGATATACATATTTTATTGAACGATAATTTGATTCATATTAGCTAGATACGATATGCGATATGCGATATCAAATATAAACCAAGTTGTGGTGTAATGTAGCGTACCATATCATAATATTCATAATGTAAGATCATTGAAAATCTTTTTCTGCAAGCTTCCTGAAGATACCTTGCAAATAACATTTGTCTTTGTAATTAAAATACCTTGTGTACATAATTACTCAATGCAAGGTACAGAAGGAAATGTCAATAGTTTCCACTGTTTCTTCCGTAGGCGACATTTCCTCTAGGGAAATAACTTATTCTTGGAGAAATAGGAATTATCTTGGAATTTCCGAGGCAATCGACTAAAGAATCTGAACGGAAATTAGTTCACTCAATGGTCTTACAACGATGATAGGTAAGTGAGTAACAAGATGATCGAGCTCAAAGGATCTGTAACTGTAGGACCTAAATTGAGACAGTCAGGGGGGTTCTATTGTAATCAGTAAATCCTAATTGCTTTTGACATGTCATCCTATTGTTTTAAAATTGGCTGCCATTACTGGCGAATAAATAAGGACTATCATAACGTTGACAGTACGGTAGCATGTTTAAAGCGAGGTTTTATACCGGGTAGAATAAAGCCCCAAGTCCCTCTTTAAGTATAATAATATTATTACCGTTTAATGTGTCTAATTATATTTTATATAAATATTATGATGAGTTCTTTTTAAAAAATATGTATGTGTGAGTATGTGTATGCCTTTCGTTCGTGTTAGCTTTGTCAGATTCTTCTTTATACTCTGCGAACAGTTAACAAAAAAAAAACCACAGAACAAATTTACACGAATAGTTCTTAATTTATACAAAATACATGTAAGTATGCAACATTTTGGGCATTTCGCGACTAAGTCAATTTTGAGATTAAAGATCAAGGCAATAAGTGTGAAATTTGGTCGTAATGAAACCTACTCAAATCAGAATAAAATAGAAGAAAAGAAAGTAATTTATTTGATACAAAAAAAAAACAATAAACCACGGAATGCACGATTTGTGGCGGCAAAAAGGTTCCAACTCACAATCAGCATTATGTGGTCGGGGGACCGCAGCGCTGGTTTTGTGAAGGCACCTTTTGTTGACCCATCATTATAGATATAATAAAATTAAACAAGTATTTCTGCGGAAAAACAAAGGAATCAAGCCATAATATAACTCATGTACTCTACGGACTCTATCATTTAGAGTAAGAATGTCCAAAAAACCATTCTTAGTGCACCCCTAGGATATCCAAAGAATATTTCCTCCAAATTTTCAAGTCTCTAGGTCCAGCGGTTTCAGCTGTGCGTTGATCAGATTCAGATTCCGATTTTATAACTCACAGATTTAAAATTCAAAAATTCAAAATTCAAAATATTTATTCAGTAAATTGGCCACATGCGGGCTCTTTTACACGTCGGAAATGTACAGTGAATCTACCAGCGCTTCGGACAAGACCATAATTGCGGAGAAGAAGCGCCGCAAGAAACTCCAGCAGAAGGTAATTTTTTCAATCATAAAAACATAATTATACTTAAAAGTAAGCTACATTAAGTAATAATAAGGTAATACTTTATTACCAATAACCATAAACAATAAATTCTTAAAACAAGCAAAAATAAAATTATTACAAATGTAAGGTCAATAAACCTTAAAATAAAATGATGACTATGAGAACGACACGACGAGGTCTCTACGTCAAAAGCCATATAACTTAGATAATAAATTGAACAACAAAACACAACACAACACTGTGTGTCACACACAACACATATTTATACTGTGTTTTTTAAACACAGTATAAATTACATGGCATGTCAAATTATATTCAGTTACATTGAGGTCGTCAGAAATAGAATTAAATTATAATAGTAAAAGTCAACACAAATACGAGTACGAGTACATTATAAATTTATAAGTCAATCTTATATATTAAGTCATACATACATACATAAACTCACGCCTTCATTCCCAGAGTGGGGTAGGCAGAGCTAAAGAATTACCAACAAGGCTTAAAACTTCTTGATAATCCTGTAACCACATTTTGCACAAGTAGGCTAAGATTTTTCCAAGTGTATTAGTGACAGGTTGCAAGCCCATCGCCTAACAGTACTACAAGCCTTTATTCCCTTAGTCACCTCTTACGACATCCACGGGAAGACATGGAGTGGCACTATTCTAACCCGGCAACCACACGGTATTGTTTAAGAGAAATTTATTAAGTCAAGTTCCATATATCTACTCATTCACCGAATAGACTGGGTTATCCAAAAAAAGATACCTAAGAAGGCGCCTAAACATCTCGAACAGCCAGTCAGTTTATTATTTTATATATCAAATAATTGAGGACGCTCGCTATATCGTACGCGTAAAAATAGTACCCCGCTATTCCCACTATTTCTTCCTGTTAGGGCTTAATTTTCGAAAAACCTTTCTTAGTGCACCCCTAGACATCATAAGGAACCTACGTGCCATATTTCAAACATCAAGACCGAACGATTTGAGCTTTGCGTCGATTTGTCAGCCAGTCAGTAAGTTTAGGCTAAGATGTTTACCAGCGTATTAGTGACAGGTTGCAAGCCTATCGCCTAACAGTACTACAAGCCTTTATTCCCTTAGTCGCCTCTTACGACATCCTCGGGAAGACATGAAGTGGCACTATTCTGACCCGGCAACCACACGGCCCGGACGGTTCTTTGATATATTAAGATAATCAAACCATAAAAAAGGCATGAAGCGGGTGTATTCTTAAGAACATGAACCGCGCATTAGAACGATAATAGTTTTAGTAAACCACACTCATTCAATTAGGCCTAACGTAAAATACCGGATGGGACAGAATCGCCCCCTGTTAGGCGGATCATTGTGCCAAACCGAACCGAAAACCGTATTAATTAGGCTCCGTAATGATTTCCTCTGCCGGGTACGAGTATAGGTCTATTCACATGGAACATTGATCCACAAAGGAGTTCTGATCTGGTGCTGTTTAATTAGTATAACAATGCAGTAACGGGGTCACGTGAAGTCTGCCGTATGAAGAGCCTTTACTGATTTGTTGAGGACGATGCTATACTCGCAGCACAATATCAGAATAAAATAATTGGTGTGTGTAAGATAATAATTGAAGCAGTAATATAAAAAAAAGTAGGCGATGTGCTGTATTAGTGTTTAAAAGAGAAGGCTCGGAATAGTAAAGAACGGAAATTACTCCACCGACCAGAGCATACTCGTTCTTAGGTCTTAAATAAATGATGATGATAGCGTTTTATTTTTCTTAAATTACAAGATTCATGCCTAATAGCATAAATGGTTATAAAATTAACAGTTGCCTGTATTCTCGAGCTTCGACTTTCTACTTTGGTGGATAAGAAAGTAACAGGGTGTCCTAATAGAAAATAAGCGCGTTTGTGCGACAGCGATAGATTGGCATCTTAGTTTTTTTTTGCATTAAAATGAAATAATTTGATCCGTAAATTAGGGCTCATTTACACGTCGGTAACATGGAGTGAAGCGCTTCAGACAAGACCATCACTTCTGAGAATAAACACGGGCGCCGCAAGAAAGTCAAGGAGAAGGTATTATTTTACCGTAAAATACAACCATACTTAAAAGTAAATAATATCACAAGGTAAAGTAATAAATAATAACTACACACATATTGTAAAATTAATAAAGAAAAACCATAACACTTCTTAAGTAATAGTTTAATTAAATTTGATGTTAAAATAACAATTGATCTAATTGTTTTTGATTACTCGGAGAACAACACAATGACGATACACCGGCGAGATCCCACAGATATTACCCGTTTATGAGTAGGTATGACGCGTATTTGATTTCTACCACTTTCGTAGTCAAGTATTGCTACGCTACTGAGCGTAGCAGATGTTTTTCTTAGCTTTACCATAAACGCGCTACGAGCCGTAATACCGCAAGGCCGGTTTCTAAGCACATTTTTATTCGTACTACGTACATTAATGATGTGTGTACGCAGTGAACCATTAAATATATATTTTTTTTAACAGTTTTTGATCTAAATTACAGATTTTTTAAGATTTAGGATGCGAAAATCTATCTCTTTTCTTCAATTCTTCAACAATACTAATTATTACCCCGCTGCTGGTAGGTCTTCTATGCATAATACTAAAATGGGATAGACCAAAAAAAATAACTCATGGTTTTTACATTCTAATTCGAAAGAATAGGTAATTTTAAGAGACCAATTTCATTAACTTTATATTTGACCCAATAGTTACGTTTAAATATCTTTACTTATTTAGCAGTCATTTTATAGATGACATGATTTAAATTTGGGTTAGCATTTTCTAATAAATAACAACACTTAAATTATATCTTATGATAAAAAGTGATTGTAATAGTGTAATTATAATTAAACATACTATTTCAAGCGGTACCCTAACCCGTAAGATACACGTTTGTCGAAATGTCCGGAATAGAAAATTAGAGTAATTAAAATGTATGAACAATCCCAATTGTTGTTTTAATTTATCACTATGACGCCGCCGGTTAAATTTTCAATTTGTGTATGCATCGAAAACAGTTCGTTAATTAATCATTCAGTGTTAATTATTTCTCTGTCAACTATAAGTAATCCACTTTAAAAAACATTTTCTTGAATAATTTAATGTTTTTGCACGTCATTTTAATGCTTTTATGACTATCAAACAAAACATACCTACTTCAACATTCATCTGCAAATTTTCCGGCAGTGTTTCAAAATTGATTGATGCGTTCCGGTCCTAATAAAGACGAATGCTTATCACAATCAAACAAAATCCTCATAGTTGATCCGGATAACATGAATGTATAAAGGCGTATTGATCTAGAATTATTCTGCTTTGCTTTCCGCATTTCCGCGTACACTTCCGCAAATAAAGGGCGGAAAGGATCAGGGTCCCCGTCATCCGCACGGACGGCGGCATTAGCGCGGTTATTTAACCGTGACGCGCCTGAAAAGTGAAACGAGGATTATTTTAAATAAGACTCACGAGCCGAGGCTGAATCACGAATCGTCTAAGCCTGCTGAGTTACAGGTAGGCAAAAGGACTGAGTTAAAGCAGCCATATTGCTGTGGCTCTTTCGCATGGAATGGGGTTTTTAACTATGCATATTTTTTTTCTATCTTAACAAGAAGACTAACCGAGACGTCAAAGTTCTTTCGTTGTTTATGGCGTTTTGTTTTTTTATTTTTCGTAAGCTCTGTCTATAAACATACGATTTCAAAACGTGTAAAAACTTCAAACATTAATTTATTCATCATCATCATATCAGCCGAAAGACTTCCACTGCTGGACATAGGCCTCTCCCAAGGCTCTCCGCTCAGACCGGTCTTGTGCTTTTCGCATCCACCGCATTCCCGCGATCTATACAAGTTCGTCAAACCATCTTGTTGGAGGCCTACCTACAGCTCGGCTCCCGGTCCGCGGACGCCACTCAAGAACCTTCTGACCCCATCGGCCATCAGCCCTGCGAGCGTTTTTAAGCTATACTTAATTGCATACAAATACACACTTTTGTACCTTGTCGCTTTAAGGCTGACCGATTAATGCAGAGGGCGAGCGTACCCTGATGATTAAATCGTGATTCCTTCTTTAATATAATGTATAATCAGTTGACCACACTTCAGTACCCACCTCTTCTGTATTGCGATCAACTGCGATGTACACCAGGCCACTTATCACACATAAGGCCCAATAGGGACCGTATTTGACATGCACCTTGGTGATTTTAAAGCCTGAATTTAACTTTTTACATCCTTACATATTTTTGAAGGTGGATATCTTTAACTTCCTAGATCGCCCAGAAGAAATTTCGCACAAGCCTTGGATTAAGCTTTGCTCGTATATCACCGTGGACCGTGTTGAAAAGAGGATGCGACAGATTTGTCTCCGTCTTTGTCTCCGGACCCAAGTCTAATGAAACCTTAGGAAGGGCACAAATTCGTTGTATAAATAATTATTATCCGGCACGTAGGTATTACGAACTATACTATGTATACTACGATTCACAGTGTAGGTAAAGAAAATAATTATGATGAAATATTTTATAAGGTATCGCAAGTACCTACCAAAATTCGTGTCCTTTTTTTATGACAATATTTTTAAAGTCAGCAATTTTTTTTCTTCTTAAAAAGCAAACTTTCAGTTTTTTTTCTAATATCATGTCATTGTACTCGTATGCCTATGCACGTTTAGAATAAGTTTATTTTAAAACAATAACTGTAAAATTAAACCTTTTCAGAATAAAAGCATGTCCAACTTATTAAAATCTAGCAAATAAAACAGTTGGGAAGCGAAAATTCTTACTTACGATACGAAACATTTTTATTACCATGCATGTTAAACATTGAAAATGGATGCGTTGAAAAACCACTCTACCAGCAGTACCAGCTTCGCGGCATAACTGACTAAATCTCGGAAGATGCGTGCAATATTTTCTCTTTCCACCTCGCGTTTTAGGCAAATTATAATTATTGGCCTCAAAAATATCCGAAACGTCTTTATTAGGTACTAGAAAAGACAGTGTTCTCTAGAACGTACTTTAATCCCAATTTGACTGTATAATGATTGCTACGATGTGAACGAGGATAAGTAAACTACCATTAAATAATGTTGCATGACCATTATGACCAATATTGTTTCATAATGTCTTAGAGGTAACTGTTAAGGAGTAGAAGGCATGATTTATTTAAGGTCCAAAAAGTGTTACCATATACATAACATATGCATATTTTAATCATTGTGTGCAAAGGAAGAGACTATCGGAAACGAGTCATATTCATAGCGCTAACCTCAGGTCCAAAATCATTAACTGCACAAGCAAAACGGATGCCTGAATATACCACAGATCCCATGCCTTTGAAGGATTATCGCCTGCGCAGTTCGATGATATTGCATTTAGGCGGTCAATTCAGTGTTATTGTGCTATTACCATAGTCCCGGCGTTGATCGCTGCTGGCTTGAAAGGCAACAATGAGCACGTATCACATAATGTAATTGGGTAAATCGTAAAATTCACGTACATTTTATATCGTTCAATATTTCCTTTAAGTTCTTCATATCGAACTAAACCCTCACAGGATCCGCAAAGCTCGTCTTCGTAAGATCTTGATAATAAATCGATCATATTATCTATTCTACTCGGGCTAAACCCAATTGCTTTTGAAATGTGATCGTATTGTCAACGTTATTGTAGCTCTTATTTACTTCACAGTAATGGCGACCGAGTTAAAAACAATACGATAGCAATACGTGTAAAGTCAAAGTAAGAGTAAGGCCCGTGATATTGCTGTTGGAAAACTACGCATGGGTAGTGTTACAATGTTGCCAGCAGGTGAAAAGGGTAGACATTAAAATATACTGTTCTTTAATTTATCAGTTACTAAACTGACTCGTTTAGTAAGATGTCTTAAACTGCAGTTGTTGCAATAAAAAAATACATAGGTACATACTTAAATACATGCCTTCACGCTTGTCTCCCAAGGGGCTAGGCAGAGACTATGGAACGCCATGTGCACCGGTCTAAACATACAACTTTCGCTTGTTCTACATTCATCAACCTCTCTTCGTCTTATTACTACTACGGTCACTAGTAGTAGTAGTAGTAGTTATTACTATGGTCATTTAACGAGCGAGCGGGGGTTGAAAATGAAAGTGGTTCAATTATGGCAAATGGGGTGTCATATGAAAGGGCTTAGTCTGCACATTTCAAATAAAAAAAATATATTTTCTTTTGTGTACTTTTTGATTTATAACTTACAACCAAAAATGACCAAAAAATGACCGTTCCCCCTTATCTCCGAAGTTTATTAAACAAAAAATCACACAAAATTCTGACGTATAGATAATTATTTATATTTTATCGGAAAAATATAATTAAGTGCTTATTATTTACAGTATTTGAGAAATAACAAAAAAATCTTTGAAAATTTGTTTTAAAAATTAGACTAATCAAAATGAACCTTATTGCATACAAAATAAAGTTCGTAACAAAATGAGTAGGTAAATGATTTTGCGGTTACCAACCATATTATCTAAAATACGGAACCCTCAGTACGCGAGTCCGACTCGCACTTGACCGATTTTTTTTAAACTCGAATCCTGTATATAACATACTTACTCGTATACGCACAACGGTAACCATACTAAACTGAGCCTGTATATTATATGATTTATATTTATAGATATTGTGGCTATCATTTTGACGATTACCAGGTGTTTCACTCACGTGTTTTTCCTTCACTATGTGCACTTAAGTTATAAAAGAAGAGTTATGGACTTAGAACTACGTAACCTACGATCACTCGTCGACACACTAAGGTACAGCTAAGGTCCCATTGCTCTGAAATAAAAGTTCACATGTCGCGTATACACAATTCGACGCTGGAACGGTAAATTGACTAAAACGGGCCATTTTGGGGCATATCGATCGATAGAATCACCGATTTTTTTTAAGTCTAACGAACCGGGTTACAATGCGTTCGGAGCCCTTTTTTAGCACGTTAGCCGTTATAAAGTTGAATATTTCTGCAAAACGCAGGGTCTTACAGACTAAATTAAATTTAAATTAACGTTTTTTCATAAATTGTCCGTTAATCCATCGTAAAAATAAGTTTTCTACAATTAGGTATTTTTCCTATCTGTAGTTATTAACCCAAAGGTTTCTTAGCCGTTTTTACTACGGCCTAAAAGACCTTGTAATGCACGTTAGACCTTTTTATACCTTTGAATAGAATTCATCAAGACCGATTGAAGGTTGGTTGGTAATCATACGAATAATATTTCGACAGGTGGCTGTTAACCATTTTTCCTCGCTGGTCAAAAGGAGTCACTGTCTAACGGGACATTCATTTCGTGAATAAGCACTTTTCAAATGTTACAATAAAAATCAATCCGTAGATATTAAAATTATGACCAAGAAGTACCATACAACATATTTCGATAAAAATAAAAATAAAAAAGCTATGTTTTTTTTTGCCAAAAAATAATTATTGTTTGTTAATTAATGGACGTTATTCAAATTATCCTTTCCAGCGTCGACATGATGAAAGTTAGTTCTATAAAGAGTTCCTCCAGACAAAGATCGATAAAGTGCCCAAAGGTTAATCGGTCGTAGAGTCCTCGGCGTAAACAACGGGTTCACTCCCGGCCTGGCCCTTTGTCCAAAACTTTACCCAATTAGCATAACGGCCTCACTGGACAGCCTGTTATAAACACGCACTCGGGAACTTGGTGAAGGTGACGTGCCGGTTAGTTATATGCATATTCAATTGAGTAATAGATTTTATGTACACTTACCGAATAAACATGTTAATAATACTTTGAACCTTATCATTGGGAATATCATTGTGGTTGTCAGTTTGATGTTCATTATAGCGATGCACTTAAGTGATAAACATATCTGTACAAACATTCTTATTCTAATTTTAATTAATGGCTTTCACTCCTGTTAAGGTGTATTTCGCCAATGTTGAGTTATTTATAGACACTCCCATGGACTGCGTACTAGAGCAATAAGTCCATGGATATCACACGCGAAGACAATTGTTCGGTAAAAGAGGATTTAGTCTAATGGACTAAACAGAAGCCTGTCAACTCTATTCTTGTCTAACAAGAATAGTTTGTCATTTATATTTTAAGTTTACAGCGGGGTTATTATAACATAGGTTTACAATCTATTTTACGGCGAGAGTAAAGGACAGAGCTATAGCAGTTATATAGCTCTGTCCTTTAAGCTAACCGTAAAATGAACTGCATAGCAATGTCATAATAACCCCCGAGATATTTAAACTAAGAGAATACTGATCCGCATTGGCTCCACTGTTGGTCAAATCAACGCCAAGTTACCACGAGGGACAATGTTGATGCTCATATGCGATAAAAGCGTATTTGGTTTTCTGCAGAGGAGTAGAGAAGATTTAGGTTGACGTTCTAGTTCCGGCATTGTTTTTTCATTCGTTTTTTATTTTGTATTTTTTTTAAATTGAAACGAGACGGTACAGAATAATTTTGTCTTGAAACAAGACTCTACGTCCGAAATAAATCATACTTCAGCTGACATAACAATGATGTTGAGTGACTCTTAAAAGATCTGCGGAGTTATTATGACATAGCTATGCATTTCAGTTTACGCTGAGAGAAAAGGATAGAGTTATATAACTATAAATAAATAAATAAATAAATATCAGGAGACTATGTCACACCAATTGACCTAGTCCCAAACTAAGCTCTAGGCTTGTACTATGAGTACTAGACAACGATATAAATACTTATATAGAGAAATATATACTTAAATACATAGAAAACATCCATGACTCAGGAACAAATATTCGCGCTCATCACACAAATATCTGCCCTTACCGGGATTTGAACCCAGGACCTCTAGCTTCGTAGGCAGGGTCACTACCAACTAGGCCACCGCGTCGTCAAATTGCTATAAACTGCTATATCTCTGTCCTTTACGCTCACCGTAAAATGAACTGCATAGTTACGTCATAATAACCCCCCTGTACTGAAGTAGGTAAAACTAGATTGACTAGTATAGAGGTTTAAAGATGAAAGCTTGTCGATTATTTCACAAGTTGTCGTAAAAAACAACAGACTAGTAGCAGACCACGCACCAGCGGGGTGAAGGTACCGCCGCGTGAAGTCGAGCTTTCCAACTAAGGGTCTCCCCAGACCTATCAACGCCGAATCGGCTTGAGCCGGTAAGAAAAAGTTTTATGTCCATGCAATAAGAGCGAAAACGTCGTCATACCGTTCGCAACGCCGAGCCGAGATGAGCCGAGCGGAGCGACGTCCTTTTCGCTCTTATTGCGTTGACATAAAGCTTTTTCCGTACGCGATTTGCCGAAACGGCGTCGACTGGTTTTGGACCCTTAAGCATTGCCCCTCCACTCCACTCGCACTCTTCGTAGTTAGCTGTCAGCCCGAACATACATACTACTGTTTTGATTATTTTTATTAATATTAACGACACAGATTTGGTAGCATTCAATAATGATATACAGGGTGCCTCTGACCTTGGGGCTTTAAATGCATAGATCATTCCTACTCCTGAAACTAAACTTCTTTTGTTCTGTAAGTTGTTAAAAATATGTTCAGTTTAAATTTATTTTTTATCATACAAGTTAAATCTAATTTTCAATGTACGCGATCCAATTCTCCATTTTCCTTTAGCCCTCGTACCAAGGTAATGTCGCCCCCGTACCATGAGATAGTGATTACATGGCCAGTATGTAATACATTGATTTTACAATTAGACTTTAACATCAATTAGTTATCTAAATTTAAGTTATTTTTTCATGTTGCAGAACAAAAGTAGTTCAGTTTAGCGAGTAGAATCGATCGTTGAATTTAAAGCCCCAAGGTCAGAGACACCCTGTATATGCTGTAACGTCTGTAAATGACCGGAATTAAATTTATTACATTCACCATTTGTTGTTCTTCTATACTTCACCAAACATACAAAAAAGCAAGTGATTGTCCGAATTTCATGATATCAGTCTTTACAGGTTGTTCAGAAAATATTAGTAGCAATCTAAATTAAGAGTAAAGTTAGAAGAGTATTGCCAAGGATTTTGTTACATTCGATCCTGCATATTCTTCTTTTGTTTCGTATATTTAGCAAAGATTCCTTTTTAATTGGTAAACCACTTTGGGCCAGATCCATTTCAAATAAAATTCCTTGCCTTTTGATTATGTAAGTTTAAATTTAAATTAATGTATTCCTGTCTAAAATACAACTATTTGTCTTAAGTTCTGTCTGCCTGTATTAAGAAACAACAAGAGAACTGAGGCTGATGAAGAAAAAAAAAATCCACCAATTTTATTGCAAGTCAACTCCCACTTCTTCTTTTTACCATGGCAAACAAATATCTGCTCTATTCAAACTTCATCAACCATTCAGCGCATCGTGCGAGATACTGCCCTGCTCTAACACCATCACAGAGTACGGGACAAGTTTATTACATTACCAACAACTTGATGACTTTATCGTCAGAGTACATACATCCGAGTATAAAGTTCACCTGATTATTGTAATTTCAACCCTAACGTTCATGGTTAAAGTTCAAGAACTTTGGGAATGACATAGTACTTAATAATAAGTGGAGCATACATCACACAAAACTAGGACAAATGAAAGTCGGGGGCTAAAATCAATTTAAATTACATACTGAGGTAGAAGCTGCTAAGCAAATATAGCAAATATTTAAATAACGCGTTGTTTGAGTTTGTACATGCCCGTAGTTTATCTATTACATTGTTTTAGGGACGAAGAGATTTGCAGAACAACTATTTAAAAAAAGACAGGGGACTATGTCACACCAATTGACCTGTTCTCAAAACTAAGCTCTAGGCTTGTTCTATGGGTGCTAGACAATGATTTAAATACTTATATAGACAATTATATACTTAAAGACATAAATAAATAAATGACTCAGAAACAAATATTCGCGCTCATTATGTACGGGAGGGAAATATTTAAAAAAATTATCAGTGTATTTTAATAAAGAGCTACAAAACTTACGGATGATTATTAAAATCCCCGTGGGAGCTGTGAACCATGCAAAATTGAGAAAAAGTATTCCGTATGAACATTTTTGTTAATGCTTGTTTGCTTGTTACGATCGCCATGAATAAAAAGGAAAAGTTAGCAGTTGACAAGTATTTTTTTCAAATTCAAGTCGAGTGTACTGCAAAAAGTGGCATCGGTATTTTTAGGTGTTGCAAGCTATTTTCAATGAAACTACAATGTAGCTGTAATGTAGCTGCCACTAGAACAAAATAACAGTTCGACGTTTTGCTGATATAGAATATTTTACAATACGTATTCGTTTATTTGCGGCTTATGCGTTTCTGTACAATTTACCCGACGATATGGTAAACGGCAGTCAAAATTCTGTCAAAAAATAACATTGGCAGAATCAATCCAGGAAAAGAGCAATTTTCAAATACAAATTAAATAGTTATAATTCAAAATACAAATGGATATATGGAATACTTACATAATGGAATACTCTATGTATAATAAAGAGTAAATAATGGTTTATCTTTCAAAAGCGAGAGCAATTAAAATGGAGTAATCATCGACAAATTATGCAAACTGCCAATCACGGCGAAGCTCTTAAAGCTAATTTACATGAACGTTAAATTCTCTATTATACTATAACACTCCCATTAAATTAACTGTTTGCATTTAGTAAGCTATGTCTGTTTTTGTTCCTTACCAGTAAGCCCTACTAAATACCTTCCTGCTAAACTAAATTATTATCCTGTAAAATAATTCTCATTCCCGTGGCAAAAAAAGTTTTGTGTCTGATAATTATAAGGCTTTCTTTTTATGTAAAAAATACTTTATCCACAAAAAAAAATCCTCTTAAACAATAATTTAAAATGAAAAGTTGAAGGAATTTTACGCGGTAAAAATCGCAGGCAAAGGCTGGTATTTAATAAAAAAATCCTCTATTTTAAATTCACGTTCAAACTGGTTGACAAATTATATGACACATTTCTTTAACAGTTTCTTCTTATTTACTCCAGCGTTAACTAAGACCGTATGGGTGAGAAAGGAATGCATTACTAACTGTAAAGATTGACTTCTTATCTAGCCACAGTGTCATTCCATCCTCAATTCATACACACATAAATGAGCATGGCGTACTAGGGCTTAATAACCACTAGAGCAGTACCCTTAGTTCTTTATCATTAGCAGGCGACAAAGTTCCGGTTATATCCGGTGTCGTCACCGATTTATTTGACGGCCATTTTTATTGCTCCTTTTTTATGTTATTCGTATGTTCGCACTCGCACTTTATGGGGATACACGGAGCGGGAACAGTCGCCGAATAGTGGGCGCAGTGTTAACACTTTTAGGGTAGGACATAAACCTTGGAGATGCTATGTATAGTGAGCGTTGTATTGTGAGGCCGACTGCTAAACATGACATCAATAGGGTACGAGTAGACGACGTGGGACTCGCTTTTGTTTAATTTCAAAGCGCTGTCATATCATTTAAATCATAACCAAGCTTTGCACTGAAGTTCAACATAACTAGTCAATATACGTAGGTATTACTTTATATTTTTAGGCAAGGCAAGTCACAACGACGAAAGACACCCAGCATGTTGACTAACCCAAATAATTAACTTGATGTACTCGTATTATATCTGTACTTAAATGCAAAACTGTTGTATTATCGACTGACTGATGGATAAGAAAACGCAGGCGATCTTTAAGTAGTACGAAGAAGAGTGAAATTTGTAATATCCTAACCGTTTGTATACCTGATGGGAAGAGATGGAAAGGAATTGAGTTTGCGAATCATCCCTAAGTTTATTGATAAAGGTATTTCGTGCTTCTTCTCCGCAATCATGGTCTTGTCTGAATCTAGTAGAGATTCACTCTATATTACCGAAATGTAAAAGAGCCCGTATGTATGTGGCCAATTTATTGAATAAATATTTAGATTTTTGATTAGGTACTGTTTTCATATTCAAAATTACACCCTTAATTTTTTTTTAAACATAAATAGTCATAATAATTATTGTTTTTAACTCAGCCGTTATTACTGTCTAGTTAATAAAAATATGATAACGTTAATAAGACGATAACAATATGCTTAGGTGCAAAGATAATAGGAATAAGGCCCCTGTCTCCGATCTAACTCACCATTTTTTTGGATGTCAATAACAGAAAAGTACTTTTTGCTTTAATTCAATTTTTGATTGGTTTGAAGTATGAAAACTGAATTAAGTTAACTTAAATATAATTAAATTATATCAAGTGACGATAGACCTACTAAACTAAGCTCTAGGCTTGTCCTTTGGGTATTAGACAACGATATAAATACTTATATACATAGAAAACATCTAAGACTCAGAAACAAATACTCGTGCCCATCACACAAATATTTGCCCATACCGGGAACCGAACCCGGGAGCGCTAGCTTAGAAGACAGGGACACTACTAACTAGGCTATCGCGTCGTAAAGATACTCTTAAATGCTCACATGCGGCTAGCATACTTTTAACTTGCAGTTTGGCTTCACGCTGCAATATCATTTCCATAATTTCAGCTTAACACTACTTTGCAGTTTCATAAGTGCTGAAATAACACTCATATGTAAAAGCCGCTCTTTGGATTTCCAAGTTTCAACTACTGCTACTGCTTATTTCATGTAAAATCCGAGTTATATTGTTGCCAAATCTTTATGTTTAACTTTGTTTTATTAATTATGGCAATTCTTTTTAACCTTGCATAACCTAAACAACTATGTATACTAGCAACAATGTGTGTGTCGATTTGGTTTTGTATTGTCTTTACGTACTAGAGGTAATATCCACAATTTGAATTGCTCTTACTTAGCTAGGTTCATTTGGAATCTTTCTCATATGTAAAATCTTTCCGATAATGTCAAAATTAAATATAAATAATAACTAAAAAATGAAAACACGTGCTGTAAAAAACCCAACAGTTGCGAATCAACTTTTTTTTTTATATAGAGAGACGGAGAACTTTGTTTTGGGCCTTTCATCACCGCGTAGCGCAAGTCTTTGCATAGAGGCCGTATTGATACCTCACACAGAGTGATAGCAGTAATAAACATTTTATTTTTATATAACGTCATGCATGCCATCAAAAAATAATAACTGTTCATATACCATTTCTAGTGCTGAAAAGGTTTAAAATTCGCCTTTTTTAATAACACGCCGGCACACAATATCTTTTTTTTAAACACTTTTTTCCGCTGCTTTTACAGAGATTAAATTAATTATACGTGTAATTATTAATTATTTGATGATTTTTCTCAAATGTCTTATCCGTAGACCAGTTGGGTAACAAACGGGCCATGTCTTTTAACATCGTTTGGTGAAATTGCTACTAAGCCGGAAACCTTACCGGCCTATCTTATATAACGATATTTTAGACGAATGAGAATATGAGCATAACATATCAAATGGCTCTGTGATGATCTCCAATTACCAATTAAGATGGCGCTTGACGCACTATCGGAAGCTTTTAGCTATAGTACAATAACGCCGCAGTGTCGGGTTGTTTGTTCCGCATCAACAGTGCGCGGGGCTCCGCTCCGGGACTGCGCTAAGCCTCCCGACTTGCGACAAGTGATATAACGAGATTTGACATATGCGGTCTTACTTTTGAAGTCCTATTGCAAACTGTGGGTAGTTGTTGGTTTCACGTATAAATACGGTGCCTCTGACCTTGGGGCTTTAAATGCATAGATCGTTTCTACCCCTGAAACTAAACTCCTTTTGTTCTGTAAGTTGTTAAAAATAATCATACAAGTTAAATGTAACTTTCAATGTACGCGATCCAATTCTCCATTTTCCTGTAGCCCTCGTACCAAGGAAATGTCGCCCGGTACCATGAGATAGTGATTATATGGCCATGATTGAATACACTGATTTTACAATTAGACTTTAATATCACTTAGTTAACTAAACTTAAGTTATATTACCTTGTAAGGATCGCGGGAAAGCGGTGGATGCCAAAAGCACAAGACCGGTCTGAGTGGAGAGCCTTGGGGGAGGCCTATGTTCAGCGGTGGACGTCTTTCGGCTGACATGAGGATGATGATGAAGTTATATTTTATTGTTGCAGAACAAAAGTAGTTCAGTTTAGCGAGTAGAATCGATCGTTGCAATTAAAGCCCCAAGGTCGGAGGCACCCTGTAGATTATTTATTTATTTATTTTATGGCATAGGAAGGCAATCGAGCACACAGGCCACCTGATGGTAAGTGGAAACTGTGACCCATAGACATTCGCATTCACAAGACTGCAAATGCACTGCCAACCCTGAGGACTAAGATGGAATGCCTCTATGCTAGTAATTTCACCGGCTGTCTTATCCCCAAACCGGAACACAACAATGCGAACACTGCTGCTTGGCGGTAGGTTAATGGATAAGATGGTGGTACCAACCCGGACGGACCCTGCACAAGGTCCTCCCACAAGTATGTATCTGTCAGTGGTATTATAGCTACTTAACGGATTGATCGAATGGGACATTGTTTTTATAATGGAAAGATAGCCTAGTCGGAGTTCTTTTCCAGATTTCATGATGATAGTTTGGGTCGTTCAAGAGTTATCAGCTCTGTAGCGCATCATCAAAGTTTAGGTTCGGAGACATAAAGTTTGTATTGCTAGTCAAGCGTGCGTGTCCTACAATGTCCGTATTCGACCGGTCGGCTCCACGGGTACAACGTGGATATTGCAAAACCAATCGGGTTGTTAAACAAAAGTGATAAATTCGGGCCAAACAAAACTATCCAGTATAGCTATTAGGCCTGTCCGTGTGTGCAGAGTACCGGGCCCCGAGGCGCTAAGCAGATGGGGAACATTTCCAATCATTCGGAACATTGGCTTTATTGCGCGAGTACTTCTCAGACAATATTGTCTGAGGTTTACTCAATCCCAAAAGGCCTGCCAGCCGCATGCCCAGCTATTGTATTGAAAGTAATAGCAAATAACAATCCAAACTAATCTTTTAGATAAGAATATTTAATTCTACCGGCTCTCTAGTTAATAATGGAGACGATGTAAATAAGTACCCAATGTTATAAATCTAAGATGTAATATATTTCGTATATAATTACTAAAAGGAAAAAAAAAATTGTTTACAAGGGACTAAAATAGGCCATAATCACACGAGATATTTTGCCACCCGAACAAAGTATTTTGAGCAATGCAAGTTTGGGTGTCATTTCATTATAGCATTTTAGTCAAGATTTAAACACTTATCACATTGATGTCTTAAATTGTAAAAAATATTTCAAGACAGCCAAATAAAATTAAAAATCTTATGGCCTATTAAGTATCTTTTTAGCGCTCTCAGCCTTTTAAAGGAATTGTGAAACAGATTCTTTCAAGTCACTGGAGAACGAACAGCTGGCAAGTGGCAGTTTCCTTCCTCAAGTTTTAGTTTTTAGTTTAGCCATTCAACGAGGAAAATGTTAAAACCATCTTTGGTACAATGCCGCAGGAACCATTCTTAGATTTAACGTTCTAGGTTATTTTCATATGATATATTTAGTTTAATTTAAGCTTAGTTTTAGTTTTATTTTTTAGTTACTATTTTGGTGACTTCATGTATTATTTCATGACAATTTTCAATAAAACTGAAAGTTCTCTTGAATTCTCGTAGTCATTCAAATGCAGGAAGATGACACATACACATTTGTTTTTGGGGTTGGCTAGGGAACAAATAGGGAACCTTATAAATCATACATAGATAATGAGCAACATTTGTGGCATTTCAAGAGAAAAAATACTTTAGTCCCTAGAGACAAAAAGTGTTATTATAGTCCGCTTATTTATAGCATTTTAAGGGTCATTTAGAGAACATCACAAGTCAAAATCAGTAGTTGGTCACAAAATCAGTAGGTTGGCGCTTCACATACTTATGTAGGTATGTATTTCTAAAGGATCGAACAGGGTGATAATCAAATATTTGTATCGTATACTCGTATTTAACCCTATACACAGCCAGCTTCATCAAATCCTATGAAGCCATAAAACCTGAACTTTGGCACCTGGAATTTTACGACTGTCCTTACGCGATGTATTGCCGGTAAAAAAGCACCTCATAAACTTTTGAAATGGTAAGGAATTTAGGAGTCTCACTTTGATAGACTTGTGTTGAAAATAAATGGCAGGAGTTAGTTTGGAAGGTTTTTTACCAAGTTTAAAGATAAAAAAAATACTCTGGAACTTTTACCCATTCAAATATAACAGAGCTTTCTATGAGGATCTGCTAAGAAGAAGCGCCCCAGAAAATTAACATTCATTTGAATAGAGCCATTCCAATTGGTTGTTAATCAATAAACACTCATTAAAAATCTATCAAGAGTATTGAGAGAAAGTATTAAAAAAAAGACATTTTGAGTAAGGCCCAGTTTGCAATAGGATGTACATAATCAAGGCCATTTATTTACTTTGAACTCTGTACCAATAAGAATAAGGTTTATTTTCAAATGTTCATTAACTGAAATTGCCATTTTCGAACAATCGAAATTGAACTTTATTCCCTTGATTGTAGATTCAAAGTCCCTGTTACAAAAAACTCCCATTTTTCAGTATGGTGGGCCTTACGAGGTTATATCATGTTTTTTTTGTTGTTCCAAACATATGCCTTACAAAATCGTATAAATTCCAAAACGAATTAACTTACTTAATACAGACTCACCCTTTTTATGAAAAACATTTCATTGTCATGCACGTGCTTCTATTAAAGAAACGTCAGAAGGATATTAGTAACTGAAGAAAGCCAAGTTTGAATGGGAGTAAAATGAGGCCGTAGGACCCCGCTAATGCCATTCAAAGTAAATCAGGCTCCACACTTCCGCGGAAGTTTGGACTTCTTCCAAATTCACGCAGGCACTTATTGATTGCTAGATATTGGAATCGGGAATTCATTTCATGTTGTTGATGGTTTGAGTAAAAGTTTTTATAGATTTATATAATTTAAACTTTATTGAGTTAGCAGAACTAGTACGCATTTTATTTGTCTGTTATTAACTAGTAACGTTGAAAACCAAACAAAAACATCTGATTATAGCTATCTTTTGAGAGTCCTGAGAAGTTTCAATTATGATTTGAACAATTATGAGCAGAATGGCGTAAAGTATTTTAAGGAACTACTTTGCATAAAGTAGGTAGCTAAAGTTTGTTCTGAATAATAAACTGCGGAAAAATTTGGTTACTATTAGTTAAAATTTTAATTTTCCACAATTCACATTTTGTTAAAGATAGCTAGGTATCCGCGATTTGAATATTGGGATACGGAGCATAATAAATTTAAGTGTTAATAAGTGACGTTTATACCCTACCATACATATTTACACAGGGTGAATTCAAATTTGATTAGCTTTAACTAATTGACACTGAGAAAAAATATCAGTGTTTGCTACTTTATGCTAATGATCGGAATATTTTTGTTTGTAACCGCGTTTTGTTTTTATAAGTCTGGCAACAGCTGTGACGTAAAAAGACCATGAGAAGTTTCAGAATATAATGAACAAAAATGTAAGGAATAAAAACATGCTTACAGATGATTCTTCAGAACATATTTTAATTAAGTTCCTGTTGTCAATTGACTTAAGAACATTCAAGAGACGAGCATACTCTTCTGTCTAAGGCAGAAAACGCATCAGCGATCGCACGCAATCGACGCATTCTCTCATGGTGTTTCATGTTGTCGACGGGCTGCTGATCTGTACATCACTTTAAACTTTACATCAGGTGACCCTCTAGCTTCTTAGCGTACCCAAGCATGAAAAAATGTTACAAAAAAAAAAAACCGAGTCTACCTTGTAAAACTCCTTGTTTTTTTTAAAATTTAACCCAAGAAGTCTTTCCACGGTTTGATTATTGGGGAACAATTGCAAGCAAATCTGTCTCAACTCATTGTTACAAAAACAACATTGAGCCAAAGTTAGCAGTTGTATAAACAAAAAGATTAAAATATTATTTTGATAAAGAAATGCCAAGGTAAATTTGAGAACCCATTTTGCAATATGAAGGGAGGTTGAAACAACTGGCAAGAAACTCAAAGAAGCAGATACTAAAATTATTTACTCAACAAGAAAGTGGTAAGTAGACTTAATATTACTTATGCTTAACTTAGCGAGACATATTCGACTTTTATAACTCATTTGTTGGCCGTTTACGATTTTACTGCGTAGTTATCTCTCACGTATTCCTAGCAAATTGGTATTGTTCATTTATTTTTACAATTACTCTAATTCGATAACCATTTCGAGGAACAGGGTTGAAAAGTCGTACTGCATCATTAAGTTTTTAAAACATTAATCTATTTCGGATATTTCGACAAAAGTATATTTAACCTTTGTTTGACTTTCGATTTAGGCTTGAAGCCCTCCTAGCTACATCTTACGGGTTAGGCAAAAATCGCTTGAAGGTAGTATGTTTTAATACTTTATTACAATATTTTTTTATCATTAGATTAGATTTGTTTGAAAATTGCAACCCAAATTTAAGATAATCATGTCATCCTTAAAATGTCTGCTAAATAAATAAGATATTAACCCAAAACTATTGGGTAATATACAAAATTAATGAAATTACCAATTTTTTCGAATAAGAATGTAAAAACCGTGAGTTCTTTTTTTGGTCTATCCCAATTATGATACCATTTTTAACGCTAGGGAAATGCTTTTACGCATACCACCCAGGTTCAGGGGAACTCGTCGTTATATCGTCGGTGATACTGCAAAACCGCGTAACTAACCAATTTATGATAGAGCAAAATAAACCTTACTGTCTTATTAAAAAGGTGCATTTTGCTCCTTTTTTTAAATGTTACTTACGCGGTTTTGTAGTTTCACCGACGATATGGGACTCACCAACGAAGAGCAACTGGAATACTCACCTTCTTCTTCTCGAGTCGAGGTTCCTTAGATACATGATGCCCAGTAAGCAGCGGTGTTGACGGCCCTGGCCGCCGCGTCTCTCAGGTCGTGCTCCGAGCAGGAGTGCGGGCGCGCGGGGCACGATAGAAGGTGCGCCATACTGCCCTCCTAAGCCAAAAAGAAGTATCTCAAATTCAATAACCAAAGTAGTTTGAATTCTCTTTTGTTAATAATGAGGTTGATATTGCTACAGGAGTGTTATCGGAGATACTGCCTGTTCACGCCTGCAACGCGTGATAGACGGCCGCGGGAGGGGAGAAGGCGCGCGGGGACCACCAGAAACTGCCGGGGCTTGCGCACTTGCGAACAGACACCGTAACGACCACATCTATGTCATTCTTTTTTAAATAAGTTTGTTTCCATTCAAATTGAGAGTAAAATCAATTTCCAAGCAAGTCGCATTTTATTACAATTCTCAACACTGCCTATTGGCTTAGGAGGGCAGCATAGTTTGCGGTGCTGAGTCGCAGATGCATTGCGTTGAGCGGTCGCGGAGCAGTCCCTATCTGGCCATGTTTTGCTTGCAGCGTTCAACTGGGAACCTGAACTTGTTAATTGCCTCACCAAAAAAGCGGTAAGCCATCTGCGTTCTTCAGGGAGGTGCCACGCGACCACGAACAAGCACAATTAAATAATTAGTTCTTAACCCGACTGACAAAGAAGAAGGGTAATATTTTTTAAACTTTTGGTAGGAATTTAAATGAAGGGTCCACGGAAAGAACATGTCTAGTCACTTTTTTTTGAAAATGAGTTTTGAATCTCAATATGTAGAGGACGAAATGAACTACTACCTACCACTCAGATTCAGATATAAATCTTCATATAACTTGTATCTTACATACATACATAAACTCACGCCTTCGTTCCCGGAGAGGGGTAGGCAGAGCTTGTATCTTTTCACTCTTAAAAAAACCTCTACACGAAAATTACGTACAAAATAACATGGTTCCTAACTTTCAAGTCGCGATATCTCAAAAAGTTACTAATGTGACTAGACATGTTCTTTCCGTGGACCCTTCATATCTTCACAGTAAAACCATATTGCGTTTGACGTGTTATAGTATTGTCAACGTTATGATAGCTCTTATTTAGTTGACTAATGGTGGCCGATTTAAACACGATAGGATAACATGCCAAGAGCAATATGATTTTAACGTGTAGAATAGAAACCCAGCGGGCCTAGTATGGTTGCGTTTATTGCGTCACAAAATATGAATATAGTATCCGTCATTCTCGTACTTATACACGTGTCAAAAAGAGACGGATGTTTACATATCCACATTTTGTCACGAGATAAACGCAGCCATACGAGTATTAGGCCCAGTGAACCAATGACATTATAACCCTTCGCAATCACCATACATATTCGAGAGTGTACCCTCGATAAGCCAATGCTCAAAGTCGCACCCTTGGTAACCTTTCAAAAATAAAGTACCTAATAGTAGTTTATCAAAAAGCATTAACCTGATCGAAAGTTAGAACAAACTGTGCACGGGAGGGTCTGTTTGTCAAGCTTTTAATTATGGCGGTCTGCTATTATCGATGATCATACAACGTCGATGCTACCATGAACCACACTTTCGTGATTGCCTGAGCAGAGTATTTCCGGAGTCGCTGACCATTTCTGAGCCATTATCAAATTATGTAGCTTGGTAGTTGTAATGACATTCGATTTTAACCGCAGCAAATTATCCAACTATCGAATTCCCTGCTCTGAAATGAACAATTTAACTCTTAAATATTATTCTGTGACGACACTTGATGCGTATTTGTCGAAAAGGGTCTTCGAATAAATTCCGATCTTCAATAAGTGAATAAATTAATAAAACATAAATTCGGCTATTTAATGATTTAACATAATTTTTTAATAAAGTTAACAGACCTTAACATACCAGGAACTACGATAAAAAGAAACAAACACTATTAGCTGAAAAGCATAGCTTTTTGATACCCTACATTCTATGAGCTCAATAACATTTGGTCTTTGTGAGTCTTGATACTTGCAAAAGTAAATAAGAAACATATCGTTCACAATATAAACACAATATAGAACCAAGATGGGCGTAAACAAAGCGTAAAAGAAGTCCAGATATTTTCATCTTAATCTTATTTCAGTAACAAAATATGTACAGTAAATAATCTCGAATAGAAACTCTGAGAACATTTTAATCTACACACGAAAGGCATCATGTTTACCAGACATTTCTTTGATTGTGCGTAGAGTGGCTGAGACGTACTTAGCCTCGACTTCTCAAAGGAATAATCTGGCAATTAAACACAATAGAAACGGAACAAGTGGGGGATGAGCCTAATGTACGAAAATCAACGGAGCGAGTGCCGTTAGCAACACTCATCGAGTTCGCGAGTCTTTTGTTTATCACTCGCCGTTGCCCGCTACTAGCCTACGGGAAGCGTAATTTAATTTTAGGAAACCAAATAATAGCAGCAATAATTTGGCTTGATATGTTACAGGAATTTACATACATACATACATAAACAAAGGCTTGTAAGTACTGTTAGGCGATGGGCTTGCTATATGTCACTAATATACACTGTTAAACATGTTAGCCTAATTGTGCAAATTGTGGTTACAGAGTTATCAACAAGTTTTTAAAGTTTATGAGTAGTGAGTTTATGTATATACGTACATACATACCTTCACGCCTTCATTCCCAGAGTGGGGTAGGCAGAGCTACAGAATTACCAAGCACTCTTAAATAAGTTGTTGATAATTCTGTAACCACGTTTTGCACTATCAGGCTAAGATGTTTACCAGTGTATTAGTGACAGGTTGTAAGCCCATCGCCTAAGAGTACTAGAAGCCTTTATTATTCCCTTAGTCGCCATTTATGACATCTACGAGAAGACATGGAGTGGCACTATTCTAACCTGGTGACCACACAGGTGGTTACAGGAATTTATTATCAAATAATACTTATTTATCCAGTAAAGCAGGCTTCATGTAATTATTGGCGGGTGCGCCAAAATTCACATAATTCACACGTTGTTAAGTAATCGTTATTCATGCCTAGTCTTTCTTACTAAAGCAATTGTTATTCTGAAATAATTACATTAATATGTTTAACGTAAGAAAACCTAAATCTCTCTTATTAGCACTATTTACAATCGCGGATTGGTTTAACATAATTGTTGATTATGGTCATGCTACACCGAGCGAGCAAGATGTGACGGGCCAAAAGCGATTCGAATGGTAAGTTCAAACGCTTCTTTTTTACCATACATGATTAAAAAAAGTGTAAGTTGTTGGGTAGGAAGCCATCCCAAATAGTACAAATAAAGCACAAACATTGAACGGGGTGCATAATTAAATAAATAAATAATCTATATTAATATCAATAAAAGCACATTACTATAGTCTATAAGAAGCATAGATTAGTCTGCAAAGTCTTCTTTCTCTTCTTATATGTACTATAATTACAAAGAGGCAAAGTAATGTGTTTGTTTGTTTGTTCTTATGTTATGGGAATCTCTGAAACGGCAGAAGCTATATCAAAAAATATTTCAGTAATGGGAAAGAACATTATTTGTGATTAACATAGGCTACATTTCATTCTGAAGAGTCAGAGCAGGTGGCTAGTCTACGAATGAGATAAGATAGGTTATTGTACGGTACAAACGAAATATAATTAATATGAGCATTGTAGTTTTTAATCATTTATCTGATGAATTAAGCATGTTGTCGGGGAAAATGGCTAATGGAGAAATGTTTTACACTGTCAAGGAATATTTAGACGCTTAGTATTATTATTGACTAGAATTTATATTGGAAATAAAATATTTACAATATTTTTACGCTTGCTTGCATGCTGAATACAAGTGCTTTAATTTTATAACTAAGACCGTGTATTACTATATTCTGACAAATAAATGAATTTTGAATTTTAATTTTGTATTTGAATTTAAAAGAGGATATGACTTTGCGACTGAATTCAGTGAATTGTGTCTTCCAAGAACGAGTGCTATCTTTACAAAGAACAATCAGATAAGATGAGACACTGGAGCTAAAAGCTATAGAGATATTATATAGATGGTTTCTGAGTAACAAAACTAGCGAGAAAATACAGATTTATTTTCATGGAATTCTGTACAAGTAATTCAGAATTTTTTGTTCAAGAGTATATATTTATAGAATACGCAAAGCAGTCGACGATGTTCAATTCGGGCTTAAAAAGAGAAAGAAACTCCTTACGTTTCCCAGAAATTTCCATTTCAATAGAATTCTTTCGACCTTTGTTCTGAATTTAAATAAAATAATGTAATTAACAAAGTACCGGTGAACGTGTTCACCGTAAAATGATAAAGGTGCAGCTTCGGCGAGAACAAAGGATTGGACATTTTAAAGGAAATACGTGTTAATGTACATTCAATGTAAATGGATTCTTTTGATTAATAATGAAAAATCGACAATGCAACTCGGACTTTTGTCTTTTCATTTTAATAACAGCAACGTATTTGTAGCAATACGGCGTTACTAATAAACGTGGGGTAACCGTGGAGTAGCCAAACCATACTTTGTCCTTATCTGTCAAATTCAAATGTCACAATGACAGATGAGGAAAAAGCATAGTTTTGGTACTCCACGGTTACTCCACTTTTATAAGTAATGCAGTTAATATTTGAGATTCTCTCTAATGTCCGTTTTGTTTACACTGTATAATGATTTTAGTACATCGGATTCCGAGCATTATTCGAGTTGAATCCGAGCTTCCCAAAGGCGATAACTTCACAGATCGTTGTCTTTCTTGACTTAAAAACCAAATTCTCATCAAAATCATTGTAGTTGTTTGTTTAATTACTCGCAAGTAAACCGTTTGTGTTAAACTTTAATTTCTTCAAGTACAAGATGTTTTTGTTCGCAAGTTAAACTACAAACAAAAGCAACTAACTTTCAGTTATTTTAGCAAGCAAGATTTCTTAGTCTTATTTCATTAAGCTACGTTATTGCAAATAATTTTCGCTGGAAGAAGCAGACGGTGAGTAAAAAAAAACTCTTTTATGTAGTCCAACGTAGCTGATACAAAATCGAATCGCAATTCATGGACTTCCTTTTTTAATCCTTGCATCTCGCTCAAATACCGCGTACTAAACAGAGATAGCAGCTTCACGTCTCTTTAAACAAATGGTATCAGATACGGAATCGGCAGTTCCATACACCGAGAACTCCGAATTGCCTTCTAAAAAAATGGACTAAGAAAAAATTGGTGTAATTTGTTCCAAGTCGCGTCGAGATGAAATGCTGGAAGTAAATTACTGACTGCGTCTAGTTTGTTATGAGCTCAAAGGAAATTGCCTGGTTTTTTCTTGAACTACTTGACAATGGATTTGTAAGAAGAATGGATTTTGAATTTGAATTTTGTTAAGTTATAAATGAAATAACTAAAAATAAAAAAATTACGATTCCGATACGAATGACGAATGCATCATATTAGTGATTATAATAATAAATACGATAGCGAAAACGATCAATTTATTAATCTTGGATATTTAAAAGATAAGTTCGCTTCTGTACTTGTTTTTTTTTAATTGCTTGTTTTTTGTGTTTCTTTTTAATTCTTCTACAAATATGAGTCATTCATGCATATTATTTCAATTTCATAATTATGACAAAGTTCATATGAAATTTTGTTAAAAAAAATGAAACTATCTGATTGAAGACTAGCTTATCAAATCACGCTAACACGCTGTCCTGAGTTGGATCGGCAATATCTCTAATGGTTTTTGAGCTAGAGTAAAAATAACACATGTGTTATTAATTACCAATAGCGAAACAGATATTAATGTTTGTGCATAAAATACATCAAATCCTTCTACCATCGATAAAGAACGACCTATCAAAGTATGGATATTTTAACTTTAGCTTGGTATCATCTGTCACGTGTGGCTCACAGATGAGTATTTTTAGAAGCTTACAAAGCTATCTACTTTCTGAATTAAATATCTTAAAACAATGCATTTGATTTGTCTCGGAAAAAATATAATAATAATTAAATTCTTGGCCTAATTTTGCTCCTCCTGTTGATATATTGCCGGCCTTAATAATTCCGCATAAATTGGGGGCGGCGCGTGCCACAGGTATGTGTGCTCATCTACATTAAATTGGAAATAGTGAGTAATAATTATGATGCAGGTACACGTACCTTAATAATATTTCACACAAATATTTGCCCTCAGCAGAATACGAATTAGACCAACCACGTAGTCATGGTTATAGTTTAGAATCGGTAAGGGCAAATATTTATGTGATGAGCGCCATTTTCATTTCCATCTATGCCAAGTTTTCTATTTTTAAATTTTAAATTGGTACCTACAAAAGAATTAAGAAAAAGTAAAGGTATTATGTTCGGAGTTTAATGGGAAACATGACCAAGAAAACTGCAACGTAATGTGGTGGTTGCTACTGTTTGAGAATATTGTGATTCCACCTGTCTCCACTCTTTTCTATTAAGCTAACTACATTTAAGTACAAGTTGTCTTGTGCCTATGGGTACCAAGTCTAGAGCTTACTTTTGTACTAAATCAATTCGTGTGATAGTTGTTTTTAAGTTTTAATCCTACTAATATTATAAACGCGAAAGTTTGTATGTATGGATGGATGGATGGATGGATGGATGGATGGATGAATGTTACTCTTTCACGCTGCAACGGCTGGACGGATTTGGATGATATTTGAAATATAGATAGCTTATAAATAAATAAAATAAAAATCATTTATTTCAGGCGTAACCCATAGAGTGTTAGTAACATTGGTCTTATAACTATGTTACTAAGTTAAAATTTAAAATTTAATTAAATTTAGGTACATTAGACAGTTGCGTATCTTTTGAGAGTTGGACGCGCGTCCAGTGCTGAATAATAGCACTGTCAACGTCCAGCCTCCCCGCAACTGTCCGCATGAGGCAATTGGAGCTGCCCCGCACTCGATGAAGAAGCGAGGCAATGCGCCCTCTGACAATACTGGAGAAGCTACCCACCCCAGCCTCCGCTAGCATCCCCGAAGCACTACAGTGACGTGGCAGCCCCATCAGCCACCTGAAGGCATTGTTATACTGGGTGCGCAGGGCCTTGTACACTCCTTGGGTGTAATGCGACCACAGGCTGCAGGTGTACAGAGAGTTACAAAAGGCTTTAAAAAGTGTAGCCCTAACGCACAACGCCCTGCGCTCCCGCTCAATATCAAGGTCATCCTTGAGTGTATCGGTGACCCTAGATTAACACATAGGCTACATTTCATCTCGAAAAGTTTTGAAGTTCCCGAGGGAATAACGAAATCTACGTGGACGAAGTCGTGGGCAGAAGCTAGGTACTTATAAATACGTTAGTTAAAGAAATACTTCGGTTTCACGTTGATTTTGACATTATTTGTTAAGTAGGAATGTAGTAAGTGCTGAAACACGTCTTTTTTTAATTCCGCTGCAATAACGCAACTCTTAATTTTAATAATAAATTGTGCTTTTTTTGAGCATTTGCTTTCTTTGTAAAAATATTTACAGAAATTGTACGAGTGTGTTACAAAAGCAAAAATGAATGATCCAAAATTCTTCGAGAAAAATAAATGTCTATGAAACATAAAAGTAGTTAAATACACACACACACTTACACACACATCCGCGCGATCCTAGAGAAATTAATGTTATATGTTAAAAGTTGTAAAATATTATGTAAAACCATTTATTCATTTAATTTCTTCTTGTTTTGTAAAGCAGATGTATATGTAATAAATAGCCTATATAAATACCTACCTTTTCTGTCTGTAAACCACGCACTGGGCCCCAAGATACAGGGTCAGCCTAGTTTGGGGTCCACTGGATATTTTCTTGCATGTTCATGTGGTTGGTTAATCAATAAATTGATCTTATCTTATCTTAAATAATAACGCCTACCCAATGGACAAACAAATTGAAAACGTTAAAACGGTACCATTTCCGCCATTTCCTGTTTTACCAATGTTACAGTCATTTATTTCCCAAAGACTTTTCTGTGAATGAGCGTAAATATTATCTTTTTCATTGCCTGTCACAGAAATGAAAAAGCCACTAGGAGTTTACTTTGCTCCTTTGTTATAATGACGGAACTTCAGACGTTGTAAATGACACCGCCGTGGATTGTGAGAAAACGGAAACATTATACCTACTATAAACACTCGTCGAGAAAGACGTCCGTAAATATAAATTAAATTAGCTCTTACAATTTTTTGATATCTTTTACTTGAGGACATAATGGAGAGCAATAATGGATTTTGTGCGTTACGAAGTAAAATACGCTATACTTGAGAGTTGCTCTGGGGCCCTAGCCATGATGCAAACAATACTAACGTTATTCTTTCCTATCACTCAAAATGAATGGAATGAAAGAAAGAAAGAAAGTCATTTATTCGTGAAAAAACATAACCAAAAACGGATAAAAACGTACAATAAGAAAGTAGCCACGAAATGGTCCCAACTCAGCGTAATGCTGGCATTAAAGTCAGCGCTGGTCCTCCGTTGGAACTATCAGATGAAACCACGGAAGGTTACAAACACATAATTATTTGAAAACAAAACATAAATAATAAAATGAGAAAGAAAAACGTTAAAATAAAAATTCGTAGTCTTCCATGCCCGTCCTTACATGGCGGAATGGGCAACGGTCCCTTAGCCCTACATATATATAGATACATTCTTGTGCCTTACGATAAAGCATGGTCATGTGTGATCACATACATCTTATGCGATAGAAAAGAAAAACGTTAGTAGTATTGCATCTTGCCTAGGGCCCCTGTAGTACCACGAGCCCTACGCTGCTATGCATAGGTCTATGGTCTATGGTCTTATGGCAGTCTCCTAGACCAAACTTTTGAGTCTAACCGGCATTTTTTTGTAGAAATATTAAATTAAAATAAATGTTAAATAACGAGAATTGCAAAACATTGGCTTCAAACAAGACAAAGTAATAAATAAAAACTTCCCAATTAGCTGAGAGAGATTAATTTTATCAATATTTCATCATTAATATTCGCCAATTCTAGATAGCGGGCTCAGTTTCTTGAAACAGATGTAAATTTTATTTTTAGATTATGAAACTTTAGACGGATATTATTGAGCTTTATTACCTACCAGCCTTTAGATTTAGTCAACAAAGGGATCCACTGGTCAAAGAAATTAAATTCATTAACAAAAAAAAATAACGCACTTTTCTATATTTGATATTTTAATTGCTTATTCATTTCCAAATATAAATGCGAGAGTTTGTAGATTTATTTTTTTGCTGCTTATGTGTGTAAAATACATTTGCCATGGGATGGTCAACGCGGACACAAGCTAGTGGTACCGACAAAAAACTTTTGGATGGGAAGTAAATTAAGTGATATTGCATTTCCTATACCGACTCTCATTGCATTACACAAAAACTAAAGATAAAGATAAAGATAAAGACATTTATTCAGTACGGGACGATCTTATTCTGTTTATGAATCAAGTTATAACTAGTCTGGTTATCGTATTGACTGCTCAAAGCATTTGAACAGCATTTAGTGCCCCGGTTTCGATTCATGATAAGTTTCTTTTCAAAGTAGAAAAAGCGAATCTAAAACTGAAAGAAGATTTTTTTTATTTATAACTGCGCGACAGCAGAGACAATATAAAAAAAAACACTTTATCTACCTATAAATATACATCGCAGGAAAGAAATCATTAATATCGCGGCAGGGAGGCAAAGCATCATTAATTTAAGCAGATTTCAAAATGATAAATGGTTGCTGGCTTACGCCTTTCGACAGGACCTTCGGATCCCTCTTACAAAATGGATACCTTTTATACTCCGTATGCCTCCTTAAAACTCTTAAAAAAAAATCATCTTAAAAGTTAATACTTAAAAAAATACAAAAGTTGAAAAGGGTCTGTATGAATTTCCGATTTAAAAAACCCTGCGACTTTTCAATTTGCCTCATTTCTACTTGCCAGACTAAGTTGTCAACCGGGATGAAGTCAACATATTCCAAATTTGAAGCAGATTCAAAGTCATTAAAGGCCGTTTTTAGAAACTCTTGGCTGAGATGCCAGTCTTTTAAGACGCATCTAGACTTCTTGAGACAGGAATAAATCGTCAAAAAGTAGATTCGGAGAGTTTATTTTCAAAAAACGAACTGCGTTGTAGGACCAAGGCGTGAGATTTACTTAAATATGTAATATTTGCTGACTAATGGTGAACCAGCGTAATTGACTGATGACCTTATGAGCGAACTGTAAAACACGGCTAAATGCAAGGCAATTGTAAACCATTATTTTCCAACCATTCCATTTTATAGTGCTACTTAGATTTAAAATATCGCAAAGGTTGTAATTGAAGTTGCAAGTGAAATTGCAGTAAATTAGGTATTTATTTTCCCGTTTAACGTTGTGTTCAGTTAAAATCAATTTCTAACTTTTTAAACCAAAAGTTTTCTTACATTGACCAATCCAATTACACAAAGTACCCAGGAACTGCTAGAAAACTCGACAACTGCAGCACTCGACCGGAATGGTTGTGCTCGTCGAAACTGTTTATTTTACCTTTTTTCGACGAATGCCACTCTCATTACAATTTTGGTGTCATGTTTCTCAGTTTTGTTATTAATATAATTGCGCTTGCAATCAGCTTAACGCTCGACTCGAATATCAAGTAACATTAAATTAGTTTACTACTTTTGAATTACGGTTTTTGACGAGTTTTGTTTATTTTAGGGATCCGAAACAAGGGATTTTTGCCAAGTCCAGTCTTCGCTGGTAGGTTTTTTATTATTCTAAAACTGCATCAGCCTAGCTTTGTTTTGTTCAGCTTTAACTATTATCTAATTGGTAGTTATAAAACATTGGAAAACATTGCACAACACTGAGTTGGATTCTTTAATAAAAACCAGCGTTGGCTTCACAGCCAGCACATGCTGAGTTGGGACCGTTTCGCAGCATTAGCACATCTGTTCTCTTGTCTCATTTTCTTCTTTTTTATTGATACTTTTATTTTTTGTTGTGTTATTGTTGTGAATAAATATTTTACTTACTTACTTACTTACTAATAAAAAGGGTTCACTAATGTTTCACCGAAATACGTTTGGCTGAATGAGTCGTTTGGCAACTGTTTCATTTCCTAACCCGCTTATATTTCTGTAACTGTAAATATTTCAGATTTAAAAAAAAATAGCTAACCTAACCTAACTTATAGTTCGGTGAAATGAACGGACCCCAATAAAAAGGCATGTCACAAGCACCTTAGTAGCAAAATGATACTCCCAATTTTACTGAAAAATATATTTTGTGGACTATACGTATATCCGTTTTGCAAACAAAATGAACATTAGCAAAAAAACAGATGCGGTTAACTAAAAAATGATTTAGAAATACTCGAAACCGGTTTCCGGCAGATTGGCCTTACGAATATATTACACTACGTGGTTGAACTGCAGCAATATTAAGGTGAAATTGGCGACTGTGGCGAATATCTCGACTACCATCGTCATCTCCAGCGAGTACTCGGAGAAGAGCCGCATACGCAGCGGCACCGTGCGCAGACGCCGCACCAACGCGGCGGCGCGGGCTCGCAGCGACGCCTCGCAGCCTGGAACTGACCAAGGCCAAGGGTAATAAGTGGGGTTAGAACATTTGGTGGCAAACCATGGTTCTATGATCCATGGAGTCGCTGTTTCCTAATTATTATAATACCTACTACCTTGATTTTGACCTTCAACCATTAATTATATCGATAAACGAGAAATTAATTTTGCTACGATGGATATCCCCGCTGTGAAAGCGTAACAATCAATCAAAAATTAGTAAGTATGGATACACGGAAATAAAAAGTATTTAGTTTATTTAGACATTATGACAATACAGTAATTAGGAAATAAGCAAATCCATGGATTCTAGAACCACGGTATGCCACCAAAATGTTATTCTAGTAATAAATAATGCAAACGGGGCCCTAGTCTAGATGCAAAAGCTACTAACGTTTTTCGTATGAGATGACATTCGTGCGTAACGATAAACAGCGTATTTAACTGTCATTTTATACATTTCGAGCGATAGAAAACAAAAACTCAAGTATCGTTTGCATTTTGGCTTGGGCCACAGAACTTTGTTTAAGAGTTGTATAAAACTGAAATGCCTATACTAGGCTTTTCTAAGACGCTGTGTTAAAACACGAGAATATTATTTTAGTATGACTAGGCATAGTTAGTACTATTTTATTTTATTATATTGGTCGATACGTTAATCAAGTGAAAAATAACGACATTAAGGTGCAAATGCATTGAGGGCGGTGGCGGCGCGGTGCGGTGCCTTCACATATTAAAAACGTTACTTTTGGGCACGCTTTTTAGGGATCTGTACCCAAAGGGTACAAACGAGACCCTATTACTAAGACTCCGCCTGTCTGTCTGTCTGTTAATTCATGTTATGTTATATGAATTCTTTATTTTAAAGGAGTTTTGACCTCTCATTCATCATCATCATCTTTTTTTTCCTCATTGTGTATTTCCGAATTTGTTCAAAATTTTTGGGCGTTGAACTTTTCCGTCTCGACTGGAAAACAAAACAAAAATACACACTTACAAGCAATACTGGGGGCGAACACTAGTATATATATGGGAAAACGATCGATAATTGAGTTTAACGATAAAGGCGATCCCTAGATGTCATTTAATTTTTCCTGGTATATTCCGAGGTCTGCTTATCACATTTACCGACGTTGACGTCGACAGACGCGATACTACACTCCAAAGTGTTTTAGTAGAATCAATATACCAAAAAATAACAATTAAAAGCGGTCCACAAAAATTACTTTGTCCTAGGAAACCTATATGTATAAGAGCTTGGTGGACAGTGAAAAGCTAATTGATGGTGATTATAACCATCTAACTAATGACTAGATTAGTCTAGCCATCTAAATAATATAATATTATGCCTACGAGCTCTGGAATCGGGTACACTTTGATTTGACGCTGAAAGATCTTTTCTCTAACATATTTTATTTGTTTATCTGTCAAGTGCAGTAGAATATGTAAGTTACAGAAACTCATGGCTCACACCTACTTGGCACCTTGCAATCATGAGTCACCTCAGAGCACTTAGGACTCTCTGATGTTGACAATATTAGGATAACTAACTTCCCACTAGTAGAGTCCGTAGAACCGCAATAGACGTGCCCAGCCGGGCCGCCTCGTTGCGCACGCGCTGACCGGCGTTTGTGATCATGATTTTTATGACGATAAAGCTTATCAGGACAAACAGGATGCTGGACCCAGCCCACTCGAATTCCATCATTTTCTGAAATCAATATATATAATTGAAAATATCTAAGGGCCAAGATGGAATTCTTCTGTTCTTGTTATCCTAAACCAGTACACAATAATGTTAACAGGTGGCAGGTGGGTAAGAATAGGTATCTAACTTAAATTGCAGGAATAACAGTATTATTCACCTTTTTGGTTAGTTTAGAAACGCACTGATATGTCAGTATTATGTAGTATACTACTGCTGAAAACATTGACAGTCCAATCTGAAAATAAAACAGGGGGGTTATTATGACATAACTATGCAGTTCAGTTTACGCTGAGAGAAAAGGACAGAGCTATAGCAGTTAAATAGCTCTGTCCTTTTCTCTCAGCGTAAACTGAACTGCCTAGACATGTTGAAATAACCCCTTAGGTCACGCTTATGCATTAATGTTTTGAGGATTATACGGCACATTGAAATGAAATATCTAGATGACCATAAAGTTATTTTGGTAAAAGATACCTGGGTACCGAAGCAAGTTTTAAGTTGGTCGCTGCAGCCCACAAGCAGTCCGCTCACCCTCCCCCAGTGCTCCAAATCTTCACTAAGTCTCAAAAATGTTTGCGTTTTGCATGCTTCTAAATCTCCATGCTTGAATTTCTCCACGGCCACTGAGACTGCATCGTTCAAATATTGTAAACCCGCGACGATGATTTCTACATATGCGTAGAAAGCTAGGTTTTCAATAATATAGCGATATGATACCAACAAGTCGAGGATGAGGTCGATTAAGATTATCTCCGCATATTCAAGTAATCTGAGGGAGCGCCTAGCATTAACCAGCATCAACCCTATGCCTATTCCTGCGCAAAGAACCGCAACAAATCTTACACGTTTGGTCATCTTTTTTATAGAAGTCTGATATAACATGTCGTGGTTACATAATTCATAAACAACATCGACGCCATTCACGAAGTTTTTGAAAGACTGAGCATTGATAACGCCCAGAACGATTGCAACAATCGTGTTTGTCTTAGAGAAGAAGTTGTAGGTTATAATTATACATAAAACAACCCAGTTTGAAACATTAAATATTAATAAAACGGTCGAAAACATATGAATGAATGCGTATACATACAAACTCACTAATAAAAAAGCCATGAGTATAACAACAGATCTCAACTTTCCTCCAAAATATGAGTAATTTCTGAACACACATACAATATTTTCAACTAGAATAAGTTTTTTTATTAAATTTGTTCTAGGCATCTTTACTAATGTAACGCTTATACTGTAGTGAAGATGGTTTTTACCAATTTTAAACCATTAACAAATGACCTAAAACATTTATCAATCATCATTAAGGCGTAGGGAAGTGACAACCCCATCGACAAAGGTACTTCTATCTTTCGACGCAGGGCAAATAGATGCGAGCTGTTTATGTGTACCACAACACGGACCTTAGTGCTCCCAAGAGAAAGTCCTGTTTCTCACAGCACGTTTATCTTCACCAACCGGCTGGTTGGTGTGCGCTATGACAAAGAACATACCCTCACCTCTGGCTTGCCTTTATTGGCTCTGGAGTATTTTCCGCTCTCCTGCTTCGTATGTGGCTATTTTGGGGAACCCATTTCATTGAGTTGGCGAGTCACCGCTTTTTAACCAAAGTGATTAGCTTTCGCCAAGCCTGCCAGCGTCATAGTTTCATCAATAGCCCAGTTCACCAATCAATATTATTTCATTCGTTTAGACTATTATGAATGTTTTCATATTACTTAAATAGTCCTTACACTAATCGGTACTTGTCCGTGGGAGCATACATTACATTATGTGAACTCGGGGCAATCGCCGACACTGTCCCATCACATTACTAAATTTAAAAAAATTAAAGGGCCTCTGCGTGTTTGTTTTGGCTACATGTATTTTAAGCCTCCCATTACCCACTTTAATAGTCTCGTGATTGGTAAAGAAATCTATCATCAAATTATAAGTATTAACGAATATGTGTTATGAAGTACAAAGTCATTAAAACGTTTTGTGGGTTTGTTCATACGAGTACGTATATTGCAACAAAATTCTCAAGTTTACGAGTACTTTCCTGTGTCGGTACCTTATGTACAACAATATGTGCAGGAACCGAACGGTAAAATAATTAGGTTTTATCGTATTAACCAGTCTCTTTTCTAATAAGGAACATACAATTTTTATATAGTAGCGGACCACAGACACAGGTCCATATATATACAGCACAAATCAATACAAATATTCTTTACTAACGTAAAAAAAAGTTAACGTAACTCTCACTCGTACCCATAATATTTTAATGAACTTATTAATAATTCTGAACAAATTAGTACGATAGAAAGCCCAGTTAACGGTAGTTTTTTGTCATTACTCTTCTAGCAGTATTATGAATGATATATTTATTTATTTATTTTATTTATTTTATTTATTTTATTTATTTTATTTATTTTATTTATTTTATTTATTTTATTTATTTTATTTATTTTATTTATTTTATTTATTTTATTTATTTTATTTATTTTATTTATTTTATTTATTTTATTTATTTTATTTATTTTATTTATATTATTTATTTTATTTATTTTATTTATTTTATTTATTTTATTTATTTTATTTATTTTATTTATTTTATTTATTTTATTTATTTTATTTATTTTATTTGTGTACGGAATATAGTGGCCAACCTTACAGGACGTTTAGTAAACAAAAAATTTTGGAAATTTCCTGGTTCACCATCATCGATGCCAAGATCACAATTATTTAAAAAAATCAGTTTCGTTTGCTGTGAAAGAAAGCTGATGCAACCATAGTTTATGTAGCTTAGAGACAGCTTTTAAATGATAAACGACTTCTACGCAAACAGAGTCGTTGGGCAAAGGCTTATATAAACAATACGTTTCTCTGGACATAAGTAGTCAGGCCAACTTTCCTTTGTTTTTGTCCTCTTCGGATGCGGAAACCTTAAAGTTCTTCATGACTTTTTTTATGGAAAAAGGAGGAAGCGAGTCGAAGCGAGCCACCTGATGGTAAGTAATCATCACGACCCATAAACCACCGCAGTACCAGAAGAATCGCAAATGCACTGCCGGCCTTTGAGAAAAGAGTAGGTTCTTTTTTAAAGGCCCCCCAAATTGTATCCATTCAGATATACAGACAGACAGACAGACAGATTGATGAATAAGATTCGCGAGAAAAGCAAAGTGGTGGATTTCCAACCGTCAAGATGGTGGGGATGAATGGTATTTAGTTATATTTAGTTATAACCCAGGACCGCTAGCTCCGTAGGCAGGGTCACTACGAACTGGACCAATGCGTCGTCGAATGAAGAGGTTGATAAATGTAGAGGATGCGAAGGTTGTATGTCTAGACCGGTGCACCTGGCGTTCCATAGTCTCTGCTTACCCCAATGGGCCTGAAGGTATGTATGTGTGTACGTGTACTCAAACAGGATAATATTAGATAATCACCCCATCTTGTTTGTGTGTTATATTATATAGCAGGTAATTAAGGTCGAATCAATTTGAAGTAATCCACTTCGTCTCACGCACCTGTGCGATCGCGAGAGGCATTTCAGATGAAATTGCTTACTTGATTAAAATAACTAAGTTTAACCTGCGACTTCGCCAGCGTGGAATTCATTTTAAAAAAAACCCTTAGCGGTGGTTATCGAAAACCTTTCCTCGCGAATACCATTTCTTTGAATCTTTGAACTTTATGTTGTTCTGTATAAAAGAAACTCCTTAATAGCTCCATATGTTTATTAAATCAAGCGTACGTAGACATAATTCCAGTCAACTCCGATATGCAACCCTTGAGGTATCCGTTCCAACTCCGATGTCCTACTAGTCCTACTACCATACCAACGCGCCTGTTACTCGCCTTTGACATTTGCTTGTCACAATATAAGTCAATCACATTCCTTTTATTTTGTAAAATTATCCATCAACTAAATTAAATTAAAAACAAAAATAAGTAATTTATGAAACGTAAACTACCTATAAAATATTAATAAACTACTTATATAATTTATAAGCCCGTATAAAAATGGTCCCTAATTATATTCTTTTCAATTCAAAATAAGAGACACGCTCAACGAATCGTTCGAAGAAAAATCTAACAACACCTCGTTTATCAAAATCAGCCAACTGGTCAAACTCTACAAGGGAACTAAGAGTGCATACAAATATGCATACGGTCAAAATACTACCCTCCTTATTTGGCAGCCGGGTAGAAATAACTGGAAGGTATTTAAGTTTTAAATTACAAGAAACACAAACCAACTATGACGCGCATGATTGTCTTCTCCTTTAATGAAAATTAGGGGCATGGATCAGGCGCATTCACACTCAATAGTACAGAATTGATTGTGATCATAAAATGTAATATTTATAACTAAATAAAGCATCTCTAAACCTAAATATTTTACAAAATATAATAATTAAAACCAGATTTATTCAATCTGCGTCCAAATAAATTTTCTCGGTAACGGTTACCGTTCCAAAACAAACGACGCACTATTAATGTAAATGCGGTTCGAAATTCGACTCGTGGCATTTAGTTTTTAGCCCAGAATTAACATAAAGGCTTTTAATATCGGTAATTGTAGCCGGCCAGCACGCGCGCGGCTGCGGCGGCTAGTAGCACCAATTCATTTACGTAATGCCGTTGGTGAAACAGACAAAATATAAATAAAATAATATAAGATAAATTTGTACTTTATTAAAAATTAAATTTTCAAATTTAACACATTCGTTTATCAAAACATTTGAGAATGATTGAAACTTTCGTTTTTATCATGTTTAAAATTCCTTTTTCAATAATATTTTGAGCAATATGCGCATTAACATTCAGATACTCGAAAATTATCTTTACGTAGGTTAATTGTTGGATGTAGTCAACCAAATGGATTTCTGAGCCTGTAATGTAACTATGCCGAGTCATTATGCGAGTAACTATGTTTTATTGTGATGCATACTCGTATGTCGTATGTTGTATTATCTACAAGTATTTTGCGAATTACTTTTTTCTACATTTTTATTTTCTTGAGTTTCACCTAAAGAACAAAAGGAAAATAAACGCGTATATGAATTATTTTACAAACTCCGTTCACTTTTGAGCTATAATTACATTAACTACAATTTAGCTTTATGTCAGTAAAGTTACTTCCACCGATGGCCCAAGGCAGAATATGAGAGACATCTCGTTCCACTCCATTCGTTTAACAGTAGCAGTAAAACGTAATATAACTCCCGCTGTATAATTGTTGGGCATAAAAGCCGAGCTAAGCCGAGGCTGTAGGTCCGTTAAGTTTATTATTAAGTCCCCGACATAGCACGACAACAAACGGGAAGGAAATAAGCAATTTATGCAAATTCTCAGATGCTTTTTTCTTCAGCACGCCTTTGTTGAATTAAAGTTTTAAGTTACTGAGTTGGTGGAGCGTTTATATGATGGAAGAAATAAGGTCTTAGATGGATGCAATTGAGTTTATTATCGCCTGTTTCGAAAAATCTGTTAACTCAGCGGTGCTGAACAAGAGAATGTGCTAGTTTATTAAATTCTAATGAATTTGCTTTAGCATTTTATTAAAATTCTGGTACCACTTTTTATTATCTCTTTGCTACTTCCTAGTACTCTATTTCTGTCCGGTTATGAAGTGATTTTTGGAGAGTTAATTTAATGAATAAACAGTTCAGTCCCGTTTAAAAAAAAATAGTCATGTGCTATTAGAAATTGCGAGTGAGGTTCTTTTAGTTTAAAACCGCGTTCCGTGTAAAGCTGAAGAAAGACACTGGTTGGGAGAATTTATCCAATCGCCGCAGAATGGAACCAGCTAAAACATCAAAAAATAAACACTCAGTGAAATTAATGTTAGATTTTACGTGTTTTTTATTTCTAAGACCAATTTTTTTAGGGAGATTTTATCCTGAACAATAATCCTATCGATTAGTAGAATAAAATAGCGGGTGTTTATTTTTTTAGCTTGTTCAATTCCCGGGTGAGACAAGCGAATTATAGAAAATCTTAAAATGCAGTTTTGTTTCTTTTAAAAAATAAAAGAATTTTTGCCGTACGAAAAATGATCTAACTTAAGCATTTAAGGTAGTTCCCCTTTAGGGTCAATTTTTTTTTTCTACCCTCTGTAATAGTCAAAATACGAGAGGCATTCAAAAAGTTCTCGTTATTAAACTCTTTGAACTTTTCCTAGTAAACTTTTTAATAATGGCCACTAAGAATAATTCATTGACGTAAAAAAAAGTAGAATTCAGACAAATAACCAATTTACAAAAACGTGAGCATAATGGAGCGACTTAAGAATGTTAATTAAATGAGAGCACCGAGTGGTAATAAAATTCTCAAGAACCATCCAAACAGGGAAAAAATCAAAAGACAATAAAAGATGAAATGGATAATGTTTACCGTGAAGTCGGCTTCTTTATTAACTACAATTTAAAAGTGTTGAAGTGAATTTAAGCGTAAGAGGGAGAGCATCGAAGACGACCCTTGACCTGGTCACGCTGTCGAAGCTACTTCACAAGAAAACATAAAAAAAGTGGAGAAAATTATATCGGAAGATGGTCGAGTGAAGATCTGTATACCTCGTAGGATATTGGTAAATAACTTTGAACACAGTAAAACGAAGTCACTTTAATTTTACAAAATATAAAAATAATAATAGTAGGACTTTTTTGTTACACCCTACGTTGCATACATTTTCTCAGCCTGACGTAAAAAACCCCTGTGCTTATAAATAATAAATCGCTTGTAGATATTGTTGAACTGTTGAACAATTACAAAACGTTTTCCACAAAATCTACAAGCAATTATAGATCAATTAAGTAAGGAACTAAACCAGGAACCTTTAACTACGTTCCATTTAGGCAAGCACAATGCAAAATCACGTATGTGCAACTCGGTTAAATATTTAATTATTGATGTTTGCAAGCACCGTGAGCGCCGAGACGTGGGTCCCACTGCTGGGATTACTTGTACTTTACTAAATCCATTCTGTCGAGTTTATACGTCACGGTAACGATTCGGTGACGTATAGTTGTTTGCCTAGATATACATATATAGACAAGGGCGGGGCCAGGAGGGGCAGCTGCAGCAGGATCTTATATGTCTATAGTTTTGTAGAGAAAAGCAAGCATGGGGGACCCGGCTTGAGTTTCTGTTACGCCCTTGGGAGTAGACGCCTTTCTGACGTTGATAACTATCAGCTCTTAATACATGGTTGATGAGGGCTTCCGGGTAATGGCTTCACATTTAAAGGTTGACTTCACTCGCCTGCTACCCTACCCTACCCAGTGTTAACATCATTTGACGAATGTGGTTCAAAAGCCGTAGCAAGTCGACCAAACCGAATTTCAGCCAAGCAAGGTAAGCTAAACTAGACTACTGTCGGCAGAATACCCAGTGAAAACAGCAACAAGCCGATTTCAAGGCAAGCCAGTCATATTGTAAGCAGAGCGCCGACTATGGGCAGGCAGGCTACTCAATGTAAACAGACCATGTAGGTATTTGTCGTTACTACAATATCACGTCACCGAATATGTCACACTACGAGACAATCGGAAATTGACATCCGAATATGGGCCATATCACACTGGTGATTTACGAACGTGGTTCCAGCAGGCGACCAGTTAAAACGCACGCCGCGGGCGCATTGCTTTGCCCAGTACAAATGCACCATAGTTAATCGCGGCAGCTAGTGATTATGATTATAGTGAATTCAAGGATATGAATTCAAGGTTTCCCAATGAAGTTAAGTAAAATAAAAACAAAATTGTCGTAATTACTGGGAACTCGATTTTTGTTTTGGTGGGTGGCGGATTGTTGTAGGCCATAGGGTTATACTTATATCAATTTGATAATATATGCATATATCAAATACTTCTTGATGGTACAAATGGCGGCTTCGCCCACCTCATATGTTAGTCGCTATTAGACATTTTATTAAGTAGGTAGCTCGTGGGTATCATTTTACTACACGAGTAACTTTTTTTTTTAATTTGCTCGATAAAAAAAAAACAGTTTTTACAATTAAAGCCACTATTAGAAACCTCTTAAGGTATATACAATAGCAGGCGAGATCGCAGTAGGGTAGGATTGCCGGTTCTGGCTCACTGTTTATTTGCGGTTGGTAAACTGTGTTCTGGTGACTAAATGTATGGGACTTGTATGGGTGTGATAGTAAGATAAGGTTTTCCCAACCGCAAAATAAGCCATATTTTGGTAATTCAAAATTTCACAGTAGGTATTTTACGAATGTGTATTGCCGGTTCTGGACCACTGTTGATTTGCGGTTGGTAAAATGTGTTGTGGTGAGTAAATGTATGGGAGTTGTATGGGTGTGATGGTAAGATAAGGTTTTCCCAACTGCATAAAAAGCGATATTTTGGTAATTCAAAATTGCAGAGTAGGTATTTACGTATGACGTAATGGCGGTTCTGGCTCACTGTTTATTTGCGGTTGGTAAACTGTGTTCTGGTGACTAAATGTATGGGACTTGTATGGGTGTGATAGTAAGATAAGGTTTTCCCAACCGCAAAATAAGCCATATTTTGGTAATTCAAAATTTCACAGTAGGTATTTTACGAATGTGTATTGCCGGTTCTGGACCACTGTTGATTTGCGGTTGGTAAAATGTGTTGTGGTGAGTAAATGTATGGGAGTTGTATGGGTGTGATGGTAAGATAAGGTTTTCCCAACTGCATAAAAAGCGATATTTTGGTAATTCAAAATTGCAGAGTAGGTATTTACGTATGACGTAATGGCGGTTCAGGCTCACTGTTGATTTGCGGTTGGTAAAATGTGTTGTGTTGAGTAAATGTATGGGAGTTGTATGGGTGTGATGGTAAGATAAGGTTTTCCCAACTGCATAAAAGCGATATTTTGGTAATTCAAAATTTCAGAGTAGGTATTTTACGAATGTGTTTGCTGGTTCTGGCTCACTGTTTATTTGCGGTTGGTAAAATGTGTTGTGGCGAGTAAATGTATGGGAGTTGTATGGGTGTGGTAGTAAGATAAGGTTTTCCCAGCTGCATGAAAAGTAATATTTTGGTAATTCGAAAATTCCGAGTAGGTATTTACATATGTGTATGTGGGTAAGTACATAAGTATGGTAGTGTATGACGTAATGGAGGGCGGGGGCGCCGCCGCTGCCGCTGCCGTTGAATGAATTTATTGGTGGTTCTAGCTCACTGTTTATTTGCAAGTACAAGATTGTGTATGACGTAATGGGGGGGCGCCACCGCTGCCGCTGCCGTTGCCGTGGGTGTCAGGCGTGGTCGGTCGGGGAGCGCTAGGTTATCGAACGAGTTAAATGAATGTTTTGTTATCAATTTTGTGGTTAGCTTCATGGATTTGTCCTTGAAACGTGTGAGACAGTAGGCAAAATTATTGTTGCTCGTGTACGGGAAATGGTAGTTTTAGATAAAAATAATGTTTGCAAAAGCATGAATGTGTTTTATTTAACAACAACCATTAAATGAGTGAGTGGGAGAGGAATGTGAAAGAAAACAAAAACATTTTTTATACAATTTCAGTTTTATTAATCCAAGATTTTTCATTCATACCCAACCACTTTACAAACACTTTATCTCCCTTACGTTTTAAAACTTTTTCCACGAGGTAAATGTCAGGGTTTTGAACCTTTTGCAGTTCCTCTTCATAGAAACAGCCGGAGATGGGTTCCCGCTTAGCATCTTGAAGTAAGTACGTGGTCGGATTAGTAATTAGCACCTGGACTACGGATAGTCCAGTTGCCGGTGTAACCCTTGGAGAAGGCTGATTTATGCTTGCTGATTCGTACGTGATCGTTAACCTTGAACTTGCTTGAAGGTTTGACTTTGATATAATTATATACCTTATGGAGCAGTTCGTTGGAGTTGGTTTTGTTCACACTCGCCGGCGGCATGCCTATGGTACTATGTTTTTTATTATTATATTGTAAAACAACATTTCTTATAAGTTTAGTCCAATTGTATGAGCCGTTTAAACTGAAACGTTGCCACAACCAATGTTTTAGGGTTCTTATTAGTCTTTCCACTATAGAAGCTTTCATCACACTATATGTAGAGTAGTGATTAATGTTGTAACGTTTCATTAACGCTTTAAACTTGCTATTAAAGAACTCTGTACCATCGTCTGATTGAATATTTTTAGGGATTCTCCCATCTAAAATATTACTCATAGCCTTTGTGACGTCATCAGCGTTTTTAGTTTTCAACGGTTGCGTCCATGCGTATTTTGAAAATGTATCAATACATACTAAAATGTACCTGTACCCGTTATTATCTCTAGAGTACTTTTGCATGTCGATTAAATCGATTTGCCAAGTATCATCATACGCCCTCTGTATGAAGCGCCGACGTGGAAAAGTCTTTCTCGCATACCTATGTATCTCCTTCACTACCTGTGCTTTAGACATTAGGGTTTTCCCATTGGAGTTGGAGCAATACGTTTTATCAATGCTGACGATGATGGTGGTGGTGGTTGAGGTGGTGTTTGCGAACGTGTTTGAATTCTAGCTATCAATTCCTGAAGTTGATCTCGCAACACGTTTATATCCTTTGAATACGTCTTAAACTTTCCAAGTATAAAATTGTGTAACTCATCTAATTGTGCTTTGTTGATTACATCACTTTTGAGAATGCCCCTCTGCACTCCCATTAAACGTTTATTTTCAAAGTTAATTGACTCTTTTTCCACTTTAATATTATTAGCTAGCGCACTGCGGCGGGTTGGGGAGGTATTTAAGTGTTGACCAAACTTGTTAAGAGGCATGACGAAAGTGATTAATGTACACAACCATCAGCCTCTTTTATTGCGAACAGGGGGAGGTGAATTGACTTCAACAGATCGGTTCACTTCAACAGCCCGGTTCAGTTCAACAGACCGGTTCAGTTCAACAGCTCGGTTCAGTTCAACAGCCCGGTTCAGTTCAACAGCCCCGTTGCACTTACTAACAACCGTTTCGGATCACTTTAAGATTATGCCACTTTCGGTTAGTTCTTCCACGATAGCATTGATTTCGTTGGAATGTGACGTGTTACCAACAGCTTGAGATGATATTAAGAGTCGTAAACGATCCACAAGCTCGTTCGGATCATCCCAATACACATAATCAGTGTTTGGGTAAAAGTTTTTGGTTGTTAAAGACGCTTCACGGTTAAGGCAACCGCCTCCTTTAATTTTGTTACTTTCTTGCGTGCGTTTAATGTAAAGTTGATACTTTACGCTTTTGTCTCCATTCACTTGACCGTTAGGTAAATACCCCCTACGATGAGCGTTTGTAATATCTAAAATTTTATTATAAACTGTTATATCTTTAGGCTTAATCACACTCTTGTCTGGCGCCTTTTTAAAGATGAGTTCAAGCAGTCCGGGTGTTGTATTGAAGATGGTATCTTTAATATGAACCTTATCATTTATAATTTTAACTCGACTATTACCAATATGCATCTTACCTTCCTTAAGGTAAACACCAAATGGTATTTTCATAGCTTTGAATAGGTAATTGATATATTTTTGATGACCACCCACATCTACACTACTTTGCACCTCTTCACCAATCGCATCGTCAACGGTTACAGCATCATCATCATCATCATCTGTTTCAAGAGCTGATGCCATTGTTTCCCCATCACTATCCTCCCTCTCATCATCATCCTCCTCCTCCTCCTGCTGCTGCTCCTGATTCCACATGTGTTCACTAACAGCCTCATTTTTATTAAATTTTTGTTCTTTCTTACTGCTTAAATATGACGTCGGTGTAGAGGTTTTAATGGGGGTTTCAAATTTAACAGATGGTTTTACGCTGTCTTTAGATTTTAATGCTTCAGAAACTAAAACATTAAGCGGTTGTGTGATTGGTTTAAATGTTTCCACCAATGAAGTGGTGAGTAATGTCTTATCCGCTCGTAACGCCTTCACTTTTTTCTTCACACTTTCAACGGAATCGATGAGCTTCCGCTTTAACTCTTTATCACCAAAAAGGGTTTGTTTCCCAACAGCTGACATTGTGTAACTACTGTTAATTTGATGATAACAACTGAATTTATATCATTTATACAATGATGAAAGCGTCAAAACCTTTACGATAACGCCCTTTATCTATCTCTCTCTCTTTGTCAATCGTTAAAAAAGTATACTTTTTCCCACAACATTTGCGGCAAACGTCCTTGAACTGCTCCCAAGACATGTCAGTGAAAATAAGTTTTAAATTCAACTCATCCTGTTTAAAGAGTAATATTAGATTGGCGTTATCTCTCACCAACTGTTTAGGTATTTTACTATATGTTTGACACAAGTAGAAGCAATCTAACCACCGATGACGTCCCATAGCAAAGTACTGGCGTATTGCATCTTGATCCTCCAAAGCCACATCATCAAACACAACAACGCTATTCTCCGCGGCTTCTTCCGGCGGCAACACCTCACTCTTATCGTTATAAGTGTGAAACGGTACGTCACCCACCTGTTCTAGAATTTCACCTAGAAACTTATATTTGGGTTGGTTTAAAGATTTGGAATAGAGGTAGACATTCTGGAACTTTACACCATTCGGGTCGAGGAGTAGGGACAACAGCACATTAGTCTTACCGCAGTTGGATGGACCACAGATTAGACATCTAATGTTGTTTGCTAACAAAGCACCATGCTTCAAATAACTTTTGTGAGCTGTATTATCCAATACACTCCAATCGTTGACCGTAAGAGACGTGTTTTGTTTTTTAAACTTCATTTTATTGTGAAAGGGTGAGGGGTGTAGTCGTGTATTTTATACAAACATCTATCATGTCTTTTGAAATATTTATTTTACCTTCACAACTAAGATATGAATTAGATTCGAGTATAGAGGAGGGGGAAATGAAAGTGGAGGGAGACAAAGAAGAGAAAGAGGTCAGGGAGATGGAGGATGAGAATATTGAGGAAGTGGAAGGTGAGGAAAAGGGGGAAACGGGTATGGAGCAGGAGGGAAATAATGACAATATCAATATGGATTCTAATGTTGATGACAATGATGATGATGACGATTGTGATGACGCTGATGATGATGATGATGACAGTTGTGATGGTAAATGCGGTTGTGATTGTGATTGCAGCTTTAAATTCCCAGGTCACAACTTTTCCTTCTTCATTCCGAAAACATACTTAAGATGATTACACGTACTAGTCACGTTAGTGTTAAACGTAAACCCAAAAGGAAAACAAGACGTGGTGGTGGTGGTGGATTTGTAAATAACCTCATTAATAAGTTACCGTTTGAACTGCACGTACCTGGATATAACTATTGCGGTCCAGGAACAAAATTAAAAAAACGTTTAGAACGCGGTGATAAGGGTGTCAACCCTTTGGATGAATCTTGTAAATTACACGATATAGCTTATTCACAAGACAATACCTTAGAAGGACGACATAAAGCCGATTTACAATTAGCGCAAGCAGCGGAGGAGCGTTGGCGTAATTCATCTAATCCATTTGGTGAACGAATAACTGCCTTCGCAGTTGATAAGGTGATGAAGTATAAAACTAAGCGTGGTATGGGTGTCCCCCTATCTAGGGTGATTAAAGCCACCCGTAAAGCGGTTGTACACCATAAAAGTAAGACAAAGAAAAATGGAGGTAAGACGTCAATGTCTGCTAATGCACTGCTCAAGGTGGGTGTGAAGGCTGCAAAGCGTTACCTTCAAGGAAGAGTTGTAAAACCATCACCGCGAGTTATACCAGTACCTAAAAAAGGAGGGTTTTTACCCCTTATACCACTACTAGCTGCGTTGGGTGCAGCCGGTTCGCTCGCTGGAGGTGTGACAACGGCTGCTAAGAACATTTATGAAATGGTTAAGACTAGAAATAATAATAATACAGGTAGCAGCAGCAGCAGCAGTGATGCTAAAGTAATTGGTAAAGGACTGTATTTAGCACCCTACAAACGTGGCATGGGTCTTTATTTAACACCTTATGGGGAAAAAAAAAACTAGGATTACCGAAAGGGAAAGCTCTCACAGATAAAGACATTCTGAAATGTGTGCAGAGACAGAAAATCCCCTTCTTTCGTGGTGTTTTTATGCGAGATAATCTACCCTCTACACCACCCCACTACTATGAAACTGGTATTATTAATCTAGACAATCAACAAGGAGACGGCACGCATTGGTGCGCATACGCTAAAAAGGGAAACTTTTGTTTGTATTTCGATAGTTTTGGTGACTTGAGACCGCCTCAAGAGTTTCTCAAGTATATGCGTGGAATAAGTGTGGAGTATAACTATAATCGCTTACAGAAATTTAACACTGTAAACTGTGGACATTTATGTTTGGATTTCCTATGTAACACTATTAAACATGTTTTGTTTTAAATAAATATAACATGCACCATATAATTGGTTTCATTCACACGGTTACCCTTTTACCATCATGACGCTATCAACATTCACATTAAGCTTAAATGATACCGAGCCTGCATTGAATGTGGATTTTTTACCACCTCTAGAGTTGGATGATGATGCTGAATATGAGTGTGCTCTCGTATATTTTAAAACTTTCAACTCTATTCCTAATGTAGATAAGAGCAATAATCTGTTTCATTATGGAGATAAGATAATTGAGATCCCAGAAGGCTCATACGAGCTCAATGATATAATTAATTACTTAAATCGGGAAATGATAAAGCTATCGAATGGAGATGGAGACAATTTGATTGATATTATTTTAAACACCAACACCTCCAAATGCATGATGTTCTCATCAAAGCTCGCGATTCACTTTAATCGGGAGAACACCATTGGATATCTGTTTGGTTTTTCACCGAACACACTGAAAGCGGGGAAAGTGCATTGGTCTGATCAAGCGGTAAATATACTAATAACAAATACTATAAGAATAGAATGCAATATTGTTGAGGGCTCATTCATAAACAATAAGCCATCGCATATAATACATGAATTTTCACCCGACGTCCCGCCGGGTTATCAAATAATTGAGCGCCCCTCCAACATTATTTATTTACCCATCAAGAAGTGTAGCAACATACAACACGTTGAAGTGCGTATTGTAAACGAACACAGTAATTTAGTAAATTTCCGAGGTGAAAACATTTCTCTTCGGCTTCACATTCGAAAAATAAAATGATTATACATCATAATAAAAACAGAAGTAATAGCACCCCAACTATTAGTCAAGGTGTTGATCTCGTAGAGCAAAGTACTCGACGACAGCAGCAGCAGCAGCAGCAGCAGCATTCGAAGAAATTGACTAGAGAAAATATTAATTTCTTACAGGGTATTGGCTTTAAAATATGTCCACATCATCTGTCTTAGATATTGGTGAAAAGGTGGTGTTTGATGATAGCATAGAGAGTATAGAAGTCCATCCTTACACCCCATACAATGACTCCTTCAAAAACAATGATAGTATTCACATTTGTATTAACCGTCAAGATTTGATTGTATTACCGAGTCAAAGTCATATACTGGTGGAGGGTAACCTAACTAATTGTAGCATAGTTAATAATGGACCAGCATTTTTATTTCAAGACATTCGTTATGAATTGAATGGTGTGGAGATTGATCGAATAAAAAATTGTGGTATTACCTCCACCATGAAGGGTACTGTCTCCTATGGCAAGGAAATGAGCTTTGCTTTGGAGAATGCTGGTTGGAATGTGGGTATTAAAAAGGATCATGCTGACTTTAGCTATGCCATACCCCTCTCACATTTATTGGGATTCGCGGAGGACTATAAGAAAATTATAATGAATGCAAAACATGAATTGATACTTAATCGCGCCAGCACTGATATTAATTGTATAGAGGTCAAGGACGCTACAAAGGAGGTGGATGTTGAAGTAACTCGTATTGTGTGGCGTATGCCTGTTTTAAAAGTGTCTGATAAGGAGAAGCTACGTTTGATGACGTATGCTGAAAGCAATATACCTATTCCAATATCATTCCGTACGTGGGAGCTGTTTGAATATCCACTATTACCTGCCACTCAACGACATAATTGGAGTATAAAAACTGCAATACAGCTAGAGAAGCCCCGCTTTATTATTATTGGTTTTCAAACGGCACGGAGAAATGAGAAAGCCAAAGATATGAGCTTATTCGATCATTGCAACCTCACCAATTGTAGGGTGTATTTGAATGCTCAGTATTATCCCTACGATTCATTTTCAGCAGACTTTGAGAATAACAACTATGCATTGTTGTATGATAATTTTTCAAATTTTCAACGGATATATTACGAACGTGAGCAGGCTAGTCCTCAAGTAAATCACCCTCACTATAAAACCCACACACCCTTAATTGTCATTGATACATCGAGACAATGTGACAGTTACAACTCGGGAGGTGGTGCTGTTGACATTAAAGTTGAAATGGAATTAAAAAAAAATGTGCCTAACAACACCGCTGCATACTGTCTAGTCATTAATGACTCACTATTTGAGTACAACGTTATGACTAGTACAGCACGTAAAATTATTCAGTAAAACCACACGCTAATTAGTCTAGTGCAAGCGAAAAAAGCATGTGTGAATGTAAAAAATGATGATATGGCTTGCTTCTTTTGGGCAGTCACTAGCGCCCTCTACCCCGCGGATAAAAACAATGACCGTGTGACGTCATATCCGCAGTATACTGACATTTTTAACTTAAAAGACATTAAGTGTCCTGTGAATTTTAAAGACATTAAACGTTTTGAGAGGTTAAATAATCTAAGTGTCAATGTGTATGGTATTGACGGGAAGAAAAGGAAGGATTTGAATATTGTACCTTTACGTATTTCAAAAGTGTGTAGTGGAGAGATGCGTCATGTGAATTTACTGTATTTTGAATGTGGTGAAAAAACTCATTTTTGTTGGATTAAAAATTTAAGTAGGTTAATAAGCACGCAGGTTTCATGTCATCAGCATCAGATGTGGTTATGTGATGGGTGCTTACAAATTTTCTCCAGTGAGCGAAAGCTAAAACTTCATCATACGATTGGATGTGGGAATAAACTCATACAACTGCCTAAAGAAGATGATAAATTCATAAAATTTAAAAATTTCTCCCACAAAATGAAAGTACCGTTTGTTATTTATGCAGACTTTGAGTCCATCCTTATTCCCATAGACAGAAATTTAAAAAATGATTCTACTTCCACTTACAATACTCACGAACATATACCATGTAGCTTTGCATACTATATTCATTGTGAATATGATGAGAAACTATCAAAACTTGTGAAATACCGCGGTGAGGATTGCGTACAAAATTTTGTTGAAAGCATCTTTCAAGACGCACAAAATATTACAAAGACCTTAGCGAATATCATCCCACCTAAAAGCGGTAGTTGTTATAATAATCATTTAACACTTGAGTCTACTGCTAACTATTGTCATATTTGTGGAAAGCTCATTGAAAATAATCAAGACAGTGTCATTGATCATTGTCACCTTACAGGTAAAATAAGGGGTAAAGCCCACAGATCTTGTAATTTAAACTATAAAATTCCTCAGTTTATTCCCGTCATTTTCCATAACTTGAGTGGATATGATAGCCACCTATTTATAAGGGAATTAGCCAAATCTGAGGGAAAGTTAGACTGCATCCCTCATAATAAAGAAAAATATATATCTTTCAATAAGCAACTTGATGGTGGGATGGTTTTAAGATTTATTGACTCTTACAAATTTATGTCGAGTAGCTTGGAAAAACTAGTCAAAAATCTATCACGGGAACAATTTAAGATATTACCTAATTTATTACCATCACTACTACCACCACCACACCAATTTCATGTTGAGGAAGAAAAGCTTTTGCGACTATTAACTCGCAAAGGTGTTTATCCCTACGAATATGTGAGTGGGTGGGATAAACTTGAAGAAAGCTCCCTACCAAGTCGAGAGGCTTTTTACAGCAAACTCACTGATTCTCAAATCTCTGAAGAAGACTATCACCATGCAAAAAATGTATGGGATGTTTTTAATATTAAAATTTTAGGAGAATACTGTGATTTATATCTGAAGACAGACGTCCTACTATTAGCAGAAGTTTTCGAAAACTTCCGTCATACTTCTATAAATACATATGAGCTAGATCCTTGTCATTATTTTACAGCACCCGGTTTGAGTTGGGACGCTATGCTAAAGTATAGTGGAGTTGAGCTAGAGCTATTCACTGATTATGAAATGATACAATTTATAAAGGCTGGTATTAGAGGTGGTATTAGTCAAGTGTCAAATCGTTATGCTAAAGCGAATAATCGTTTTATGAAAGACTATGACGTGAAACAGGACAGTAATTTTATCATATATTTAGATATTAATAATCTGTATGGTGATGCTATGCGACGATCTCTCCCAATTAATAACTTTAGGTGGTTAAGTGAAACTGAGATTAAAAATTTTGATATAACAACGCAAGAGGTAGATTCTAATGTAGGATATATATTAGAATTGGATTTGAACTATCCACAAATCTTACATGACCCTCACAATGACTATCCATTTTGTGCTGAAACTAAAATACCGACTGGTGGTAAAATTAAAAAGTTATTACTCACATTCAATAATAAAACTAATTACATTATGCACTACATTAACCTCAAACAGTGTTTAGAAAAGGGGGTGGTGTGTAAGAAAATTCATAGAATTCTAGCGTTCAATCAATCACCATGGTTGAGATCATATATCGACTTGAACTCACGAATGAGGGTTCAAGCGAAAAACTTATTTGAAAAAAACCATTATAAACTGATGAATAACGCCATCTTTGGAAAAACAATTGAAAATGTGGAAAAAAGGGTTGATGTTAAGTTGTGCAGTCAGTGGGATAGTGTAAAGACACGTACAAAACCAAAATATGGGCTTGAACGCTACATTTCGAAGCCAAATTTCCACAGCGCTACGATATTTTCTGAGGATTTAGTTGCAGTGCAATTAAATAAAACAAAAATTATCTATGATAAACCCATTTATGCTGGATTTACTGTATTAGAATTAAGTAAATATGTAATGTATGATTTTCACTATAATTATATGCTCCCTAAATATGGTGAGAATGTGAATCTACTGTATACTGACACAGATTCCTTTGTTTATAATATTAAAACTGAAATTTTTTATGAGGACATTAGACCTGACCTCGAAGCGAGATTTGACACTTCTGATTTCCCCATTAATAATGCATATGGATTACCTCTAATTAATAAAAAAGTTGTAGGTATGATGAAAGATGAGAATAATGGAAGAATTGTGAGAGAGTTTATAGGACTAAGGTCTAAAATGTATGCCTACATACTAGATGGTGATGGTGCTGAAAGCACATGTATTAAGAAGAATAAAGGCGTTAATGCGGCTGCAGTTCGTAAACTTAATTTTGATAAATACTATCAATGTTTAGATTTAGATAAGAAATTTTATGATGATTTATACAACCTAATTAGTAATAAGCATAATGTTTACACTCAAATAAAGAGAAAAAAAAATTTATGTGGTAAGGATGAAAAGAGATACATTCTACAAAATGGTATCAAAACCCTAACGTGGGGTCATTATAAAATACCTACTAGTTGATTAATTAATAAAACAATATTATTAAACTGTTTTTTATTTACACACACAAACACTTATTATTTATATATCCACAAATACGAACATTCGAAGACCTTGTGTAGGATTAGTGCACTCACATATCCATATATTACCATTGTAATACAGCATCGTTTTTTGTTGTATCGGTACGCTGAGGAAGGTTCTCAACCCAGCCTCCTGTAATATGTCACTCAATATTCCCTCCGCACAGTATCCTGAGTGAAGCACCGAGCAATTCATTGTTTCTAGCTCTTCAGTCAATCTCGCTCTGAGGTTGTCCCGCGCTACATGCCATTTAGTCATGTCTGCATCTAAATCTTCGTTCACCGCTATGCTTTTAGCATATTTTAAATTTTCATCGGACATTGATCCGATAGATAAATTATATTCTATCCCCCTATTCTCTAACCACAGGCTTAAACACAAATCCACTAGACGTTCCATTTTATTATTTATTGGTTGAGTTGACCACAATGTGAGCACGCTGTAGCGAGTGAATAAGTGACAAAATTATAATTACTAATAAAGCAATCATTATAATAAAGAGGACATCCGTTATACATACTGCAAAACCACAACGCTGATAAACACCGATTACAATATCCGACCTCACTCATTCAATTAAATATAATAATTTATCAAACTCCTCATACAAAACACCCGATGGTTTTAATACCAAAACAACAAGCAACGGCGGCTTCAGCTGCAACGGCAGCGGCGGCGGCCCACCCATAGCCCATATCCAAACAAAAAACATATAGGTACACCGAACACACTCAATACCTACACTAAATTTTTTTGAATTACCAAAATATCGCTTTTTATGTAGTTGGGAAAACATTATCTTACCATCACACCCATACAACTCCCATACATTTACTCACCACAACATATTTTACCAACCGCAAATAAACAGTGAGCCAGAACCGGCAATCCTACCCTACTGATCGCGCGACCTACAACCTTCGGTAGGTAGTTGACGATTTCTCCGATTGCCGGCAACTACATACTACGAACATGATCAATCTTACATAGGTCTTGGGAAACTTCGTCGCTCGTCAGACTTTAGTCATGTTTTGACGCTTTACATAGGTCGTAGGTGCGCTAGGCATAATACAGTAAAAATATTACTTAGCAAGACAGGACAAAATAAATTGTTAGCACCAAGACCTATCTACTTCTGTATGCAAAAGTTCTTTACTAACCTTCCCATTAACTACTCAACTGTCCGGTATCCCGTTGTAATTTCGCACAATCTAAACTTGGATGACACACTGTGAGTTCATATTCTAGTGCGCTGGCTCGGGTGCAGAGCAGGAGCTGATAACACTTATGCTATTTAAACTTCAACGTTTTAAACAGATTATTTTACATACTAAAATGAAAAAGTAATAAAGTATATACCAGGGGACAATCTCAGACAAATTGACCTAGCCCCAAACTAAGCTCTAGGCTTGTACTACTACTACTACGGTACGGTACGGTACTAGGCAATGATAAACTTACTTATATAGATAAATACATAGAAAACACCAAGACTCAGGAACAAATACTCGCGCTCATCACGCAAATATTTGCCTGTACCGCTAGTTTCATAGCAGGGTCACTACCGACTAGGCTACCGCGTCGTCAGGAGTAAACATATCATACACAAGTTTCAACGGAATCAAAATAGACCACTTCTTGGTATCGAAAGTCGTCACTTGTCATGAAAACTTATTTTCTTAAAGTAACTCGTAATATCTACGAGGTAGTTCGCCAATGTATATCGCGGTATGCTAAGGTTCATCACTTTTGGACCTTGGAACCTTTGAACATTGGAATAGAGTCGAATCTTTTCATACCTGGACTACACGTCATTGCTATAAAAATGTTAACAGTAATGAGCAGTAGTGGGAATGACTTGTTTATCATGATTGTTTTTTAAACCAATATGTTTGCATAAAAATAGTTATGAGATATGTGTCGTATAGCTATAGTAGTGTACCTGCGTACATTATAAATTTCGCATATCATGTTAACCAATCTTTTACTATTATAATTCCACACGAAAAAACATTAAAGCGTTATTTAGAAGTGCAGAAGAAAACAATTTACTAAGGTATTATTTATTCACTTATTACTACGAGGCGAGGGTCCAAAAGAATACCCTTGGGAAATACAAGGTAAATATTTCAAGATAAACAGGTCCGGATAATTAATTACGTGTTTGACAGGGCTGGCTTACTGTTACGGCAGAAGTTTTTAAGCTGGGCCTTCACGGACGCGTGAGAGACAGATGGAGCGTATACAACTGGATGGGCGTAATATTTTGACCACATTCACGGGCGCCAAGCTATGCCTCAATGGTGCGACATCACGGAGCAGACTGATTAGAAAATGGCAGCCAGAGAACGCATTTACGACGACGCTGCCATCCGGCTTGGCGCGGAGGCGTGCCGTGTTCCAACGTTGAATTTCGACATTCACGATAGTTCCATTCGGATCGTCGGTCGTGAATCCCCAGCTTAATGCCTACATCTATCATGAAAATGAGTAAGTACCTAGGTAAATTGTTCTTCTAAGCGATTTTAAGAACTGGTTTGAATCATTTCCAAGTATTGCTGAATGACAGAACGCTAGTCATTTATAAATGAAGTGGAGTAGGTAAATCAAAGGCAGAAGAAGAGGGTCTAGCTGCCAACGCCTAGTGGAACTAAGGGGCGACACCCGCAGACTCTAATTCAATTTGACGGTGTGTGGTCTAAAAATTGTCTTGGCTTCGCATTATATTTTTCAAATACTTTTTTTTTATTATGTTGAAACGCTTACGTATTCAAACAGTTAACCGTGCACACAGCTGTGTTATAATAACAACAACCATATTATTATCATGTAAGTTACAAATCGATTCCGAGTTTCTTGCGGCGTTTCTTCTCAGCAGTGGTCTCCTCTTGTGAAGCGCTGGTAGATTCTTGACGTGTAAAAGTGCCCGTGTGGCCTACTTACTGAATAAATGTCTTTTTTTTATGTTAAAAATAAAATCTATATTAGAAGGGATAATGTAGCTTCCTAATACGCGATTGAATTTTTAAAATGTTTTTTGTACTCGTCGATTAAAATGTTTGTATTACGATTTCATAGAGAATACTGTAACGTCACTCTTTTCATCGTTGAATAGTCTATGTTACTTCCGAAACAACCGAAATAACTATTTCGATACGCTCTAGACAACCGAAAAAAAATTGAAAATAGAACTTCGTATTTAAATAATATGTGCCCTTGTTTAAGGAGACTCGATGCGGTACAAAATTTGCCAATATTGTATGGCGTTTTGGAACGTAGCAGCATCGCGTCATCTGTCAAAAATCTACTTAAACTTGCTGCTGTATCCAGGACATTAAAAAAAACGGTGGTGTGATAACTTTTCTTTTAAAAGCCAAGAAGTTTACGTTTTCTCTGTGGAAATAAAAATCATCATTCATACAGATTTCATAGAGAATACTGCAACGTCACTCTTTTCATCGTTGTTACTTCAGAAACAACCGAAATAACTATTTCGATACGCTCTAGACAACCGAAAAAATTTTGAAAATAGATCTTCGGATTTCCATATATGTCCTTGTTTAAGGAGCCTCGATCCGATACAAAATTGCCAATCTGTGGCGTTTCGGAACGTAGCAGCGTCGCATCATCTGTCAAAAATCTACTTTTAGTTTTCTTATATACTCGTATTAATGACTTACATTATTAATTTTAATGAACTCGTACAAAAAGTATTGTTCACAATAGTGTCATAATTAAGCTTTTTAATCTCGTACCTTACTTAGGCCACTCAGCAAGCTTCGTGGCCTAAACACGGTACTCGACTAAAAAGCTCTCTATTATAACACGATTACGAAAAATACTATTTTAATATTAGTGCAGAGTATAGTCAAGTATCTTTGACAAAATACTCCTACACCTTCGAACTATATTTTCACGGTATTCCATCGGCATGACAAAGTATCTATGTTTCGCAAACGCATTCTTTTGGCAGTATATTTGATTGACGAACGCAATTTCCTTTGAACCACCTGCGGAAGCTGTTTTATTTGTACCTTTTTGACATAGTATTTTGTCGGATGATTTTCACCCAATTAAGAATTAATTGATTAAATTAAGATAAAAACCTCGCCTAGATATAGTATTTGCCATGAGGTTACGCTGCGAACACATTCCTTTAAACAAGTTCGCGTTTTTAACGCGTAAGGTTCCGTTGCCCAACTGTATAGAATACAACGTAGTAGAAGACGTGTGTCCGATTTTGATGGAGTACGACCGGAACGAGCCCGTGAGAAGGCAAATTACTGACGAGTTTTTTTTGTCAAAAGGGGGTTGTAATTATTTTTTGTCTGATCCATTGTCTGATGTCGCCAAACAAATGAATAAACTGGTTGCAGTAGGTTTAAGAATAAGATAAAATACTTTCTGTACTTAACAAAAATAAACCGTCATGATCACTATAGGTACGAGGGGCGTTCAATAAATTATCGGTATGAGAAGGAAAACAAAAGCATACGATTAGTGTTTTATTTTTATTTTTCTATACGGTGTCAACATTCGTGGTACCCATCTCGCACTAACTTTGGACATGTTAAGATAATCGTGGATAATATCATGTATTGTACCAATATAAATATTGGTTTTTTGTGCTATAGACCTAACCTTCACTCGACCATCTTCCAGTATAATTTTCTCCACTTTTTGAATGTTTTGTGGTGAAGTAGCTTCAACAGGCCGACCAGGTCTAGGGTCATCTTCTATGCTCTCCCTCCCACGTTTAAATTCATTTGACCACTTTTGGACAGTAGATAATGAAGGAGCGGACTCACGGTAAACTAAATCCATTTCTTCTTTAATACACTTTTGATTTTTACCCTGTTTAGTCAAGAAATTTATCACGGCTCGATGCTCCAATTTAATTATCATTGTAAAATCGCTCATGGTGGTCACGTTTGTTCAGCAGTAGCAGAAAAACAAAAGAACGTGTGGGCTTCAAATTTACTTTTTTTTACTGTCGATGAATGACTCTTAGCGGCCAGTATTAAGAAGTTTACTAAAAAGGTTTGCAAGATACCAATACCGAGAATTTATTGAACGCCCCTCGTAGTGACCAAATTCTTTAAATAAAGATTTAAAAATAAAACAAGTACTGATCCGATAAAATACGATGTCATATGTTTATTCACTTCTGTAAGTATATTCTGTGATTGCAAGAACATTCTGCGTTGGGAATAACTATCGAAGGAGAAACTATATTGCTTATTGGCAAAACATTAGTGTAGGTACTGCAATGGGTAAGTTATTGACTTCCATTTCAATTACGTGTCTTTAGCATACAAGGTTGTTGATACAACTGCTAGTTATAAACATGCAAGTCCAAAAGCGTGGTTACCCTACATTTAATACCCAACTGTCTGTCATACCAGACATTTTATATTATAAATCTTATTTAAGCGTAGTGGCAAATTGATAAAATATATACTAAGGAAACTAATACTTTTAATTAAATACGCAGCATGAGATTTAGAAGAAGGGCTACCTTTAGGATGTTTGTAAAACATTTATTTTGTATGAACTTAAAGTCACCCGATATAATGTACCTACGCAAGCTAAAACCATTTTAGTAAAGTCGTACGTCAGCTTGTGGCTTGCGCCAACACGGCCTGGATGAAATATGTATCGTACTCGGACGTGAGAGCCAGAATCACCCCGAATATTGGGTCTCGCAACCAGCAACATATATCATGTGCATTATTTATGTGTAGCCAGCTCAGAGCCGCTGCTAACCGTTCTAATGCTGCACGGTTCAAACGTTTAAATTATAATTGTACCTAATTCATTTCAATCATTTCAATAAATCTGTCACCAATAGGTAACATCGAGCTTGGTTGGCATTCTACCAAATAGAACGGAAGGTAATTTCTAGTTAGCATATAAGTCTTTCTGGGTACCCAAAGGCTGCCAATGGGCCCCTTATATATTTTAGTTAGCCTCCGCTGTCTGTACGTCCATTTGTCCGTCTGTCACACCTCATATACCGTAATAGGTAAACAGTTGAAATGAGTTCACAGAGTGTGTGTTGAACAAATAAGGTAAGACGTTTTCCTCTCTATCTTAATATTGTATGGTGGCACGGAACCCTCCATCTGCAAATTTGACTCGCAATCGGCCGGCTTTACGTTTTCACTCAATTGTTTATTGTATTCATTTCGTGACTTTGTCCGCTCAAAACTGTAATTTTGCTTTGGACTCCAAAGAATCCTACCCATAAACCCTTTTTTAGACGTACATAACCCCTTACCCTTAATATATTACAAGTTTCAAAATATTGACGTCAATAATCATTCCATAATTAATAAGCAAGAGCTAATTACTTACTCCATACCAATCATATCACAAGTCTGCCCAATCAGGCTGATTAATAGCCCTGTTTGGTTCGACCCACTCCCCGATTGTAACCAATTACATGATCCGCGTTTCGCAAATGCGTAGATACAAAGACAGAGTATAATTACCGCTTTTTGTTATAAATGTACGTATATGTATTCTAAGAGCCCACGACACTAAACCTAGCTCGATAAGAGTACCTGATGACATATATATATTATATATATATATATATATATATATATATATATATATATACTATAATTAGCCACGTCATTAATGGGGGACATGAAATGGCAATGCTGTAATGCAAAAAACCTGGCATAGCTTTTTTTTTGTAAGTCCGATGTATAAATGCAGCTGATCTTTTCCTTACACAAAAATTGATGATCTTTCAGGTGAGTTCTGTTGAGGAGGATCGGTCACTATTCTAAATCTTGTTATTTTACGGAATCTGTCACGAAACCCTGAAATATACCTTATAGTCCCACTACACTACTTCTCCTTTACTATTCGTTAAACATACATAATATAACGTCAATGTGAACGTATGTACTAAGAAATAATAGCTCTTAATATGGCCAAGGGGCGCTGATTCAATCAATTCAATTCTTTGATATATGGGGCTATTGTCCATTGGGACAATTCTGCCAGTGACGTTCAAGGTTGGGCAACGTTGTACGGTGATCCTCTAGCCTCTGTGAAGCGATGTAGGTAGAACTTTACGAAGACCAGGTGGGATTTTCTTAGAGCAATCCTTCCAAAGGCGATACATGTTCAAACTTGAATTCTTCACATTTGAATGTCATTACTATCCATGAAACAACAAAATATTACCAACGTTGACGTAACGTCATCAAGAAAATTTATACTGCGATTGGAATCAGCGCCCGGGATTCTCTTGGGGTTTTCGATTTCTTAATTGCTTTTATTTTTCTCGATTGTTACTTACTCGATTGAATAAAAAAGTTCATGACCGAGGCACAGTAAAAAAAAAACGTTCTAAATAACTTTAAATTATTCAAATACTACCCTCAGAATAACCCTCGAGCGACTTTGCCTACATTTTTCCAGCAGTACCCACCGTGCGCAATTTAATATTTAATAAAGGTACCCTCAAACACCCCTTGAAACATTTTTATCACTGAAGCAGCTTCTAATGGCCACGGTCCAAGAGTTTGTACCGTTCTCTTGAAAATATTCTCAGCTGGTACTATTTTTAATAAGAAACTTGGAAAACTAAATAAATCGTGGACGTAGAAAATTACGCAAGCGGACCGCAAAGATACGGCCATATTTCAGACTGACAAAAAAATAATGAGCTTAACTTGCCCGCTTTATGAAGTGGTTGGATTCAGCGGAAAATATAAATAGAACCTTAAATTTATGCATTCTCAAGTGAGTGTGTGTGTAACGCTACATGAACTGCGATAAGTGTTTGCTTAAATTTAGGAGCATATTATTTTTCTGTCTATGTATGTTTTAAAAAATTTAGTCTCAAGACTTCAATCTTAATACTGCAAATGTGTTGCCAAACCTGAGAACTATGAATTGCTGCTGTTGTTGTTCATTTTATATTCAATTTAAAACTAATGCATCTACATCTAAACTATACCCAGTACAGTCACCAGCAATTATATACTATCCAACATTGGGCCCAAAATATCTGATACACTCTTTTAGATCTAGTAATAAAGACGTATCGATACTTTTGCACCCAATGTTGACTGTACTAGGCAGATGAGAAGTCCAACACATTACTCAATCAGGAAGTTTCTGAATGTTTAAAATCTAGACAGTAGCGAAATAATGCTAAACTTATTTGTTGCGTGTGAAGGAATAGTGATAACAGCATTATCACCAATGCAACACAAAAAGGCAGGTTTTGCTGTTTAAACACAGTGCGCAAGATTCGATTTTTCTCCAAGCGAATGACATTAAGCACAATTCTATTTTGCTGTGAGTGTGAGACAAAGCAAGTTTTTTGCTGTATCGTAAAAACGGTAAAACGTAATACAAGCGTTACATTTGGTATGATTATTAGAAGCCCTGAAAAAAAAACAAATACTAAAAATGCCCAAGTGTGAGTTGGGCTCGTGATAATTCGATTCGAAATATGCGGTTCCGAACTTTACTCTCTTACATGACCGCTTTTTTGTTGTTGTTACGTCTGCCGTGTACCCTCCGCGTAGAACCTCCGGGTATTAAATGTAGCTAATGACAATCTTTGAATACCAATTTTATAACTCTGATCCCAAAACACTTTAATTGAATGCTCCGTGTTGACATAACAATAGGAGCTAAGGAAACAAGACCATATTTATAGTTACTATAATTTCATTTTAAGGTACATATATAGTACATACATAAATACATACATATGTATATACACTAACGCCTTCATTTCCTTTAAGGTATAACTGGGCTATTCGACAACATTGTTTCTTGTGTAATCATAATCATAGATATATGTACGAGGGGCGTTCAATAAATTCTCGGTATTGGTATCTTGCAAACCTTTTTAGTAAACTTCTTAATACTGGCCGCGAAGAGTCATTCATTGACAGTAAAAAAAAGTAAATTTGAAGCCTACACGTTCTTTTGTTTTTCTGCTACTGCCTAACAAACGTGATCACCATGAGCGATTTTACAATGATAATTAAATTGGAGCATCAAGCCGTGATAAAATTCTTGACTAAACAGGGTAAAAATCAAAAGTGTATTAAAGAAGAAATGGATTTAGTTTACCGTGAGTCCGCTCCTTCATTATCTACTGTCCAAAAGTGGTCAAATTAATTTAAGCGTGGGAGGGAGAGCATAGAAGATGACCCTAGACCTGGTCGGCCTGTTGAAGCTACTTCACCAGAAAACATTCAAAAAGTGGAGAAAATTATAGTGGAAGATGGTCGAGTGAAGGTTAGGTCTATAGCACAAAAAACCAATATTTCTATTGGTACAATACATGATATTATCCACGATCATCTTAACATGTCCAAAGTTAGTGCGAGATGGGTACCACGAATGTTGACACCGTTTCAGTTTTTGTTGTTCCGACTTCATTGAGCTGTGTGGTAAAAACCCTGATGGTTTGCTCCAAAAAATTGTTACCGGAGATGAAACTTGGGTTCATCACTATGACCCTGAGAGTAAACAAGAGTCGATGCAGTGGCACGTTAAAGGAACACCTCATCCCAAGAAATTCAAAGTCGTCCCCTCAGCTGGCAAGATCATGGCGACAATATTCTGGGATTGTGAAGGGATATTATTAATAGATTATAAAGAAAAGGGTTTAAATATTACAGGAGAGTACTACGCTAACATTTTACGCCAATTACGGGAAGCAATCAAAGAGAAGAGGAGGGGAAAATTGACCAGAGGAGTGCTGCTTCTTCATGACAACGCCCCTGTGCATACTGCTCATGTTGCCAAGGCTGCTGTTCTTGAATCTGGGTTCGAAACACTTACTCACCCGCCGTACAGTCTAGACTTGGCCCCCAGCGACTACTTTTTGTTTCCCAACCTTAAAAAGGATCTTCGTGGACATCGATTTTCTAATGATGAAGCGTTGAAGGCGGCGGTGCTGGAGCACTTTGACACCAAAGACAAAAAATATTTTTATGAGGGGTTAAAAAAACTAATTGACAGATCTTATAAGTGTATAAACATAGGGTGGGAATATATAGAAAAATAAAAATAAAAAAGACGTGTGGCACTCGGGGACTGCCGCGGTAAAGCTATTGCATGTCGTACAAACGCACACAACGCCGTGTCGAAGACTGCCGAACTGAAACGACGTTAGACGATGCACGGCCTTCAAGCCACACCTCCTTGCCCGTCGGAGTGGGGAGCGTGAGGTTTTTTCGTTACGGAATTTCTGGATTCGGTCCCCGCGCTCAAGGCCCGCGATAGAAGCTATGCAATAGCTTAATAAAACACTAATCGTATGCTTTTGTTTTCCTTCTTATACCGAGAATTTATTGAACGCCCCTCGTATATGTACAATATATACATAATTTACAAAATGGTAGCAATATAATTACGAAACATAAACAAGCTAAACTAAGACAAGTTGGAATAGAGCCCCTAATCATACAACATCGAAAACGGTTTACTAATCGCCTAATCATTCAAATTAGTACCTAATCCCCGACGGAAACACGAAACGAAATCTCTGTGCAAGAAGTGCGCCCATCACTCACGTCTGGACAGGAGTGAGGACGGGCCTATCGTCACGGGAAAAACTAACTTTAGACGGCGCGACTTGAGTACCATTACCATGAGTTACAATTGGTATAGACCAAAAAAAATACTCACGGTTTTTACATTCTAGTTCGAAAGAATCTGTAATTTTGAGAGACCGATTTCATTGATTTTGTATTTGACCTATTTTCGTTTAATATCTTTATTTATTTAGCTAAAATTTTATGGATGACATGATTATTTTAAATTTGGGTTGGCATCATCTAATAAATTACAACAATTAAATGATATCTAATAAGAAAAAGTCATTGTAATAGTGTATTAAAACATACAATTTTAAGCGGTTTTCGCTTAATCCGTAAGATACACCTAGGAGGGCTTCAAGCCGAAAACGAAAGTCACACAAAGGTTAAATATACTTTTGTTAAAATATGCGAAGAAGCTTAACATTTCAAAAAAATAATGATGCAGAACGGCTTTAAAACCCTATTCCTCGAAATGGTTTGAATTTGAGTAAGTAATTGTAAAAATATGAACAATCCCAATTACCGCACTCACTAGCGAGTCGAATGCTCCGTCCCTCGCACTCTATCAGAATTACTGTAAGGCATAGAACGTTCGACTAGCTAGCGAGTACGGTAATTGTAACTCATGGTAAGGCAATGGAGTCTTCGGAGTGTGCTCTCCATGACGTTACTTTGATTTTCCTTGATTACGAAATTAGGTATTGTTATAGCCACTACATAAATGTGAATAGATCAGTGTACGACGGGTCGGTGTGTGTGCAGTGTGTGTGATTTTAAATGTTAGGAGCTTTGAAAAATGAATGTTATTCTTCAGGTGCCAGAAAGTGTTATTTTTGTAATTGAATAGAAATCTACTTGTCGTGGTAACTTAAATCAACAATTCATCATCAACCCAATTCAGTTGACACGACTTAATTCAACTGTGAAAGACGGAGGTCGTAGAGTGACTAAAATCACACCATGGTAATCCCGCTAACGTCAACCGTTTTTTATTACTTTGGTCTGTTAAACCGCAGACAATAAGATTAAACTACGAATATGCAAAAGTGTCGTAAAATAAAATAAGTACTTAGAAAATGAAAGCGACAAAGTTTTACATAGTCAATTCACCGATATTTACGCGCCAGTACTTCCGAATTTCTCCAAAAACCGCAGCATAAGTCTTCTCCCCAATATTGCCGGTTCGCTTGCCCCGTCGCATGGCGATAATTAGTAAACGTCGCGTTCGACGTGTCGATGCCGCTTGCACCAGATTTGCCGCCACTCAGCCGTGAAAGAGATAACAGCGTTCACGTGTGGACGCGCTGACGTTTTCTTTACGCGTGTTTTTACCGCTGAAAAAAAACTGCTTTACTAGTTTTGTATAGCGGCAAAAGCACGCTCAAATTTGGTAAGATTATAAATGTAGGTAAAGGATTGATTTAAGCTGACAGACGGTCGCGTCGAGCGGTGACGTAAATTTCAAACATTTTGTCAGTTTTCGAAAATTGTTTACGTTAGCGTTAAGCAACTTGCCTGTTCTTGAAATATTTGTAACTTGGTCATATTTATTAGTGACTGTTAAACGTGAGAAAACGATAAGAAATAAAATCCTCAAAAGTTTTATTATTCAAACATGACATTTTTCGCTTGGTTTTATTTGAATCTTCGAAACCTTACGATCTATAACGATGAATATTGATTCAATCGTTGAGTGAGTTGACTGGTAAACCAAAATATTTATAAATGTTGCGGTTTATTATTAAAACAGAAATAATTTGAATTTGCCGCTGCAATCAAGGCGCGTGCAAAAATTGAAATTGCAATATATTTATTTACAGGGCGAACGACATGAAGTGTTACCAAATTCACAAAATCGAGCCCGGTGTCAAAGTAAATGCGACTTACTATCGGGAAAATGTTTTGGAAGCTGCGTTGGAGCCTTGGGCACGCAAACATTTCGGTAGTAGACCGTGGACATTACAACAAGACTCGGCCCCGGCTCATAAAGCTCGTGTGAACCAAGAATGGCTGAACAACGCGTGCCACAATTTATTTCGTCCACACAATGTCTTTCGAATTCCCCAAACGCGAACCCGATGGACTTCTATTATCTGGTCCATTGTGGAGAGCAAGGTGAGGAGAAGAAAACATGCCAGTATGGATGCATTGAAGAAAGCGATCGTACGTAATTGCCATTGCATACCGCAGGATCACATTCGTGCAGCGTGCAACTCATTTTTCTACCGTCTGAAGGCCATAGACAGCAGAAGGTGGTCATATCGAGTTAAAATAAAGTAATCTTAAAAATTTGATATCTTTTTCTCATTTTTTTCTTAATAATGAATAATTTAAGACAACAAAAAAAAATCGTAGCCTTTTGAATTTGGTAACACTTCATATCGTTCGCCCTGTACTTTAAGCATTACATGGTTTCTTACTGTATAATCGTGCCAAACTACAGAGCAGTTTGTCAGCCCTTACTCCTGGAAATAATTTTATTCAATAAGGCTCACAAGTAACACTTAACAGAAAATTTGTAATCCACGCACTAGTTAATTTAACCTAATTTAGTTTGACATATAAAACTTTTATAAGTTAGGTAGACTTAAATACATTTGGCTTTATTCCGTCTAAGTCATTAATGAGTTCGCTCGGTAGCTCATTGAATATTTGAGCAGACTATCTCTATCTCACGTTCTTCGCGAGCAAGCACATATATTCATCGCTTTTAATTCTTACCTGGGCGTGGCATCATAATACGTGGCCTGTTAAGTTTAATTCGATTCTCATCCGTCAAATTCCAGGAACGGCATCTGCAATGTGCTTTTGCTAATCTTGTTGCTATAATTATGTCAATGCGGGATGATCCTCGTGATATCCATACTTCGTAATTTCAAACAGACAGATTCTACACTCGCAAGCAGGGCACTTAAAATGAATTGATTCATTGAGTCATGGATGTTTTCTACCTATAAAAGTATGATTATCGTTGATTAGTGATCTTAGTACAACCCTATTTTGAGACTAGTTCAATCGGTGTGAGATTTTGCCCTTTTACTACTGATTATTTTATTACATAAATTACTGAACGTTGTCGGAAGTTTCTCTATCAATGTAAAGATAACGAAAAATCAAAAAAACAATATTTCTTATTCGTATTTATAAATATGGGCTGCTATAAGAGCCCCCTGTATACAGAGGCCCTCCTAGATTAACCCAAACGAGTATAGGTCGGATGGTATCAGATTTGCGTCCACTCAGCTAAGGAATTGATAATAGTGCTTACGTGGAAACGAGTGGTAGTTTTCTTCGGGCGTTTTTAATCACTGAAAAAATGTTTTGTTTTCATCTTTATTATCATCTAAACAGAAACACGTTTACTAATGGTCATAGGCCTTCCCCAAATATGTCGGCCACGATCAGTCCTGTAGTGCTCATATTTAGCGGTCTATTGCGTCTCATATCAGATCATGCGTCTACCATGTGCCAGGCCTGCAAACATTGCTCCTTTCGGTACGTTTAACCATTCCAGAACATGAAATGAAATTTCGCGGGTTTTTAATAATCACGTTAAACTTTATGATTCATATAAATGGACCGATCAAAAACGCTGCGATAATAAAGCACTGTGCGATCGCCGCCATCGTGACTACAATAATGAAACATTTCCAACTATTTCCCGTAACAATAGTAGTTGGAAGGCGATAATTTTCTAAAGGAAATAATTCCTTGGTCCCGTGCCAGAGTTAACTGACTGCAAAGGAAAAAATCCGCGACTAAGCATTTATATTTTATTAACTTCACAACGCTTTACGTTTCAAAGTTCTTGAATTAGAGAACAGCTATTACAAGCATGAATTCACCTTACTTGTTATAATGAAAGCTAGCTTAAAATGTGCAAATTCCCGTGAAATTCACGTTAAAATGTGAAATCCAATTTCGCATAACAACATTTAATTTAGCAGTTGGTAGCCTCTGAGGGTTTTCGCGCCGTGCCCAATTCGGATTGGAGAAAAAAGGGTACGCGAATTATGTATGGCGATGACAGTCTGGAATTTCAGATGTAGAGCACAACCGCTCAAACAAATTTCAATTGGACCGGTTCGAATATGGCTCCAACATTCAAGGTTTAGATCTGAAAATGACCATACTCTCAAACGGAAAGGGTTGCTAAACTTTGAATTCGTCGCTTAAACACAGCATCGAATATTTACTAGTAACTTGATGACGACTCGACGTCACGCGCAGCCTGACTGAGTTTAAGATTTGAGTAAATCTCTAAGATTTTATTTGTAACAAAACCAGTTATTGCAATGTTTTCTAAAGCTATAAAGAAATCAGTTTTGAGTTAAAAGCCAAATGTCAAAATTGACGTCATCTGAAACACTAAACTCAATCAAATTTGGGTTGTCCCCAAAATATTACATTAAGTCGTTACAAAGTCAAAGTTTTGTTCATTAATTCCTATTCCAGAAGACTAAGCGAAATGTTGAAAACATCTGTAATTAAATCATTTCAGTCGTGAACTGTGTACTTGTCAATATTAATGTTTCATTCAAATCTAAAGAAACAATTCGAAAGGCAAAAGAAAGCAAAAGTTAAAATCTCATTTGTCAACATCAGTCCATGGAAACATTTTTGACGTTGAAATATGATTTTTATTCGATGCTTTAAGTAATAAATAAAAGGTTTCAGTGAGGTTCAGACGTGATCCTGCAAAATGATTTTCGTACGCCGTGAGGGTTTGATTTGCCTTTACCTATTTCCAGCCCCAGGCCAACAATGAAGGAAGTATTCGCGGCTTAACTAAGATATTTAGTTTACTTAAATTCCCTACTTCTTAGTTTTAAAATGGATACAATGGTTTAATCAACAACCATAATTCTCTTATTACATGTTCTAAAGTCTCTTAAATACTCAGTACATGTACATGATGATTTTTTGGGTAAAATGAGTATGGGTTGATTTTTTGATTTTTGTCAATTACTGAACTAATGGTTTAAAATCGTATCCAATGGTTAAATTTCAAATGTGTTGCATTCTCGAATATTAACCATTAGTTCAGAAAACAACTGATTAAAAAAAATTACCCATACTCATTCAGAGCTTTGGTGGTCTAGTGACTAATGGACAACGCGTGAGGTAGCGAGTTCGAACCCCGCGGTCACCAAGTATCAATGCGTTTTTCTTACTTAATTACCTTATTCGGTGCTCTTACTTGGTGTAAAATAAGACCAGTTAAAAAACTCATTTGAAATTAGAAATAATTACGTAGGTAGAATCCAGAATAAACACTGAATCCTTTTATTTTAACGCCACCTTTTGACGAAGCGCTGGCCTAGTTGGTAGTGACCCTGCGTACGAAGCTGGTGGTCCTGGGTTCAAATCCCGGTATTTGTGGGATGAGCGCGAATATTTGTTTCTGAGTCATGGATGTTTTCTATGTATTTAAGTAATTAAATTTCTCTATATAAGTATTTATATCGTTGTCTAGTACCCATAGTACAAGCCTAGAGCTTAGTTTGGGACTAGGTCAATTGGTGTGACATTGTCCCAGGATATTTATTATATATTGTTACTATTTAAATACCCCCGTTTATTTGAGAACCTTGATCAGTAATGTACTACTTGACTTTCAAATAGAGTATTCATATTGTAACACAGTCTTCCTATGTCAGAAATAAAGAAGATTTGTTGGCTTAATATTGTGAAATATGTTTTAAAATAACCGTACTAAGTCTTGGGTCTATTCTCGGCAAATCACGGGGTACAAAGTAAGTTAGCGCGGTAACTCGGATATCCGATACTTATCGGGGTATGATACTGCACTTACGGGCGTTCACTGGCTCCGTAGTTTCGCGCGCAGTGTTTACTTGTGGATGTTTTGAGATATTAAAGTAAATTCTGTTTTTTGTAGTAAAAGAAAGATAGGGTAAGTTTAGGAAATTAAGGATGAGCAACGTGTCGCGTAACGAGAGTTCCTGGCCGCCAGGCAGTTTTTATTATTTGTTGTTGTTGTTTAAAGTTTGCACTTTGCCTGCAGCATTGATGCTTGTAAGTGTTGCCGTTTTTATAATAGTACAAAAACATAAAATTCGATGCGCGGAGCTAGCTTCGTAGGTAGGGTTACTACCAATTTAGTCTAAACGCTTCGTCGTCTGTAATAACTAAGCTAATTGGAATCTTTCATTAACTTTGGAGTTATAAGCTAATCAATACTACCTACTGTAACAATAATCAAATAAACAAAGTGATATTTTTTACAATACAATTTCAATACAATACAATTTTTTACAATACAATTTCAAAATACAATCTGAATGGTGGCAGTAAATTTATTAACTAGGAGCCTTTTCACGCACCCTTCACATCCGCATCCGGTTGTATACGCCTGTCTGCCTCGGATAACGAGGGAACGCCAAGCTCAATACCTTCAGGGATACTGTTGCATATCGGTGCATTAAACGATAAATTGTAAACTTGTTTCTCACTTTTCATGCTCTTTTTGTTTATGTTAGCGGGCTAAAACTGTTTTTATGCATTTGTGCATAAAGAAAATACATTTTCTTATATTAAGAACAAGGTTCTAGATAAATCGGTTATAAAACTATTTTATCCTCGGGTAAGTATAATAGGTTGTTTATTAAATGCCCTTGTACAACCTCCTAATATCTACACCCTGTGGCCTCTACGGATTTGATTGGCCATTAAGTACAGTATGAGGAATACATACCCACATAGTTACATAAATATCGGTTAAAATCATAACCCTCCTTTTTGCTTTGCCGTAGTCGGGTAAAAAGAAAAGAGTAGATGCAACATGTTCAGCGGGGCTTTTCACAAAACACGTACAGTCTTAAGTGTATGGGGAGTAGCAAGGCAACGAAAATATTATTTGAAGGGTGCATGATAAGCAATAAAATAAACCTACGCAATATTCCTCTGTCTTGTTCATTCTAAGTGTCATGTTTTAACTCGAACCATCACCTCGCAAAGTACTTGTGGGAGGACCTTGTGCAGGGTCCGTCCAGGTTGGTACCACCATTTTATCCATTAAACTACCGCCAAGCAGCAGTGTTTGCATTGTTGTGTTCCGGTTTGGAGATAAGACAGCCGGTGACATGAATAGCATAGAGGCATTCCATCTTAGTCCTCAGGGTTGGCAGTGCATTTGCAGTCATGTGAATGCAAATGTCACAGTTTCCACTTACCATCAGGTGGAGGTACCATGTGCTCAGTTGTCTTCCTATGCCATAAAAAAAGTAATATAAGGGCTCAAGTCAAAACTCCAAAAATAAATAATAAAAGCACACACTTATTTCCTGCCAACCAAAGATCAAAGATCAAATGTTTTAAAGTCAGTCTCATTTTTATTCGGCCGGTATATATAACTATATATACCTTAAATTATAACATCCCTGAAATAACTTTTGTTTACTAATGTCTGTTCTTTCCATGCAACTTGATCTCAATTAGGAACTCTTGGCACTGAATTATTTAACCAGTAAATACAATGTCGCGTAGATTAAGGCCAATCAGGATGAGGTAATTAGATGTTTGAAGTACGAGTTATGCTGCGAATTCGGTGATGATTACGTTAACGACATTATTGACAACCTGTTTAATATAAAATAATGCATACATAGCATATTAAGAACTAGACTACATTGTTAAAAATGATGTTTTATGATACTGATAACGATTGGCTACATAAGAAACCTCAATGGCAAGGGTTGCTCGTAATTGGGATTGTTCATATTTTTTAAATTACTCTGGTTTGAAAACCATTTTGTGGAATAGGGTTTTAAAGCCGTTCTGCATTATTAAATATTTATCTATTTCGGACATTTCGACAAAAGTATATTTGAACTTTGTTTGACTTTCGTTTTTGGCTTGAAGCCCTCCTAGGTATATCTTACGGGTTAGGCGAAAACCGCTTGATATAGTATGTTTTATTACACTATTACAAACACTTTTTATCATTAGATATCCTTTAATTGTTGTAATTTATTAGAAAATGCCAACCCAAGTTTAAAATAATCATGGCATCCATAAAATGTCTGCTAAATAAATAAAGATATTAAAACAAAACTATTGGGTCAAATACAAAAATAATGAAATTGGTCTCTTAAAATTACCTATTCTTTCGAATTAGAATCTAAAAACTGTGAGTTATTTTTTTTGGTATATCCCAATTGCTCTCCGTGATCGAATCAAAAATGAGGAGCTCCGCAAAAGAACCAAATTCACCGACATAGTACTAATTGCCAGACTTAAGTGACAGTGGGTGGGTCACACCACTGTCACTGCAATGCAAACGGCGCAGCAATACAAGTACAAAACTGTGGGCATCGTTTTGTTAAAAAGTCGACTTTTAAATGTATAAAATAAAGTAAAATATTTCACCAAAATATCATAATTAACTACTTACATAATCAAAAATTCATTTTTCTGCCTATAAATCGTTTAAATGACATTACCCATATTACCTTACATTACACGCAAAGCCCGCTTGCTATTCGTGAGGTATTTTATTTGCAGATAAATAGTAGTTTCATTTTGGTACCAAGGTTTCCTGTGTTTTCGGTCGGCAACAATCTGTACCGATTTTCATCGGTTCAGTAAATTATGCTATTTCAATGTTGAATGAATATTCATTCCTAAAAGGTGATTTGCTTTGCGCCAGCATCCCATTGAATTGAGGATAAATAAAATACATGCAAATACAGTTATCCGTTCGTATTTGGACTTTTTTATATGACGGTTTACTCCTACGTATTTTTTATAGTCTTTGTACTGCATGCAAGCAAACCACAATCTTTGTCCCTTTGTCAGAATAATTTTGCTCTTATTGACGTACTTATACGAATATTGAGACAGTTCCAATATAACATAACAGTATGTCATGTCACAAAATAGATCCCCTCGTTGGTTTGATCCAAACACGGACCTTTAATCCACTTTAATTAGCCCATCTTGCTTCTAAATACTTTAGTGTAAGTTATCATTCTGTTCACGTTAGCTCTTATTATTTTGATCGAATTGGCTAACGCAAATCAGAATAGATCCCCAGGCTGCGGCTGATTTATCGATTAATCTGGGACCGCCCTAAAACCCGGTGACGTTACAAAAAAGGAATCCCTTTGAACGTTCCTGTATCAAGTTTAATAAAAGGCTCTTCTTAAATATGTAATATATGACTCATAAAATAAAAACATCCACTATGTAGGGCACGCAAAGCTTCTGCTAAGAAAAATATTCAACGTAGCAGTCGGCTCGAGGCCCGAAAAGGACGATTACGTCGATGACGTCGTAAAATTGTAGCCGGCAGCGCGCTGTTTGTAACCCTGAATAATAGAAACTATGAGCATGTTATTTTTTCAGTTTCTGACAATTTTAGCTTTATAATCTGATTGTTTTTTTACGTATTCGGAGTACGTCTGTCTACACATTAGGCTATCGACAATGGATTATAAATAGCTTTTTGTTCATACACCAAATAATCGAGTTATTCAAGTGTTTTTTTTTTATGGCATTGGAAGGCAAACGAGCACACAGGCCACCTGATGGTAAGTGGAAACTGTGACCCATTGACATTCGCATTCACAAGACTGCAAATGCACTGCCAACCCTGAGGACTAAGATTGAATGCCTCTATGCTAGTTATTTCACCGGCTGCCTTATCCCCAAACCGGAACACAACAATGCAAACACTGCTCCATGGCGGTAGGTTAATAGATAAGATGGTGGTACCAACCTAGACGGACCCTGTACAAGGTTCTCTCACAAGTAAATCCAGCATCCAGCTGATATTTAGCAGATATATGTATAGTGTATTAACATTGGTTTTCAGCAACCGCTGAGGGTAATGGACGCAAGTTTAAACCATCAAATAAAACATTTTTCTAACCTCGAGTTATCCCATAATTTCACTAGTGACCGTTGGAATATGATTTCAGAAAGGTATTGAAATAGTCTGCTTAAGTTAAAGTATAAAGCATCATCACCTCGCACTTCAATTATGGTCAGAAAATGACGGTTGTTTATTCACGTTTATCCACAACGATAAACACGACCATTATAGCTCCGCTGACGTGTTATTTTCTGACAAACGGCGCCCTGTCGAATGGTCTATCGAGTGAGCGAAGTCATACGAGCGCGCTCACCCGTCAGATAAAGCGGGTAATCTGAGAATACTCGTACGCGCCTTTAAATGTGGTTTTCACGCTCTAATAGAACAATTTAAACTCATCGGTTAATAATTGGGATAGACCAAAAAAAATAACTCACGGTTTTTACATTCTAATTCGAAAGAATAGGTAATATTAAGAGACCAATTTCATTTATTTTTCATCTCACTAGCTCGGAAAGCCCTTTTTGTTTGTTTGATATCTATTGAGAAAATCGCTTTTTATCCACAAGTGAAGAAAGAGTTTTGACATTTGAAGGCAGCTTAATTGATATTTGACAGCTAACCAAACGTAAAACCTTACAAGTGCTGAATTTTTAACATCACAATTAATGAATTGCATCGAGTAAAAAACACTAAATACAGTCTTACAACTTTATTTTAATTCATAAATATCAGCAATCAAAATTAACCTTCATTCTTGTTTTAAAAACGGATAAAATGTTCTGACAGTCCAAATAAGTCGATGTGCAAACAAAACGCATCCGAAATAATAAAAAAAAAACTTACGTCAAAACTTTTCTATTAAGCCGTCAACGTTAAATATTCGCATGTTTTTCTAGTTTGTTTTGTTATTAAAAATGAGTGATTCGAGTGATAAAGACGTATTAACACCTGTGCAATTACAGGAAACCGTGCAAAATGCGGAATTGAGCTTACAGTACAAACCCTTTTTTTAGTTTCCTCGCTGAAGTGAGGTGAAAAGTTTTGTGTTATACACGGGTGAAAAGTTATTTTACGTCTCGTGTCTTGAAACACTTGCTACGCTCAGGATCCTATTTTTGAACCAATATCATAGAATCCTTTCGCTAGCTCGTGTTTCAAATGAACACTCGCAGGTAAAATACAACTTTCCCCACTTGTATAACAAATAACTATTGTATTTGACTCAATAGTTTTGTTCTAATGTCTTTATTTATTTAGCTGACATTTTATGGATGACATGATTATTTTCTAATTGGGTTGGCATTTTCTAATAAATTACAACAATTAAATGATATCTAATGATAAAAAGTGATTGTAATAGTGTAATAAAACATACTATTTCAAGCGGTTTTCGCCTGACCCGTAAGATACACTTAGGAGGGCTTCAAGCCAATAACGAAAGTCAAACAAAGGTCAAATATAGTTTTGTTGAAATGTCCGATCCCGTGTGGTTGCCGGGTTAGAATTGTGCCACTCCATGTCTTCACGTGGATGTCGTAAGAGGCGACTAAGGTAATAAGACTTGTAGTACTGTTAGGCGATGGGCTTGCAGCCTGTCACTAATATGCTGGTAAACATCTTAGCCTATTTGTGCAAATTGTGTTTACTGAATTATAAAGATAAGATAAAGATAAAGAGACATTTATTCGCAACAATACAAAACCACATTAGGTACACAGATACAAAAATAACAAGACAGAGAAACAGTTGCGAAACGGTCCCAACTCAGCATTCGCTAGCCGTAAAGCCAGCACTGGTCTTCCGTTGGAACCGCTTGGTGAAGTGACGGATAGTGACACACTTAACACAAAATAACGTAAAATTAAAAACATGAAAGATCAAAATTAAAATAATTTGTTCGAGATTATCTCAAACGACCATAAGAATAACACCCTGTTAAGGTTGGCAACACTAAGGAAACAGAAAACAAAAGACTAGTCTATGGGAATGTAAACACAAGCCATGTAGGTTACGTAACAATAACAAAAATTGGTACACTTTTAAGAAACTGAATAAAAACAATGTTTTGTTGGTTTAACATATACAAAAATTAAACTACTGTAATTATCAACAACTTTTTTCAAGTTGTAATTCTATAGCCCTGCCTAGCCCACTCTGAGATTACAGGCGTGAAGGTATGTATGTATGAAATGTCCGAAATAGATAAACATTCCAAAAACTTAATAATGCAGAACGGCTTTAAAATCCTATTCCTCGAAATGGTTTTCAAATCAAAGTATTTAAAAAAAAACGAACAATCCCAATTGGTGGATCGAGTTCAAGAGCGATCAATATATTAAAGAGAATCACCGGTTTATCTCAAAAAGGTTGTGGTAGATTTTTGACGCGTACAAGTATCCGTCTGTCCGTGCCGCAACTTACAGACTAAACTTCTGTTATCTTTTTTTGTTTTAACAGGCTCTGTAACTAAGATTATAAGAGTGATTGAAGGCTAATCAACAACTGATCCTGATGAATAATTAGAAGGAACGTGGTGAAGCTAATTACCACACTGAATGAATACAGCTTTGATCTGAAACGCGCCAAATTTCTACTTTAGAATTCTTAATTGCCTTTATTCGTGGCGTTAATTTCATAAGACTGCGATAAATAGCGAGTATTTAAAATAAAAAGAAGAACTTTCTAGTTCAATTTGGCAATTTATAGAATATTTTACTTGGGCAAAGTGGCGGGGAGATGTAATAATATAAATAGATCTAATCTTCTAACATATAAATTTCTCGTGTCACGGTGTTTGTAATTAAACTCCTCCGAAATGGCTCGGCTGATTTTCGTGAAATTTTGTGTGCATATCGGCTAGGTCTGCAAATCGGACAATATTTATTTTTCATCCCCTAAATGTTTAGGGTGGTCCACCCCTAAAATTTTACGTACATGGCAAAACAACGTTTGCCGGGTAAGCTAGTAATTATGTAAAATTCTGATAATTTCATTCTAAAACAATTGTGACAAAAAATTCAGACATACTTTTACATTTTTCGTATGATTATTATGTGTCTAAATTCATGGATGTATCACTTTATCCAGGTACTTTGGACTATTCCCGATGATAATAAAATAACGGAAACGAATTCATACTAACAATGGAAGAAATCTCACGGAAAAAGTTACCTGAGATTATGGTTAACACGATTACCCACCCTCAGCCTAAAATACATATGTATTTAAAACACCAAATATTAAATACTAAAATTTTGGACTAGCCATATACTTCTATCAAATTTAGCACTATAAAAAACCCCGTATTAAAACAACTTGTATGACATAAACCCTAGTATACACCATCCATTAAGCAGAAGATTTACCAATAAATCGGTTCCGCATGCCTATAAACTACAGGGTCCCTCTGAAGAGGCCCTCGATGCGGCGCCGGCTGCGCAGTCACTCCTCTCAGGGTAGAGAGGGCCGGACGAGATCCCTCGCCGAGATATGGCACGCGCATTCCTGACCTATTGGTTGCTTGAGCAATATTTCTTAAGCAGTCAAACATCAATTTCAGCGTATTGATATATGGGATCAATGTTGCTAAGGCACATATTTGACTTTGTCTGAGCGGTATAAGGTAAGGGTTATTTGTAGCCTCGATTTATTTGATGAGGAGCAAGTGGATGGTGAAACCAGACTAGGGAATGCAATCAGTTATAACCGGGTTTAACCGGTTATTTTCATACAAAAACTTCCAATAACCGGTTAAATTGCATTCCCGAAAGCAGACTCGTCAAAGGCGTACACGATTTGAACGTTATGCCGTTGTTGAAATTTCCCGTGATTTCTGGAGAACGTGGCATTATTATAATACACGTGGAAGCATGCCTAAACGTGGCGAGACTAGCAATGTGTGTACAAGTTGCAGAACATTCTCAGAAGGTAAGAAATCTTGTAAAGAAATTACTGAAAGTATTATCGGAAACATTTGAGATCATTGAGAATGGTCTCTTTCCATTCAGAATTTCAGAATACTCTTAGAAATTTCCGAGAATTTCTCATAAGGAACTTTCACAATTTGAGAAGTTACTTTTCGGTACATTGCTAGGCATAACACTCATATTTTATTTCGTAGCCTAAATATAGTTATGGCTACGTATGAGATTGCGTGCTACGCCCCGTAGAGACACGCGTAGGCAATATTGAAAGTTATTAGAAATAAATTATGCTACATTACGTTGTATACGTAGCCATATTATTTGACGATGCGCTGGCCTAGTTGGTAGTGATAGTAACCCTGCTTACGAAGCTAGCGGTCCTGGGTTCAAATCCCGGTAAGGGCAGATATTTGTGTGATGAGCGCGAATATTTGTTCCTGAGTCATGGATGTTTACTATGTATTTAAGTATATATTTCTCTATAAAAGTAATTATATCGTTGTCTAGAACCCATAATACAAGCTTAGAGCTTAAATTGGGACTAGGTCAATTGGTGTGACATTGTCCCCTGATTTTTATTTATTTATTTATATTGACTAATTACATTATTATTAAGTATACAAAATTATGTAACTTTTTTATTACGAGTATGGTTATTGTTTCTCGTTTAAATAAGAATTTACTTTTTTACGATTATACAAATAAGCTGACATGTAATATAAAATTTATGAATAAATATGATTATAAAAAGTTTTGCGGCAAAAAACGTAGAATATTACTTATATGTATTAGACTCGAACTTTCCTATAGCAAATTATAAGTTATGGAATAGGCGCCAAACTTTAGCTGACTTTGTTTGGCACGCGATAAGAACCTACTACTCATAAATCTTTAGCCGTAGCGTAATTTCATTTCAATTAACTTCTGTTTGACCGTAAGGCCAGCCAGTTGGAGCAGATCCTTACAGGTTCTGAAGTCCTGGTAGGATGACTGAACACCTTCATGTGAATGATTGTCAAATTAGAACTGCTTGACAAACAGGATTCCTTCAAGTAGGCTTGACTCCGTTAATACGCTTATGTTCTCCTTAAAAAAAACCATCATCGTTATTATTTTCGAAGTAATTTTGTTTTTTACAATATTGTAGCAGAATAACAAAAACCTTAACCTTATAATAATGGAATCAGAACTATCAGAATCGACGTTTACATTTGCTAGATAAAGAAATAGCATAACGACAAGTTAGATTTCCATTATGTTGCTCAATAATAGTGGAGTAGATGGAGCGAGTCGCCCATCCGTCACCTTTACGGGATTTATCCGACACGTGACAAGCGAGCACTCGGCACGCAGATGAAATTATGCAGTAGCCTGTTATGCCACTATGCTGACGTACTATTAACTAGGTAATATTGTTTTCTCAAACATGCAATGAAATGTTGGCGTTATGTTAGTTATTTTAGGCTTCAAAGTATCACGTTCCGGGCGGAGCAACTCGAGAGAGCTGTACAGGAATATCATACAAAATTGAAGGCCTAGGCCGGGCATATTTTTATTTAATTTTTATGTTGACATTGCGGCTGTGTTTATGAACAGCCAAATAGAAAATTAAAAAAAAAAAAAAAAACAGTGGGAAAATTTCTAATGCCTCACATGTTTTTTTTTAATTTAATTGCATATGTTTGAGAAAAGCACTATACATACCTCGCCGTGAAAAGGGGTTGCCAGCCTCGTAACTATCCGGCCTCGCTTCGCCCGGCCTACTTCCCGGCCTCTGTAGTAATGTACTATAGCTTGCTTCTCTACTACGAACTTACTCCTTCTATCGAGAGACGTTCACGTGACGTCATCAAGAAAATTTGCATGGCGATTGGAATTTGGTACTAAAGTTTCCTAGCACGTTGACATTGGCTTTCGTTAACGTCGTCGAGTAGAGCGAAGTTTACGTAAAATCATGATTCGAAGCGTGCTCATGTTTCAGGGGTCCATTGCGTCTTACCGATCAATTATATCAAATTATTAACCACGTTTTGAAATAATAAAAGCCATTTGAAAACATGTTGATAATTGAAAACACACGTTTGTTGACACACAATAATTCCATCTGTATCAGCCAATCCGTAAATTAATATTAAGAGACCAAAATTTGCGATATCACTTAAGTAATAAGAAAAATAGAAATTGCAAAAGTATACCTACTTATTAGCATAATCCGACGTTTCGGAAGCGATCAGTCTTAAAAGTGACCATGGCCAATGCAACAGTAGGTATATGAATATACCTACTGTTGCAATCGCCATACTGACGAACTAGCCAATAGAAACGTGTTTAAATGCTTGGTCTGAACCAGAAACCCACATAACTACTTAACTACTACTTACAACTACTTACGTTTGTTGATTATGTTTTAATAGTACATTCTTGCCTAGGCAGTGAAGCAGGCAATTGCGGGCTGAGAATTGGTTTAAACGGACGAGCTAGCGAGTCCGTTTAAAAATACGAGGCCCGTAATTGCTGTTCCTGCCGAGGCATATATAGTGCTATTCTCAAAAATCGAAACATACAAATCGCATATAAACAGAAACTTCACGTGAAATAACATCACTCTCTACCGCCTTTATTTTTATGATAAGAAGAAACGCAAGCTATTCCAGACACAGATAAAAAAGTTACGTTTTGAATAAAATATGGATGTATAAAACTTGTGCCCTCATTTTATTATGGCCGTTTTCACTTTTTAAAAAGTTACAAACTAGATAACAATGAAATTTGTATGCAACATTGCGGGCTTGTGTAGCGAGCACGCAATGTTTTTTTTTTATAATTTGGGAACTGTCTGTAAACTATGTACTTCAAGTCTCAGTATGGACTTAGTAATGTCAACTTTTCCAGTCATTTTTGAGAAAAATATAATAAAGTTTCCAAAGATCACAGTTCATAAAAACCACCCGGCACCCGACCCGCACCGCCTCGCCTCGCCTCGCGGTTAGTATTAAATACCTTTTTTGTCAGTCCCCTTTTCTTCTTCTAAGTTTTACTCTAATTCCTTCACAATCCAGGCTAAAAGGCTCTGGAACGCTTTGCCTACAGAAGTATGGCGTGCGCAGTCTATTTTGATTTTTAAAAGCAAGCTAAAGGGCTTCCGTAGTGTTTCTAAGATTTCCTTTACTTTTATTTGTACTATCCTATAACCTCGTGTGTTATCACTTAGATTTCACTTGATCTTTAAAAGTACGCGATTATCGAGTAATCATGGTGAATTGGTTTTGTTTACATCTTTTGCAAGTTCTATTGACGGCGACTTTAGTGAGCGCATGCCCATACAAATCCATAAAAAAATACTAACCGCCTCGAGGCGGTGCGGGTCGGGTGCCGGTTGGTTCTAATGAGCCGTGACCTTTAATTTTACCTTGTCTGGAGGTCACAGTTTTGTAAGAAAACATTATCCACATTAGTCTAGACGTCTATAACGTGATTATCTTGCACGATATCGTTTAATATTTGTTTTAATATAACTATTATTTCTTGTTGTTTTGCAGAAAGCCCTACTTTTCGTTATGATATTCTTATTAACAATCATTTAAAAAAATTATTGATTTAGATTTTTTTTCAAAAGATCTTCTGTTTCCACTACTACCAGTTTCTGAATAGCTATCGGTAATGTTCGTATTTCTATGGCACACCCCAGTGCAAGTGAAATAGCGATAGCCAGCCGAACGCTTTTAAGAAGCTGGAAGAGCTGTAGAAGCGTGATTACATCTCAACTACAACAACAAAATAGTAAATTGGCCACATGTGGGCTGTTTTACACGTCGGTAATATCACAGTGTAAAGAGTAACAGTGGACCGATACGCCTTTGATGTTTGCGTAAATGCCGACAAGGTCACCGTACTTACCTGGGGTTGTCATAGACTTCACACAAGTGCCCGAAAAAGGAGGGTAATGTTTTATGGTTTCATGTATGTATGTATGTGTGTTTCTTCGAACCGCCATTATTTCTAAATGCCTTAACAGTTTGCACATATGGGGTATCATTACAATTTTTACATCGTCCCGAGTGTCTCTGGTTATATCGCAGTTCTTTATTTATGCGAGATGACGACTTTCGTTCTCGCACAGCACATGTACAAATCAAATATAAAACAAGACACGCGTTAGCCCTGAAAGTCATGTCCCGAGCTACTAACAATGGCGACGTATGCAGCTCGGGCTCGCCCAAGCCGCCCCTCGCCCCTCACACCTGGCACAATTGCCCTGTCTAGACGGCTTCGTCGAATGACTGTATTGGTTTATAAACTGTGGTAATATGGAGTGAATCTACTAACGCTTCGGACAAGACCATCATTGCGGAGAAGAAGCGCCGTTTCTTGCGTCCAGATGTTAAACCTTTGTAACACTGCCAACAACGCTTCGGGTGGGAGGACCTTGTGCAGGGTCCGTCCGGGTTGGTACCACCATCTTATCCATTAACCTACCGCCAATCAGCAGTGTTCGCATTGTTGTGTTCCGGTTTGAGGATAAGACAGCCGGTGAAATGACTAGCATAGAGGCATTCCATCTTAGTCCTCAGAGTTGGCGGTGCATTTGCAGTCTCAGGATTGCAGTCTTGTGAATGCGAATGTCTATGGGTCACAGTTTCCACTTGCCATCAGGTGGCCTGTGCGCTCGTTTGCCTTCCATATGCCATAAAAAAACGCTTTAAAATATTTGTCGATAATCAGCTGAAGCAGTCAGATTATCGGCTTACGGCACAGATGGTGTGAGAATCTCTCTTATAATAAATTACAGATACTTACAAACTTCTACAAGCGGTCTGACGCTCCTGAGGATGGTTGTTCCGAGTTTTAATGGGATTGTTTATCTCAGTCGTTTTTACAAGTTGTTTAACTTGCCCTGCAACATTTGAGACAGATTGTAGGAAGATTTTTACCCAATAGCAGTGTTCGATTAGAATTGAAATTTGATTTGCGTATTTAGGTATGCAATGCATATCCGATGATAAAGCAATCAAAATCGGCTGTCGTATAATGAAATCTGTATACCATTTATTGTCATAAAATTTCCATATTTTTAATAAAAAATTAAAATATAAAGGTTCCTTTACATCTTAGTCCCAATCTAAACTTAGGCTTGTATGTACTATGTGTACTAGGCAAGAATGACTTTACTTCGTTAGAGAAAAATATTATTGGAGACATGGAAAATATCTAAGAAAGAGAATAAATATTAGCGCTTATCACACAAATTAATTCCCATTATATCGATCTAAACAAATATGAGTAGAGAACCAAACATAACAGCAATACACGTTTATTTTGACTGCATTTATAACCATCTGAATCTATGACACGAGCTCGTGAGGTGATGAACAACCCGTCGATTGCACTGCACTGCGCCCCAGTGCAGATTACCGTGTGTATGCAATTATTCCTATGCACCAACTAGATTGCACCTCTGATTATGTGGTCAGTGGCCACGAAGTAGCGCGATCTGTTTTCGCTTAAATCTAGGTTTATTATATTCATAGCTATTCATGGTTTAATTTTCAAACACAGAATGTAGCTTCGACAATTAATCGATAATTTATATTCTTGTGATAACTTCTACGATACGTTAACATGAAAGAAGCACAAACTAATTCTTTCCTTAAGATAATTTGTACCGTCGCTTAAATTGCGTAGCGAAGTAGCGATAACGTTCCCACCCATAGGTTTAAGGGAAGAAAATTGTTATAGCATTTTGGATGGATTTTTTTAGCTCCACAATCCCCATGTTCCATACGTCGCTATGCATTTGTTTATTGCCAGTCGCTGCACGCGTCGCCACCGCTACCGCTGTCGCGCAAATCGTGGACTATCCAGTTAGTAGATTATGAAAATGGAGAAGTTATGATATCATGCTGGTAACATACATAAATTTGTTCGGTCAGTGTGACGTAACACTGACATAACACGAAGGGCGAGCGCGTTTGTCTACCGCGCGCGTACGCAGATCAAAAGACAAGATTCTGCTTATTAAAGGGTGAGTACTATTAAATTGTCGCCATTTGAATTAAGTTTTACAAAATGAAATAATGTTCTAGTAACTCAATTTTTTTTATTATAAGAAAGTTTAAGACATAAAATGGATCAGCTAACACAATTAGGGTTTCTCCAGAGCACGACGAGAGAATTAGCGGACTTTACTCTTGACGCGACTCATAGAATTTTGCACGGATTCATTTGTGATCAGTTTTGTACATTTCATCCACTTTCTTTTGAAATCGGGCAATGATGTGGCCGGTTGGCATGTTTTCCGCAACTTTGTTTTAATATTAGCCCAGTATTTTTCTATCGGCCGTAGTTCTGGGCAATTTGGCGGATTCATATTCTTCGATACTACATCGACAGAATTCTGATTATACCACTCCAAAGCTCGCGACGAATAGTGACAACTTGCCAAATCTGGCCAGAACAATGTCGAAAAAGTACGTTTTTTTACAAGTGGTAATAACCGTTTTTTTAAGCATTCGGATATATAAATATCCGTGTTTATTGTGCCAGTGGTTACAAAAGGCGAACTTCTCATGCCGCACTGGCATATCGCTTGCCACACGAGGAACTTCTTAGCGAATTTCTCCACTGGAATCACTTTTTCTGATTCATGTAGACCCGAGACGTTGCGAGAAGAAAAGTACTGGTTTCCAGGTATTGATTTGAAATCAGCTTTCACGTACGTTTCGTCATCAATAATTAAGCAACCTTTTTTTTGAACTAACAAGGTGTACAGAAATCTAGACCGTCTAATTGCTCGATTATACTGTTCTACAGTTCTTTTGGGGGCGTTTTGCTTCTTGTAAGTAGAAATACCATACTTTATTTTGATTTTTTGTACATTTCTTTGACAAGAACCAACTTTTTTGGACACATCTCGAGAAGAGATTGCCGGATTCTGATCAAACAGCTTACACACCTTTAAATCCAATTTTTTGTTCCGTTTCCTTGTAGGATGGCCCTCTCGCTGCTTTCTTTCAATAGTTCCACCTTGTTTTAGTTTTTTTAGGGTCCTTTGCACTGTTCTCCGACTTGTATTACACGATTTCGCAAGATCCAAAGTAGACATATTGGGATTTATTGAAAATTCTCGCAGAATTAATTCACGAACGCCGACATTCATTTGACGACATCTTGACTGATAAACACAACTGAATGTTTTTTTAAACACTAAAACATGCAAATACGTTCTAAATTTGAAATATGATAAGTTTAGTCAAAAAGGCTGCGAGACGGAAAAAAAAATACGGAAAATGTTGGCGACAATTTAATAGTACTCACCCTTTAGCTGCTACCATCTTTTGATCAAAATTATCTCATAGCTACTCGAAGACGTTTTAGAGACAAAAAACTCGTTCCTTTTTCAAAGGGTATTCTTGTGTCTGAAATATCGTCACTAAGCAACGACTTAATCGTCATTAACTGACTCTGAGTGCGCTTCTAACTCACTGACTTAAAAACTTGTCGTTTATCCTTGATGTAGCATATTCATATTTCATTATTCATGTTAACTTAAAATCAATCTTTCTTCATATCTCAAGATGTCCTCTTGTAAAACAAGTTGTCACGTCTAATAAAATGCAAGCTTTAAAAACCCGATTGTATTTTTCGATATTATCGGCGTAATATACTTTTAAAAAATACGCCATTTTGATTTCCAATAATTTTAATATAGCCTATGACACTCTAGTGGTTAAGATGAATCTAACCATGTATAATTTATTAAAACCAGTTTAGCCGTTTAGTAGTTACGAGGGAACATAGAGTCTGACATACAAACAGGTCACACACAAAAATCTCCTTTTGGACCTTGCCGCGGTCGGGTAATAAAACAGGGTTATGCGATAAATTGGCCTTATCTTGTATGTACGAGTATAAATTCTCCTGAACCACTCTACCTGAAAAATTGAAACATGTAGCATACATAACAAATTGATGACAATACGCGGGGAGTTTTAGGGTTCTGTATACGTAAAAGTAAAATAACAGAAATCGTAACATATCATATCATATTTTTTTGTATCTCTAGTAAGTCAATAACCAGTAATGAAACTAAATCTAATAAGGTTGATTTATTGCAATGATATACCCATCAGTATATCAAATCAATTATTGTAAAATCAGGAAAATAGCAAACAACCAAATAAACAGAAACACAAAAGGTATTTACAAAGACGAACTTCTCCCTTTAAGGGATTTGAGCGATTGCGGAATGTTTGAAAATAACAAATCGCCAAACGTAAAACGGAGAAATAGACTATGTAGATTTTTTATAATTATACATATTTATTCCATGTCATCCCGTGGATGTCGTAAGAGGCGACTAAGGGAATAAATGCTTGCAGTACTGTTAGGCGATGGACTTGCCACCTGTCACTAATACACTGGGAAACAGCTTAGCCTACTTGAGCAAAATGTGGTTACAGAATTATCAAGAAGTTTTAAGACTTGTTGGTAATTCTTTAGCTCTGCCTACCCCACTCTGGGAATGAAGGCGTGAGTTTATGTATGTATGTATGTTTACAAATTTACGTGTAAACATCGTTGAAAGTAAAAAATAATAATGTCTTCTATAACTATACGATACAAACCCCACAACCTTACCGTGATTGATTGACTAACCGACTGACATACAAATGCATAGCCTAAACCGCTGGACCTAGGGACTTTTAATTTAGAAATATTATTATCGTCTGCAGAGAGTAAGTAATATTGTAACGTACGATTTTAAGGGTACCAACATTGAGCAATCGTGTTATACTTGGTTACTTGTTTCAATATTTAAGTATGCCTACCTAAATAGTACTTATCGAAACTATTACCATTTTAAAATATTTAACGGAATCCTCGCCGTACGTTGGATTCTCCCTTGGCATTTTTTTTTATTCCATTCCGCAACATGTCAGCGTCGGGACGCGTTCGTACTTCGAGTTTTACATGCCTCGTGAAATCGATGTGTTGAACGCAGTTGGGACATACACGAGCATCAGATTGTTATTTTAGGGTTCCGTGAGTAAAATATGCATTGACATTCTTATTTTAAATTTAATTTAAAGTAACGACAATCGTATCCATTAACCTACCGCCAAGCAGCAGTGTTCGTATTGTTGTGTTCCGGTTTGGGGATAAGACAGCCGGTGAAATGACTAGCATAGAGGCATTCCATCTTACTCCTCAGGGTTGGCAGTGCATTTGCAATCTTGTGAATGCGAATGTCTATGGGTCACAGTTTCCACTTACCATCAGGTGGCCTGTGTGCTCGTTTGCCTTCCTATGCCATAAAAAAGAGCTCTTTGACATCTAGGGCATTAGCTATGTTAGAGAAAATATAATTGTTTGGTCTTCAATTTACACTAAAAAGACAATCAATTCAGGGACAACAATACATAATAAAAAAAAAAAAGTAAATAACATACGTACTGTTCACTTTTGTAGGAATTTAAAGATTTAATACTGGTAACCCTCATAGTTCCGGTCAGGGTAACAGTTTTGATATGGCAACACTGATAGAAAGATCCATATAGCTTCCGACCGGCATCACGCTGTAATTCTAAATAGTTAAATTTTCGTGCAATAAAGTTTTAATAAATAATAAGGAAAAAGTATAGCTTAGCCTTACCACGGTTACTACACGTTTATTAAAACAAAAGGCCATAAACCGTACGTAATAGAGTTTGATGGAAAATATAAAATGTAAAAATGAGAAAATTTAATATCTACTCATTTCCCATCACTGCTGTCTCGCACAGAAATAAGCTATTATTGAGGCATCTTAAACGAGCTATTACCGCACAGTCTGCCATTATCGGCCGGGCCGTGGTCGGGCCTCTGTGCGGATACTACGAGTATAGACAGCTATAAATAGAACTCAGTCAAAATATAGACTTCATGCTTTAACTGAAACAATATAATATGATATCTATACAATATCATCTACGAATATGTCTGTCTTGTTCTTGTTATTTATATAAAATTCTTAACTGGTTGTTGATATATCAACGCAAAGCTTGAACCACTGTTCCTAGAGACTTGAAATTTTGCACATAGATACCTTAGATAGAGAGTAGGCAGGAGTAGGCAGTAAGTATTAAAGAAGGTTTTTGGAAATTCCGCGCCTAAAAAGGAAAAATGAGGGGTGAAACTTTGTGTGGAAGTGTTCCATTTTTGAAGTTAGAAAAGTGAAAATTGATGTGACTGGCTTATATAAAATAAAATTGGTAAAAATTGGTATTTACACTACTGCTTATAAATAAAAAATAAAACTGAAGATTTTGGATAAACTACCCCTGAAGTGGTGAAATGGAGGGTAAAAGTTAGTGAGCGTTTTTTTAAGTTTGAACTATGGTGAGTCTTGGAAAAAATTGACCTACTTGTCTACTTCTTTGCAACATTTAGGTTAACAAGGCCAAGGCTCGTGGCACGAGAGTTGGCAATGAGTAAAACTTACTATACTTATACAAGTATGGGAAAAGTAAATTTGTCTGTTTGTTGGTGTGTTTTCGGATAAACCACAAAACCATTTTTTTTTATTGGATTCGGAATATACCTAGAGTCAGAATTCTAGAAAATGTTAGTTTTATGGGAGTAACTCTTAAACTGTGCCTTTAATTTCCGAAACAATGTTAATAAACGAATTCTACGTGGATATAGTCGCGGGCAAAAGACATAGTAATGTGGTTTAGAAACAGTTCATGTTTTCTTAGAGCAGCGAAATAAAAACTAAATTGAGTTGCTCCGAACAGAGAATATTTTTACTGAACACAATGCTTTACATATTTCCTTTCTACATTGTCTACGTTTCTACAACTTATTACAAATCTTCCTTGAGAAAAGAGAAGCCACACTAAAGATATTTTAATTAGTTCCTATTCTTACAAATCTTATAATATTAAATCGTTTTCTTTGTACAGTCGTCCATATAGCTGCATACTTTTGTACCTTTTCGCTCTAACGCCTTTAAAGGATTAGTAAAACAGTTCAAACATGATGTTAAAGTGACAAATCACTAAAGTAAAGCTTCTTATAAGGCCGATGACCGTATATTCGTTTGACAACATAACCTCTAACATGTGCGTCATCCTTCCATAGATCATATTAATATATTATGTATATACATCTACTAACCACAATTTGACGATATGAGAAGACGTCAAAGTAGATGCGCGGCAAATTCGGGAAATGTTGAATTTATTGCATTCTAGGCTTGTATAGGTACTATGGGAACAAGACAACGATAACCAAAATAAATAATATAGAGAAAAACAAATACTCGCGTCGTGCTTATCACACGAATATTTGCCCATAACGGGAATCGAAGCTTCGTAGGCAGGGTCACTACCAACTAGGATAAAAGTATCGTACGGTTTATTTTTCATTTTTTTTTATGCTTTTTTAGTGTCCCTATGCTGGGCAAAGGCCCTCTCCCTCAGATTTCCCCTGTCTATGCATAGCAATCTCTTGCCAGTCGCTTTTAAGTGCATATAAGTCGCCCCGCCACCTTCGCCTTGGTCTATCACGGCGCCGCCGGTAACTGTCCATTATAATTATGTGACCTATATTTTAAATCTACATAAAAGTAGAAGTACCTTCACTAATATTATTAGCAAATATTCACTGTATTGCCCTAAACTAAGAATGATTTGTCGTGTCGATGGTCTTATAAATATTTTTTTTAGTCACTTTAATTTAGGTATTACATCTGTTATAAGAAACTCATCCTAAGTAATTAGCAAGTTAGTTGACACTAAACAACTTATTTTGTGACACGAAATTATTGAACAGCAATATCAGTGCCTATTAAACTTTATTATTGTGAAATAGTAGTTAAAATTGAGTTCACTGTAAATTGTTGATTGTTATATCATTGGCCAATACCTTCTTCAGTAAAGCAAACGTACTAACGAGCAAATAAATTGAGTACCTACTAAAAACCGTTTGTGATTCGGAGATTTTAAATACACCAAATACACAAAAACAAAACAAGGTTTCCTTGTTTTCGTAAAAAATAACACATTAGCCGGTTTTGTATTCTGCGGAACATCCATCCCGTAAGTTCATCGGGGATGCGGTGTTGGCAGAAACTAAACTTCAAAGCCTCGAGCATCGACGTATAGCTGTTTGCCCCTTTAACTTTTTTAACTGACGGCAAAATAAACGCGGCGCGCAATAAACGCACGCAATCTACTTCTACCATCAACTTTGCATAATATCTGTCGTCTATGGGCAATGTTTTCAATAATACAAATCGTTGAAGAGAAAGGGAACTTGTATCCATGGTCTTATTGCATTTAAAAAACAGTTGTATAATGTAATAATTATGTATATTTATGTTTGGAATTAGGTCAATTGGTGTGACATTGTCCCCTTGTTCCCAAGCAGCAAAATATGTTCTTTAATGATCGAGACAACGTTTCTTATTCAGTCTTATCGGATTAAATATTGTCATATAAACATCATATACACGTTTATATAACGCGATTTGGGCGCACTTTACTCGACTTACTGGTCGTATACACATCGCATAATTATCATATAACTATCCAATATGTCATATAAAAGGGGTAACGCTGACTTCTATAACACTCGATTGTTCAATTAAAGCATGTTATATGATTATTACATGTCTACTGAATTGAATAACCGCAAATAATATGACCATCAAGCCGCATAACAGCGATTTATACCACTATGGAAGCTTTTAATATGACTAGTTAGTCCCTTAGTTGCAATTTTCATGACAGTTAAATGATCTATGGATCATATTAGAGCAGATTATATATTTAATTGGGAAATGCGGTGGGGAAATATATATTTAACTGTGTTATTCGGAGGAAAAATTGCTGGTAAATATTTAAGTTTCATGTTTTCTACTACTATTTTGGTAATTAATGTTAAGAGCATATAAACGTGAAGTATAGTCATATTCATAAACGGTTATCAGTTTATCGACTAAGTTTTACTAATGTTATGTTTAATTTTAATGCCCCCCTTCTATTTGCTCAATTTAAATATTATTTATTTATAAAAAATAAAAGGTTACAATTAATTGTTTGTTATTTGACACATAAGTTGCGTTCATTACAACAATTCATCTAAATTCTTGAGTAATAGTTACTTATTCAGCTAACCTGACGCCATTATTGTTTGTTTTAGGGTTCTCTAAGGCTAGCTCAAAACTCATTTCTAACTTACTTTCTAACAATAAACTTATTTTGAATTTATTATAAGTATAAGAACCTAACAGTAAAGGCTATGTAAAAGTACATGACATTCATCAAATTACTTAGGTAGTATTATTTTTGAGTTCGCGTGCATTTAGTAGGCATGCCGAATCGGCATATGCGCAACGTGACGCGTAAGTGTAGTAAATTAAACCTATGCGTATAGAGTTTTGTAAAATTTCCTTTATTTGGTTTATAAGACCAATGTGCCAATAATTTCCAGTATCTACAGGAGTTACGCATATTTTTTCACTGTTTGTACAGAGGAGTGTTCTGGGTAGCGTATAAGTTGCAAAACATTCTTAGAAGTAAAGTATTTATTGTTATGTTCCTTTCTAAGAATGCACGTTTATTAAAAAAAAAACTAAATTACTACAAAAGAAGTAAAGACATTTTCTCAAGAAATTACTGAGAATATTATCGGAAACATTCGAGAGCGTTGAGAATGTTCTCTTTCCATAAAAAAATTAAGAATATTCTTAGAAATTTCCGAGAATTTCTCATATGAAACTTTCACAATTTGAGAAGTAACTTTTCGGTACAATGCTAGTTCTGGGGTCAGAAGGCATTATATGTGGAATTCTTTTATTTAATATGTCGCTAAGTTCTTTTAGCGCGCTATGTGAAATATTGTGATCCAAAGCCCATTTCGTAATTTCAGTGCGGCATTCTAAGTTGCAGAGATGTTCATTAAAATCATCACTATGCTCTGAATTAGTATCTAGTGATGTGGTAACAGAATTTAAAGTAGCGTTATCTTCTTCACTTCACTTCTTATTCATTAAAAAAAATATTTTCTACTGAACCACTTTCTGTCACAATATCATTTGTCACTTGACTTTCCGAACCAAAACGAGCACATTCGATGGTCTCGACCTTAGATATTGTACTTCTATGCTTTTTTGTCACTTTCCTCCTATAACCACCGCTTCTTTTAAACTTTAACCACTTTTCCCATTCCATTTTTATTAATAAATTTTATGATTTGCTTCATGCAGTTAAGGAAAAACGTTGACTAAAAGTAATGATGGCCACAGTTATATGAAATTTCAGTCATATAATTGCGATTAATAGATATTAATGTTCGATTAACAAGAACTACAACACCGTTACTCAACCTGCCATATAAAAGTTTAGTAAAAGAATTTTACACTACCAATAAATCGACTAAGATTTGTATAAGAGTTTCTTATATAGGCGATGTTTAATAAATAAAGTCGTTATACATATAATATAAGGATTTGAGTTGACGTTTAGTCGTGTTTTTAAATGACCAAAAATATTGCCAATTATTGCTGAGTAATTGGTTCTATTTGTATAAATGTTGTTTTTACAACCTCATAGTCCTGTAATAGCAACCTATAACACTTTTATTTGATTTTTTTTGATTGGCGAATAAAGGCCATATAAAAGGATTTTACATGCCCCATGTGTCATTTAAAAGCATTAAAAATGCAGTTATGTCACTATCCCTTATACGACTAGATCGTTATGTAAAACAACCGTGTAAACGTCTACTCGACTTCTCTACATGCCTTAATGATTCTGTCGTTTAAAGATCGGATAAAACACTATAATATGATTAATTGGAATAGAATCTTTTATAAGATTGTTATACGATAGCATTATATAAGTTGCGGTTATCCGACTTTTAAAAGATCTTGAATCATGTAATTTGTGGTTATCGAACTCTTAAAAGATCTCAAATCATATAAGCATAAAATTATAGGACTACTTTGCTGCTTGGGTTTTTTTTTATTAATTTAATTATCACTTCGGCTTATTTTCTATCGCATAAACAGTAAATTTAACCAACAACACAATTATTTGAAATGTATATTAGCAGTTAGTCTTAAAAATAATATGAAAATTTTACATACATAAATACATACCAACCTTCACGCCTTCATTCCCAGAGTGGGCTAGGCAGAGCAACAGAATTACTAACAACTCAAAACATTTTTTGATAATTCTGTCACCATATTTTGCAAAACTAGGCTAAATTTTACATTTTGAAATTCTTGGTTCATCGCTCTGCCCTCCTAAGCTAACTAATACGCAGCGCAGTATGTCAAATTAAATTGCTGTAGCAATATAAATCTTATTACTAAGAGAAGAGAACCTATACTGCTTTGGTTATTGATTTTGGGATTCTGCTTATTTGCTAAGCCCAAGCGCTTAACTTGAGAGCATATTCTTTTCAGTGGAGTAATTGTCACTTTTTCCATATTCCGCCCCCTTTTTTACCTCCTGATACGACATGGTGTTGTTTTGTCTTATTCGCATACTTATGAAGATTAATACTATTGTGTTTATTAATTATTGTACTGACTAACTGCACTGTAAAAAGTAACTTATCTAAATAGTATAGATGTACCTACTCGTAGTGAATAATGAAACGGTACATATTTTGTCAAAAAAGTTCTTTCGTTTTCGGTAAACATATCCGGCAAATTGCGATTTCGTTTGATTATTTACTACATCTATACATATAGGTATACTTCTGAGCTTTGAACCCTAATAGTTACTGACTGTATTTGGCAGCAGATGCAAAATATTTCCACAAGAAACTAAATCAGAAAGACGCACGAGGGCTATCAGAACAAGAAATCGCCGGGGCAAAAACTCTCGAATAAAACCGACGAGCATAACCATATTTTTTGTCGCCTCCGATTTCCTCTCCGACTATTACGCAACTGATAACAATAAAAGAACATTACATATATCACTGGCCCAGATAACAAAGTGAACGTCCTTGCTAAGTAGGAACCTAGTCTCAGAATGAAATACGACTCCCGAGGCGAATTGCGGTGTGTTAGGAATCCTGCCAGTTTTGATATAAGTTATGAGTAAATCTTGAGATTTCGCGATGAAAGGGTAAACGTCAGGATGGCTAGACCGAGATTTGGTTTTTGAAGTTTGAGCTATCCTTAGTTTTTGTACCTACATATTGATACGAATAGGGCCGTAATTCTTCACGGTAAAACGTACGTTATTACCTTTGACGTGTTATGGTATTGTCTTTGTCTCGGGCGCGATCATAACGTTGACAAAATTGAGACGTAAAAATCAATATCGTTTTACGTGTTGAATGTTTCAAGCTACATCACGAATATTTCAATCATTAGTCACATTTTTGAATCGCCTTTACTATTCGACTAAGTATTTAGATTTGCTTTTACATAAATTATTGTACGTATTCTAATCCTACATACATACGTTAAATCACGCCTGATTCCCAGAGGGGTAGGCAGAGACCACTTCATTCCACTTGCTACGATCTTGACAAATTTCTTTCGCCTCTTCCACTTTCTAATTTATTCTAATTCTAATTTTAATTAATGTCTTTCACTCCTGTTAATGTGTATTTCGCCAATGTCGAGTAATTTATATACACTCCTGTGGACTACGTATTAGAGAAATAAGTCCAAGGATATCACACGCGAAGACAATTGTGAGGCAAAAGAGTATTTTCATTTCAGGAGCACATGGGGTTAGCTCCACGCGCTTCTGTCAAGTCTATTTTACGTATACTTACTTCACTTTACCTTTACTACTCAATGACATAACAAAAGTCAACATCAATCTCAACTTGTTTTTGAGTTTTAGTTAGTACAGGAAACAGCATAAATAAGTGATCATTTATGTACCTTGTCAATTTAACATTGTGTTTGAAATTTCATCAATCACTTATTTATGCTGTTGACTGTACTAAAAACGGACACGAGGCTTTGATACAAATTTTCATACACATTTTATCGATGTCGATACGTTTACATTATACTCGTATTTGCTTGATAAAAGATAAGTAAATGTCCGTGTTTGAAGTACTGACATCAAATAAATTGTATCTTGCTAAAGAGGGAGTAATATTCGTAAGAAACGGCTACTACGACCTTGTCCGAATCCTACTTAATCCTACTAATATTATAAATGCGAAAGTTTGTGTGCGTGTGAGTTTGTTACTCCTTCACGCCGCTACTGCTGCTGGACAGATTTGGATGAAATTTGGAATGGATTGCATTAACACATAGACTACTTTTCATACCGGAAAATTTAAAAGTTCCCGCGTAATCAAAATCTACGCGGATTAAGTCGCGGACAGAAGCTAGTAGTACATAAACATTGGGAAAACTCAAATTTCAGAAATCACTTTTGTTCCAGCCATCCTGACGCTCACGATGAAAAGTTGCTTGTGTCTTGATGTAGAAGGGATGCCACTGCATCGCCTAGGACTTTAGTTTGCTTTATCTGTCCCGGCGCGAATTTATGATGAAAGAGAGTGTTTTATTGTACCCGGCCCGGTTGAGTTCCTAAAGTTTGTTTAAGCAGTATGTTTACTTGTTTATTCAAAGTTTACGAGTGTTTTGGAGTCTAGAATATTTAAACTAATAGTCTAATAGCAATAATACGCGACGTGCAAGAAAATATGTGAGTAGGTACCTAGACTTATTGGTACAAAACCTATCATTCACGCAAAATCTAGCTAGAGTTATTTGCAATTTTAAAACGGATTTTGGTTTCACGCACACGTTGGTAACTGAAGTGAATCTATCAGTTTTATTAATAATTGAACACACTCACTGCGTTAATCAAATTTGATGACTTTCAGTTGGTACGGCTCGGGTCTTTTAGATCCGACGCACGATTTGTCCCTGGTGCGTTAATGGGTCGAAAATATTTGTTCGACTTTCACATGTTTAAGAGCGATTTATAGCAATATGTTAACAAAAAAACCTTTATCGATGGCTAAAAGCGTAGGTAGATGCACTGAATGGTTTGTTTGTAAATAAAGGATTTGCGTGTCGGGTCATTACGGCCCCTTATCGGCACTGGTTGGTAAAAGTGTCGATACGCAATACATAAAGAAAATACGAGTATCAATAGCTATACAATTTTTTTATTTATTATATTTTTTAAAGATCACATTGATAAAAAGAACTTTTATTAGATGTATACTTTTGATTATAGCATTCTCGTTATTCTGGTGGCTCGGGAATCTCGGGATAAATGATTGCAATTTGCTGGACGTGTGAGTTGTTTCCAGGTACCCAGCTATGTCGTCCAGAGTACATGCATTATTAAATATATTCTGCTTAACCAATATTATTTATCCGGCAGGAAGGTTCTGGTTTAAACAAGATAATTCTAGATCGCTTCATGTTTTATTCACCAGTGTAAAGTCATCAAAACACACGGATTTTACTAGTTCAACTAATCTGTAATTTGGAGCGACTATCGGGTCATCGGACATCGGATTCTTTAAAACCGATAAACGCACTAGACCATTTTTTTCTTGCTTCCCTTGTCATCGGGTCATAAGTACTGATTCAATTTTTCCGTATTATATTATACCTTTATAACGAGGAAATTTCAAAACACTATCTCTTTTACATTAAAAGCGAGACCAAATAAATGTGTTCCTCACTAACGGTAAGTACCTACAGCAATTTTTACCGCAGGAAAGATGAGCATCGGAAATAATCGACCTGATGCCGCGCCGAACGTGTTAATAACAGACGTTCAATAGTGGTGATAAATGTTTTCATATTCCCGAACTTGGATCGGAAATATACGAGAAGAAAATCAAGTGTGGTCCAATTTAATTATAGTAGGTATACCTTCACGTCTGTAATCCCAGAGTGGGCTAGGCAGAGCTACTGAATTACAACTTTAAAAGTTGTTGATAATTCAGTAACCACAATTTGCACAAATAGGCTAAGATGTTTACCAGCATATTAGTGACAGGTTGCAAGCCCATCGCCTAACAGTACTAAAAGCCCTTATTCCCTTAGTCGCCTCTTACGACATCCACGGAAAGACATGGAGTGGCACTATTCTAACCCGGTGACCACACGGGGATTTAATTAACAATGCATTTGTTTGACTCATAGTGATTAACCGTTTTATTTCACGTTTAAAATTAGGCTTACGTAGTATTTATTACAGCCATATTTTAAATATTATAAAAGCCAAAATTTGTATTGCAATTCCAACGCTTTTACCGAATGTGTAGAAAATAAAGGCTCCTAAAATTGAGTTTCTTTTAACTAGGAAAATTGAACAATTCCAGTTTAACGATAATACCTAAAAAGAGTCGTAAGATAATTTAATATTGGGAATGATATTTCTTTAATGCTGCACTTGAACGATTGTACTAAATAATCTTACTAAAAGTGTCCGTGTTAACTAAATTATTTCGAAATCGCGCTGCTTCGTTAAAGTTTTGCTTGTTAAAAAAGCAAGCCAAGCGCACTTTGTTACCTACCACCAACAAGTTGCTTGTAGTGGCAAAAAGTGCTCAGACAACGAGTGAAGTTGTCTACTTAGGTGGTTCATTATTTAGTTGTTGTCTGCACTGATAGTGCAACGTCCTGCTTGACCTTGAGATATTTGAAAATGTATTTTAAGTCGTCTCTAAAGTCGTCCATGAAACTCCTTTCCCACTTTTTGACTCTTTTTGTAGGAGAAGGGCCAAAAGTGGTACAGAAGTTTCTTTTACAACTACATATACAAAGAATATAGATGCGGAATATTCGTTATGATGAGTAATGCGGCTGTAACCTTTTGGTACCCGCCGGCTCCCAAAGGAGCAGATGACAAAAAGTACATACTTGAATTCTAATTTAAAACATTAATGGTTGTTTTGTTTTTTCGCTATATGTATCGGGTTTCGAAAGGTTAAATGCATGGATCGTTTCTACTCCTGAAACTGAACTTATTTTGTTATGTGAGTTGTTAAAAATATATCCAATGTAGGTTTTAATTTTTTCATACAAGTTAAACGTACTTTTCAATGTACACGATCCAATTCTACATTTTTCTTTAGCCCTCGTACCAAGGAAATTTCGCCCCTGAGATTGTGATTATATGACAGAGATATTAGCGCATATCGCACGTTGCATTTAAAGCCCCAAGGTCAGAGGCACCCTGTATTTAATGTCAATTTTATTTACATGTCAAAAAATACCTAGGGACATTCACGGCGCTAAGATGAATCTAACAACCCCTCGCTTGTCGAAATTGGACGGTCTGTTCAGCGTTGATAAGGGAATAAAGAACCATTTATGCATTCGTTTGTATATCGCTCGAAAACATTACTCTCCTTCGGCAGTCGGGTAAAAAGCAGAGCAAAGGGTAACGTAAACAAAGTCCGCGGGCCAATATTTTATTGTCAATTCATCGTATTAGACCTTAAATCACAGAGTATCAGTTCTCAGACTCTTAAAGTTTCATACATTTCTTCAAAGTTTTTGGACTATCAAACGGCCGGAGTTATTTTACTATTAGTAGTATTTGAACTGCAAAATACTACGACGATTCGAAACTGGTTCTTACAGTTTTTGTAATATGCGTTTTACTTGATTTTTATATTCTATTATCAACTGATTTAAAAGAAGGAGCAGGTTCTCTAGTCGATTGGTTCTTTATCAAATTTATTCTTATGCTTTCACCTCACAACTCCGCCATTTATGAACCATATATTTTTACTACTCTTACTACTACTTACTGAGATAAACCTGCTAGTCTGTGGTTCCCGTAACGCCGTCTATCTGATGCCACAACGTCGTCGTACGCTAAAAGATTTCCGCATTGCTTCCTCTAAGCTTATAAGGAACGCCAAGGCGGGGCACGAACCAAGAATAAAGCTTGTTGGTGCTGCGATTTTATTACGCTAACCTGATCCAGAAAATCTTTTTTTTTTTCTGGGAAAATGTAACATACTTATCCTTATACAAACTTTTTAAAGGACTTCCTGTAACGTTTTTGAAATGTTTTTAAATACCGGTTTGATGTACTGTTGATACATCAAATTCTGTTACAAATATAACGATAAAACAGCGATTTTAACCCAGTTCCCAGAGTTAGGTATCAAATTGGTGAGTTCATTGTAAAAGCGGCTTCAGACGAGAATAAATGGAATTTATATTTAATACTGCTTTTTTCGTTTGCTTTGCTGCAACGTTTGCTGGGAGCACATCTGTCATAGAACTATGTAAATATGCGTCACAATGCTTAACGTAGTAGATAAGTCCCAGTAGAGTCACTAAACTAGTATATTCACAACATCCCATCCCGACGTATAAAAGAGCCCTCATGTGGCCAATTTACTGAATAAATATTTAAAACATTGAATTTTGAGTGAAACACACAAATAACTAATCTTGGTATTAAAAATGTCTAAGTTACCAACAGTACCCTTATCTTGAGTTACAATTACTGTACTTGCTAGCGAGCCCAAAACTCTGTCCCTCGCACTATACCAATAGTGAAGGACAGAGCATTGTACTCACCAGCGAGTACGGTAATTGTAACTCATGGTTAGGGTACTGATGGTTAGTGGACTCTGAAGCCCATAGACATTTGTAACTAATGGTAAGGGACTAAGGGTACATACAGGTGGCCTGTCTGCTGTAATAGCAATGAAAGCAGCTTATCATATTTATGGTGTTACAAATAGAGTATAAAATTACATTGCAGTCAGCCGCCTTCTTTAGTATTACGGCGGTCGTGTGCTCGTATGCCTTCTGCGTGCTATAAAAAAACTAACACATCCTGTCTGTATGTGGGGTTTACAAATATGAGACAACTACTTATTAGCAAAGTCTTGGTTTGTGATTTTTTTAACATTGCCTGCCAAGCATCGTATACAAACACAAGCCAAATACAAGTAAATATCAGGAAAAAAAATGTTACAGGTAAATGCACAGCTCACTCAAAATGATCAATCGAATGATCTTTTTTGTTGAAATGAGTTTTGTATCACAGCTCCCTATTGTTCAGTATTTAGATTAGAAATTATTTTTAACGAAACTTCTTGATTTTTCGTATTCTTTTTTTAAATTATTTGGTAAAAGTGAAGGTTTTTGAATATTTTATAACTTTTTTTATTGCAAACATAAATTATTCAAAATCAAACATATCCTATATACAGTTTAAAAAATATTTTCGTTCAACCCAGTCCAGCCCTTTTTTTCCTCCATACATTTATTCTATGGAACTAATATCCACATGATTTTTCACTAAATATTTTTTTTCTCGAAAACTTGTCATATAATTTTTTTGCTGTTCAAGTATTCTTATAAATTGATCAAGACACGTAACATATATTTTTTTTATCAAAATTTACCGAAGTTTTTTTTCCATACTTCCCCTGCGGTTTCCTTTTCTGTGTGATGTAAAAGCTGTAAAAATTGTGTCTTGCAGCAATAAAAAAAAAAACACTTCATTTGACTTCTTCACTCTTCAGGTAGCTAAGTAGATTCTCATAATTAACTCGCTCTTGAACTCAACGCACCTAACATAAACCGGCGAGTTAAAGTTGTTTATCAAACCGTAATAACTAATAACAAACATTTAAACGCATTCTCACCTTACCCACTTTAGGCGTCGAGTAAACGCGGTCGTATGACTATTCACTCGATAAACCGTTCGACCGAACTGCTTTTAAGAGAAAATCACCTCCAAATCATACCCCGATAGATTCAGATTCAGATTCATATTTTATTACTCAATATAACACAGTATAAATTACATGGCATGTCAAATTATATGTAGTTACATTGAGGTCGTCAGAAATAGAATTAAATGATAACAGTAAAAGTTAACACAAATACAGAGTACCTACATTAAAAATTTGAAAGTCAATCTTATTTATAAGTCAAGTTCCATATACTCATTCACCGATTAGACTGGGTTATCCAACAAAAGATTCTTAAGCCGGCGCCTAAACATTTCGTCAGATGGTTCGCGTTTGAGTTCGGCGGGTAGACCATGGGTGGGTAGACACTTGGTAGGTGGGACCGGTGACGCGCGGGTTCTTACCTGCAAGTGCCATGCGACGAGGAACAGTTCTCAAACGCCCTGTGTGGCGGAGTTGTTTGCCGACGACGTTTACTATTGCAAACGAAGAAATATTTGATCGGACAAACATAATAATTTCGAATATGTAAAGTGAATAGTGCGTGTACGTTTTGAAAATTGGCAACTGAAATGATACGGTTATCAGGCGCATCAACAAAACACGTGAGCCCGAGGCGCGGATTAACCCCGACCCGCGCGTAAATCGCTTTAGCATTTATTCCACACACCGTAGGTTCGTTCCTGAATTTATGCGAACAAAAACTCCGCCCGGGCGAACTGAGGACCTGTCCTCCGGGACTCGACGATGATATATTGACCACATTACGCTGGATGGAAGCCTCGCACCTATGTTATTTGCTCTTTTACTCACAATTCCCGAGTGCGTCGAGATTTTGCGTACTTTGTACTTTTGTTGGAAGATGTATTGTATGCGGAGAGGTGTCTTTGTCATAATAAGTAGTGTGTTTGAATAAATGGTGAGTATAGTGAAGCGTTTGTTGCGTGTTATTCCTTAGTACCTATTGTTTATTGTACCAGGGTGTGATGGTTCTTACTGGCGTAGATATGAATCGATCTTTGCCCGTGCCCATCTCAGATGCGACAGGTAAACGTCAAGTCATAGAAAATAATTCTTATACACTTATCTCGGCTGAGACGCCCGTCATAAATAAATCAAATTAAACGTCAAGCCATTGAAAACTGACATTTAAGACGCTTCTTGAGACCAGCACTACAGTCGACATCTATTTATTCATACGGCACTAAGACGTATACTATCACTTGTTTTGAGACGGGCATCCTACCCAAGATCATTTTAAATTTATGCCCTTCGTCTTTTATAAAACTGAATGAGTGATTTGTGCAAATTTATTACGAATATCTAAGTACACTATAGAATACAATATATTTTTTTATTTTTTTTATGGCATAGGAAGGCAAACGAGCACACAGGCCACCTGATGGTAAGTGGAAACTGTGACCCATAGACATTCGCATTCACAAGAACGCAATCCTAAGACTGCAAATGCGTTGCCAACCCTAAGGACTAAGATGGAATGCCTCTATGCTAGTCATTTCACCGGCTGTCTTATCCCCAAACCGGAACACAACAATGCGAACACTGCTGCTTGGCGGTAGGTTAATGGATAAGATGGTGGTACCAACCCGGACGGACCCTGCACAAGGTCCTCCCACAAGTAAAATACCTACAATACAATAGAATACCTACTAATATATATAAAAGTAACTACACCTGTTTGTTAAACTTTTACAGCTAAACTAAGGAACCAATCTCGATGAAATTTCGCATAGAGATAGCTTGAACCGCGATAAAGGACTTACTTAGGTCACTTTTCACCGCGAGTAGTGATAAACAATTTCTACGCGAATAAAGTCGCGGGCAACAGCTAGTTGTCTATACGAACATGAATCCATAAATACAATATATCCAATATAAGCCGAATGTTGTATGTAACAACAAACTTAACGGAAAAGGGAGCTACGCTACAGTTCAAAGAAAAAATGTTTTAGTGAACAGGAAAAAGTATTCCTAAAACAGTATTATCCTTTGGGTAGGGTAAAGCTGTGGTATGAATATAACATAGATTTAAGGTTTTACGGAATAATGCATAATGGTTCGGGTCACAGTGGGGAGTGGCAGTGGGGCACATTGCTCGTAGAACTGATGGCTGATGGGGCCACAAGCTTGTCGAATGGCGAGCACGCAGCGTGTTTAGACCTCCCTGATGGTCCGACGACCTCGTGAAGGTTGTGGGAACCTGCTGGATGCAGATATCAGGTCCCCAGTCGTTGTGGCGATCCTTGAGGGAAGCCTATGTCCTGCAGTGGACGTCGTTTGGCTGAAATGATGAACCATAATATAACGGTTACATCTTCGCATTACACACATAAGACAAAGCACAATAGACTAGTCTATTCCCTTAAGTAATTATAAAAGAGATTTGCTTAATTTATTTGCATAAGGCATTACCTAGTTTAATTAAGCCGGAAGGGTGCTTAAGCCTCGAGATTATATGCTATCGGGGAGATAACGGCGCGCTAGCTGGTTCACAGGATACGCAGGAATAGTGAAACGCCGAAGATAAATAAATAATTTACATAAACATTTTACAAGAGAGTAAGTTAGATGCAAAGTTGTTAATAGCGAGTTGACTGGCCTTTGTTTCAAGTCAAGCCATTTTAAATTGTTTATAAGGAATATTCACGACTTTTATCACAGCTTCAATAAAAGCTGATTGTAACAAACAGTTAAGAAAAATCAGAATTTAACATGGAGTTTATATGGCCTGTTGTAATTATCAGTTTAAATTGCTTGTATCATCCGTATTTCTGGGCCGATTTTAATTTAAATATCACCTTTAGTGAGTGATCTCTTCTATGGTACTTTCATATTTTGTTGAGATTTTTTTATTATTTTTTTACTAGCCTGTTTTGGTGTTCCACTGCAGGACAAAGGCCTCCCCTCTCTATCGCCACTCGTCCCTATCCAGAGCGCATTTCTACCAATCCCTCGCAAACAAATCTAGGTCATCTCTCCATCTTCTTCCGGGTCTACCTCTGCTACGATGTCCATCACGTGGCAGCCAATGGGTGGTATTTTGGCCCATCTCCCATCGTGCATGCGGAAGATATGACCAGCCCAGTCCCACTTTAAATTTGCGGTCTTCACCCCAACATCAGCAATACCAGTTCTGGAGTGCAGCTCTGTGTTCCTTACCCTATCGGATCTTCGACAAGCAAATATAAGTATATCAGATTTTAAAAAACCATGCGTATTCCCTATGACTTCCCCACTACTCCCCCTATACATATGTCCCCGTAGAGAGTGAATAAAAAAAATGTACTTACACCTAGGGCCCCAAAAAATATTCCAGCTCCTTAGGTTTTACCATAACAAATAAATTGCAGCTCCTTAGGTTCACCAGTTTAGGCTGTATGTTATCTGTCACTCGGTTAGTCAGTAAGTGTAATGTATAGATTTCGCCGATAATATATTACAATATTTCTTGTTATAGTCATTGTATTTATATATTATACCTTATTTAATCACCTTAGGAAAGATCCCACTGTTGGCAAAGCGCCGATTGGATATACATACAGTTTTTTTTTAACTTTATTATAGTTTCAAAACAACAAAGTCTTCAAAACAATGCTCAGTGACAACAGTAGGTCAACATAAGGTTTTTAGGGCTACTAATTTACTAACACTTTAATCCAAAGATGCCCAAAATAAATTACTTTTGATTAATAAGGAAGGTCTACGGCATGTGGCATTCGTTATTTGCACTTTGAATAAATTAAGCAGGTAGGTAACTAGATGGAACCAGACTTACAATAAATTAACCAATCACGTTATAATAATTATTTCGTCTAAATTATATGGTAAGTATAAGAAAATGAAATGTTTGCTCCAGAATTTTATTAGTAATATTGTACGTATTTATTTATCTTCGTAAACAATTCTCACTTGTTCCATAGCGTAAAATCTCATTTTACTACAACATATTTAAACTTGTTCAGAAAATTGAAAGTGCCCGTTTCTTGGAAAAGGGGGTATAATACTTTTAATTTTATTAAGATTAAACAATGTGCGTGTACGCGACCAATAAAATTAAATTAACGAATAACTTCGGATCTTAAACTGCGCTGTAAACGTGTAAAAGTCGCAGCATGTGACGCGAAAAGCTCAAATCCTTATCCTCTTAGCTGGAATGGTACATTCGTTGAATTTACTGGAAGTGATAGCCGTAGTAAAAGCCACAAAAGTTGTTAAATGATCTCAGAAAACGCCCGACGGATTGCAAAAATGCAACAATTTAAGCACTATAGGGTAAGATGGGGGAATAGAGGTCACTTAAGCAATTATTAATTAATTTTTTTATTTTTTGATTTACGGTATCGGGAATTAACTTTTTACATAGCTTATATAGTAGTTTATAGATATATATGAAAAATACATTATCAATATATTACGGGTTTCTTATTTATTGATCATTTTGTGAAACCCTTCGTTGACCGGTAAAACCCGCAAATGCGGGTAATACCGGTCTACTGTTGGGGTATTACCGGTCATTCAAAATTAACACAGGGTTGCTTCTAAAATGTATTAAAACGAAATAAAACGACAGTTTATTAATATTATCTTTATTTAACCAAAATTAACCAAAACATTTTTTATCTTTTAACCGAAATTAACTCTTTTTTATTAAAAAAATAATATATTATTATTATTTATATTTTACTTTGAAAATCACAGATGAGACGGAACTGTCTTTAACTTAGATTCTAACTATATAATATATATTTTTTTATTATATTTACCCAAATCAACTCTTTAAAAAAACGAAAAAGTATTATTAATTAGATATTTATAAATTTTACTTTGAAAATCACAGATTGATACGCTTAGGAACTCTTTTACTTATATTTTAATTATTATATATTTTTAATCAAAATTAACTCTTTTTTTATAAAATAAAATAGACCTATTATTAATTATTTATATTTCTGCTTTTAAAATGACAGATTGTATCTTTTTTTTTTTTTTTTAGCTAAATCAACTTTTTTTTATTCATGTTTGGATTAATCAAAATTAAAGATTAAGACGTGTGAGATTTCCCTTTCGTAGTGGTTCTGTTCCTGTGTCTCGGCATCTATTTAAATATAAAAATAATTGTAATGAGACGTTATTTTAACAAACACACAAATAATAAATTGTCTTATAACTCCATACGGGTCAGTGACCGGTATTGCCCGCTTAGAGTGATTGCCATAACCCCAAAATATGGAAACGGTTTTTTTGCTTAGTCACGAAAAATGTAAATAACTTTCATAAAATCCAACAAGTACATACAATACACTTGCAAACGTACAGTAATTAACTTTAAGAAAGGTATTAATTGGTATAAATCACTTTAAGCTTACCTTTCATCAAATTTTCGATTTTATTACAACAAAACACGTCCGAACCTGTACACAGCTGTCACACTAACTGCGCGCGAAAGACAATGGCGCCGCTCGGTAAATTAGTTTACTCGGCCGCATACTAGATGGCGACACTAGTAGCGATTGCATAATGTTGTTGGAAGTTTTATATTTTGACGAGACCGGCATTGCCCGCTGACTGCCATTCCCCCATCTTACCCTACGTGCCTGCATTATGTATAAACAATTGCTTCTGTTTATACATATGAGCGTAAAAATAAACAATTTGACTCTTTTATTAACCTCTTTACCTCTTTTATTACCGTGTGGCCTACTTACTGAATAAATGTCTTTATCTTTAACAAGTATAATTATGCGAAGCTATATGGCCAAATAGTTTTTTCAACTAGGTAGCAAAATGAGTTTGCCATGGGGTACCTTTGTTTCGGCGAATTTTTTGCCATATCGTCGGTGATACTGCAAAACCGCGTAACTAACAAATTTATGATAGAGCAAAATAAACCTAACTGTCTCATTAAAAAGGTGCATTTTGCTCCATAATGAAAATGTTACTTACGCGGTTTTGCAGTTTCACCGACGATATGTATAGTTAAATATAGTTTCCCAACCGTTTCATTTGCCAACCTGCTTTGTTTTCTGTAGCCGTAAATATTTCTGGATTTTATAAAAAAAACTAACCTAACCTAACCTATACGTATGTATAGGTGATACGATGGTACTGAAATAAATGCTGAAATAATTACAGTTACAGGAAAAAAAATGGCAAATGAAACAGTTGCGAATCGATCAATTTGGCAAATATATTTCGGTCAAACGGCAGGCTCCCGCTTGTCATACTTCCTTGGTTCAGTGACAAGCCATAAAGTTCTAACAAAACGACATTCATACACTCACTTTCGCATGTTTACGTAAAATAATATCAAAAGGGTGCAATGCAAGGGTAGCATCGATTCATGTTTCAATTTCATTGAATACCTAAGTATTAAATATTAAATAACAATCCTTCACAATTCGACCTTTTCCCAAACAAATCTTTTGGCTTTTGCACTACACAACGATAATAATTCTATATTATAGGGTGGGCCAATTTTTTTTGCGAATGAGCGAGTCTATAAGCTAATAAAAATGGAAATATTCCTGGCCCAAACTATATAAGTCAGCATAGAACAAGTATTAGTCTAAATGCCCGTTATGCAACAAACAAATGACCTCCTCATAAACCCAATTTCCCGAACCTTATTCAAAACAATAAAACAACAGGGAATAGACAAAATTGTTTCCTTTCAGTCAACATAGCTCTATGGCTTTGAACAATTTGCTTCATCATTCGGAATAATGCGGGTGGACAGGCTTTCAGCCGGCTTGTTTGTCGACGCGGGCGCTGCTCCTCTCGCCACATTGTACTCATGTGATGACCCGAGCTCGGAACTTGATTAACAATTATTAAAATGATACCGGTGTATCTAGAAAAATTAAAAGAGTCTTTGAAAGAGACCATTTCGCAACAAAAGTTTATCTTCTTTAATTACATACATACATACATACCTTCACGCCTGTAATCCCAGAGTGGGGTAGGCAGAGCTACAGAATTACCTACAACTTTAAAAACTTGTTGATAATTCTGTAACCACATTCTGCACAAAAAGGCTAAGATGTTTAACAGCGTATTAGTGACAGGTTGCAAGTCCATCGCCTAATAGTACTTACTACAAGCCTTATTCCCTTGGTCGCCTCTTACGACATCCACGGGATGACATGGAGTATGGAATAGTGCCAATTCTATCCCGGCAACCAAAAAATTAATTAGTCCGGATTTAATGTATTTTTAGGGCTCCGTACCCAAAGGGCGCCCAAAGGGTATTACTAAGCCAACGCTTTCCGTCCGTCCGTCCGTCCGTCCGTCTGTCTATCTAACTTTAAACAGCTGTATCTTTTGAACCGTAATAGATAGCGGCATATATTTTTAAAGATGTGTTATTACGGCGGATTACGCATTTACCGTAGTCTATGGACGCCTCCTATACTTAGTTTGAGACTTACGAGAAACCAGGAAAGATTTTTTTTTTACTTTATTTGAATATTCTATAATATACCTACAGAACCAGGCTTCACTAAAAATAAGTGACCTTCGCTATATTTTCGACCACAACATTATCACTCGACTAATACAAAGGAAGTAGTTTTAATTCAAATATTCCGAAAGAAATAATGTTTTACTGAAATTCATTATTTATAACCTTTACAAATGCTCTAGAGATCACAAGGTTTTTTTTTGCTTGTAGAAGACGAACGACCCCATATGCCGCCTGATGGCAAGTGAGATCCGTGCCCCATTTGCATTCTGAAGTCTTCAATCTCCAGATGAGATATTGTAATTTCACAGGTTTTTCTCGTCCCCATACTGGAACATAACAATGTGAACACTGCGGCTTGGTTCTAAAAATAATTATTATGTCCGTCTATACCATTTGAATTTAAATATTTTTATTCAATTTACATTCACATCTAATCAAAAGTAGTTAGTAGTGTGAATCGGAAATGCGCATAGGGACTAATGCAACTCAGTCCCCTTACCATGAGTTACAATTAACGTACACGCTAGCGAGTCGAATGCTCTGTCGCTCGCAGACATTGTATTATTCTTATAGAGTGCGAGGGACAGAGCATTCGACTCGGTAGCGAGTACGGTAATTGTAACTCATGGTAAGGGTACTGATAAGGCATAGGAGCTCCTCCGTGTTTTAAAGTAGGTCCGTCGTGTTTGCACTCGTAGCGTAGGACTTGTCTGTAAAAAGTTAGAGTACCTAACTAAAGTGTGGTTTTATACATTTTAGTTTATTTTGAGCATAAAGCTAGTATGTTGGGTTTGCACGACCTTATATTAATATAACGGGTAGTCGTATATTCATTCATTCATGAACTCACGCCTTCATTCCCAGAGTGGGGTAGGCAGAGCTACAGAATAACCAAGCACTTTTAAAAAAGTTGTTGATAATTCTGTAGCCACTTTTTGCACAATCAGGCTAAGATGTTTACCAGTGTACCTATTAGTGACAGGTTGCAAGCCCATCGCCTAAGAGTACTAGAAGCCTTTATTGTTCCCTTAGTCGCCTCTTACGACATCCACGAGAAGACATGGAGTGGCACTATTCTAACCCGGTGACCACACAGGTACAGTCGTATACATTTCCATAAATCAATCTGTCTACTTAGTATCTTGGACTTTCATTGCCATAACATTGGCGCAGTCGGTAGGATGTAGACAACAATAATTATGACGGTATAATATACAATAAAAAAAACATACAGTTATCTCACTACAGTCATAACCATATCAACACAAATAAACATTGATTTGTATCCAGAACTAATAGATAAATTGATTTAATTCGCAACATTATCATGTAAAATTAATAAATTCATATTAAATATGAATAAAACCAAAAATTTCACTACAATTACCAAACCATATTTTAATAACAATTCCACGAATACTTAATAGGGACATAATGATCTGGTAATTCAATATATTTGAAATTCATATTTGCGCCAGTACCTAATTTGTTTTACGCTTAATGAAGACCTGTATTAAAATTTTAATGTTAATTAATTAATTTCATCGAAAATACGTTATAGATAAATCACCGCTTGCGTTATATAAACGTGAGCAGACATAAACTAAATATAAATAAATGACTAACATTATACAGGGTGTTTACTGTGTCATACCTACGTTTGTAGTTTGTTGGTTTTACTACTACACTCTAAACTACAAAGAGCGCGCATTATAGCGACGAGCGATACATAGCTGATTGTTACTAAATGTCAATTTATTATTAAAGCGATAAGCGCACCTGAACATGACTGGTGAAAGCAATTTTATTATTAAAATTTATAACTGCCTGCATTAGGTACAATACAAATCAAAACATGGCTTTCCTTTATATAAGAAGTACTCTACTAATTGGTTGTGCGCTGGATACATATAAATTTGTAAGTTTGCAAGTAATCTCTGTGCGAGTAACTATGAAAAAAAACGTCAATCTGGTCCAACTGTAGCGGTTCCTGATTTGTCAAGTTTGACTAAGGAACACTAAAATAGAAATTACTAAACTTACCAAAATCGATTACGTGAAAATATTAAGATCACTCGCCAGAATTAATGAATGCATTAACATTCATTTAAAACATACACGAGAGCATTTGAGCATATTCATTGGACGTGTATTGTGTTCTAAACATTAAAACCAAAAAAATCAACACCACAATCTAAACACAATTCACCATTCATTACGCAATAATAGCGAAATTGAAAATCGAATTCGAATAAAAAACAAAAAGCAGGCGGCATATTTTTTAAATTTGGAATAAATGGCATTTAAATTAGTGGCCAGTAATGTTAATTTTGCAACAAAAAGTTTTGAACTCTACGCCCGGGATACAAAAAGTAAATCGGGAAAAATGGGGATGGGCGTGTATTTTATTTATTTATTTGGCTTTTAGATTTTAAATTCAAAAAGTAGTTACTATTTTAAAATCTCCATTAAATAAGCCTATTTTTAAGCTTATGGGCAACTAGACGGTAGTGTATTTTTTTTTCACCATGGGAGTTGAAAGTTCGATCAATGTACGATTGAAAATGCAAAATTCATGTTTGCGATTTTTTTTTTTAAATCAATTGATGTCTCACAAAAATGGTGATTCCAATCTAATAACACAAGTATTCAATAATATTGAGCAAAAATAAAAATTAAAAAAAAATACCATATAATGTGCTATAATCGAAACATTGAACAAGGGTGTTCATTTTCGAAAAAAACCTAAAAGTCCAAATATCTCGAAAACCGTGCGACTTTTACTAGACCTATTTTAGCTTTTTCATAACGTCCTAAGTGCCCTCTATCCGTAGTTCAAGGATTATCCACTCATTACCTAACATCCTGTATAAGCAACTTTATCGTGGCCTAGTACCTATAGTACAAGCCTAGAGCTTAGTTTGGGACTAGGTCAATTTGTGTGAGATTGCCCCCTGTTTATTTATTATTTATATTACGTATAAGTTTACAAATTTCACGCACATTCCCATGTCAAAAATACTCATCTTTCATGATAGAACAATAACAATAGAGAAATATCTGCCACCATTGATGCTGTGTAATAAATAACGTCGGAAACGCGGTCATTTGGCAGCGAGAAAGCATTCCGTTTTCCTATTACTGGGCCACCACTCAACCCGTCTTGTTATTTGGCATTCGGCTAAGTTACAAGCCGAAAAGTAGATTAACTCCGAGCAACCAAGGATCCATCGTTTACTTAGATTAAAAGTAATAAAATGGGTATAAATTGGTAGCCAAATTGTTGAGCCACCATAGAACGCTGTCATAGTGACAACGTCAAGAAGGGACAAAGAAATTACGCTCAAAACAATTGCCCTCTGCGACAGAGTGCTACAGTAGCATAACGATGCAAGATGTTGATATAACCGCAACCGAGAATTGACAATTTAAGTGGCCATGTTCGTAAATAACTATCATGTTTAGTTCAACATACAGGGAGTGCCAGAATTTGACGTTAATATTGCGGCATACAAAATTACAAAATAGCATTACATTACATTACATTAAATCACGCCTCTTTCCCAGAGGGGTAGGCAGAGACTACTTCTTTCCACTTGCTTCTTGACAAATTTCTTTCGCTTCTTCAACATACAAAATATCAATGTATTGAATTTCACTTTAATTGCAAAATAATAACGCATTCAAAATAAATCCATTATTTCCAAACCACAGAAGCATTCCTCATTAATCATTATATTTTGGTTTTACGAAGTAGTTCAATACATTGCTAAGTTATTAAGAATTTGATATGAAGTATTAGAATCACGAAATATAGGTACCTAATTTAAGACAAGTAAGGCATATCGTTACATACATACATACCTTCACGCCTTCATTCCCAGAGTGGGGTAGGCAGAGCTACACAGAATTACCAACAACTCCAAAAACTTGTTGATAACTCTGTAACCACAATTTGCGCAATTAGGCTAAGATGTTTAACAGTGTAATATATTAGTGACAGGTAGCAAGCCCATCGCCTAACAATACTACAAGCCTTTATTCCCTTAGTCGCCTCTTACGACTTCCACGGGAAGACATGGAGTGGCACAACTCTAAGCCGGCAACCACTCGGCAAAATCTAATCACGGGGAAATCTATAAATGCATTAATAATTATTTTTATAAATAAAAGTAAGTCGCCTTTGCATAGAACTTGCTATTTCCAATATTTAAAGTACTTACAGTCCATGTGACGTTCGTTTATTCCACTCTGTTTATAATTAATTAGTAGCGTAATTAATAGGAAAACATGAAATGGCAATCAATGCTGCAATGCAAAACCTGTCTTTTTTCAAATTATAAGTCCGATGTCGAGTATGATAAGACTCCCAAATTTCATTTGTACCTCGGAACAGGACTGGCTTATTAATGGAAGCAGCATGATAAGCGAAGCCTCGTATTTAAGTAAGTATCTAATATGATCAACCTCCTCAAAAAACTAAATCTCATCTGAAAGATCATCAAGTTTTGTGCATTTTCCAAACCGTGGAGATAGTGGTTGCTGCAGCGATTGAAGGTCGCCCTTCGCGGAGCCACGTTTTTTGCATTGCAGCATAGCCATTTCATGTTCCCTATTAATGACGTGACTAATTGCAAAACCGCGTAAGTAACATTTGAAATAAGAAGCAAAATGCACCTTTTTAATAAGACAGTAAGGTTTATTTTGCCTCTACCGTTTTGGGAAGTCAGTTTAAAATCGATTGCAAAGTTATACCAAACTGACAAAACAGAAGCGTGCTAATAACATGGCGACAAAAAAATAGTTAAATAAATAATAAATAAATAAATATCAGGGGACAATCTCACACCAATTGACCTAGCCCCAAACTAAGCTCTAGGCTTGTACTCTGGGTACAAGACAACGATATAAATACTTATATAGAGAAATATATACTTAAATACATAGTAAACAGCCATGACTCACGAACAAATATTCACGCTCATCACACAAATATCTGCCCTTACCGGGATTTGAACCCAGGACCGCTAGCTTCGTAGGCAGGGTCACTATCAACTAGGCCAGCGCGTCGTCAGTTGGTTTCATTTTGTATTTTTTTAGAGTTCCGTAACTGAAGTTTCGCAGTCGAATTCAAATGGGAAATTTTCCAGTATTACTAAAATCTCAATAACTCCTAAACTATTTAACAGATTCAAAAGTTAAACCTATACTCTAGACCAGTAAAGAAAGAGATTTCTTATGCTTTAATATTTACGTCAAGTTCTGGGACACCCTGTATATTTAAGGGATCAGCATTATGAAGCGAGTCGTTTCTATTGGTTTACTTAGTCGTTACACACCCTCATAATCGTAGGCCATTTTGGCAATATTGGCAATACAAAACACACGTGCAGGTAACGAGGGGACTTAAGATGCATTGTATTAGGTTGCCATGTTTTATTAGAAAAACGTGGACTGGCAATATTGAATTATTAAAAGATACCAGTAATTTTTGTTGTGTGATTGTTTCACGTTATGTTAGACGCAGTTCAACATTGAATCAATCATATGTAGAAGTAAGCAGAGGAAGATCATAGAAAATTTCGTAATTAAAATCTTAAATTGACGGTAAAAATCCATAAAGCCAAATTATATTTACGAGTAATTTGCGTAAGAAAGAGTTCCTCAAAATGGTTTTGGAGTGACCATACATCACAAAAATAAGGTGTATCCCAATTCAAGAATACACGTGACATTCATAGAGTACAATGCAATGAGGCTGAATGTTACTTAGTCTGCTCAGCTGTCTATACATGTTACACACCCGTAAACTATCGCGATATACCAACGACCCAACGGTAGCTATGTGTCCTCACCCTATCTCCTTCATAGCTAATTGCATTTCAAAATATTTTCAACTCGACTGGGACATTTTCTAAGTCTCCGTCTTATTTTTTATCAAATTTATGAAATTCGTTGGGTCGGCTGCCGGCTTTGATGTCTCGTTCGTACAGCTCATTTGTATAAGAATAATATCGTTAAATTTTACAGGCAACCCTAGAAAAATAAAAACGGACGGTTATTTTAATGCAGCAATTTTTTCCCTCGTTAGAGCTGCGGAGATGTCTGCGTGTAATTTGTAACGATTCATGAATTTGAAGCTACACAAATGAACTATAATAATTTCTTTCAAATCCTAGCAGTAGGTACTATAAGAGTTAGTCATTATCATCATCATCATCATCATCATCATGTCAGCCGAAAGACGTCCACTGCTGGACATAGGCCTCCCCCAAGGCTCTCCACTCAGACCGGACTTGTGCTTTTCGCATCCACCGCGTTCCCGCGATCCTTACAAGGTCGTCACTCCATCTTGTTGGAGGCCTACCTACAGCTCGTCTCCCGGTCCGCGGACGCTACTCAAGAACCTTCTGACCCCATCGGCCATCAGTCCTGCGAGTGATATGCCCCGCCCACTGCAGCACTGACACTTCAGTTTAGCTAATCTTCGGGCTATGTCGGTAACCTTAGTTCTACTGCGGATATCATCATTTCTGATAAGAGTTAGTGCGAAAGCTAATTAAAGGACTCGGATATGTAATTTTCATACGGCAAATTTAATGAACAGACTGACAAGCTAAGCTAGTGGTCTTAGGTTCAAACCCTAAGGGCAGATATTTGTGTGATGAACGCGAATATTTGGTCCTGCATCTTGAATGTTTTCTATGTACTTATTTAAGTGTGTATTTCTCTTAATATGTAAGTAAGTTTATCTCTAGTCTATTTAGTACCCATAGTGCAAGCCTAGAGCTAAGTTTGAGACTAGGTCAATTTGTATGACATTGTCCCCTAATATTTATTATTTTTTATTATTAGAAGAGGATAGAAATACATACATACATACGCGCTGACCTAGTTGGTAGTGACCCTGCCTACGAAGCTTGCGGTCCTGGGTTCAAATCCCGGTAAGGGCAGATATTTGTGTGATGATCGCGAATATTTGTTCCTGAGTCATGGATGTTTCTCTATATATAAGTATTTATATCGTTATCTAGTAACCATAGTACAAGTGTAGAGCTTAGTTTGGGACTACGTCAATTGCCATTTATTTATTTTTTATTTATACATAAACTCACGCCTTTATTCCCAGAGTAGGGTAGGCAGGGCTACAGATTTACCAACAACTCTACGGCCTCTAACCATTAACGTATAGAAATTATCTATTATTAACTATTATTTATATACTCTTATTGATTTTATAACCTCTTTGGAACTGTTGCTTTCCTGCTGCTATGTACCAATGTGCGGCTATTTTGGGAGATCAATCCATTGAGTGGGCGAGTCACCGCCTGCCATTTCAACCAAAGTAATTAGCATTTTCCAGGCAGGCGCCGTAGATTTATCAATAACCTTGTTTACCTAATCATATAATTTCATTAAAAGAGCCAAGTATTAATGTTCCCATCCTTCTTAAATAGTCCTACACCAGTGGTTGTCCGTGGGAGAGTACTTCTATAGTGTAAACTCAGGGACAATCGCCGGTTGGTGTCCCATCACTTTTCTAAATTAAACTTATCTAAAGGACCTCAGCGTGTTGGCTCCGGCTCCATTTACGCCTTCCAAAGATCTGGGACTTCCGTACATCCGGGTTATTGTTTTTATTATTATCACTGTATTCTTTTTAAACTTGTAAAATAATAATACCGGCCACCCTATAGAGAAATAGACAAAGATGTGGCTCGCATGTAGTGGCAGGCAGGAATTCGTGGATTGATAGTTACTATCAAATCAAATCAAAACATTTTTTTATTTCATTACATTAAGACACTTTGGTACTACATTACTAAATTACTTTGATGAAAAGGGCTGAATTTAAACTCACCCATGGAGAGGTTATATTAAATGAAGTAGGTAATAAAATAAATTAAAGCTATCAGTATGACGAACATATTTATTTTGAATTAATATATAAAGATGGTAAATAATGGTATTGGTATATATAATTAAGTGGAATTACAAACTCAAATTATTATTAAGCATTATAATTGTACGTTTGTATTCAAATTGACCCTTCGTAGGCAAATGCACGTTTTAAAATTTTAGCTGTGTTAATAAATATACAGAGTTTATTATTATAATAATATCGTAGCCATATAATGTCGAATTGTAGAACGTTGTTAAAACAGCGTAGCGAGCTACGAAATTATCGTAGCAGATAACCTCTAAGAGCATACGTTTTATTTTAATGTGATTTTAATGTTATAACATTGTTCAACCACAGTCTAATCAAACCTATTACTTAACTTAATTTAATTACGAGGTTATACTAAAGTTGTATGCAGTCCTTGTTTCCTTGAACTCCAGCTTGTTAGAATTGTATGCAAAGGTCGTACGAAACTGTGTAAGTGAACTAAGTCTGTTACGTCGTGACGGGCGTGTCGCAAACTAACGACATACATTAGCAGCTAAAGTATCATTATACCTATCCGTAAATGGAATACATACACAGTAAAAATATAAACAGTTTCACAAGAACACGGTCGAACAACGTCACCTACATAGGTACTTAATAAAAGGTGTTTAAGTATTCATAGAATGCGTTTATTTAAACAATTTTACGATCAGTAAAAACCAAGCTTGATAAAGAAACCGTTATCTAAATTGATCCCAAAAATCAATTAAATGTAGGGTTTAGTCATTTTTAAATCTATACATACATTTTTACCTGTTGATTTTAGTGTATGCATTTGTCTTTTCAAATTTTGCACTCCTGTTAACCAGATAAAAAAAAGTTACGCTAAAAATACAGCATGTTAAATTTATCGCCCTACATGGATGGAATGAAAAAGAAAAGTTTGTCTCTATTGCACCATAAACTACCTAAAGACGACATGGTTCTTGCCTCAACATTTGCTTCTTATCTTATGTTATCTTACTTTGTACAGATGGGTACTGTCGGATGCACTTCGACACTGTAGGCACATTTTTGCAATTACTCCTCTTTCACACTTAGCTGTTCGATTTTGTATAAGATAAGTGGGGTTATTATGACGCATCTGTGCAATCTAGACACGCGGGAGCGCGTCAAGCCAAGTTCAAGTAACAGAACTGGCGAGCAGCACCGTGTGTAATATTACACGAACCATTTAGAGCCACATTTTACCCCCTCATTCATTTTACGCTGAGAGAAAAAGATAGAGTTATGTAACTGCTATAGCTCCGTTCTTTACGCTCACCGTAAAATGAATTGCATATCCATGTTATAATAACCCCCAAGATCAGATAACAGAATGGTAGCAATCCACTTGACGTTGCGTATTCGCGCATTAAAAATATTCAGATTCTGATTCAGATTCAGATTGTATTACTCAATATAACACAGTATAAATTACATGGAATTTCAAATTATATGCAGTTACATTGAGGTCTTCAGAAGTAGAATTAAATAATAATGGTAAAACTCAGCACAAATACGGAGTACATTCAAAACATAAAAGTCAATCTCATTTGTAAATCAAGTTACATTTACTTAATAGACTGGGTTAACCAACAGAAGATTCCTAAGCCGGCGCCTAATCATTTCGTCAGATGGTTCCCGTTTGAGTTCGGCAGTTAGACGCTTATTGGGAGTGATGACGCGCGCGTTCTTACCTGCAAATGCCATGCGAGGAACAGTTCTCAAACGCTCTATACGTCTATATTTGACAGTTGTATACAGACGGAATAGTTGTCAAATCGATGGCATTGTATGTTTTACAAATAGTGTAATTATTAATTTCGCGGATCCTACAGTTAAACTGTGAAAACAGTTTTGCGGGACATTGTTGTACAACTAAGTTTGTTAATATGTTAATATAATAAATAAATAAAATAAATTAGTCAAATACACAGTAAAACACCACTTTTTGTTAAGTTCCGTATGATAATTTGTTTAACTGGTAGAAAATGCCATTAGGCATTAAGTCGGTCACTTGTGCATTTTTTGTGCAATATAATTTAAACAAATAAATAAAGCCGTCGTCACTTCGTTCAATTCATATTCATTCCGAATGAAAAACATATTTGAGATTTGCTGCAAGGATCTCTGTTGCTCCAATATAAAACTGATGCCAATGTTAAGCTCATGCACAAAAACAAAACTTAAAATAAAGTGTCACTATGGATACTGTTCTATATCTACTGTGTCCCTTTCACGTACTTTAATGGTTCGCGGACCCAGCTTCATTTTCTCTCTATCGCATCAAGTGACGACGCTCTTAGCTCATGAAACTGGCTCGTAACTAGAATAATATCGTTATATCCTCACTTTTACTATTGTGAAGATAATTTGAATAATACGTACTTGGAACCAACTGTGCTCTCAGATAGAGTTGTCTAAAATATCTCCTAGCAAAATTTAATTAAATTTTTTAAAAACCCTTGGCTCAAAACGACATTAATCGGGATGGTTTTTAGCAAGATTTCATGAAAATTGGTTGGAACGATTAAGAGATATCAGCTCTGAAAGTAGGTGTCACCTTTATTTTGGGGGCTTTTGACTCAATATCTCAAAAACGGCTAAACCGATTTTTATAAAACATGTCTAAGAACCACCGCTAGAAAACTTGCTTTCAAATAAAAAAAACGCATTCAAATTGGCTCATCCGTTTTTTTTTATGGCATAGGAAGGCAAACGAGCACACAGGCCACCTGATGGTAAGTGGAAACTGTGACCCATAAACATTCGCATTCACAAGACTGCAAATGCACTGCCAAACCTGAGGACCAAGATGGAATGCCTCTATGCCATTTCACCAGCTGTCTTATCCCCAAACCGGAACACAACAATGCAAACACTGCTGCTTGGCGGTAGGTTAATGGATAAGATGGTGGTACCAACCTGGACGGACCCTGCATAAGGTCCTCCCACAAGTAAATACGTTTAAGAGCTGAGCTATGGTGCCAGAGATAGACACACACACGCACACTTACACGTCAAACTTATGAACCCTCTCTTTTGCGTCAGGGGGGAAAATGGAACATAATAATTAACTTGAAGAACTATTTTATGCATTATTTTTACTGCAGCAAAATGAAAATGTAATACACCCGGAAGAATTGAAAAACCACTTAGAACAGATCATTTTCTTTTGCATTAAACCTGTTTTTTAATAAAAAAAACGGAAGAAAAAGACGGTGTAAAAAAGGACAACGTTTTCAATTCGCTTGTATATTTCGTTTTTTTTATTCGTTACATGAAATCTCCGGGAATTGTGACCCGATTTTAATGATTCTTGATTAAATGAGTAGGATATCTAAGGGGTGCTCCCATTTTAATTCGGAACGTACTTATGTTACGGAGAACTTCGCTTTATCTCATTTCAAGTCGTTAAACAGGCAGTAGATAGTCATGCCTAGAAATAGTGCTATATACTCGTAAGTAATTGGTCAATAAAGGCCAACTAAGTTTTTATACACTTTTCCCGCTATCTTTGGTATAAAATGTTGCAAAAATGAGAACATCTCGCCCATCCTTTTAAAAGACCTTACTCAGCGTGAATTTTATGAGCACTCAAATCTTTTAGAGGTTCGTTAATTTTAACAAGAAAGCGCCCGAAGGATACATGGCCACTTAGTTGCTGGTTATTATATTGAGAACTTAAAAAAAAAACTGGAAAATACTGCAATGTTCGAAATAAATAATGTTATTAAACTTCCGAATGATAACGAACAAATGATATAATCTTTTATTTGATTAAAAAAACACTTTTTCGATTGCGCCCTCTTAATATTCAATAAATAAAACCGGCCAAGTGCGAATCGGACGCACGCAAGAAGGGTTCCGTGCCATTATCTATAATAAATCACGTTTGTTGTTTAGGAGCCCCCCTTAAATAATTATTTCATTCTGTTTTTATTATTTGTTGTTATAGCAACAGAAATACATCAACTGTGAAACTTTCAACTGTCTAGCTATCACGGTTCGTGAGATACAGCCTGGTGATAGACAGACGGACAGACGGACAGGCGGACAACGGAGTCTTAGTAATAGGGTCCCGTTTTTACCCTTTGGGTACGAAACCCTAAAAATAATACGTACAGGGTGATTACGTGTATTTATTAGGATTGACGTAAGCTGTTGTTCTTTCTCCTATGTCAAGTCCGTACATCATGTCAGTAGTTAATGTTAGGAAACTTCTCGGGGTCTTCTAATTTTACAATACAGGTATTTTTCGCCTCTATAATTCAGTTAACGAGCTTATTTGAAGCTCAAGACCGCAGACAACGCTAGTAACAATGCCATTTCTGGCCCAATTATGGTGAAATAAGGGAAGGCTATTATTTAAGCAGGCGGTACTTGTGTGTACTTTTAAATTTTTGTTAATAAGGAATGTAATCATTTTGTTCAAATGTTCCTTTGTGTTTAAAATTAACTTTGTATTTTGATAAATAATTGTCAGGGGACAATCTCACACATATTCATCTAGTCCTGAACTAAGCTGTAGGTTTGTACCATGACACAGAATAAGTAATAGTACAAGTACTATGGGTACTAGACAATGATAGACTTATTTAAAGAAATACATGCTTAAATACAATATAAAACATTTAAGACTCAAATACAAATACGCTGAGTCACCCGGTAGTACACATTGGGCCAAGAAAAGTCAGATGGATAACAGGGTGCTAGGACGAATATTGATATTGGTCAAATCTTTTGAAAAGTAATAATATGCCTGCTGCCTAGTCGTGCAACCTTTGAAAAGCCTTACGTCAAATTAAAAATGTGTCACTCACACGCCAAAGATTACGAATTTTATACGAAATTAATTCATACGAAACAAAGTCTCTTTTAATCTTCAACTTGTGTCGGCTGTGGCCGGGTGGTTCTCGTCGTCTCGAACTTTGCCCGAAAAATAAATGTTCTGTTTATTTTTAAAAGAATTTAGAGAGCACCGTGTGCTCTGCATTTATGGCTGCTAATTCTGGGAAGGTTATTTTTTCTCGGCATTCGGTAATAAATAAACTTATTACAAAAATATTGATAGTCGTGGTACACAGTGGATCGCGGTTCACTGTGTACCCGATTCAGTTCACCCACAGTTAATACTGGTATCAATTTAACAAAAATAATTAACTATTCAAAGAGAAAATAAACATTACCCTTAATTTGCTTATTTATCAACTTTAAACGAAAACCTTTACATAAAATCGTATTGTCTCATTTTAAGAAAATACAGATAAAATTCGAACTTACGTAAATGTTTGCGCCTCGCAGCTGACGCATGAATTTACTCGCTCTTGTCGTTGCTCTCGCGCTACCTAGCTAATGTATCACCGGTGGTCGTCTTTTGCGTCGAGAAAGCATCAGAAAGGACTGTGCCTATTATCGGTGTGTTACTAGCAACCCACTGTTAACCCAGTGATCCCACACTTCCACAAATAGTATAGTTTACTAAAATCATTGGTTTCAAATAAAAAACTTTAACACGTAAAATTTTAATTTCTACTTACTAGTGTCAAAGTGTAATTGTTTGAAATTAAAGATTCCAATTATAAAGTAGAAAAAAATCGTATCCCTTTAACTATTTATGTTATCTCTTTCAGTTAACGTTTGAGTGATTGAGAAATAATTAAATACAACATTTAGTCACATACGTACCACACTAAAATAAATAAGTTTACTATACTAGAGTACTTAAATAAAGTTTGATTAAAATTCGTAAATGTAAAATAAACCTTCGTTTAATTTTGTTGTAAAGGGCTTACGTCTTGCGGTTAAATCCAATTCTAGGAATCCCGAAAAACTCAGAGGTGCGAGCTTGCGAGACCTCGCAATTTCAACGGGGTGAAATTCTTACGCGTCTGGAATTAAACCACACTTATTATACTTTACAATTATTACACGCATTTACAGACGCGCTCAGTTTAAAGGGTATCTTGGCGCGTAATCGGTTAATTTCTGTGACACGTGTATATTAAACTCAATGTCATCGGATCTTTAAGTCTGCGTGTGCAACAGATGTTTTTTTTTTAATTATATTTTATTGGTTAGATTTTTTTATCTTTTATCTTTTTATCTTTAAACTCAATCCGATCCGAAAGAGCAAACTTGGAAAATATTGAATATTTATTTCTGAGTATTGGAGATCTTCAAGGTATTTAAGAATGTCTAGTGCCCACAGTAAAAGCCCAGAGCTATGCCTAGAGCTTAGTTCGGGAGTAAGGTCAACGTAAGAGCGTCGGTGGCCTAGTGGCTTAGGGGGTGATGATAGGTACCGAGTTCAAACCCCCGCGGTCACCATGTACCAATGAGTTTTTAAAACTTAAGTACGTTATCCAATGCTCTTGTGGTGAAGGAACAAAATCGTGAGGAAACCTGCACATTTGAACAGCTGAGTGTGTAAAAGGGTATTTGCACAAAAGATCCTAAAGTGGTTAAGTGTATCCGAAAGGGACAATCTGTATGATAAGATAAAATGAGATAAGGTTATGTTATATTTTCCTGCGGTATTTATTATTTACTGTTCATTAGGTATTTATTTTGGACATAGGCAATGTCAAACAAGCAGACTCTGTATGCAAACACAACCAAACCAAAACGTCAAGGCGATTGGGGGTTGGAAAAACATCGTAATCTTTCGCCACCCACAGGAAAAAATCAGACGAAAATATATTTAGCTCCAAGTATATCCGCTTCCCTCCATTTACATCACATGTGTAATCTTCAAGCTTTCCACATCAAAGCACCAGCATTAAGGGGCCACGTATATGCTGTGGTTGGTAGTGTTCCGTATCTGGATTTTAATAACCATAAGATGTGTTTTTTCTATGGATATAAGCATAGCTGGGCATTAACTCGTTAATCCGTTAATCGTTAATTAACGAAGTTAACATTTTGATTAACGGATTAACTTTTAAGTTAACTTTCAAAAATGTTAACGGACACGTTAATTTCCGTTAATAATGCAGAAGTCCGTTAATCGTTAATCCAATGCCTACTATTTACCGCACGGCACCGGCGCGAAAAACAGGTTCGGACAAGTATGCCAACTTGCCGCGGCATTTCAACCAAAGTTCCGGTTGATATGGAGTTTAAGTGGCGGAGGGAGCAATGCGAGTAACAACGATGATGACGAGGAAGACTTTTTCAATTCTGTCACTCAGTCTATAGATAAACCAAAGAGCACCAACTCTTTAAAGAGTAAATCAAAAGACTCGTTCAACGATGCTGCATTCCTCGGGGAACAGATATTCATAAATCTATTCATTAAATACAATACTGCTATACCCTCAAGCGCTGCAGTTGAACGTCTGTTTTCTACGGGTAAAGACATTATAGCACCAAAACGAGCCTCGCTTTCAGACGAGAACTTCAACATGTTAATGTTCATCAAGGCGAATTAAACACCTTATGCACCTTATGCCCGACGATTAAATTACACGTTTGAATTCCTATTCTGTTAACTTCCAGAACCTAAATCAACAGGTTTTATAAGTTCACTAACGCAACGATATAAAAATGCATTTTTTTACACATATTAACGGATTAACGATTAACGTTAACTTGCGTTAATTCTTCCTAAATGTAACGCTTTAACGTTTAACGAAGCTAACTTTTTTTGTAGCGGATTAACAACTAACGGAGTTAACTATTTGATTAACGGTGCCCAGCTATGGATATAAGTATTAAATTTGACCATTTTCTCTCGGAACTATTAAACGTGACACTAAGAAACAAAAACCCGGAAAATTTTGTTTTCCAAAAAAATCTAAACCCTACAATTCTGAACTGGTGATGATTTTTTTGTAATCAGGCACGCGCAAACTATCTGTATCTCATATTTTCCCGCGAAAGCACATAAAGCCATTCCATTTGATCCTTGTGAGGGCGTACCAGCTTATAAACTGCGAGGAACCAAACCCGTTTTTGGGCAACATTTGACTGATCACGTTTGAATGCCAGACCAGAGCCCCTAGACAAGATGCATTACGCCAACTAGCGTTTCTATTCGTTTAGTTTTTAAACCAATCGTGTCACAGCTAGATCACGCGACTTTTCGTATCACCTTATCTACAAGTGACGCGAATGGTTTAAACACGTAACGAATACAAACGCTAGTTAGCGTAATGCATCTTGTCTAGGGTCTTAGTTTTGTAACGCGCGTTACCCTTGGTAACGCTTGTCGCCTCGTGCTTCTCGGTCTTTAATAGGTTAATTGAAGAGGGATTTGCTTATTAACTTGTCAAGTAACTTGTCAACTACACTTAATTTTAATATACTTGTTGTTTGTGTACCTTACTTTATAAATAAATAAATAAACTAATTGTAAGCAAAATATAATGACGACAGTTCTCTATGACTTGTCGAATGCTCCGTCCCTCGCACTCTATAAGAATACTGCGAGGTCTGCCGGGGACAGAGCAATCGACTAGCAAGCGAGTACGTTAATTGTAAATCATGGTAAGGGTACGGTCAGTTTATAAACGCTGAGCCTATAGTTAACCAAAAAACTGAAACCCCTATACGGCATAAATTTATTATGTTCTAATTAGGGGTTACGTTAGTTTCGGCGAAATGTGTTTGCCAAATGTATCGTTCCCCAACTTTTCATTTGCAAACCCGCTTTGTTTTCTGTAACCGTAAATATTTCAGGATTTAATAAAAAATAACCTTATCTAACCTATAAGGACCTACCTACACGATGGTAGTGAAATAAATTCTGAAAAAAATATATAATATTGGGTTGGTAAATGAAAAAGATGGGAAATGATACATTGGCAAACATATTTTTGCCAAACGGCAGGCTCCCTCTAATTAGATCGATACTTGGTCAATTATCATTTTTATCCGACGACGCCAATCTCGCGCAACTCAACTTTAATCACCCTGTGAAACACAATATGGTGACAATGCCTTTTCAACGTACTTTTTAATCGTCGTTGGCGTTAAATGGCGCTATTTAAATTGAAAGTGTATTTTCCATTTAAATAGCTTTAAAATTTGTAGAACAATCAGAAGTAATTTCTGCCCGAACTTGATATAAGACGACTTTTGTTTTTGATTAAAATCACGCTATGGCAATATTTTATTTAAATTCGACTCGATTGGGATGCATAGAATCATCACAACAGTGAACAAAATACGTCATTATCCATGTCACTCTAACAAATTACTGTTTCTAACAACGAGTCGTGTATGCAAAACATTACTTTCTGTTCTATACATCGCTTTTTTTGATAAATTATTGTTCATGCTCTGATTGACACGTACCTAACCATTGTGTGTCATGCCACAATTAGTTACAAAGACCCCCGTTATCGCGTCGTTAAACAATTCCTTCTTTATTCACATTCGAATCCTTCCTTATTCGACTAAGTTACCCTTCTCTATCCGAAGTGATTCCCTACACGTATACCGTTAGATAACGTCAGTCACGTCAAAGTCAATGTTTGAGCGACACCAACATCGCAGAGTGTCCGCCGGGCCCGCTCTAGATCATCCTATAGCAAACAGCCTCCGATAACATACTATCACCTTTAACATACAGGATGTGGTGTATTTATGGAGGTTGGAGGAAGATTAGAGAGAATTGTACTTTTTTGCCGAAACAAAATAAATGTTAAAAAAAACAAAAATCCCCCTTTACAAAAAGCATAAAATAACTTCTTTTAATAAAATGGTAGGTTAGGTTAGGTAGGTAGGTCAAACGAAGTCTGCTTTTGGTTAAAATATTATAGGACGCCGACTTCTTTTTGTTTTTTTAATCATTTATATTATTTTATACTTTTTAGTGATTATAATTATGCTGTTTTGTAGTCCCACTTCTCAATTAATAAAACTATAGAACATTTGAATCTTGCCGAATAGTGGTTTCCAAGAGCAAATACGCAAGGTACAATGAAAAATACCAATATCGCAATAGATGTGCCTATAACTTTTGAAGAGTTCCGTCGATTTCTTGTGGATTCCATCATGAGATCTTCTTTTTGATGAAAATAAGACCACTGAAATACACAAAACAAACAAGTGTTGTTTGAAAGATACAAACCGTTTTTTGGTTTATTTGGTTCCGTTAGACTTAAAAATATTAAAAAACCGTTGTGACCAAAGATATCTTTTTGGCGGTTCCATATTGGCTCGTAGTCCGAATGTATTGTTATTCATAATCATCGCAAGTCATAAAGTGTTTTCTACTAAAACGGTTTTATACTAAACAGAACTGAAATAATAAACAGGAGACGACCTTCACCCAGCTGTTTATTCGATAAAAAGCATTTTATATTATGATTTTATAAAACACATCGTCAGCGAACACAACCAGAAGTATATTCTTTTAAAAACGGCCTGTTGTCGGTCACGGATACCTTATTTTTTTCACTTAACATTAACTGTTTTCTTATTTTAATTTAAAAATAAGCCCAATGTAAAGTTTTGGGCACTGTTTATAGCTTCAAGAAAACTTGGTCTTGGAATTTCGACTACTATACCTCTCGCGGGCACGAAACGTATGAATGATCTGTAGATTACTGCTGCGATCTAACCGACTGTCGGCTCACTCCTCAGGGCTTTCGCGAGTTGTGAAGTATGATCAATGACGTCTGTGAATCATGGAGATGATAAAGGGCGCCGAGAGAACCGTTTGGCGCGGCAGTCAATTGTTCTTTTCCTCCCGGCAGAGACAACAGATTCGTGTGAAATGGCATTGTTTATAAATATACAGGGTGCCTCCGACCTTGGGGCTTTAAATGCAACCATCGATTCTACTTACTAAACTGAACTACTTTTGTTCTGCAACGTTAAAAAATAACTTAAGCTTAGATAACTAATTGCTGTTAAAGTCTAATTGTAAAATCAGTGTATTCAATCATGGCCATATAATCACTATCTCGTGGTACGGGGGCGACATTTCCTTGGTACGAGGGCTACAGGAATATGGAGAATTGGATCGCGTAGATTGAAAATTACATTTAACTTGTATGTAAAAAATTCAATTTATGTCGCTTGTTTTTGTGGCTTTGCCGTGTGGTTGCCGGCTTAGAATTGTGCCATTCCATGTCTTCCCGTGGAAGTCTTAAGAGGCGACTAAGGGAATAAAGGCTTGTAGTACTGTTAGGCGATGAGCTTGCTACCTGTCACTAATATACACTGTTAAACATCTTAGCCTAATTGTGCAAATTGTGGTTACAGAGTTATCAACAAGTTTTTAGAGTTATTGGTAATTCTGTAGCTCTGCTTACCCCACTCTGGGAATGAAGGCGTATGTATGTAAATTTATGTTGGACATACTTTTAACAACTTACAGCACGAAAGAAGTTCAGTTTCAGGAGTAGAAACGATCCATGCATTTAAAGCCCCAAGGTCAGAGGCACCCTATGTACATACGTTCGTCGAAATGCGTTTCGATAAAATAAACTTATTTATATAGCTGATGACTATGCACCACTGGGTGCCCCCCAACCGCCCCAGCCTATTACTGGAGCACCTGCGCCAAAGGAGAGTGTCACTTTCACCTAGGCTAACGTGACGTTAATACGACGTAAGTAAAAATGCAAGTTTATTCCTGGCTAGTTCGTATTATTAGCTGTCAAATTCACGCAATGAACCATATATGACTCGTATAGTTGTATCCGTACGGCCCCAGGATGCGGTCTGTATGTCGATAAAACGTTTTCTCCAATTTCCTGCCTGCATTCAGCGCTAGATAGCGCAATATTTTGTACGTCGTGCATCATTTTTAAGTTGCACAATGTAGTCGTACAAACTTCAGTTCGCGTAATGCATTTTGGCTAGGGCCTGTTGCTGTTTCTCTTCAAATGTTCTCTTAGGAAGTGTTAATATCTTTCCTTTATGATAATTTTAAGGGAGCCCGTTGTTTCAATTTTTTTTTACATAATTATTTATAGTCATCATATTTATATATTATCTTGATAATTATGAAAAGACATTATAACAAAAAGTAATTATAGACCCTTATTTATCGTCATTAATTTAACTTGTTGACTTTAGTGTACTGGGCCCGTTGTATGGTCGGCTTTATCGCGGTGGATTAAGCGTCCTTTCGCACTTACATACTGGTCAGACAATGACAGATGTTTTATGCACGTTTTTCCACATCGATAAACACGACCGTTACTAGGCCAGCTCTGCTGCTGTTCAAAGATTAGGGACTTAATGACTAGGGGTGTTTTTCTGAGGCCATTTAATTAAGGTTATTAGTTTATTACTAATCTAAAATATGTGAAGCCCTCATAAAATACAATATAAGTAAAAATGAAGTCAAGTATGTCGCATTGAAATATTATTTAAGGAACAATATAGCCAGGAACAATCAATAATGAAACTTCCATGAAAGAAAAGTAATTTCTCCCGGAATTTTCCAATATGGACGTGCAGACATTACCGTTAACAGGGGCGTGGGAGAATGCCATCCGAACCGAAATTCAGGTACCTATTATATTATTTGTGTACATTCTATTTAAAATTGTGAAGTACAAAATGTTAATGATTACGTTCGTCGCTGTAGATACCTAAACGATTTGTATTTCTCTATAAGTATATAATTTTTAGGGTACCGTAGGTACTTGAAGGTGCGGTGCGGGAGCCCGACTCACACTTGACCAGTTTTTTTATATAATACGTGTTCGACTCGTAACAAATGGTATCAATTTTATTTTATTTTTTTTCATTTTATCATTGCCTAGTACCCATAGCAAAAGCCTAGCTAGAGCTTCATTTGGGACAAGGTCCATTTGTGGGAGATTGTTCCGTGATATTTATTTTTATTTATAAAATATTAGTTTACCTACTTATTCATGGAAGCTTGCGCAAAAGTAAACGCTTGGTAAAAGAATTTCCGCCGAAAGCAATTCTTGGTTACAAAGTAGGCTCACCTTTCCCCAGACAATAATTTCCTGTTTGTTTCGCGGTACACAAGTAAATCGATCAGATTGTGATGGAGAAGCCCTCAAGGATCGATGGATCACGTCTGAATGCCATTTTTTTACAGAGTCACCCATTTCTCTGATGACACTGCTAAAAAATCAATAGGAAAACGATATGAGTTCGTTACAACCGCCCTTTCGAATGGGGTTTTCGTTTTGACTTTAAAGTACCATTTGCAATTTACAGAAAAAAACCATTTGTAAAGGCAATTGTAACGTACCCGTACTAACTCGAAAAATATTTAATATGCGGCAAATGTCAAATTTTAACCCAAACTGAATAGCCCGTATAACCCTTTACACTCGAGCTGATACGATTGTGAGGGTCTTTTTTTAATTGAATATGAACCGTGTAAAATAAATTAAAAAAATTATACAATTGTAAGCATTTTTTTAAATTGAATATGAACCGTGTAAAAAAAAAATTTACATTCATTTTTATTTTTTTTATTGATGTTAGTACTTGAAAATTTCATTGTCTGAATCGCTCGGGTGTAAAGGGATATGTGGTAGGCTACCAGTTTACGTAATAAAATAGAGAAAATAAAATGATCATTTTTATAACCCAAAGAAAACTCGATTATGCGTTCATTACGTTCACATCTGCCGCACGCATGGCTTGTATAAATGTAAATACGACGTTTCTGGAATTCTTCTGAAGGCGCCTAATTTCGTATTTACCTACACAAATATTATTTTAACTCCGCTACGTTTAATAGACATGATTTTTGCAAGGCAGGACGAGCTCAAATAATAGGCCAATATTCAGCAGAATACTTTTGGGTATGACGGTTCAGAAAGACGGGAATGACCACGGTAACGCTTATTAGAGAACTGTTATCCGGTACGCAAAACTATACCGGGTGTAACAAAAACTCCGTTCTGTAAAAATCAGTTTGTAACTGACCTTGCACAATAAAAGTGAAAAAAATAATTATGGTTTAGTTTTGTATGGAGACAGATTTACAAATGTTATTTTCTCCATACAAAGCTTTTTAATTTGACAGGCTAGGCGTGATAAGTGACTCTACAGACGGTTTTTTATTCAACGAGGATTTTGTTACACCCTGTCTATAGGTAGCTTAAAGGTAAGCTTCCTTTATATAATCATGCTATTTCTACGTAGTTACTTAAAAATATAAATATAAACTATATACCTAACCTACCACGCAAAGAAGGGCGCATACATTGAGTCGTCGAGTTGCGAAAAATAGCCCGCTATAACCTATACCTAACCTATGTAACTTTTTTCACTTACCTATCCGTTACAAAGTTATGCAAGTTATATAAAAAGCATGCCACTGAACTTTATAAATAAAACCACAAATCCCGTTTCTATGTCCCATTTTCACTTGTAACGGAATTCGCTTTGTAATCTCACTGCGTCTTTCCAAACACGATAACGTAACGAGGCCGACACGTTCCTGTCTTGTGTCTCGACAAGTGACATGTAGTTACAGCGGGAACATGTTTAGATGTGTCTATTGGCAGGCAGAGAAATATAAATGAGAAAGAAGTGTATTGACCTAACCTTGAGTACCTAATCCCACTTTTTTTTTCTTTAATCCATTCAACAGCAATGGCGGTAATAATTTCATACTAATTATGTACTTCTTTATCTTTCCTAATACAAAAAAAAAAAGGAAATACATACACTCACACCTTCGTTCTGAGAATGGGGTCAGTAGGCAGAGCTACAGAATTACCAACAACTCTAAAAACGTTAATTCTGTAACCTCATGAAAAAACCTCGCATGTAACTAAAAATCACTGCATCTGACAGGCCCGCCATATAATACGATATAATACAGCAGATATATTTTAACCTGATTGGTTTTTACGAATTTTAATTGAGAACAACTAGAAAATTCAGGCCTTGGGCAATTAACTAATAGTCGGGAACGCACAGATAAATACAAACAGTTACCAGTTTCACACATACCTCCTCTTTTCACTGTGCTGGGGTTTTTTAACACAGGCCGAATAGTCTGTTATTCATTTTGCGTGTATAATTTCTTGATCAAGTATCCGCATTTTATCCTGGGGTAAAATACCATTAGGTACCTGATTCTAAATTTACCTAATGCAAATAACGTTTTAATATAACTCTCCATTTCTGAAATTGTTCAATAAGGAAAATGGTTTACTGCATAAAGGTACGTATGGAGCGCTTTCCCTTGATGTTAACGTTATATTGATGGGAACGGAGTAAGTGCGACAAACCATATTTCTTTTAAAATATATTATTGAAATAATCAGAGAGAATTGTGGTATAAAAGAAGATGTAGTAACTAAGATTGAAAAGGGCATGCTTCGATGGTTCGGTCATTTGGAAAGGATGGATGAAAGAAGATTGACGAAAGAGATATACAGATCGAAAGTGAGTGGAAGGGTCGGAAGGGGCCGCCCTAGGCGTAGTTTTTCCAATCAAATCGGAGAAATACTGGAAAAGGGCGGAATCTTAAGTACCCGAAACCGACGTGCGTGCATGACTCAATGTATGAATGTTGAAGAAGCGAAAGAAATTTGTCAAGATCGTAGCAAGTGGAAAGAAGTGGTCTCTGCCTACCCTGCCTACTTATTGGTTAGACGGACTTGCCCTGTAGACGCACTTCCTCGGTCAGGTGTGGTAAGAGCGTCAAGGGGATAAGTGCGACAAGCCATCTATTTTTAGGAGATATTGTTGGTTAGACGGACTTGCCCCGTAAACGTCCTAACCTAACCTTACCTTACGGTTCAACAAATACAGCTATTTAAAGTTAGGACGGACGTACAGACAGCGTAGGCATATTAATGGGTTCACTTCGGTTACTGAACCCTCAAAAGGAGTCTTAAAACATTCTGAATGCTGGTTTTTTACAACCCAATTTCTAGTATTTGAGGTGAACCCCGGCCAACCAGCACATTTTCCGTGTCGTATGTTGAGCAAAATTTCCATAAACACGTATAATCCCGCGAGAGGAGCTTCGCGGTTAGCCACGGTCCCACAGAAGTCACAGGAAAACAATGAATGTGTAAATAAATAGTTTAACACTACCTGTCCAAAAAGAAAAAGGTCACAGTGGCAATGTTTTACGCTTTGTGTCTTTTCGTTTTTCATTTTTAGAACTTTTGTTTTTAATGCGATAAAGAAGGCAACTGGGTCTTTGAGACCCTGAGACATGCATCCACAAGACTACAGTCTTGAACCTTACTACTGCATTACCTACCTTGAAGACTATTATGGAAAGCCTTGTCGTATCCCCAAACCAGAACACAGTAAAGTGAACAATACTGCTTGGCAGTAGGTTAAAAAAATATGATGGCGGAAGCGATCCGGGTGGATCCTGCATAAGACCTACCACCACTAAGTTGCTGAGGAATGAAACTTTCATGCCACAGTTTTTTTTTCCAGACATTTAATCCTGGATTGGTTAAAGTTGAAGGTGAAAAGGCATCTAAAGAATCAGTTTCATTGGTCGATAACCCGCATTATTGTAGTAATCATTGACGTGTTGTTTCAACATTTTTGAGCTTAGAGCTATTGCAGCGACGCAATGTACAGTCAAGGAAATTGATTCTTAGATCACTTTGGACTATGTCAAAGTTACACTTTAAATAAAACTTGAGAAGTCTTACGTTATGATTGATTACGTCACTTTGACATAGTCTAAAGTGGTCTACAAATCAATTTCCTTTACTGTATTTTAGGTAAGTGTCGAATTAAGTGCTATGCTGCCAGCATCTTTGGTACAATGCCGCAAGGCCATTCTTAGATTTAATGTTTTAGTTAATTTATATATTTAGAGTTAGTCTTATTTAATTTTAGTTTTATTTTTCAGTTACTGTGTTATGGTTGTTGTATTATTTTATGTCGTTTTTCATTAAATATATATATAAGTGTTATGGTTAAAATAGTAAGGTATAGCCTTTATTGCATCAATTCATATAAACCACAGCCGTATTCGATCGTGATCTGATCACCTAAAGCAAGAATTTATTTAGACAAATGTGCCGATTGTAAACACATCGATGGCGCTAGTACTCCAAAGGGAGAGATTGCCTTTCCCAATAACTTTAACCGGGCAAACACCGACCGTACAGAGAGTTAGCATGGCTGCTCAGTCAAGCTCAGATCTATTCGGTTTGTGAGGACCCGGCCATTAGTGTAAGTGAGTTTTGGAAGTATAAATACTAAATGCAATTACAATTCCATTTACTTTATTACTTTTGAATTAAATTTAATTACATAATAATATTACGCCCTGTTAAATAACGCGAGGTACCGTGCTACCATTTTCTTAATAGTGATCGGCAATATTCGTTTTCCTATGACACATGAGTGACAAATATACTGTCAGTTGCGAGTGCAAGCGTGATAGCGATAGCCAACCGAAAGCTATTAAGAAACTGGGAATACTGTACCTACTTATTAAACCGCTTTTACATTAAATTAATATAACAACCGAGAGATTATTTAAAAAAAATACATCGTGTTTAATTTATTTTTAAAATGACAATAACTAATGCGCTTACATTTAAATAACATAATAAAAAGAGAAAACTAAATTACTTAAGAGTTTACTTTAAAATTGTACCTTTTCTGTGAAAACTCTTTTAACCTGGAAAGTTTTTCCAAGAAAGGACTCAATTACTAACTGACAATCGGCCGATTGATTAAAATTACTTTCGGCTATCATGCAGATGGCTAAATTTAATCAATAAGAACTTTTTAATTTTATCTTCATAGCCTTAAATAAAGTATTTTCTTTATACTTAACGTTTTCTATTCAGAAATATCTCCGAGTAAGCGATACAGTAGAGTATTCTACAAAAATAATTTGCAAGAGACCGTGTTTCGGCTTCGCCCTCGGGTAATTTCGTGGAATCCTTACTTATTTCGTTTAATAAAAAAACGTAATACTCGTAAAATGGAACCAATACTATTATTTGTTTTGAATACATTTCTTATTAATTAAAGCCGAAACATATATTAAATACCCTCATTTTGGTATATTACAATGTATCGCAACATTCGTTACGATTATTTTTATACTTGGACATTTTATGTATGTTATTTAATAGCTTGTGATTTTCAATTAAGTAAAGGCTGCAATGTTTTATTATCTCCAGATACCTTTGCAAATCTTGCTCGCGATTGAAATGTTTAATTTGTAATGAGATGACAGCTGTCAGTACTATGCTATGACTTTATGGTGCCACTAGTAACCGGTGTGAAGTTAGGGGCCAAAAGTTGGAGGCCAATAGGGAATATGCATGGATTTTAAAAATCGCATTTCTCATCAAAATATGAAAATACCGTAAAAGAGATCACCAAAACGGAAATTAAAATTAAAATCGGTCAAGAAATACGGAAGTTATAAGCATTTCAAACTTCTAATTAGACAGAGAGATCCGATGTGCACCGTGACGTCATTGTGCACTGCGGCCATATAAACTCCATGTAAAATTCCGTTTTTCTAGAAAGAGATAGGAACAAATCTTTGTTGGCTTATATCTTGGTTATTTTTATAGTTATTCAAAAAAATATTTTTGTGATCTGTTTGTTACATGAATCAGCTTCAATTGAAGCTGTAAAAAAAAACATGCATATTCCCTATTGGCTCCATCATTCACACTGAAATTACCCTACCAAATAAAGAAGTCCTATCCAAAACAGGTTTTAGTAAACCTCTACCTCGTTTTGTTTAGACGATATGACTTAGCAGCCAAAATAATATCAGCTTAAATTCAAAACTTATTTTTCTGGAGGAGTTCATCTGGCACCTCACTGTCAGTTCCACTTCATCAGAGTTTCACCACTGCTGTTTAGTAAAGACAATAAGGAAATTTAATCGCCAACTACCTAAACACATATCGTTGTGATGGTCTTATCTGGTCTTGTACGTACGTACATACAAACATGGAAACACATTTATCATCAGTTCCATTTTACCAAATGATGCTTTTTGGATGCAAATGCTTGCGTTTTTAGGAAAAGTACCGAAATCGCTGTAAGTATATTATACAACTAGAAAATTTGAAAAACTCCCTCGATTCCTCATGGTGCCTATCATCAGATCATATTTTTTCTTATGGGACAACCCCTGAAACCTATCGAAAAAAAAAAGAGTTATTAATATCATCGTTTAGTACATTAAAAAAACATATCTACAGCAAAGAATGTAGAATCTCGTCATGTTGCTGTTAGTAGACCTCTACCTACCTATAGAGTGTTTTCAACGAGTAGTTGGTTATTTTTCGACAAACATAAGATACCTGGGGAACCCAAGTCGATAACTTTTAATAATAAGATTCTAGTTTTCTTACCGCAGTCGCAAAAAAAATGTGTTATGTTGGAACAGTTTCCTACAAAACTTCTTTATTTGGTAGGGTAATTTCGGTGTGACGTTAGCGGCCAAATGTTGGAGCCAATCGGCTGCCAACTTTTGGCCGCTAGTATAACTTCTTTGAACTTATCACTGTACTAGCGACCCGCCCTTGGTTCGCAACTGCACTCAAACCCATTTCGTAGTTCGAAAGATCTAAGAGTACATACAGAGGGACGAATTATAAATGATTACTTTGTTTTATACTTTTCATCACACTTGCACGTAAACAGTATCTAAACATACAGGTTAACTTGGCCGCAATGCCCCATATAAAACCCTCGACCTTTCTTTTTACCATGAAACCCAAGGTCGGTAAGTAATTTTTTTTACACCGAGGGGTTAAAGAACTGTTTTATGTTGAATCCTAAGCAAATGAGGGAATGAAATAGGAGTCCTGAGGGGTTCAAGCTCGCTCAAGACGAAAACAGCTTTATCCCAAAAGTCTACTTTTCTCACCTTTTGCGAGACAGTAAAAAGTAAAGCAGAAACAACGTTTTATTAACGCCGGCGGGACCGCGCGGCCGGCGCGCGCGGGGGCGGCGCGTGCTGACCGCGGCACGGCCGGGACTTGTGCTGCAGCGACGGCGTCATCTCGAATCACCTCTAGGGGAGGATCTTTGGGTTACATTCGTCATGAAGGGCATCACTTGTAATTTGTGTTCTGTATACATACCTCCTGGAGCCACGGACTAAGTGTACATGCGATGGTTCCAGGCTGTGGAATCTGTGTTATTTTTACTAAGTGGTGTAGTAGTTATAGTCGGTGACTTAAATTTGAACCCGCGGTATACGTCCCAAAACATTTTGTGTTATTATTGTTATTTTTTATCTCTGTGCGGTCTGAATGAGATGAATGAAGTAATGAATGCGCATGGAAGAAAAGCTAGATGTGGTTCTTGAAATTGAGGGCGGAGGGCTTGTTCTTCGACGCGACGCATTCCATCCGCCGTTAGAGAATTTTATCCCGCTGGACATGGCCTTGCGGCGGCCATGCTCTAAACAAATAGATCCCAGTAACGTGAATTCTCTACGTGACTGGAACTTTAATAAAGGTAATTACGAGCTTTTGTACAAACTTGTCTCAGAAGCAAACTGGCAGGATGTTCTAGAGGCCCATAACGTCGATAAAGCAGTAGATTCATTTTACATAATCATTTACAGCATTTTTGATCACTGTATACCAAAGAAAAATCGAAATAAAATTTGTGTCAGACGTTATCCGGTTTGGTTTACCGCAGATCTGATTAGTGATATCAAACTAAAGGCTAGTCTTCAACGGAAGTGGAAGGCTACTAAAAACTTAACCGTATATAGTAAGTTCTCAAAACTTAGGGCTGAAATAAAAAAAAGATTCCCTGCCGCTTATGATTCGTACATTTTTAATATTCAGGCTTAACTAAAAAGTAACCCACGTGCCTTTTGGCAGCATATAAATAACCTGAAGTCAAAGGGTGGGTTCGTTTCGCTCGTTCCCTTTAAACCATAATTGCAAAATATCTAATTGCCGATATACATGCTTACCAAAATATTAGATTGCCACAATACCAGTATTTTTATATATTATGTTCCTTTTTATATCAGTTTTATAAAATACCATGTTCTCAATACACCATGTTCCCTATAAAACCTTATACCGAAAATATCAAATTTCGAAATTACAAGAATCTCAAAACACTGAAATACTTTACAAACCTGATTAGGAAAACACAATTTTCTCGAAAGAACTTGATCTCGCATTAGCATGATCATGTAATACTAAATTTTTCAAAGAGCAGATTTCAGATAAACCATATTTTCGATATACCAGATTGAAGAACACCAGATCCCCAGAATATCAAATATCAAACAAGTACGGTCAGGTGCTTCAGGACTTCGTTTGCGTTAAATACCAACTTTGTCACTCCTTTTCTCTTCTTTTGGGGACGAGTTGTAAAAAATGCTGAAATACATGTCTAATGAATTTTATTCAGAGATATTCAATCCAAGATTCAAAAAATAGGTCAAAAAAAAAACTCTTTCACCTACTTAGTGTTTGAATTTCAAAAAACCCCGTCTTTTCGGATCTTTACGTTACAAAAGAAAATCCAGATTTAATGTTTCTAGCTTCCGAAGTATTGGCTGGGCGACGATGAATCAGTCCGTCAGGACAGGTCTCTTTATTATATATAAGACGACTAGCTTTTGCCAGCGACTCCGTCCCCGTGGAAGTCGTTTATCGTGTATATACTTATAAATATTTTGAATTCACCAAATGTTTTTTTTTCATTACTTATTATTTTATTCATAGACTGTATTTGCCATTTGCTAATGATAAAGTTCAGTACCTAGTTATAAATAGTTGACAATAAAAATTTGAAATTTACGGTTGGTTTTGTTGTCTAACCGTACTTATGTAAACTACCAAAGTAAAAATCCGGTGTTTTAGGAATTTAGGCATTCGGAAATCAAGTATGATCAGCATCTGGTGTGTTGGGAATTACGTAAACTGGCAATCTGATATTTTGAGTATCTGGTAGCTTAAGAAACTGGGTGTTTCAAGTACATTGTGTTTTGCCGGCCTAGTGTTATCAAAATCTGGTATTATGGGAATTCGGTTTTAAAGAGAACATGATGTTTTGAAAACATGTTGATTTGCCAATCCGATATAAAAAGAAACTCGGTAAAAAGAAAGTCTGGTATTTTGGGTATTTCATATTTCAGAAAACGGGTAAATCGGCAATTAGATATTTTGCAATTATGGTTTTATGGGAACGAGCGGTTCGTTTCGCAGGTAACTTATAAGGGGAGTAAGTTTGTCGGACATGAGACAGCTCAAGCGTTTTCCGATTACTTTTCTAGCGTCTTCTTACCCGATGTTCCTAGATTAGATGGTAGGAGTCGAAATAGGAGCAAACAACACAGGTCTGCCAGCTATATTACTGTAGATGAGTTTAGTGTGGAGGAGGTGGAAACAGCCATTAAGCTACTCAAACCAAACAGCGCTTTAGGGCCGGATAACTTACCTGCATACATTGTGAAAGGCTGCATGGAGCATATGAAGACTCCTATTCACTATATTTTTAATTTAGCTCTCTCTACTGGCATGTATCCTCATCAGTGGAAAACCTCGAGAGTGAGACCGATCCCGAAAACGAGCGATACTACCAATGTCGAGAATCATAGACCCATTGCTGTTCTCTCGACTCTTGCTAAACTTTTTGAAGCCATGCTCCACCGGACTCTATCGGTCCAGTTGAATCCTTTCTTGTGCGACTCGCAAAATGGCTTCAGAGCTAAACGCTCTGTTAACACCAACCTCTTGATCTTGGTCAACACCATCTCTGAGTGCCTGGACAAGGGTGTACAGGTGGATGTCCTTTACTTTGACTTCCAAAAAGCCTTTGATCGTGTAGATAACGACGTTCTTCTGGGAAAGTTGGACAATATTGGTTTTGCTCCGAAGTTGCTCGAGTTCTTCTTAAATTATCTACGTGATCGACAACAGTTTGTCCAGCATGGCCACTATTGGCCACTTTGTTTCTGACCTGTATCATACTCGGTCAGGTGTTAGTCAAGATTCTATTTTGGGCCCTCTGTTATTTGGAGTAATGATCAATGACATTGAGGCAGTTGTTAGTCGGGCTAGATGTCTGCTTTATGCGGACGACCTTAAACTAGTGTACGGTGTGGAACGAGGTGCGGATTGTGTTTCCTTGCAGGAGGATATCAGCTCGGTTTTTCAGTGGAGTTTAAATAATAAGCTCGCATTTAATGTGTCTAAGTGTCACGTGTGCACGTTTTGTCGTACTCGAACCCCGGTACTTGCCCAATACTTCCTCGGAGCTGTGCCCATTAACAGGGTCTTCTCAGTGAAGGATCTTGGCGTTATTTTTGACACGCGGCTTACCTTTCACGATCATATTAAGACACTTGCTGCCAGTAGCTTTCGTACACTTGGTTTTGTCATTCGCAACGTCAGAGATTTTCATGACCCAGTGGCTATAAAGTTGGTCTATAACGCTTTGGTCAGAAGCAGGCTGGAGGCGTCTTCGCTTATATGGAATCCTTGGGAGGCTACTTACACCTTACTTTTGGAGAAGATCCAAAAGTCATTCTTAAGGATTCTATATAAAAAAATCTATGGATTCTATCCATTTTTATACCCCACGAAATTTTTACTCGGCTCTCTGGGGTTCTGGGTTGGAGGTCAGGCGCAACTACAGCTTGCTTCTTAACGTGTGTCGTGTCTTGCGGGGCGACGGTGATTCTCCTGAACTGGTAGAACAAATTGCAAGGCTGTATGTCCCTGAGGTAAACAGGATAACTCTGAGACCTCGCACTCGCGCCTAACTGTACGTGCCAGTTGCGCGCAGGGTGGCGCACTGAAATTCACCGCTGCCTCGTGCCCTGGGGCTGCTAAATGAGCTCCTGGCATCGGCACCGGAGTGTGACCTGCTTGCGTGGCGATGGACGTCTGTGTGCTTGGAGTGCCTGAGGTTTTGCGAGGCGATGGATGACAGGTAGTCGAGTACTCTCTTGTAATGTTTTATTTATTTTTATATTTTCTCTTCTTTTTCATCTATATTATTATAAATTAAGTTTCACAATGTATTAGTTTTGTGACTGTAATGCTGTGTAAATATATTTTGAAATAAATAAATAAATAAATAAAAATTAAAAATTAAAACTTGAAGTACCTTATTTTAAAAAACTAACTAATTATAATTATTCATACGAATTCAAATCTCATCATTAACCAACGGGTTATAATGGGATTCAGTACCATTAACCGGGTAGTAATATTGTACTGAATTTCATTATAACCCGCTGGTTAGCCGATGGCTATAATAACTTTCTTTAAAGTCCGTGATCGAATTCGAGATCAAAAATGTAAACATACAATTGTCAATGTCAAAGTGACATTCCAGGGGTATATAATCTTGGTTTGAAGATTTCATTTTTTAATGTTTGAATTTTAATCAATAATAAATACCGATACCTACATGCTTTTCAGTAAGATATTGGATGGAACACTTTTTCACACCAAAGTTTGTCTATTCATGTGTAATGTTAAAAATAGTTTTATTCTCAGTCACTATTCTGCATACCGTCACCGGAAATGCCAAGAACATCGGTAGTTTTAATGACACAACCACCAATTTTTGTAGAAATATTTATAGGCTTTCATCACCATAAGTTTCTCACTAACGGTCATAGCACTATGTTGCCATTTCTTCGGCGTTGAGAAATTGTTCTTTTTATTTGAAGGGCCCGACTGAACTTCCATAGTTATTAATTTCCAATGCAACACACACGAACAAATAGAAACTGTACACGAAAATACAAGCAAAACTAAACAATAAACAAAAACTTAACACCAGAAAGCAACGATACCAAAGAGTAAACGAAAAGAAGCACATTCATTCGACAGATGTCAGAAAACTAACGCCATATGTCCCGTTTTGCATTAACAGTCAAATTATTATAATAACGAACCAAATGTTTAAAACTTCTTACCATTGCCAGTAGCATAAATTAAAACTCCATATATTTTATTCAAACAACATAAATACGGAATTAAAAAAAGTATATCTACTGTTAGCCTTAGTGTAATATTTTCAACTCATCACACAATATTATATTACCCTGATTATTATTATTTTTATTTTTATTTCAATGATTTTAAACTAACCATCACTTGGGTTTGTTTTTTTGATGGCAATCCGTTTGTTTACATGTTTGATCTCGAATTCGATCACGGACTGTAGGTGACGTTTGTATGATATAAGTATAATTGTTCAATTTCGAGCATGTGGTGTAAAAAGGTATATATTAAGTGGCAAGTAATAGATTTTCATGCTTATCTTGGGGGCTGAGGTACTCGAACCATGAATGTGTCTCTCAGTCTTCGTTATTTAAAAATAATACGAATATTACCGAGCTTATACAGTGTGTAAAAATGGAACACGAGGAAACCTTTTAATGGCGGTTAATATGCATCCCAATTAACATATAAACATGTGTATCTTTAACATAAGTTGTATTTCTTTTTTCATAAAAATTAATAAGCCACGCAATGTATCAGAAATAGCCCAACTAACCTGCAATTAATTGAGACTTCAATCTTCGTTAACACTATACATTGCTGCTCGATGGGACCTTTTAAAATTAATTGCGCTCTATGTATTAGAGTTATTAACGAAATTCCACATTTATGTGACTTGTAGAGCCATAACATACGTCTAGTTTAAATGTTTGCTCGTATCCCATCCCATTTACACACTGTGTTTTGAGAATAGTATTTTATGTAACTGATACGTAATAAGAGTCCTTAAAACACGAGATAAAGATTATGTTTATCTTACGTGTACCTACTGGTAACCCTACCGCCGGAAGGCGGAAGTGTTGACGAGTTAGGAGTTGACACGAGGAAATAGCGGCGCGCCGGCCGGGCGGGGCCGTCTTAGTACAGCGGTTAATAGGTTCACTTTGAACCTCCGAAACCTATTTAATTTGTTGTTTTGAGACTGCTTGGAAATACTGCGTGCCAAAATGTAAACCTACTATAATTGTTTTGGAATAGTGTTTTGTTTCGCAGTTGGTTATGCTAAGTCCCACATTTACACCTTACATACCTTACATACTTTGATTTTGCCTCCTATTTGTACAGTTAGCAACTTCCAAAGATAAACTTGGCCCTTAGGCACACTCTTATTTCAAATCGATTAGACAGTGTCGACGGAGCTCCTATTTCTGGGTGGTTTGGCCCTCCGGGTCTGCTGCAAAAGTAACATATCCTAAACCTACCTTATTTTAATATTTATATATTTACATTTCCATAAGAGTAAGAATTCTGAAAAAGTGGGAATTTCAGGAAGTAGATAAGATTGCCGTGTGGTGTGGTGACCCCACGCTTAGTAGGCAAAAGCAGAAAGGGGGCAAGTACCGAACAGGGCGTAAACCAATTAATGGATAAGATGGTAGGAACGATCTGACCATGCACAAGATCCTACCGCTACTAAACTACTAACGAAAATACATACATAACAAGACATACAATACTTTATATCTCGAAAAGTTGGGAGCCCATTGTGTCACATTACTTTTTTAGGCCTTAATATGTTTTTTTATATACTTATTGAGAAAAAATCTTAAATATCTAACGTATAGTATTAAAACCCTAAAAAACTATTCGTTTCTTAAAAATATACAAAATGACTTGCGATAACTTTGATTTATTACAGAATTATTGCTAAGTATTTAAAAATACCAAAGAAGCATAGGTAACCAACAAACGGAACGTTTTAAGCTTATAATGTGAGTATGTGATTAAATTAAAGAGATCGTGTCCCGTAACAGTGTTCATATTGACTCTCATAATTATTTTTACTTTTAAAGTATTTTAAGTCTTGCAATAATGATGACCTATAAAACATAATTATGACTAAAAATAATTAAGGCAAGCAATATTATGATTACCGAAAAATTACTTTTGCCGTGGGACGGTCAACGCGGGCGAAGTGCAGGCTTGTATCTACTAATTTAAGTTCTAGAATGACAAAAAGCCCTGTGTTAACATTATCATTTAAGTTTTAACCAATAAAGTGTTCTTTTCCTTTTTTTCTTTGGTGTATACCTATACGTAATTACCCATGTGTACCTGTAGGTGTAATGTACGGAATACGGATCTAATAGATCAGATGACCGGAACCGGCGGCCGTCCGTGCGTCCGGCGGGTTGATATGTAAGCGGTACTAATTTGTGTTGAGGAAACTAAGCGGTTAGTGTGATCTTAGCGAATTAAATGGGGCTGAGAGTCTAAAAAAGTTTAATCAATGTGTGATAAAATTTAATATGATTAACGTTTGTCTAAAATCAAAAAGCTTGTATTTTTTTATCTACAATGTAAATGAGTTCTTTTACTAGTCGGTCGCTTGGCTCACGTACCGTCGTTATTTTATCGTGTCTCTCATCACATCATTGATGATGAAAAACACCTAACTGCTGGTCCTTATTTTGAACCCTTCTTAGGCATTTTTCTTGAATTAGAGTAAAGTTTTTGAAATTAATTTATTACTTTTTCCTACTCCTGTACTTTTATCTGTCATTTATATAGTCACGAACACTAATATAAGAATATAGATAATATGTCCGCAGAACATTCCGTAGAAAAGTCTATCTAGTCTATTCCCCTTAACAGCACTTGTGCTTTTTTGAGCCAAAACGATATGCCTAGCTGCCAAAGCTTACACCTAGGTTAATTTGACCAATCAAAATACTTCACCAAATTAAACCACCAATCACAATACACATTGACTGCCAATCGGAACGTTAGGTTCTTTTTGGTATGTAAACTCTTTTACTAATTTAACTCTTTAAAAAAAACATTTTATTTGGTATCAACCAACCAGAACGCAGCTATATTAAAATCGACCAATCAGGTAAAATAATTCATTTCTCAAATCATTAGGTGTTTTTAAGTCCCTATTTCACAAGTTAAATCGATTGTGCAACTTTTTTTTTAAATATGAAACCTGGCAAGTGCACATCAATTTAAAAACAAAGTTAACCATAGACACATATTTTGTTGTTTTCGAATGTTTCTCGCTCGTTTGTTGTTCTGTGCTTCGTTCGTTCGTATTCTAACCTAGGTATATTAATTTAATTTTGCATTTTATTTGAAACCTAGTCGTAGAAAAAGTATTGTATGCAACGGTGTATAACTAAGTCAAAAAATACTCGTGGCGTCTTGCTTTACGATGTTCGCCTGCGGCTCACATCGTAACCACACCACTCGTCTTTTTTGACCTCTCTTATACAACTGTTGCATAAACTACTATTATCGTACCTTCGGCACCTGTTGGTGTGAACTTTAACAACGCGAAAAAAATGTGGTTAGAGACCAGAATTTTATTTAATCAGACACCAGGCACGTATGTATACTTTCCTCTCTTCTTTTGTACCCATACAGGGTGGTCCGTAATTCACTAGCAGAAATTTCAAATGAACTTGATCATTCTATTATATGACAAGCTCTACAAGTTAAAACACAATAACCTCACGGAATACAAACAAGTCACACATAACATTATTAGTCGTTGTCAAGACCCATAACCCAGAATAGGTTGTATTCGAGTTAGTATACTCCAAGTAACAACTATTGATATTATTATCATCCCTCTCGTCCAAACTTAAGTGGAGATATTCAGAACGAACTTCCAAACCGCAACAGCGCAACTTAAGTTTATAATACCGAGCCATACATCAACGTCTCGTACGCCGGGAAATCGTTTTAAATATATTTTTGATGGATACGCTTTTGCCAAAACCTGTTTTAGGTTCACTCAAATGATAAGGCATTTTTTGATGTAGGCAGTAAACCCAATGGTTTAGAATTATTTTAATGCGACACGGAACTAAAATGAATGTTTATTTATGACACTGGTAAACAGAAGTTACTTTTTAAAGCGTTTAAGAAGCTTAAAAAACTCGTTGGCCATAGTGCCGGCGTATCATTGGTTCATTGGCGAGGAATTAAGTCCGCGTCCAACTCATTACAATATAATATCGTTTTTCCGATGAGAATTTTACGTTACTATAATTAATAATGTAAATAAATCTTGCATTTGTTTCCAACGCGAACAAAGAACACGCTATGAATATAAGAAGACAAATTCTTGCTAAATTATCTCACGTTCATGGAGTATTTACTCTCTTTTCAGGTGAGTCCCGGGCAATGAATATGGAAAAGTGGAAAAACACATGTTGAGCCGTCAGATGATTGAGCACACATTGGATATGGCGAAGGTTAAGCTGGGGGTGCGCTCTTTAAGATAAACTTATTTTTCCTGGAATTTAGAGTGACGGTACGTTTCTAATTACGTGGTTTTTCAAGTTTAACGAAACGGGTTCTTTGAATTAGTTCAGTTTTACGAGAAAAATCGTATTGGTATCGTGATCAAAGCTGCTCGTATGATCATGGACGTCTTTAACTCTAAGGTTAAAATTAAAATTAAAATGCTTTATATAGATGCAAAAATTTCTTACGAATTATTAGGTTTTTTTTCACAACGCCTAATGGTTTTCTTTTTACTGCGCGTAATGTTGTAAGTATAAAAAAATATCATCCTGTATTGGTCTACAATTTATTACTTCCTTTCCATCTTACTTTTTGGGAAGAAGAAAACAGAGTAGAAGGTACAGTCAACCAAATTGATTTGTAGGCCACTTTGGACTGTGTTAAAGTGACGTTGTCAATCAAAACGTAAGAGATTTCCTATGATTTAATTTACAAAAGTCGCTAGTGGCCTAGAATTCAAATTGGTTGACATGGCAAACATAACAAAATTGACACATACCCGCTCTTGTGTCAGATTCTATGTTATTTTATTTGAGATTGTAATCTATGTACCTACCTACGCACTAACACACGTATCCAAATTTAGTTAAAAAAGTACGTATCCAAAAGTTAGCTAGACGAGATAGATTATCCCTTTCACTGAAGTCCCCAGTACAGAAAGATCACGTGTTTGTGATATTGATGTGGTGCGGTGATTTGACGCTAAATCGGGAAATTCAGAAAACATCTGAGGTTGCTCACTGAAGCAATATTTATCGAAATCTAAAAGGACCTTTGATTTTCGCTGTTCTTTTTTTTGTATCGACTGTTTGATGTGGCTGGCTGGAAACGAATATCAAACGAAATAAGTAACTTTAACCACCGAATATTCTTATTTTTTATACGAAAATGCATTAAGCTAAAAAGAAACGTTAATTTTTGTCGTAACGTAAGTCCAATAGGCGGTTTTTGTTATTATGTTATTGACGTTGGTAGACACAGAACAAAATGGATGCCGTTTTCTTATGATGATGAAAACATATACTAAAGGGTTATAAGTACCTAACTATCGTGCTTTCGACTGAGTCACTTTTTTTATTTAAACCCAATTTAAACACTCGATAATTTTCTTAGAATGCAACTACAGTATTCACACACAAATGTAAGAGCTTTTATTTAACCATACTTATTTGGACACCTAGAAATCCAAATCTTTGAAGATACAGGCGGTGTAGGAGTCGTTAACATTAAAACGAGTGTATAACATTACCACGTTACGTTGAGGGATGTTCTTTTATTCATTTACAATAATATATTATTTTCAATCCATGCGATACATGTGATACATGGATTTGATTAAGAAAAAGATTCATGTCACAACAAAACGCAACTTTAAAAAATGGTTTAAAAAATTAAGTAGCGTGAATTAATAGTTTCGTCACTTTCTGCATAAAAGCGTCATTAAATAAATAACTTTATTTCATGACGCGACAACAAAGTTTTTCTAGTATCATTCGAGTATCATAAGTACCTTTTGATATAAAATCTTGTACAATACAAAGGCTTTTCCAATAAAGCTAAGCCTTAATAAATATGATAAAATATGATTACATGCAAATAAAGTGATACAGTACTTTATAATATGTAATATATGCAAGACTCTTAGTATCAAATGTTTTCCAATTTAAATAATTTAAATAAAAAAAGGTTTCTAAAAATAAATTCTCAGTCAAGAGATATTTATAAAAAATGGAAACGCAACTAATAGAATTTTCTAATCTGTTTAGCCAGTCGTAATGGAAAATATAGTTCACATATTTTCTGCAACTTGAAAAAGGTTTTATCACATCATTATTTATTTACATAATCTTTTTAGGGAATACGTTCAGGTACATAAATATGTTTTACATGCGGCGTCAGTCCATGATAAGCTTAATACATTCCATTGTAGTAAGTAGTAGGGTCAGTTGAATTAACATATTTCCTGCCCTTCATTTGCACACAAATTACTCTCGCACAAAACACGCCTTAATTACGTGAGCTACGTTTATTTGAAACCTTCACCTTACATACTACAGGTACAGGTATTAGGTACTACAATTAAAAGTTAAAATTAAACTTATTTAATTTTAGATTAAACTAAGCTACTCAAATTAAAATAAAACTAAGCTACTCAAATATTAAAGATGTAAATAATAATCACCACTATAAAAAGAACACCCCCTCTAGTAGGTCCGCTCGCGGCATGGTCCCTATGCTGACTGGCTGCATTACCTCTCTGGATAGCTAGCCCAATCCTTTGGGAGAGGTAAGCACCAGCTCTAGGATATCCGGAGGTGTCTATGAGCCGGAACGACAGAGGCTTCATAAAGCTTTTCATATGAGCCTATACCTTACTATATTATTATTTATCATCATAAATAGAATAAGAAAGCGTAATGGTGCTGAGATCCCATTCATCACAAAATCTCCGAACCCTTTTATAACATAATCATCCTGTATCGATAACGCCCCCATCTTACTTTTTATGACGATGAGAAGAGCTAGGTACCAATTTCACCATACGACGTTAAATGTTAATGAATGTTAATCGACTGTTAGTTCATACATGTTGACAGCTGTTAACACTCTAATCGTCTGTTGAGTTGTTAACATCGTATGGTGAAATTGGTACTTAGTGTTGCTATCTTGGTAAAGCGAATAAAAGTGAGAAACTTATTCAAAGAAATAAAAAGAAAATAGACTGCACAGAAACAATTAAAATTTCAACGAAAAGCATAAATTTAATCGAATAATAAAGTGAAGTTAAGTATCTTATTCGACGTAAGTAGTTTTTTGTACGTAATTTTATAACACCGTCAAATGTTACAGGTCGGCAATATAAACGCCATGTAAAATTCTGCCAGCCTATTTGCTAGTAAGAGATAGGAACAATTCTTTGTTGGCTTATTATATCTTGGTTATTTTTGTAGCTATTCAAACATTGATTTTTGTTAACTGTTTGTTACATTAATCAGCTTTTATTGAAGCTATGAAAAAAGTCACGAATATTCCCTATTTTTATGTCCCAAAAATCGCCATTTTGGAAAGAATAAGGGCGATTGTTAACGCAAGATTTTAAATTTGGAAGAGGCTCATTGAAATCACGGGAGACCGAAAGGCTGGCTTCATCGCTCAATGCATTGGTTTAGTTTTTCAGCGAGGAAATGCTGCCAGCATCATTGGAACAATGCTGCAGGGGCTTTTTTTAGATTCAGTGTTTTAGGTTTATTTACCTCAGTTCCTTATTTTTATAGTATTTTACTTGGTATTAAATTAATGATTAGAAGTTAGTGAAAATGGTTATCGCCTCTGAATGGTTACAGTTAACTTTATCCAAATTACCGCATTCCAACTAGGAATAAATAAATTTGACTTCAAATCTCAGTAATGGCATCTCTGTTTCATGGTATAAACCACATTTAAAAATGTGAGTATTATTTTATTGCAATGCCTTTTTAAAACCACTTAAAGAAAAGAAGGTTATCAATTCGTCAAGTATGTGTCTAATATTATATTTACATACATACATAAACTCACGCCTTCGTTCCCGGAGAGGGGTAGGCAGAGCTACAGAATTACCTACAAGTCTAAAAACTTGTTGCTAATTCTGAAACCACATTTTGCACAATTAGGCTATGATGTTTAACAGTGTATATTAGTGACAGGTTGCAAGCCCATCGCCTAACATTATATTTAAGAACAATAATAAATTCACATGACGATGTATATTAACGCTTCCAAAGCTAACGTGCAAGATTCAGCAATATCGGTTCAGTAGTTATCGATAAGTGTGTTATAGCCTCCTAAGGCTCCCCATACGGAAAGGAAGATGGGCAAAAAAATTCCCACCAACCTACAGAGATGAAAAATATCTCAGGTTAAATATCTTAGCAACATGGCGTATTTTTACTGTAGTGACGATCGCTATATGTATGGGGTTTTCTTGGAAAATTATAATCGTATCGTATGGAATTTGTTTAGAAATGAACATTTCCTTGCCTTGCTTAAAAATCCCCATCGATTTTACTAGGTATTTTGTATTTTTTTGGTCCTAATGAACATAAATGGACATGCATGCAATCCCCGTGTTGGAGAGCGGGGACGGGGTCCATACAAAATCGCTCATCACCCTTTATCAATGGAATGTGAATCTAATATGATTGAAATAAAGTAATTTTTCTAAGGAATTCCACTATGTTTCCTTAGCACTAGTTCTTTATTTCAACGGTCGTATCATGTACTATTTTTAGTACAAGGAACCTCAGGAGGTTAACACACTTACACGTGTGACGGCCTGGCTTATTGACGAGCTACGAATGTGGTGTCAGTAAGAAAACGACTCAAAACTTTGCTCCAATTCTAGTGCACGAAAGAAATAATAAATACATACTTAAAACTAAAAATTACGCAATACAAAGCAATTGAGCAATATTTAAAAAAAACGACTTCAAAAAGAAATAAACTCAAAATTATGAAACGTATTTTGTAAAATGATCACTAAATTCTTGGAATCAGAAGTAGGTAATAAACAAATTGCAACAAATTTGACACATTTCCTTGAATTTTACCCATTAGTTACGATTTTTAACAATTCGTTTTTTTAACTACTGATTAAACAACAGTCCCTTAGACTATTCCTAAAAAAAATTTTTTTCATTTCTCATGCTCGTAAAGTCCTTCTTTATGCTGGGTATAGGCTGCATAAAATCATTTTATGCTCTAGTGCTTAAAGTAATTTCTTCTTTTAAGACTAAGGCAATAAGGCCTTACAGCCACATACACAATACACCTTCATTTAATTGATATATTTTTTTGAGATTTAGGTTATATCTTATTATAATTACGACATTATGTAATACTATCTTAATACTATTACATCTTAATACTTATACTGGCCACAACGAGTTGCAGACTGGCTAAGTCTACTAAAACAATAAGTATTGCTGGGCCTAATATCTATAATAAACTACCCGACGAAATAAAAAATACTGATTGCAATGATTTATTTTATAACAAATTGAAAAAATGGCTTACTATACAAGCATTTTATTCACTTGACGACTACTATAATTCATAATGTATTGTAATTAGTAATTTTAATTGAAATGTAAATTGATATATATTTCTATTATGTACCTACATCTAATTAATCTATAAAATAATGTAACCTTTGACGTGTAATTTTATCGAAAAATATGAATAAATGAGTATGAGTACTTTAAGACTAATACGGGCGTGCATTTACGGTAAAAAAAAATAAGTGACGCAAATATTTATAATAACTTGGCATTAAGGCTCAAACCATAGTGTCCATAGTCAAACGTCACATAATTGAAAATTAAAAAAAAAATTAAGAAAAATTGTGTAGCGGGAAGCTAATTATTCGTCAAACAAAATTAAAAACTAACTAAATTTGTTGTTGCGGTTGAAAATTCAATAAATTATTCGTAAGTAATAGAACAATGTCTTCAAGTAGTGATAGTGACGATCAAAAAATGATTTCGCCTTAGACTTTAATGGACAGAAGTGTGAAAATGTAATTGAGCAGATATTGCCGCCTAAATCGAAGAAAATCTATCTCAGCACATACGAAAGTTTTATGATTTGGAGGAACCAAAAAAGCGTAAGTAAACACGTTTGCGGAGTGTGTTTTTTTAAGCTAATTTGACGAACTGTCGATGAAATTACATTTTATGCGTGATATATTAATTGCATTATAAAAATTAATTAAATTTTCTTGTATATGCTTAATCGTTGTTTTATTTCCTTGCAATCGAAGTGAAAAGCAGAGTGTAAAACTCGAGCATAAAACCCATTTTACCCTCGACGTGACCATCCACCTATATGCACGTCTCGGGTAAGATGGTACGTTTTATGCACTTGTTGTACAATCTACTATTGAATGGTCTTTGAAAATGTACATTGTAAAAATATGGTGTAAGCTAATTTTTAAGCAATGGTTCCTATATCCTTTGAATTTTAGCCAGAGAGAGCGGTCAGCGATAACACAGTTATCTAGGTGGGAGAGAGACACCCCGAGGGCAAAGCATCGTGCGTTCAAATGCGGTTTTGCGGTTCACCAGCTGATAATCGATACCTAACCTACGTGAGTTGAGTAACGAAGATATTATATGGGTAATAGGTATTAATACGTTCTATGATAAACATATAGGTACTCAAATTGTAATGATCTCTTTGAAACCATACTTTTCTTTAATACTGTAAAAAGCATACAGATTTTATAAAACCTATAAAAGAACGTATCATTAGACCATTACACAGAATAATTATTTAATCGAAGGTTTTTCTCGCCCCAGGATTTAATTATTTTGGTGGTCACAAGTCTTTCCTTTTTTTTTGACCGAGAGGAATTATCAAAACGTACGCACGCCAGCCTCAGTCTCCTGCTCCGGTGTGTTAACTTCCAATGGGTTGTTAACGGGGGTAACCGTTGGCTGATGACTATATACCATTGGGTGCCCCCCAGCCGCCCTAGCCTATTGGGGATCATTACCTGCACAAGACGGTACGTGACGGTACCGTACCTCCGACCTAACCAGTGGTCCAGTCACGGAAGGAGTGCCCTTGTGGTTCGGAGTCCATAGGGGGTCCCCCAGGTCGTTTTTGTCACAAGTTTAACTTAACTTAACCTACTTAATTAATGTTTAAGTTATCCTGCAACATCATGGTTTCAGCAGAAAATAACGAGAGATGAAATGATACAATTGCATCCCTGGTTTATATTTTTCTCTGTTATGACACAGAGCAATAAAATAAACTTCTTTAGTTCATCACACATGTTTGTTATTTAACTATGCGCCGAATGAACATAAGTTTTTCTTCTGGTATTTGGAAATATCGATTTGTAAATAATTATTTCGGTTACGTAAATAGATAGGTTATTAGAACATTTCCCATTATGTCTCGGTCTACAAAGCTGAGAACATAATGACAGTTTATGAGGAAAATCCTTCCAAAAAGTAGATAACCGTAATTTCTATGTATTCTATCGTTAAATAACTGTATCTGAATCGTTCTATCCGTTTGGAAGATAATACGATGCCATAGATTGACATACAGATTCACACGACTTATAAAAAACCGTTCTGTTTTCATCGAGGTTTAAAATCCCAATTTAAAAAAATACGGAGTACCTAACTGCAAGTAATCTAGCCATCTCGTTGCGTAGAGAACGTTAATTTCCTTTCCAATAATGGATCTGCCGCCCTCTAGGTATCTAGGCAAATATAATTCACTAGACAACAGTACAACCTTCAACTTTATTCATTAACAAGAATGATGGAGGAAAATATGTAAATTGTACTGTCGCCTCTTAAATTTAGGCGCCTTTTATTTACAGAATGGAGCGTTGTATGTATGTATAGCACAAACATTTCTTCTGATAACAAACAAATTTAACGAAAAGCAAGCTTTAAAAAAATAACTTCTGTTTGGATAATGTCGTCAAAGTAATGTTACTTATCATGCATATACTTTTTATTTCGCCAATTTCACATTTAAATAATTGTAATACAGCCCATGACACTAGTGGTTAAGACGAATCTAATTATGTAAATGAATGTAATTACTATTAAATTATAAAAATTATATATATCAGGTGACAACTTCACACCAATTGATCTAGTCCCAAACTAAGCTCTAGGCTTGTACTATGGTACTACAACGATATAAATAAAAATATAGATAAATATATACTTAAATACATAGAAAACATCCAGGACTCAGTAACAAATATCTGCCCTTACCGGGGTTTGAACCCAGGACCGCTTGCTTCGTAGGCAGGGTCACTACCAACTAGGCCAGCGTGTCGTCAAATAAAAAAATAAAAAAATATTAAAATCGTGTTAGCCGTGTAATAGTTACGAGGGGACATAGAGTTGGACATTATATACCTACAGATCAAACACATAACCCTCCTTTTGAACTTTGCCGCAGTCGGATAAAAAAGTACGATAGGAAAATGAGTTTTTTTTTCAATAATGAGTTCAGTGAGGTGTTATAAGCATAATTCTACGTAATGTTTTAAATGCGAAAGTTTGTGTTAGTTATTGTCTCCTTCACGCTTTAAAAAGGTGATAATTTATACCCCTTACGGTTGAAGATAAGCCTTATACCCTGGATTAACACGTAGACTACTTTTCACCCCGAAAAAAATATTAAAATTTCCGAGGGAATAACGACAATCAAAATCTACGCGGACGAAGTCGCGGGTAGAAACCAGTGTATTATATTATAATATAATTTATTGTATAAAAACTAATTCAATGTTCACTATGGGAGGGTAAAAAAGAAAGTTATTACCTTCGCATCCTCGTTTGAATTACTGATCCTAATATCAATATAGCTGCGAGATAGATTTCAACCGATAGTAATATTTTTTGTTCATTTAGGTACTGCCAGTGTTGACTAAATCGATTTAAACCGGGATATTGGATTTTAAACTGGCTATCTTTACAATCTTTTGTTTACTATTATAGGTGCTCTTTGGCAAAAAATTATCAGCCACACTTAATTTTAATCTCCGGGTTTGCTTTAGTAATTTTGGTGAATTTTCTCGACTCCTACGGACTCGACTTTTTCGTTTTTGTCTCTATAATAAGTAAGTACAAGGAAGTGAGAATCAGTCTCCAATCTCTCAATCCATTTTTATTTCAAAATTGAAGCAAATTGCATTCAACTTTCGCTTATTGATTTCATGTTAGTCTATTTTGACGTCATAAATCAATAAGGGTGGTGGTAATGGTAAGATGCGTCCAAAGTAAAGCGTAGACTTTAGTGACATTTTAATTTTGCGGGATTCTAAATAAATATAGACGGACCACGTATTTGACCAACTCTATAGTAAGGGAAACTTTAAGACGAACCTTGTAATGTCTTATTGACATGCTGACAAGAGCTAAAAAGGTACGTATTTCGGTTTCCCTTACTGTACGTTTAACACCTAAACAATGTTATTCTTTTTCTCATACACCATTGTGCTCACAAATGAATCTAAATTATTTCTTATAACACAGATAAAAGTGATTCATCCCCGTAACGGCCCCTAAATTGTCCAACTCGAGCATTACGCGTCGGACAAAATAAAACGTAACTAATGTTCTTATTGTCAATGGTGTAAACAAAAAAAGATACGCCAATTTTATTCAGCTCGTCGCTGGGAGCAGTCGTTTTTTTCGTGTTTCACATTGCATAAATCATATTAAAAAACATGTACCTCTGCTGTCGTTATCTCAATCGTTATTTTTCTAACACATAACTGAAGTAGGTATATTACCTCTCTTACGGTGAAGGAAAACCTGCACATTCGAACAGCTGAGTGTGTAAGAGGGTAATTGCACAAAAGATCCAAACAGGGTCGAAGTGTTTCCGAAAGGGCCCATCTATAAGATAAGATAAGATCATATCTAGCTTAAGTCTTCTTTTTCTGAAAATGTATAAGTGTATACCTTCAACTGCAGCATTCAATATCTATATTGTTATATGAATTCCATACTATTTAATTATATACAAAAATGTACATCATTCATACCAATTTAAAAACAAAAATAACGATCATACTCGTACCTTTTATTTATGTTACTTACTTAGTGTGTGTGTGTTGCTAGGTTAGAATAGTGCCACTCCATGTCTTCCCGTGGATGTCGTAAGAGGCGACTAAGGGAATAAGGGCTTGTAGTACTGTTAGGCGATGGGCTTGCAACCTCTCACTAATGCGCTGTTAAACACCTTAGCCTAATTTATGCAAAATGAGGTTACAGAATTATCAACAAGGTATTAGAGGTGCTGATAATTCCGTAGCTCTGCCTACCCCACTTTGGAAATGAAGGCGTGAGTTTATGTATGTATGTGTACTTAGTGTACAACTTTCTACAATAATTATTCCTCAATTTCTTAGTTAAATAACTCTTGTTCAAATTTACTTAGGAAAGTAATTAATGGTTTTATGAACCGAATTTATTATTAAAGTACGCTATAAAGGCACCGGGGATGAGGATTATGATTTACGTAATCTGTCCTGCGTTTAAATGGATTGCGTCGTAAAAATTTGAATGGTAAATAATCCAGTACTTAATCGAGTAAGGCAAAGTGTTTTATACAGGGATAACAAACGGCGACTTACTAAAGAAAAGTTAGAAGTTACTCAACTCTGTTCTCAATAGCGTTTCATCATCTAGGGGTCATAAATATCAAAATAATGTAGGGATATTTTTTATCCTTAAACATTATTGATGTGTGTATATTGAGATCACAAAGAAACAAACACATTTTCATGTTATTGAGAATAGAGCTTACACTCGAGCACAAATATTTCAAACATACGTCACGTTTTCGAATTCCCTTTACTGCCTATTTGAAAACTATTTCGAATCTATCCGTAGAACGAACCTCCTTAACAGATTCACGTTTCCATTCATTATTTAACGTTTGCTTCATCTTTATTACTCGAAAATGATACAAAAGTCAACGTCACTGTCGACTTGCTATATTTTTCTCTGCCCCGATTTCCATTCACATTTTCTCGATGATAATAAAATAAAAAGATTTGGACACAGCTATTAATTATTACTTTATTACATTACATTACATTAAATCACGCCTGTTTCCCAAAGGGGTAGGCAGAGACCACTTCTTTCCATTACTTTATTATTTCGGTATATTCGATGGCGACTGTATATCCTTACAACACACAAATACATATTGTATGTATTATAATCTTCTCGCAAAAAAATACGAAAGGCTTTATGTATTTATGTATAAAGTTTATTTTCTCATTAGTGTTTATTGTGTAGTTAAATAAGAATTTGTATTTTGCTCTAATTTCAACATAAAATATTGGACACCGGAAACCGGTCGAATGTGACGCGCTGGTCTTGCCTTTTTTTACAACATCATATTGTAACTACACACTTCTGACAATAAAGTTTTATATTTATATTTATACTTCTAGCTATATCATAAATTCTGGTAGGTACGAAGTGTACGAGTGTTACAGAAAACTTACATTAACCGAAGCTATATAAAATTACTCGTTTTAATTTCTGTTGTAATAACAATAAATTACCTTTTTGAGATATCATACATTTCTCAAAATGGTAATGAGGTTATAAATAAACTCCAATTAATATTTTGTAATTCAGACACAAAATTTACTCCTTACAAAATACCTTCTAAGTGTTGCCCAAGCTTGAGCCGGTCATAATTCCTAATTTGCGACGAACAAGAAATAAACTCTGCTTCATCTTAGTCCACTTGAATTAACCAAGTCATTAAATATTTGTTACAACTTAGATAAAACTCGGGAACACGTAATATAATAAGCAATGAGAGATGAGAGATTTAAATTCTCACACACACACACACATAAACTCACGCTTTCATTCCCAGAAATAAATAAATAAAAATAAATAATTAAAATAAATTAAACTAAATTCTCAGTTAATTACATTTGAAATTTCTGAGGTTTGAGCAATTATTACACGCGAGGGAATCCGAAAAATAGTCCGAACTGAGCAAAGAGTAAAAATTATGCCATATTTTAATCTTACTTAAAATTGCTTAACTTTAAAGATGTTCAGTGCCTCTGTTCGACACGGTAAAAAACCGAGCCGCGGCCGTGTTAAAAGTAACATGTTTAAAGCAATTAGGGTCTACCCAGTAGCCCCGATACTTAATGGAAATGGCTTACTCTATACATTTACCTACATTACATGTCAAATGGCGATTGTAAAAGGCATGGCATTAATTATCACTAGTGATCATTATACTCTAACCCAACCTGATGTAGTAAAATTAGTATCAAGACCTTGACAATAAACCTGCGACGCGACATAGGTATCAAGGTTCTTTCGGAAAAGCAAGGAAATACTTCTAGAAAAGGAATAATAAGTATTTATTGTCACCCAAAAGCAGTAAAAAAAGTAGTTATATATTTTAAAAAAAGGTGTGGCAGAAGGAACAGACTGAGCATGTGCTGTGAGCGCTGGCGAGAGCTCGAGACTTCGCAGCGCTGGTTTTCAGTCTGCCCCTTTCCGCACTCAGTCTAGTATAGTACAATCTAGCAGGTAGATCAGATAGTATACAATTCACCTATTTGTACACTCTTAGACAAACAAAATAATTACATTTTGATTCAAAACACAAAATTATTTAAAACATTTTTTTTCGTAAAGGACGCGTTAGATCGTTCCAAATTTTTGAAGCCGAAAACTTGAAATCTTTCTAACCAACTAAACTATTAAATCATCAATGCTCAACGCATCGCAATAAATTGTCTCACGTGCTTAGTTTACCATCGTAATAATAAAAGTCTATTTCCGAGAATAATGAAAATATGCGCACACCAAATAACGAGTTGTAGAGTCGCCATTATTCTACATTAGTTGTTTCCCAACGAGCCGCACCCACACATACGTGCAGCCTTTGTTATGAATATTCCATAGTAGATACGTGCACATATGAATGTGTTCATTCCAGCACGATGTCCTTTTATCCGTGGGCATTTTTTTAAAACACCAACACAACTTTTTCAAATGCTACACGTTGTTGAAACTTTTCCGGGTGGCATTTTTAATTGGGAAACCCCGCACGGAAAATGCTGTAAAAATAAAAAAACCCAACAGAATATTTGCCACCCTTAAAACGAGATCCCGATGAAATTTTAATTCGATTAGAAAAACTGTTGAAGTGTAAAATATATTTCAGACGCGCTTAGCTAAGGTTTGAATTTAATAATTCCTTTTACCTCTCAAATTAGGGCTTTTTGAACGACGAGAGTAATTAAGTTAAGTAGGTAATATTAAATTTAATTGCAAACTTAATAAAAAACGGGGGAATAATTGTGTCTACTGTAAGGGCTTGGACGGAATAGTAGACTGGTTATTAGCTGAGCGTGACGTGTATTAATGTTTGACTTTATTTTAACGTATATTCATTGTTTCACAAAATTGTTATCGAACATAATAATTATAAATACGTAAATAAAGGGTGTCCCAGATCTCAAAAGACCATTTAAACGGAAATGGCCAAAAAGATAACACCTAAAACAGTATAAACAAGTGTCACGTTTAATGTCAACGTCAAATATTTTCAATTAAGCGAGAATCAAGGTTTTGAGAGAGCGGAATTGGAACTAAATAGGTAAACTATGAATTTCTAATGTTCACGCCACTAGTTGAGGTAGATGTATTTTTTTGTTATGTAAAAAAGTATTCAGGCAACCCTAAATCTTTTACTGCATTTAAACATGTGTGAACTGGATTGGCAAAACTGTTCATTCAAAATTAGGAAAAAGCTGTAATGAGATGGGCAGCAATTATATTATCAATTTATTCATTAGTAAGCATATTTGATATAAATAATTAAAATAAAACATAGCATCTATTTTAAACCAGTTAACATAAGTCGCAAAGTATGTTACTAATTTTGGAGTCTTTAATTCAGGGACACCCAAGTGAGTATGATAAACTTTTTGGTGAAAAGCAGTATCGAGTTGTATCCTTTGATATATCGCTACTGTCAGTGGGAAAATTCTGCCTGTGATGTTTGAAAGTTAGAAGTGACCGGTGAAAAGGTTTTTCCCAAAGGAAATGAGGACTCATCAGTTGGGGTCCCAAAAATAAAAAGATGATTTAAAATAATTTACAAAATATATTGAAACTAACATGGCATTTTACAACTTAAAATTATAGAAAGCTGTTTTTTTTCCTATTTAAAATTAGCTTAACGAAATTGAATGTAATTTTGTAAATAACGTATGTTGGGGTAAAATCGGACTAAATTACGACGACTTTGGTATGCCTTCAGAGTTAAATTTTTTCTTAACATTGCTAACGTTTCCTTGACTTGTAAATTTTTGTTATAAATAAGTATAATATATATTTTCGACACATGTTTTTGATTTCTTCATATAAGCAGCAATTTTTGATTAATTTACGTCCGAAATCAGTGTTTGTGTTATTTTAATAACAGCGGACTATGTTCTAAAATTACACGCGTATGGTTCATAAATATTTTTATCCCCTCTTTTCCTGTTCGCGCTACAATCTCACAATTTTGTCAAATATTGCAAAAATAAGCTAGAAAAAGTAAATTGAATTTTTACCACGTGCGATCTTTCCCACGTGAGAACCACTGCTTTTTCCCATACAAGTTAAAATAAGTCCGGTCTTAACCCGAAAGGAAAAGATCGGATTAAATCGTACACGCTAATCCAACCGTTATTCGTGATTCTAACATACAAGAAACACGTATTTTAATAATAATATTTACAAAAAATACACAAAAACAGGTTGAACTTACTTGGTTGTTGAAATACGCGGCCACGGGAAAGTCCGGATTTTACGACCACTCGGAAAAAAACTCCGTTTTGACGTCTCTTACTATTACATGCGACCTGACCATTTATAAAACCATGCAGCTGCCTAAGCTGTGGGTCGCAACAAAATAGCCTAGGCAGGTGTGTTGCCAGAAATTTAAAACCTTTGTTAGTTTAGCAGTAAGTTGAATTATCCGGTCTTGACCCGATCCGATCTTACCCCGACGTACCTTACTTCAAAAAAGTTTTTATCAAAATCTTTAAAATCCAAGATTTAAGTACAAACTATTAGGTACTTAGGACATTGACTCCAAATGTGTATACACTCATAGCATACGAGCGACATTACGTAACCCTTGAAACCCTTCTTTTCAATCGAACATTGAAATACGCAGGTAGTCGATTAGATTACGCAGAGGGAGAGTTCGGTGAATATTTCTAGTTGGCATCCTTTCACCTTTAAGGCTATAATTTAGCTGAAAGTGCTTGGGACGGCCAGCATTAATGAAATCCGCCGTTGAATAGGAGCTCGGACCAATGGCTGTTACTATACGGTTTGGTCACAGGAATACAGTGCATGTCACGTTTGTACAATATACAGGGTGCTTTAGTAATCGTATAGAGTTTATGCTATAGAAATGTCCTGTTAGTGGGGGAATTATGACATATATTGGTATAGTTGGACATTAAACTTGGTTGAGTTCTCTTAATTCGTATCAAATCTAACAAATGCCTTATTAACAAAATACCGTTTCGTTTTTTTATTATTACAGGCTTCTTCGTACGAACGTACCTGCCTACAGTTTTTATCTCATAAACCAGCTCTCTTGCTATCATGCAGCACTATATATGAGTACATTAGTATTTTGATTGGTCCATCCATAGTAATGTAATACAACTTTTCAATTTTCATACATACACATACATAAACTCACGCCTTCATTTCCAGAGTGGGGTAGGCGGGGCTACAGAATTACCAAGAACTCTAAAAAAAATTGCTAATTTTGTAACCACATTTTGCAGAATTAGGCTAATGTGTTTACCAGTATATTCCAAAGCCCAAAATTCAGTTTCAGAAGTATTTTCATTTATTTAAAGGGTAATCCTCTTAATGCAGAAATTCTGTTGCAACGCGTTGGTTGAGAACCCTTGTTAATACCGTATTGACCTGAATTATTGCTTATACCAACCCGAGACCGGATTTAAACACATTTTGAACTTGCTAATCTAGCCTGCTGTATGTTTGCGAGCGGTTCCGGCTTCGGTTCCAGCAGGTATTATAACTAATCGATTTTAATGCGCTCCAGGTAGAATAGCCGCCTGTATGAGCTGCTACGTATTCAGCCTGTTTGGCTTTGATAAGGGCTTACGAGAAATTGATTTCGAAGGCATACAATTGAAGGTATAGAGTTGAAGCAAAGGAGAACGATTTTGAGTAAAACTCCGCCTGAATTTGTGTGGTACAGTCAGCTTCAAATATATGACACAGTAAAACTTTCAAAAATACATATATTCATGACGCTGACCGTACATACTTATCGAACTTTAGACTAAACATTACATTTTCGTTTGTTAATAATTATGTACAAGCATAACTTATAGTTATGTACATATGCTTAAAATTGATTTATGATCTATATGCGATTACATACGAGTAGCATCGTGGAAATAAACTTACATAATTAGAAAACCTATTAAACGGTCTCATTGATTTAAAATAATAGGTTTGACAGTGAACTCAGACACACACCATATTGCAATTGTCAATTGTGACAAGAGAATGCTCAACGAAAATTAGTAGGTACCGCCTCAGACCTTACCTTATGTACCTTTAATTATGTAGACTAAAAGTCTCTACCTTTTGTTGGATAACCCTCTCTACCTACTCAGCAGATAAGTAAAGATGAAAGATAAAAAAAGATGGATATTTATTCAATAAGTAGGCAGCACGGGCACTTTTACACGTCAAGAATCTACCAGCACTTCCCAAGAGGAGATCACTGCTGAGAAGAAACGCCGCAAGAAACTCGTAAATGGAAATCATCCGAAATTTGCTTTAATATGCTTTGTACATAAGGTAAAAAATAATTTGGTCGTATCTGATTAATAGTGTGAAAATAGGTACTTTATTATACAAACCGAAAAAAACAATACAAAATAGACAGAACCCCAACAAATGTGTATAAAGGCAAACATCGCTTTAAGAGATCCCTCCAGTTAACCTATGTATGATTTTCGGTTACGCATAAAAATTGTCATTTCGCAGTTTTCTATGCATCAAAGATCATTAACAAACGATGTTTGTTATGAGTTCTTAAATTAAAACTGTAATTCCGAAAATAAATTCACAAAGGATATAGATTTGAATATTAAACATACAAAATCTGTATGTTACTGAGTTCCAGCAATATCGGGGACATCGCAGCGAGACAACAAATATTATTAGTGAGCTATGGATATGCGAAAGGCAATAAACCGAATGAATATTGCATTTGTACGCGAGAATTGGCTTAATGGCCGATGTTCGTGGTCCAAGTTAGCAATTGCGGCAATTTGTATTAGATCGAGTTATCAATTTTGATCAGTTTTCAAGCTAATACAGCCCTGAGCAGTTACTTATTGGATAAATTAAAGGAATTGGATGATTAGGGGTTAAATGGGACAATAGGGGTCATTGGGGAGCCTGATGTTTAGCTGAAATATTTATAGTATTTAGTTTAATTTCCCAATAGCTACTTGTATTGGTTTTTCTCCCGTGTCATCGATTTGCCGATTTTTTCTTATAAACACTACTCAGAAATATAGGCATTGGTCAGAGGCTCTATTCTGAGGACATGAGCTAACCCCATGTCCTTCTGTTTAGTCCACAAGAAAACATACTCTTACCGAACAATTTGTCCTCGCGTGTGATATCCATGGACTTATTTATCTAATCCACATTGGTGAAATACACCTTAGCAGGAGTAAAAAGCATTGATTAAAATTACACACATATATACATACCTTCACGCCTGTCTCCCAATGGGGTAAGCAGAGACTATGGAACGCTAAGACCGGTGTCTTAACATACGACTTTCGCTTCCTCTATATTCATCAATCTCTTTATGCACGTACGTCGAATTCGGGTGCTTTTGATTTGGCCCTTATTCAGTCCGTCGCGAATCTGATCACCGCAAGTCCGTCTAGGACGTCCCTTACCGACATCTCCGCTAACTCTCGCTCGCCATATCTCTTTCGCAACTTTTCTTTCATCCATCCTTTCTAAATAACCAAACCATATTAGCATACCCTTAAAACCCCTTAATTGGAGAAAACCATATTGATTTGGTCGTGTTATGGTATTGTTTTGGTATTGGTATTGATAACTCGGCCGCTATTACAGCTGTCAAGTTAATAAGAGCTATCGTAATATTGACAATACAATAACATGTTAAAGGTAATATGGTTTATGGTTTTGTGGGAGGACCTTGTGCAGGGTCCGTCCGGGTTGGTACCACCATCTTATCCATTAACCTACCGCCAAGCAGCAGTGTTCGCATTGTTGTGTTCCGGTTTGGGGATAAATACAGCCGGTGAAATGACTTGCATCCATTCCATCTTAGTCCCCAGGGTTGGCAACGCATTTGCAGTCTTGTGAATGCGAATGTCTATGGGTCACAGTTTTCACTTACCATCAGGAGGCCTGTGTGCTCGTTTGCCTTCACATGCCATAAAATAAATAAATAAATAAATACTCAGTAGAATAGGCCTAAACCAGACTAAACAGCTGTACTAAAAGTAGCTTACAAATTAAAGAAGACTATAACGACGTAAAAATATTCACTTCCATTTCAGCTATAACCTGATAAACGATAATGATAAACTAAACTACCGCTAAACTGAGAGCTCAATAAAAGCTTAACCCTTCAAAACTAGCTCTTACATAGCTGAGGTTTAAGGGATTAGGTATTGAAGGCTTAAACTGAAGCCTCTAAATTTCCAATAACTCTTATTAAACAAGTATCGAGAATAATTCAATTCATTGAATTTAGTTACAGCCTCAAATGCTCCTAGGCTTTAAGCCTTATAGTCCCTAACATCAAAAGCTTAGACGCTGTTTAAACTAGGCAGTAGCCACGTAAGTAATGTAGGTTTGAGCCTTCTAAGTATATGTTTGAGCCTTCTAAGTTGCCGTGATTTGAGTCCTTGAAAGTTATAACTAAAATCTTAAACTCAACACACAACTGAGGCCCTTTCCAAGATGCACTACGCTAACTAACGTTTCTATTCGTTTCGTTTTTAAACCAATCACGTCACTGGTAGATCACGTGACTTTTCGTATCACGTCCTCTACCAGTCACGCGATTGGTTTAAAAACGAAACGAATAGAAACGCTAGTTGGCGTAATGCATCTTGTCTATGGACTCAGAACAGTAACGCAGTCTTCATAAGACATTTCATACTTAAATACTTAGATCAATCAATACGTATGGGTGGAGGTGTTCGATATTGATCAACTGATATTTAGTTGTAACGTGTTATGTATGCATGTAATAGTACCAAGATAAATACTTATGTAACCTTATGAATCTATAAGTCACCTTGCAGAAGTTATCTCACTACTGCCACTACTACTTACTACTTGTACTTAAAAACGTTTCCTCGCTATACTAATATTTTGAAATTGTACCTGAAGCTAAATCTTTTTATCCTCTATTCTGACAATTTGATAAGTATCTAATATTAGGAGCCTCTGCTTACTGAAACCCTTCTATCGAATGATACGTGTTGTTGTCCTTATCCATTTTTGTAAAGTTGACTGAAACAAAGCGAAGATAAGTCTAAAGGCTGCGAAGGCATTAAGAAAGCGTTTTAACCTTAACCTTCTTATGAATAAAACATTGGTATTCACCCAGTTGAAACTCGAAATGTATCCTCGGATATAAAAATAAAGAGATAGACAGTTCCGTCAACCACTCGTAATATTTTTTTATTATTCTTTGTAAGTATAGCCACATGCTAAAGAGCCCACTTAAAGATGTTTTATTACACTTCTGTAGAAGTTAGCGTTGTTTAGGACCCGCCCACGAAAAAATGTCTTAAAGCATTAACGTCATCATGTAACATTGACGTCAAAAAAACTTCGTTAAAATAGAATCGCTTGGGCTCCGTTATTATATTGCAGGATTTTGAATGTTAGGTAAACTGTCGAATATTAAGTTTAGTTGTGGGAGGACCTTGTGCAGGGTCCGTCCGGGTTGGTACCACCATCTTACCCATTAACCTACCGCCAAGCAGCAGTGTTCGCATTGTTGTGTTCCGGTTTGGGGATAAGACAGCCGGTGAAATTACTAGCATAGAGGCATTCCATCTTCGTCCTCAGGGTTGGCAACGCATTTGCAGTCTTAGGGTTGCGGTCTTGTGAATGCGAATGTCTATGGGTCACAGTTTCCACTTACCATCAGGTGGCCTGTGTGCTCGTTTGCCTTCCTATGATATACAAAAAAAAAAGTTAGTACGTAGATTGTTGCTATATAATTCATCTTTATATTTCTTCTTACATTAATTAGGTCACTGGGGAGCATCCATTTACTAATTAAGCCAGAGTCAGAAAGGTTTCATCCAAAAGTACCTGCAAACTTTTAAGTCCTTTTGAATATTCTCTTTGATATCTTGTTATGGGCGCTACAATACGCCGGTCCGAGGAAGCTTTTTCATTTGACTGAGTAAAAATAAAGCGATTACCCGGATTCGCAAACGGCCCGAAAATCCGGCACGAAGGACCATTTTACGTTCGGAAGTTGATAAAGACGAAGTTCTTGTCTCTTTAGAGACGTTGCCTCTTGCAATAAAAGTGGCATAATTATTTATTTGGTCTAACCAATTTGGTACCAATAATATAAATATCATCCAAGACATTGTTGTATGCAATGCTATACAATTCTTACTTTATATTTGAAAAAATGTTGCACTGTATTTACTAGCTTCTGCCCGCGACTTCGTCCGCGTAGATTTCGATTATCGTTATTTCCTCGAGAAGTAGACTATTTCGCATCTTCAGAACAATAGTGACCTAATTCAAAATTTCAGCTTTCAAACTTCAAGTCATAAAGTTATTATTATAGAGACCAAACTCGAAATTTAAAATTTCCGAATTATGTCACTATTGTTCTGAAGATGCGAATTGTTCGTCCAGCCGTTGCATCGCGGGAAGGAGTAACAAACTAACACACAAACTTTCGCTTTTAAAATATTGGTAGGATTAGTAGGATACTCGTGTTAGTAGAATTAGTGGATAATAGCTGTTGTCCGCGACTTCGTCCGCATAGATTTAAATTATCGTTATTTCCTTGGGAACTTTTAAATTTCCTGGGATGAAAAGTACCTGTTAGCCGCATTGATAATATAAGTAGGATATAGGTTCATTATCTCTTTCATTGTTATGGATTCTGAAGTCTAAAATTCATATAAGATCACAAAAACCCACCCTGTGCACTTTTGGTTGTTACTTTGTCATACGACGGCTTTTGACGTTTGACCACTAAACTGTAGGCATTGTCGGTGAAACAAATAAGTAGGTACCTACCACTTGAACTCCGTATCATAGCGATGGTTTTTGTTTATTGGGTTATTGGTAAGTCAACCTATCCCCCTCTAGGGGTTATGGGGGAGATCGTTTGCAATCATTTTGGTCCCATAATATTCTACGCAAAAGTTAGTAAATTTTTCTGTTTTTGTGTCATTTATGTTGGATAAACTGATTAAAAAACATGTTTTTTTTTACTTTGTTGTCTCGCATTCTTAAACGTGTACAAATAATTCTACTTTTAATATTGCATAAAATCAGCAATTTTACCTTGTACAAAATGTTTTTTTTTTTTATTTAAAGTGCAACATTTTTTTTGTACATTTTTGAAGATACGTTCTTGACTTTTTTAGCAAACAACTTAAATTTAAATTATCTCAGAAATGGTTCACTTTTACGTAGGGTATTATGGGACAAAAATGATTGCAAATGACCTCCCCCCATAACCCCTAGAGGGGAATAGGTCGACTTACCAATAACCCTGTATAACTTGTCATTCTATAGATAGATACATGCTCCCACGCACACATAATACCTACAATTGGACTCTACTTTCGCTCTCGCTTACAGGATGTTCACATAAAGGGTTTTTATTAAACCTTAATGATATATATACATATATAAACCGTTCTTTGTACACCCTGTGATATATTTTAATACTAGACGATAATGATAATGAAGCCAAGTTGTTTGTAAAATGGGTGCGCACTGCGCACTCAACGAAGTGGTTAATGGCAATGACTGTGGAAAGTCCAACAGAAACAAATACACTCCATCATTATTATAATAAAGTTTAGGGCGTCCTGACCAGGGAAATAACGGCAATTTATTTACCCTGTTTATTTTAGCAAAAATAAATAAGTTTAAAATTATACGGAGCATTTTGAAATATTAGCCTGAATGGGATAATTTATTAAGAAAAAACATTTTAAAATACGTTTTGATTGCATGGTTGGTGAGTTTAGTTAACGTACTGTTGTTATCTGTCAGTTTCTATAGTTTCTAAAACAAAGTGAAATATAGATAAAAAACTTAAGTAAACCTCCTCCTGCATGTAGTTATATACAAAACTAATATGGAATTTACGACAAATTTCAAATATAGAATGTCAAACGGGCTATACAGATGTATCTATTACAACTACATGGAAGAGGAGCTAATTATTTTTTTTTACTTAAAGATAGTTTGTTGTGTCTAAATGCTTTTCCCAATTGAAACCCAATTTATTACTAAAGGTGCTAAAGGCGACGTATGCAAAATAAAAAAATAATTACATCTACAGTCTTATAGTCTTTATTATTTCTAGCGAGCCGATCTTCTACACAAAGGCCATTGTTTGTAAACAATACCATTGTCTTTCTTTGTGTCCGTAACACCAAACCGATTACATACAAAAAAGTTAGAACTACATTGAATGTACATTGAATTATCAACCCTACCCTCTTAGTCAGTAGGTTTAAAATGTAAAGTGTCAGGATACAGATATAAGTTTTGTGTAGATGATAGTATTGTGTAAAGAATAAGCACAGTTCAAATAATAAAGACTTATATCTGTATCCTGACACTTTACATTTTAAACCTACTGACTAAGAGAGTAGGGTTGATCATTCAATGTACATTCAATGTAGTTCTAACTTTTTTTTATGTAATCGGCTTGGTGTTACGGACACAAAGAAAGACAATGGTATTGTTTACAAACAATGGCCTTTGTGTAGAAGATCGGCTCGCTTGAAATAATAAAGACTATACCACATTAAGTGCCCCATTTATTTATAAAAGTCTGCTAACTCAGCACTGAATTATTTTTTGCTAAAATGGCTGCATAACCTGAGCGGAATACACCCAACTCTAGCAAAGTTTCGTTCTCTTCGCCGTCGGATTGCCAGAGATCGATTTTAATCCCTCCTAATTCACCCCCAACGTGCTTTAGTGCAGGGTAGGGGTCGATTTCTTATTCAGGGGGTGTTTCGTCACGAAGTATAGAGGTAATGAACTGGGGACGAGATTTTTGTAGGCTGTAAGGTTAAAACGTAGAGCGGCCGCAGCAATGGAGAGGTATGGATAAAATTATTTTTCAGTGCTTCTGATTCTATATTTAGTTAAAGATTAAAAAAACACAGAGGTAGAGTTCGCATATCTTTGAATTGAAATGAAAAGGTTAGAAGAATGGTAATTTTGTAAATGTGTGAGAGATATAATATACGTAACAAGCGTAATAACTTATATTTAATGTTTTTTTATAGAGCTAGATTGTTTTATGCTTGAGACTGTTTTAGTCAACTAGATAGATTATTTTTATAGAAATTCTCTCTAATTGGACCCAAACAATGTGCTTTAGGCCACCATTTCAAATGTTAATTGCTCACACTATCGACACTATCGTTACCGAAGCGACGGTTAAACTGTGACGTATGGCCACGTTTGTGCAATCGGGACTAAATTCTATAGCGTTAACCAGCTAATTTATGTCCGAATTGGACTTCCAACAAGTAGCACATTGTACTGAAACCCAATTGTTTCCCATTCGCTACGTAATGGCACGACATTGCCGTTAATTTCAAATTCTAGCTCACTCGACGGATGTGGGAGATTGAGCAATAGATTATGTGCGCATAACATAATATCTGAAACCCTTACTATAAATATACTAGTTTTAAAATGCCAACTGCATTCTTTGATTATGTCGTCTATATTATGTTACTTACCTAACATTTATACATTTTTAATTCGCCATAGTATTTTATGTTTTAATTTAAGTAGGTACACAGGTAACACTCGCGACACGTTAAGACAAATGTAACGACACCTCGCTTGTTAAAATCGGCCGATCCATCCAGGCTCTATGAGGGAACAAAGAACCATACATACCTACATACAGGTCAAAAACATTATCCTCCTCTGACGGTACTCGGGTGAAAATTGTAGAATTACTAGTTTGTCATTGCGAGTTGACCTTTTTGGAACAATTTGATTCGCTGTCTCATGTATTTCTGGCACACGTCAGCGTCCTTATAACCTCATACGATATTGTATTTGTTTTTCCAAACATACCTCTTGTTAATATTTACATCTGTTCATATTACAGAGCACTGCACGATTCACCAACAGAGTAACTGAAAAATTCAAGAACCATGCACAGCGCACACACACACATACCTACCTACATACTTAAAGACTTCTATTACGATATAGCCAGAGCAGGCCAAGTCTGAGAACCTATTTAAAATTTAATTTACAATTCGTGCTTTACCCGTAGACGGACTTAGCAGTAAGATAGGGCAAGTTTCTGAGTTAGATCTTCTAAACTACATCCTAACTGAATTTAGCACAATTCAGTACACAAATGATGGGTTATATCAGTTGGATTTGCAACTTGTAGTTTGTCTTGAGACATGGTAGTTGGTGTCAGATCTATGTATAAATGAAATATTCGTCACTCATGCTTATATTAATATTATTTCGCTACGCTCATAAATCTTCGTCTTAATATCCGCCAAATAGATTTCATTATTTCACATGGGTTTTCCTATTTAAGTGTCACCAGTGATGCGGGTGCATATGTTAAATTTCAAGCACTAACGTGCAAGAAGTTTTAAAAATTCTAGAGTCGGAAAAAGTCGATTAGTCCCTCATAAAAGAGAGAGAATTACGAAGTTTTGTTTCCCAAGTTTCTTAACTAAGTATGACCATTTCTCCAAAGATTCATTATATTGAAAATGTTTCTAGAGATACATATATCTTGGAAAGTGAAAAGGTTTCAGAAAAAAACCATTTCTAACTAGTTAGAAACCAAACCAAACCAAACCAAACCAAACTAGTTTGGTCTAATGAAACAGTTGCACTAAAAAAAGCGGTATGTTTTACCGAAAAAACATGAACATTTACTGATTTGCACCTTGCACCATACAATATGAGCCTAACTATCGGAATGGTTATTGTTTTTGGACTGGTACTGGTCCAAAAACAATTAAAGTTTGCGGCCAAATTGTATTATCTTGACAATAAATTAAAATGTATGTAACAAAACTTAAGTAAAGGTACTTTTGCATGTAATAAATAAATAAATACATATCAGGGGACAATAACACACCAATTGACCTAGTCCCAAACTAAGCTCTAGGCTTGTACTATGGGTACTAGACAACGATATAAATACCTACTTAGGTATATAGAGAATTATATAATTAAATACATAGAAAACATCCATGTAGTTGTAACACATCTGTGTAGACCGTTTGACATTCTATATTTGAAACTTGACATTAACATTCCATATTAGTTTTGTACACAACCTACATGCAAGAGGACCTTTACTTGAGTTTTGTACCCATAGAATGTTCAATCAGTAAACGTGGATGTTTTGTCTCTTACTTTTTTCCAAGCACTTGATGATACTCTTCATAATCAGTTACTTTAAATGGTTTTTGCTCTGATTGTAGTAAGATTTTTTTTTTTTTTTTTGGGATCTTTATTTTTGTGATAAAACATTTGACCTTATGATCGGTATCCCTATTTAAGAGCTATTGGCTCTGGGCCTTATTGGTGGGCTAGTCCGTTACCTTTTCAAGAAGTTATTTGAATTTAAATTATTTCGGCCAGTAATAACGAGTTCCTGTGATTCTCAATCATCCCGAAACGCACTTTGCAAGCGTCTATCTATCGGTTGTAATACCTTATAATTATCTTTTCATCTCACTAGCTCGGAAAGCCCTTTTTGTTTCTTGGATATCTATTGAGAAAATAGCTTTTTATCCACAAGTGAGGGAAGAGTTTTGACATTTGAAGGCAGCTTAAGTGATATTTGACAGCTAACCAAACGTAAAACCTTACAAGTGCTGAATTTTTAACATCACAATTAATGAATTGCATCGAGTAAAAAACACTAAATACAGTCTTACTACTTTATTTTAATTCATAAATATCAGTATTCAAAATTAACCTACATTCTTGATTTAAAAACGGATAAAATGTTCTGACAGTCCAAATAAGTCGATGTGCAAACAAAACGCATCCGAAATAATAAAAAAAAAACTTACGTCAAAACTTTTCTATTAAGCCGTCAACGTTAAAATATTCGCATGTTTTTCTAGTTTGTTTTGTTATTAAAAATGAGTGATTCGAGTGATAAAGACGTATTAACACCCGTGAATTACAGGAAACCGTGCAAAATGCGGAATTGAGCTTACAGTAAAAACCATTTTCTTAGTTTCCTCGCTGTAGTCAACGTTAAATATTCGCATGTTTTTCTAGTTTGTTTTGTTATTATAAATGAGTGATTCGAGTGATAAAGACGTATTAACACCTGTGGAATTACAGAAAACCGTGCAAAATGCGGAACTGAGCTTACAGTACAAACCCTTTTCTTAGTTTCCTCGCTGTAGTGAGGTGAAAAGTTTTGTGTTATACACGGGTGAAAAGTTATTTTACGTCTCGTGTCTTGAAACACTTGCTACGCTCAGGATTCTATTTTTGGACCACTCGCTTCGCTCGTGGTCAATCATAGAATCCTTTCGCTAGCTCGTGTTTCAAATGAACACTCGCAGTTAAAATACAACTTTCCCCACTTGTATAACAAATAACTATTGCTAGTTTAGACTTGCGGCGTTTCTTTTCAGCAGTGGTCTCCTCTTAAAAGCGCTGGTAGATTGTTGATGTGTAAAAATGCTCGTGCGGCCTACTTACTGAATAAAAATACATACATACATACATTAAATCACGCCTGTTTCCCAGAGGGGTAGGCAGTGACCACTTCTTTCCACTTTCTACGATCTTGACAAATTTCTTTCGCTTCTTCCACGTTCATACATCGAGTCATGCACGCACGTCGGTTTCGGGTGCTTAAGATTCGGCCCTTTTCCAGTATTTCTCCGATTTGATTCGAAAAAGTACGCCTAAGGCGGCCCCTTCCGTCCCTTCCACTCACTTTCAATCTGTATATCTCTTTCGTCAATCTTCTTTCATCCATCCTTTCCGATGTGACCGAACCATCGAAGTATGCTCTTTTCAATCTTAGTCACTACATCTTCTTTTATTCCACATTTCTCTCTGACTTTTTCATTTCTTACTCTATCAATCAGTTTCACACCACACATACTACGCAAAGAGCGCATTTCACCTGCATTTACAAGACTTTCATGCTTGTCCTGCCACACCCAACATTCACTACCATACATCAGGGTAGGGGCCGCATTTACATGAATAAACATCTTTTGTCTTTATCTTTTAGTTTGGTGCAATCGTACAAGAACCAATTGCGAATAACTGAGAGCAACCTAATGGCTATAAAAATAAATCAAGCCTTTTCGAGGGCGTTCGTAATATGAATGAGTGCGGATGAATTGTTTCAGTAATAATTCAAGTAGGTAATATTAATCCCGCAGTATCCGCAAAAGGGTTACAAATGACTATTGTATTTTACTAAGAGAGGCTGGGGTTAGGTAAAAGGTAAAACCTGCCCGGAGATAATTCGAGATAATGTTTAGGTAGACGTAGAAGAATAATATACGAATATTAATCTTGTTTTATTTCATAATCGACATGATCTTCTCTTGAATTAAAGAATTTGCGTACTTTTGTGGCTAGCTACGAGTATTGTTAGATTCGGTAGCTTTTACAATTCTCTTTCTTACAAATTGTAATACGAAGATTAAATTTACCAATAAATAGTTACGTCAGCCGAAAGACGTCCACTGCTGGACATAGGCCTCCCCCAAGGCTCTCCACTCAGACCGGTCTTGTGCTTTTCGCATCCACCGACATAGCCCGAAGAATAGCTAAACTGAACTGGCCGTGGGCGGGGCACTCGCTCGCAGGACAATGGGACCAGAAGGTTCTTGAGTGGCGTCCGCGGACCGGGAGACGAGCTCTAGGTAGGCCTCCAACAAGATGGAATGACGACCTGTTAAGGATCGCGGGAACGCGGTCGATGCGAAAAGCACAATAAATAGTTACTTCAAAGTAATATCCATATAGTGATGTTATTTACAAACACCCTTACTAATATAATCCGTAAATTGGGCTGCTAATTATTTTTTGGGGTTCCGTACCTGTGAGCCCAATGGGCCCTAATTATATGCCTACGCTGTCCGTCCGTTAGACCTAACTTTAAAGAGTTGTTTATTTTAAGCCGTAATAGAGCGGGTTGTTTTCAGAATATATGTATTAACGCAGAGTAACTAACAAATAAAAATAATTAAACAAAGTGAAATAGTTCTATAGGACCATCTAAACAGCAATTAATGAATTCACGTGTGCATAAAAATGTGACAAAAATCTTGCTTAGACAAGGGTGTCGTTTGCCGTCGATATGGTGATGTTAATCGGTTCGTATAGCTATTGATTGACCTACTTATGGCATTCTCGGGAGACGCTGTGCTCTGAGCCTCGCGGGCCTGTCTCATGTTTTATATCACCCATAAACTTAGCATTTGAATGCCTAATGTCGATGTAAGGCAATCGCAATCAGAACGTGCTCGACGGAGCCGGGATCAAGGGGGTAAATCCAACAATGATCGGCTCTTTAACCGTTTTCAGGTTTGACTCTAGACTCGAATCTAAATTGTGTAGCACTACTAGCACTTCATCTGCCTATAGGTCGGCCTTAAGCTGCACACTTTAGTGCTTTGTCACTTTAACGTCATATTTTAACTGCTGCACTAATCTGTCAAAGGCGTTAAAACGACAAGGTCGACAAAGCCGACTGTGAAAACGTACCTTTTTGTGTCTCGTTCACATTGTGTCAAGAGGGATAAAGGTCCGTCTTACAGTTTGCGTTGCTATACCTCCTTCGCGCTTGTAAGTTTTTAATTGCAAAAAACATTATTTAACGTATAAAACTAAGCAACGGATTTTTAACGTGACTTTGCTTTAATATAATATGTAGTTAAAAAGCCGAAGAATTAACTAAATCGATTCATGGGTAAGTAGTCATATCATAACTAAAAAAGTGCTCGAAAATTACTGTTAAATGTGTAAAAGCGTAATTAAATAAGTGTTTTTGAGCACCTCGCATGCTTTAATGTATTTGATGGCGGCTTTACCTGAAAATTGGGTCACGCGGTGAAAGTCAGAAGACTGACAATTGCTTGATGAAATGAAAGTGAAAATTGAAACCAAACAAAAGCAATTTACTAAAACGATGATTAAATATCAAAAATGTAACGTTTTACACCAATTCCACACTCGACACAAGAACAACTTGCCGCATTTACATTAACTACGCAAAGTTACAAAGTATTACGAGCTTGAAAATTTTACAGCAATAAAGCAACAAAGGGGTTTCGAATAATGGCTAATGAACCTCCCTTAAGTTTGTTCTGTCGGCTAATGTCAAAGTTCGTCAAGGTTCGGCAAGTGTCGGCTCCCGAAGTTTCACCAACTTCGCCACTTAACGTGGTAACTGACGCCCTTTGCTCAACTAGCTATTTCTTCAAACACTTGACAGACCCTAAGATGTCTCACTTGGGTGCTTAAGCCTGGTTTTCACAGATGAGCACTAAAACCTATGAGGCTATAAACCGCTCAAGTATTTAACGTGCTAGATACTGTGGAACTCAGAAGTAGCTAGTATCTATCGCAGTAAAGTAATAAAGTTAAGAGTGGTTTCAATTTAGTACCTACATAAGTCAATAGCTGTGACAAGGTACTAAAATGTACGGCTACTTTTAAATTTTATACTTGTTTTTCGGATTTTGTTTGCAAGTAGGTACTTATTTAGGTACTTACTATTCGCTGAATATTTCTTGTAGCCCGAGCTACTTACTACAATAAATTTCCATGTGTTGAAACACTTTTTCTTTTTCTTTGACGACGCGCTGGCCTAGTTGGTAGTGACCCTGCCTACGAAGCTAGCGGTCCTGGGTTCAAATCCCGGTAAGGGCAGATATTTGTGTGATGAGCGCGAATATTTGTTCCTGAGTCATGGATGTTTACTATGTATTTAAGTATATATTTCTCTATATAAGTATTTATATCGTTGTCTAGTACCCATAATACAAGCCTAGAGCTTAAATTGGGACTAGGTCAATTGGTGTGACATTGTCCCCTGATATTTACTTATTTATTATTTATTTTAATTGAGACCATTGATATTTATTGTTGTAAGTACGCGCTTTTAAAAATCTTAAGCGGTGATGCTGAATAAAATAGGTCAGTAATGCTTTGGTTAAAATGTTTTGCTGCCCCACGGCTCATTTACAAAGAGACGTAAGTAACAACAGCTCAATGTGTCCGCAGTCAAAACCATAAACTTACCTTAATTTCAATTAACTCGAACAACCTTAAAAAACGACATAAAGCGCGCCCAAAGAGATTTAACGCTTTTATAAATTAGGAGGGCTAGTATTTTATGATTAAGCCTGCTCAGGACTTTTACCTCGCGGCAGTAAAATTTCCATAAAACCGGGGGCAAACATCTTTTTTCGTCTTGCGATCTAAGTCCTGAGGATTAAACTTCAGCTCGTAATGGTTTCTTAATGAGCCCCGACAAAAGGTTCGCCGCAGAAACAATATTTACGCCCATTCATAATGAGGAACAAGGAGGTTCTAGCGCCCCCCCGCAACCTTTTGCGATTCAACCGCGCTTATTTCATTTTAATGCCGCGCCGTCTCTGCCGGGTGCCCGTGAATCTTAATCTGAGAGATAATCTTCAAGCTACTATCCATTCGGATTTAGCGCGGGATCGCTTCCTGAGCTCTTAGGGTTCTCGCGCACCGGATACTTTTGGAAACCTCGAACACAGACCCAGTAAAGTTAGGAAAAGCAAAAAACTTGATATTTGCTATTTTTTGTTACATATATTGTGTTACCTTTTTGACTGTGTCGGTTCACTAATGTTTTACCAAATCATCATTTGACAAACTACCTATATCATTTTACAAACTTTCATTTCGCAAAGAGCCGCATTATTTAACATACTTATGGTCAAAAGTCCAACCTAACCTTACTTATTTGACAAACCCATTTAACCTATGTAATGGTTTGAGCACAAGCACGTTTTTGCAAAATTAAAGTTTGTCAAATGATGATTTGGTAAAAAGTCAGAATACCGACTTTATCATCAGCGATGACATATCATATCAATATGAATCGTCAACAGCATCGCGATCGAAATTGATCATAATCATAATCTACCAAAGTAGTTTGATGCCGACCAAGCTGGGCCGGTACTCTAGGCGGTAAAAACGATATCGTATTTAATCTGTTATGGTATTGTTATCACGTCAGCCGCCATTACTGTCGAGTAAATAAGAGCTATCGAAACGGTGACAATACGATAACTGCTCAAACACTATATAGTTTTTACCGTGCTGAATAGAGGCCCTATAGGGTAGGTATTTAGCTAGAGTAACGCTATGAAAATCTGTTCTAAAAAATCTAGACATACCGCAGCATTTTTCTTCAAATATGATGCACACTTATTTCATACGAGTATACTTGTACTTACATTTGTTTGTTTTTGAAACACGCAATCAGAAACAAAACACCATAATTACGGGCAAGCGAAGCGTTTGATTGCGTTCGCCCATTCAGGCAGAAATTGCAATTTCTCTCTGCCTTCTTAGCTCGTTTAGTTCACTTAATTACTTTAGCGAGTCAAGAAAGTTAGATCCCTGCTGATCTCAAGTAAAAAATGCAAGGTGTCCATTCAGATTTCATTCAGTTAGTTAATAAAACCGGCAGTGCCGCACCTTTTGCCTAGGTGTAATATTGATCTATAAGATGTTATTAAGGGCCTGTTTCACAATATCAATAAAGTTGGCTCTCTCGTTGTCTATTTACAAGTGTAAGAAAGAGTAAGGGCCATATTTATCTGTCAAATATGCTATACTTGTCGATTGTGGGTAGTGATGGGCGGTTTGTAAATTTCTCAAGTGAAACTTTCACTTAAAATTTCATACAATATTCTGAAAGCTACCTAAGTGAAATCGTATAATTTCTGAAAATTACTAACTAACTTTTTCATGAAATTTAAATGAAATTTACTTGTGTCAGAATCATTTCCATCTAATTATGTAACTTTCAGAAGCTGTAATTTTCTCAGTTAAGGGAAGTTTTATAATGTTTCAGAAATGAAAGATTTGTCAAGAAAATAGCTCGGCTTCATGTGGTTTTGAACTTCAGTCCATTGTGATTCAAGCGGGCACAACTACCCCTTGGCAACGCGACTATTGTCACTTATTGCCGCATTTTCGAATCACTATTCGCTCTACTGATGTCAGAAATAACTGAAATTTGACATGAAATTTAAGTGAAATTCATGCGGTAACATTTATCTTAGAAACATGTCTGTAATTTTCAACAGTTGATATATTTCACCGAAAAATACGAAATGTTTCAGAAATCGCCCATCGCTAATTGTGAAACACGCGGTTAGACTATTAGGTTGCATTAGCGACGAACGCGTGGCTGACTGTGAATTTGAATGCTCTTGAGAGCAGACAAAACTTACGAGTATACCTATCACAAAATTGTCTTTCAATGGAGTTTTTTGATCATTTTGAGTAGAATGCAAGTAGTTTTTTTTACTTCTCGCGCCGGGCGTCGGATATAGGTCTACCTATAGCGATCTACAAGATCAATAAAATAACGCCTTTTGGGACGCCGAAAGGAACGACGCGCCATTGTAGTGCCTCTGGAGACCTTGTTAACATGCATAACGTAAGCGTTATACTAGTGACTGTCAATTTTCGAAAATCGAAATAAAGTAGAAGTAGGTTTGACGTGGCTGATGATTTCGCGACTATAATCAGACTATATGCCAACAACGGTATCCTTAAAGTGCTGTGTGACAGATGGGACTGTGGGACTCTCATCTGATCCAGAGATAGATAAATAGACCTGCACCATAGCCACATAAGCTGAAAATGAAATGAAATTAAATAAATGTAAGTTCAAATGAATTTGTCAATTTTGTGATAATGACTAATTCTTAACTTTTAATTTTAATTAAAACTTCAACTGTAATTGGTATATGTGACAAAATTCCTGTAGCAAGTGCAACCTTATTATTAGCGATAGAAGGTTGTTGTTGGTATCATTGTCAGGTTGTATTATATCAGAAATCAATTTGATTGAATTTACGTATACTTACTAGTGTTTCAATCCATGAGAGGGCGCCCCGCAACTCAATCTCACTCACTATCGCTCAATTACCGTTATTTTCTTCCCCCAAAACAACTTGTGATATATTACGAGTTCCTTTCCGCCCAAAAGTACGAACAATGCAGTGTTGCCAGCCGGGTTAAAACCTGTGACCCTTTGCTTCGTGCCCCAACTACTTATTGAGTAACTACAGTGTTTTGTTAGAGTTAGGAACCAAATGAGGAGGTATTTTTAAATAAAACAAAATGTTCGATTCCGTTAACATTTATATTTTGTACATAACTATAACTACATCCTAAAATAAGAAGCATAATTTAATACAAAACAATAAAAAGTGTACTACAAATTACATTTACGTAGCGATATAATTTTAACAGTCATAGATGGACGCGATATCGTACGAGATAAAGAATAAAATCTTGTTTTTTATTTTATTTGTTCAACACATTTAACTTTCAAAGGAAATAACTAAGTGATATTTATTAACCTACACGGTACATGGAATATCTGCAAGTTAAAATACACGTTTAAATAATTATAAAATGCATTAAAAATCACAAATACAAAAATAAATAATCCCTTTAATTTATATAATTTGGTGTTACATTTTATTCTTAGAAACTAAGTTTTAAAATCTAATTGTTCGCGGGGAACAGGAACAGTGCAAATTATTTTTTAATCTTCACTTAACACACTTATGGTCGTGTTTATCGATGTGGGTAAACGTGGATAAAATCTCTGTCACTATCTGACCAGTATGTAAGTGCGAGAGTGACGGATGCTCTATCAACCGCGATAAAGGTGGCTATAATAAGGGCCTCGGGAATACTTTCATAGAGAAAATAAGACACTGCTTTTGTGACAAGGGAGTAACTAAAATGAATCTAAAAAGCATTACATTCTTGACAGGCTATAAAATTAAAGCGCTTATAAGTAGATACTGATTAATCTTAGAAGTATTAAAACACACATAGTATCTAAGATAAAAAGGAATAAAGCGAAGATCTAATGATTACATAGAAAATGGTTGGCCACGAGACTTAAGCAGTTTTTTTAAGCAGTACCAGTACTTGGTCCTATATTGATTTCTCAGTTGTTACAAAGAAAAATGTTTTATAGCATCTTTAAGATTTTATATCGTTGATTTATATTATATTAGAAGACTATCTAATACTAATATTATAAATCAATGAAGAACGCGCAGAGTCTACAACTCTATTCACCTAAAATAAGTAATGCACAGTGCAATAAGCCTTTAAAAGGTTCTTCGGGTTTCTACCTCTCTCACTCGCTGTCATACGTTCTGAAGCGACTGTAACCGACTCTATCCAAACCCAATGGACTTTTTAATTGCCTCTTGCGCTGTATAACTCAATATATTTTACGATAAAAAAATACAAATTATTAATAATCGTAATGTTGTCAAACAATCATCACGAGATGCGAACAGCCGAGAGAATAACGCAACATACTACAAGCGAAACACTTATTTTAACATCAATAACAGCAAAAACACATCATAAATCACAACGACACGCATAATTCTAATAAGTTTATCACAATGGAAATAATTCTAGCTTCAGGTTAACCTGGCAAACAACACAGAGAAGCGAGATACTAAACAAGGAGTTATCGACGACTATCTCGTGCGGGAAAAACAAGCGTGGGCGTGAAAACAAAGGGTGCAGTCGGGGATGACGCATGCGAAAACCTACCATACGCTCACAGGAACATCGCATACTACAGAACTCAGGTGCTCGAAATAAAACAGCGGGATTACTAAAACAAAGCGACTTTACACAAACCAAAAGTAAAAAAGTGCATCACGTCAATAACGGGAAAAAACGTAACTACCGTATTTTTTTTTAGTTTTATATTTTTTCGTGTAATGCCTAACGACCGTGTATTTTACAAGTAGGGCGGAGCTCCGCAACGCTCCCACGCGCGCGCGACGCGCCCGTTTGAGTATTGCAGCGCTCCCTTAAATTATTCGAATATCAAGTATCAGCTGACATGAATTACGCACTTTCAGCAAAGAAAAATATGTCAAAACACTACAAACATTTTTTTCGACATGCGACTAGTGAAATCAACTCTACTTGACCATTTATCAATTAGTTGTTTTACGCTTTGCTGTAAAACCTTGATGAGTTCGTCCACGAATGCACTATGTTTTAGTTATACCCTAGCTAGCTCGGCAGCTCGCCGGAGCCTTCTCTCACTCGTATCACCCGTATACGAGCAGGAAAGCCCCAAACATTTAAAGCACCTCCGAATGTTTCGTTTTCAAGTGTAGCGTAACACGTATTTTCAATAACTCCTACAAATTTTACCTTAATTAGCCAATTCTAGAAATTAAATGTTTCAATTTCGAGTTTTGTATGCCAGTTATATCCCGATGCGTGCTAATTGCTTTACTGTGATATGTTTACGTTAAACTTCGAATTAATCGTGACGTGACAATGGCCCGGACGGCGCGGTCGGGCACGGGCCGACATCGCGTCGTCCGACTCGAATCTCTGCCGGACACCGCCAAAGTAAACCCACGGGGAGCTACAAAACTACCGACGAATTTATTTTAGCGGGTAACTGGACCTCGAGCTATTACAACTGTTCACTGAGCATGGATTCCGAATAGTCAAAACCAATAAAATAAGTTACTATGACGCCCTTGCATACGTTATTAAACGGGTCGATTGCGGTTTCTATCAATAACACTGAACTAATCATTTACGAGTAGATGCCACAAGCTACTTAAAGAGAGAACCGGTGTTATCCTTCAATGAGCATTGTGAATTTTATAGCAATCTAGGCTAGTTTATTTTTAAAATGGCTCATTAAATGGATTCCTAGTAACTTATGTTGAAGGCCGCACCACCCGGAGGCGTGTCGTGGGCCGGGCGCCGCGGCGGAGCGAGCCCGCCCCGGCGCGCCGCGGCCGCGGAAGTGAACAATGGTATCTAGAGTTGACATACTGCAATCCTTCCGACTTCAGGGTTCCTCGGACCCCGAGTCTTCACTGATCGTGTCGCCCGCTCTTTCTTGGGAAATGTTTTGACCTGAAAAAGATTGATTTTAGTCTTTGTTTCGGGACAATGAGCCTTACAAAACATGGTGTGATGATAAAAGTGGAAATTTTAATGATACGGGTACCGTATTTATGTGCAGTATAAGGCCTTTCGTCATTCTCAGCTATATTTATGTTTTAGGAAAATGAAAAAGAAAACGAAGTAAGTTTTAAATCCATCTTTTGTTAAAAAGTTAAGCGAAACGGTACGGTAGCCGGCAACTACATATGTGTCGCATTACTTCAAACTCGGATATCTCCTTGAAATTTGGTATACGAAAACTTAACTTGTTCGAAAAAAGGCGCAAATTCCGCTGTCTTTCTGAATGGATTTATCCGAGTTTGAAATGAAGCGACTCATATGCAACGCCAAATTAGGAAGGACGATGGTCGGTGGGCTAGGGCAATATCAGTCATGAACAAGGCAAGCGACCCTACCAATAGTCAGACGATTTCGATAGTTTATCGGGGAAGAGTTGTCTAATGCAAGAGCAGGTCCGGGCAGCATGGCGCAAAAGAGAGACCAATTCTCTTCAGTGGGTTAATGTAAACTGATTCGATGGTAGAATGATGGATGATTCATCTTATGAACCTAATGAGTAGAAGAAAAATCTTTATTTTAGGGCAAAGAACTCTGTAATCGACCTATAAGCAATTATTGTCCATGTGCGTTATGGTCTAACTTATTTTGATGAAACCTAGCAAAAAACTATCCCTCGGTCTTTTAAAAAAACCGCGTCCAAATCAGTCCACCCGTTTAAGAGCTACGTATAATACAACAGACGAACACACAGATACTCAGATACAGACGTTAAACTTACAACACTCCTCTTTTTGCTGGTTCCAACACAAACTTACCCTTTTTCGCTGTTGAAATTATGCACTTCTTGCAGCTTATGAAGAAAAAGGAGACACATTGGAGTTGGGCGTGGAGGGCAGCAGGTCCATGGTCTTGCAGACCCAGCCCGCGATGTCGGCGGCCGCCGCGTCCGCCGCGCGGATCCACTCGTGGCTCTGCGGGGGGACATGGGGTGAGGCGCGAACACGACCAAACAACCAGGCGTCGCTATTGCGTAACGAATTTGCAATCGCGATCGGCTTTAAAGTGGTTGCTTAACAGTTGTTTTCATTATGTATGCAGACTCGCCTTCGGACTGTCAAAATGAATACGATTGCGATCACGAGTGCATTAGGCAACAAGCCCTCTGGATAAATATAGTTTTTGTGGATAGTGGAACCTGAGACCAATATACATTTTCATTCTCAAGACTACAATCCTAAGACTGCAAATGCGTTGCCAACTCGTTGACTAATATGGAAGTAATTTCATCGGTTGTCTTATCCTCACACCGGATCATAACAAGTCAACATTGCTGCTTGCTAGTAAGTGGAACGGTAAAATGATGGCAGCGATTCGAACGGACCCTGTACAAGGTTACCATCACTAAAATGTCTGTTTTACTTTTCTATTTATTCATAAAAATACAATAGTCTAAAAGAAGGGTACCAAATTGCGTGGATCCGTCTGCCATCCTGTAAAACGACACTTTCTATGAACCTGCTAGATTATTCATCTCAGTCATTAACTGTGTTATTAAACAGCATCTTTACAAAAGCGATTGTTATACTCTTTCCTATACAAGTAATTTTAATATTTAAAAGGTTTGGCAAAAGTAAATGAATATCTAAACAAACATCTCAGGTTCGCGAACTCGTCCGAATTCTTCTCCAGGCAGCGGTTACGTCAACCTAACATTGGTCAGAGAAGATTCCAGAAGGCATCTTCGAGGGCGGCTCGTTCAAAATGTAGTCCAGCAGCTAGAATATAGATATAACACTCACCATCAACGTCTTCAAGTCCGCTCGCTCGTCTGGATTCTTCTTCAGGCAGCGGTCGACGAAGTCCTTGCACTGGTCGGAGAAGATTCCAGAAGGCAGCTTCGGCGGGGGCTCGTTGACAATGTAATCCAGCAGTTCGAATATGGCCATCGGCCGCGGCGAGTTCGGCGCCTTTTGCACGAAAAAATGGTTTGAGATTAACACCATTTGGTTTGGATTTTTCTATAGGACATACAAGTTAAAACGAGCGCTATTTCTATACTTGTATACTATATTATTGTTTGCGTGCGTTCAAATTAATTAAAACAGTTTTGGGGCGCAAAGGTATCTGTTATAACTTATAAAAATCGATGCTTATAACATTTTGGAGATTTATGGGAGTTACTAGGTAATTTTTGACATCACATCACATCACAAGTCTCTAATGCCAAATATCACACTCTATAGTTTTCGATCATTTAAAAATTATACTGGCTGTCCAAGAAAGTCGTATCAAACGGAAATCCAGATGTAGGGCATCTCAAGGGGTTTAGGAATCACCCCTGTAAATGTTCCCGATTTGGATTTGTTTTAGGCGGTGTTCACATTGGATCCGCACGCTGCTCCAGTGTGTTAACCACGTTAAAGTTATGACAAGTTGGGTGTTAAATAATTAATCTGTACCACCACCCAACAATTATGTGTATGTCAAGTTGTCCACTTTAATAGAAGCATGAATTATTTCCCGAATTTTTCCTGCTTGGTTATACGTATTATCAGGGATCGGAAATTCGGATCGATATTTACCTATACTTTCGCACCGGCTTTGTTGTTCAGTTGTGTGGAGGCGGACTCAAACATAGAATTCATTACTAACATTTCTGGGATTACAAAATAAATAAATTGCACCGGCAGGCATTCATTCATAATCAATTATTTATATTAACTGTTTTAAGTTATTTTTCATGTAGAGATTTACCAAATGTTATTTAATTTACCTGTAACTCATTAATCTAACGAATTTATAGGAGCAAAAATGAATGTTTTATCCTACATGTAAAGTAATTATTATATTAACATCCCAGAATCCCGGAACTTATATTATTAAAATAATATTTTTAAGAAGCCGACGCCACGTTTACCTATCTTTTTCCGGGATTTTGCCAACTTTAGGTAAATATCGATCCGAATCCGATCCGATCGATCCGATCCCTGCTTATTATTGTGACTATTAGCAATATTAAATTAAAAGGATTTTGTCAAGGAAAATATACTAGTATATTATAATTGATAGTAGGGAATACTTTTGTGTAAAGCATTCGACTTATCCTGGCAACTGTGCCTTTTCATTGGGGACTTAGCCAGAATTTCAAATTCAAAAAAGAAATGAATTACAATCGTTACATAAAAAATACCGTCACTACCTTACTAGCGCTCGTGCACCCAAATATCTCGGGTACAAATAAACCACATTTATCCCTTGGTTAAAAATGTGGATTTCAAAAATATTCAACATAGTTAATTGAGACAACATTAATTTTCTTCCATTATGAAACGAAAACTAGTCATACAATGGTTAATTTTCGTCACACAAAGGAAAGCATTAACTTTACTTTTCTCAAAAATGACCGGAAAAGTTGACATTACTAACTCCATACTGAGACGCGAAGTACATAGGTAGTTTACAGACAGTTCCCAAATTAAAAAAAAATTACATTGCGTGCTCGCTACACAAGCCCGCAATGTTGCAAACAAATTTCATTGTTATCTAGTTTGTAACTTTTTAAAAAGTGAAAACGGCCATAATAAAATGAGGGCACAAGTCTTATACATCAGTATTTTATTCGAAACGTAACTTGAATAGCTTGAATTATTTTTTTCCAAAAAAGCTTGCCTTTCTCCTTGTCAAAACCATAAAGGCGGTAAAGAGTGATGTTATTTCACGTGAAGTTTCTGTTTATATGCGATTTGTATCTTGCGATTTGTGATAAAACCACTATATATGCCTCGGCAGGAACGGCAATTGCGGGCCTCGTATTTTTTTTTCCAATTCATAAACCAATTCTCAGCCCGCAATTGCCTGCTTCACTGCCTAGGCAATAATGTACTATTTTAACTTAATCTTTAAACAAACAAAATCTCTCAGAAATGCGTAATATATTACCTGTCCCGGCGAATGGTCTTCGTTCTGCCCACCAAAGATGGCCGCCAAGGTTTTGGCGTCGGGCGGCGGGATGGGATACATGCCGATGGCCATTTCAACCAGCGAGAGCCCCAGAGACCAGATATCGGACTGGACTGAGTAGTGCGTGCCTTGCAGCCTCTCCGGCTGGGAGATTGACAGATTGGGGATCATTCAAGTGATACGTTAACAAGAAAGGCGATGTAATAGTTTTGAAATTTACAGATTGAGCTCTTTCATATGACACGCCATTTGCTATGGGGGTTGATAAATGAAAGTGATTTGATTATCACTTTCATTTAACAACCCCCATTCTAGACCCATTTTAAATTAATTTAAAAACATATTTTTTCCTGCAGAAATCCTGCAGTGACATACAGACAGACAGACAACGAAGTCTCACCATGAGGGTTCCTTTTTTACCGTTTTGGTACGGAACAATAAAAATGCACTTCGTAAAAGACGAGATGCCTAGTCAAGATGCATAACGCTAAGTTACCGATTTTCGATAATCGACTAATGTATAGGCTTGACGTAAGCTGATGACAGATCACGTCCACCATTATGTCAACTCCATACATTTCGAGTCGATATAAAACAGAAGTTAGCAGCGTTTGCATTTTGGCTACGCCTAAATGACGCGAGAGGCATAGGTCGATAATGATGTGTCTGTCAATTTTGGAAGGGTAAACTGTCTTATATTTTAACTAGACTCGCCCTCGCTTTGCTTTAGGGCGTTTTCACTAAAAAGTGTACCCAATTAAGGACTTAAATTAAGGAACTTTAACTTTGTCAGTTTTGTGACGAAAATTAGCCATACATTGCGGCCGTCAATGTATAGCTAATTTTCGTCACAAAACTGACAAAGTTAAAGTTTCTTAATTTCAGTCCTTAATTGGGTACACTTTTTAGTGAAAACGCCCTTTAGTTTATTCGAGTTTTTTTCAACACTCATACATGAACCAGATTTTTTTATGTACATTATAATAACCTTCCATTTGAATCACTAATCACTGTGTATATTGATGAAAACCATAAGCATACATACTAAGGGGAAAGACGGTGGGAAGCAACATTTTGTTACAGTTAAGATTTTATAGGATGTTAAAATTCAAAAGCCACTTATTTGACCAGCCATGCATAGTCAGGACTCACCGACATGTAACTCCTAGTGCCAACGAAGGAGTTGGCCATGGAGTCAATGAGCTGTCCCGAGACCCCAAAGTCACAGATCTTGATCTCCCCATTGCTGTTCACGAGGATGTTCGACGGCTTCACGTCGCGATGCATGATCGCATGCTTATCGCGTAGATAGCTCAATCCTTTGAGCACTGCTGAGGTTATGGTTCCTGCGAAACCAAGAATTGAATATTGAGCTTGTAGAAAAGAGCATCAGTGGTCTAGATACTTTTGTTTCTAGTTCCATCATCATTGGTAGCGAAGTACCTACTTTTAACAAGCTTTTATTTAACTTGCAATGTCAACGCCGTATTCCTTGAAAGGGGTTATTCTACAGCTCATTTGTAAAGATTTAAGTCCAGTCAACCAGGGGTCAAAACTCATTGGTTATTGAGTTATTCACGTTTTTAGATTTTTTTGAAAAATACCCGCTTTTCGACCTACAACTAGTCATTGTATAAAAACTTCGTCATTTAGAAATAAAAAAGACGTGTGGCACTCGGGGACTGCCGCGGTAAAGCTATTGCATGTCGTACAAACGCACACAACGCCGTGTCGAAGACTGCCGAACTGAAACGACGTTAGACTATGCACGGCCTTCAAGCCACACCTCCTTGCCCGTCGGAGTGGGGAGCGTGAGGTTTTTTCGTTACGGAATTTCTGGATTCGGTCCCCGCGCTCAAGGCCCGCGATAGAAGCTATGCAATAGCTTAAAAAAAGCATTTCTCAAATAGCCAATGAACGATTACGAGAAATAATAAACAATGACAAAGAAATGCAAAATTTTCCAAATAAAAGCATTTGAAGTTAAAATTTCTAGTAATTATTTTCCAAATATTGTAACATTTTAAAGCATAACTAAAAAAAAAAGTACAACACTTCACGTACATGGCAGGAATAGTTTGCTCAATTCATAAGCTTTCCAAAAAGGTACAATTTATGACATTTTAAAATTAATTTTCATTTAAAAATGTACAATTAATAATAATAGCAGAAATGTTCGCGGTTAAGCTCCATCGTTTCAACCAAAAAAGGCGAGATCGTTCTCGTTATTAAATTCAGCTAATCGTGTTCTTTTAAATTTGCTTTTTAAGAACATAAAGTGCGTTCCATTTTTAACCGAAAAACGCGGGAAGTGTTGTAGTAAAAAGAATAGAACCTCGTTCTCCTTTTTAAATTCAGCTAAGGGTACGTTCAGATGACAAGCGCTCAACGCGTGTTGAACGCGCGGTAAATTTTTGTATAGTGTTCACATGACACGCGCTTGCCAGGCGTTGAACGCGCGTTGCCGCGACCGCCATGGTTCTTTCGTTCATGGTTGGTTCAGCAGTGGCGAAGCGTCACGTAAATAAATAGGCAAGCCGGAGCAAAAAAAAGGTTTATGGCGTGTGTGCTTGCTTGCCCCTTCCGTGACATAAAAAAAAACATACCTTAAAAAATGGATGTCGTCTTTCTAGTTCTCAAAAAGCACTGCTGAAGTGTCGCGTGCGTTAAAAGTGCGCGGAAAGGCAATTCTTGCTTTCCAAGTAGTACGACCGTATCAATTAAACGTTTCAATAAATTTCGATTACGTTCCACTTTACGATTGTGGGCCTCAAAATTATTACCAAAAAAAGTTTAAATTCTACTGTTACCAAACTCATGTATATAATATACAACTCTGTATAATATGTTTCTCGCTTTGAGCATGTTTTCTAGCTGAATTATAGAAAATAGAATAAGTTTTTTTTCCTTGCCTTTTTCGTGCTTATTATGATTGAATCTTAGAAAAAATACAAATTTATTTCCCTATTTCTGGGCGGTTTGCCCTTCGGGAATATATAAAAACTAACCTAACCTAACCTATTTTTTTTACATACTTTAATTCAAACCGTAATGTTTCAGTAATAATTGATTTTAGAGAAAAGTTTGTTTAAAAAAATATGCTTGTTTTAGTATATTCTAAACAGTTAAATCATCATAAATAGACCTTATATTGACATAATTTTCAAGCATCAAAATTTTTTAAGTCCCTGACGGCGCCTTGAAAATTACCAACATTTGAACCCCTATAACTCGACCAATTTTGATTTTAGAGAAAAGTTTTTCAAGTAAAACATGCTTATTTTAACGTGTTACTACTATACGATAAAATCATTTAAATTAGGTGTCATAATGATACAATTTTCTGTCCTGAATATACAGTCCTGCGTCTCCTTTCCTTTACCCTAACTGAATTATATAAATTGTGAATATCTGCAAAACCTGTTCGATTCCAAACACTGCTAGAATCGGAAAACAGCAAAGATGAATAGCAAAATAATTTGTTTAATTTGCAGCTGCCAGTCAGCCAATTGTATTTACCATATAGGTAATTCGCTGTGGAAATGTTTGAAGAATCCATCTCTACGCCTATAATCAATTTTTATGTCTGGGCGAGCGCGTCCTAACTTAATGACATGTTTCTTATTTTCAAAGGATAACTTTGAAAAACATGTTTGTTCATTAAGTAGGTAATCTGTAAGACAACACTCAATTTGAACCAATGCGGCCATTTGTACTTTGAGTACAGGCAAAAATATTTTAAAACCAAACCACGAATATAACCTAAATAGATCGAAGCAAAAATAACAATATTTAGGTACTTAAAGAAATATAAACAAACCTCCGTTGTCCCCACGAATCTGCAAATAACACAATCCAAACAGAAAAACATTCACAGAACACTAAGCAAGCTAAATTTCACTAGTTGAGTCTCATAAAACACAATAAGTTAAGTAATAACACAAATTAAACTATACTAATGTGTAAAGGCAAATAGCCGCAACTTAAGTTGCGGCTATTTGCCTTTATAGGGCTCAAATTAATCTATACTTCAAGAGCTACATGGTGGTATACTTCATTATTTTTTATCTCTTTTTATCTTGGAGATATTAGTATGGCACATGGCCGCAAGTATAGAGAAATAAAATTCGTATCAAAGCAAACGAACGCTACTTAAATTACGACCTTCTGGTTTGATAGCTAGGATAAATTGAGGCGTTTTGCCGTGATAAGTACAAAATTACGGCTATTTGCCGTGATCGCACGTCTCATTGACATCCAGGGGTGTGGCGGGGGAATGAACGCTATCAGCCGCAAGTCGCGGGACTCGCCGCTCGGTGGCCACCAGCATTAATTTCCGAAATAATGTTATTAGGAGGTGCGTGTGCGTTAGTTGCAAAATTCCGTGAAAATATTTCATGATCAGAATGTCAATCATTAATGAACAGTTTGGTCGATCTCGACGTCTAATAGACATGACACTTAAACTGAAAATGTAAGTACACCTTGGTATTACTTTTTCGTAATGATATTTGTTTGTTTTTGTTTCTGTTTGGATGTTTTCAATGTATGTATTTCTTTATACGTACGTAGTAGTATGTTTATCGTTGCCTATCTAGTACCCATAGTGCCAGCCTAGAGCTTAGTTTGGGACAATGTCAATTTATGTGAGGTTGTCCCCAGGGGGCTTAATATGCTACGCGAGATTTACTGTCATATTTTACGTCATCCATACCTTAAATTACATAAAATAATGAATGACATTTAATCTCGGTTTAAGATGCTTAGTAATAAAGGGACTCAAGTCACACAAAATACACTTTTATTTAAAACCTAAAACGTTTACTTTTACGTTAGAATATAGAATAGACATATTTGACACTAAATCGCGTTTGACGAAGTTTGACGTATTCTCCTCGCCTCGCATGCTAAGCCCACTGATGTTTATCTTTATTTTTACATTTATTTATTTAATAATAGTAACTTAAAATTAAGTCCCTATTAAGTAGGTATACTCGTACTGCAAAGTATCCTATGGGAATTCTAATACTTTTTAAACTATTTTAATGGTTTGGTTTATGTATATTAATCACTTAATGCTATCTTAGTTTGTAGTCTCAGAATTGAAATAAATACACCATTATTCAAGGTTTCACAGAAGATACCCTTAAAGAAATAAAAACACAGGATCAACCAAAAGGCAAAAATAAGGAAAAGAATGGAGACTTAATGAAGATGATGCCAAGTATTCCCACTAATAGACGTGCTTTTTATGATAATTTAGTAATACTCGAGCGAAGATGCTGTGGATCTCGTAGAACACCAAGACCTAGACATTTAATTAAAAAAAATACATTTTTCAATAAAGTTTTGAATGTCTTTACTAATTGTTTTTTTACGTATTTGTAACCAAACACCAAAGTTGCCCTATTATTTTCGTGATTACTAACCCCCTTACTAATAATGGTATAGCTGTACAATGTTTTGTCCTTATCTGTCACTTTGACATTTGAATTTGACAGATAAGGACAAAACATTGTATATATATACAACCACCATACAACCATTATTAGTAAGGGGGTTAATGTTTGCTATCGAGGTAAAGAGCAGTAAATTTAAATTGTGACCTTTTGCCTTGATAGAGTTGCGTACAATGAGTGATTCTTATCACGGCAAAAGTCATTTTTAGGGTTTTTTTTTATGATCATAGTATTTTATTTACTTTTTTAAGTCAAATCATATAATATAAAACAGTACCTTTTAAATGAGCCTAAATTGATCCATATAAGCCGTCAAATAACGAATTTACAGCCAATTTAATCAAAAAACCTTTAATCGTCATTTACCAAAAATGATAATTCTCAAGATGCGGCTGTTTGGCTTCACACATTAGTATAAATCAAAACAAAACACCGCGTATTTTAGCGCGAGGACGCGAAAGTAATGGCGTAATGAAAAAAGTAGTTGAAGGTCGTGAGGACAGGGGGGAGAGAGACGGTTGAGTTGAGTTGAGTGTCCTTGGGAAAAGAAAGTTAACGCATGCACTTTAAGTTCAAAATTGGATGCAATAAGCCGTTGCTCGCCGGCCGGACTTGCGAGCTTCTCCCACCCGTTTTTACGTTGTTTGCGTGAGGTGCCGCTGTGTCTGTGTGCGAGTTTAAAGCGAATGTAGCGCTATAATTTTATACCATTTGGTTTGAATGTGTTAGTGAGGTCCGGCGCCGAGTCACCGGCTTGTATGGCGGTTTTAATTGTGGGTGTAAGTTCGAGCGCGCGTAGTGAAAGGTAACTGAGCATGTGTGCGTGTATACGAAAATATTGTTCTTGTTTCTTTCTAGTAATATAGGTTAGTGAATGGGTGCGAGCGAGTGATAGATTTCGGCTTGGTAAATAAATAAATTTGAATTGCGGCGTTAGTGCGTTTTATTTATTCATCGTATTATGAAGCAAGGTAAAGCTATAGTACACCGGGTTACTTTCGGTTTTACGTTTTGTTGTTTGTATACCTAGTAGGTACCTACTCTATGCATAGGATTTTTTAGGGAAGCCGCTGGGAATCGGGTTGTATGGACGCTTCGCTACTGTGGTTCAGTCAGTAGAGTTCTTACATTTATCGAAGATGGACGTAGAAACAGTTTAAGCCCGTCTTTTTAAATTCCTATTTGAATAATCGCTACTTGTCATGTCCCATATCGCAGGACGTTTCTCTATTTCGTCTATAAATAATTCCGTATTAAAAGCTTCGTTTTCCATTTCGGACGATTTCTGGACGACCCGATGAACCCTAAAATACGTCCATCCGCTTCGAAAGCGCGCGCTCAACTGAACGGAAACATGGAAAACCAATGATCTCAAAGCGCGCGTTGACAATAGTCGAGCAGCGCTAGCGCAGCGTTCAACGCGCGTATTAATAAAACGCGCGTTAGCATGTGTACGGCCTGAATAAGTTGTTGTGTAGTTGTAAACGCGCGTTGAGCGCTTGTCATCTGAACGTACCGTACGAACGTACGTGCGTACGTGCTTTTTAAAAACAAAATGCGTTCCATTTTTTAATTTCGAGCATCTCAAAACTTTTTGAGTGGTCAAATCTTGCAAGTTAAATATGATCCACTTCCAGTCAACGGAATGGGCTGAAATTTGGACCACATATAGAAACCCAATGACAATGCAATATTATGGTATCTAAGAGCTGACCTGATGGTGGAGCCGGAAGGTATTTACCGTCGACCCACCGTGTTAGGGCTCAATAGTTTGGTCTTGATAAGCAGATAAAGATTTTGCAAAAAAAGACAGTCTGCAACAAAAGGTTGTCCCAAAAAATGATTTTTTTCACAAAAACTTTGTTTTTTTTACATATTCGTGTTTTTCTGGCTCAGAAAAGGCAATCCCTGATGGTAAGTGGGGTCTGAGACCTATAGACATTGTCAAGAATGCAATCCTAAGAATGCAAAGCCATTGCCAACACTGAGTATTAAGATCCCCATCCCCACACTGAAATTTAGAATTTAGAATTTGAATTTTGAAACACTGATGCTTAGTGATAGGTTAAAGGATCAGACGGTCTGGACGGAACCTGCACAAGGTCCTATTACCACTAAACCTACCTACTTTCCGTAGTTATGCACTTTTAATATCTTTGATAAATGTTATAGGAACTTCAAGTATGCACTTTTTTAATAATTCGCTTTTTGTCAATTAACCAAATCATTTAAAATCACTACATTTAAATTCCCTTTTAATAAACATCACATCTTATTAGTGGAACTTGCTACTATGGACAATACGTTCCACAGAAAGAAGAAAATAATCTTTATTTAACCCACCTAAAATGGATTCAGGAATCCTGCCAGCCTTCTTTAGAATCAGATCCAATGACCCGCCATCCATGTACTCCATACAAATCGAGATCTCTCCATCACTATAGAAGGCTCCGTAGAATCCAACTATGTGTGTGAAGTTACACTCGTGCAGGACCTTCAGCTCCCTGATGATTTGCTTCTTTATGGCTGGCTTGACCTCCAAATGGATCAGCTTCCTGGCCATGATCAGACCTGTCGACTTATGACGGACCTTCATCACAACACCACCATTGCCTTGGCCTGAAAAATTAATAAAACTGGATTTTTACACAACTTTTGATTCAATGTACAAATATAATTAATTATATTTGTTCCGAAAAACAAAAAATCCTCCAATGTAACAAACAAATGGTACCTCATGCACCAGCATGAACCCCAATCAAAGAGCATTGTAATATACAGGGAAATCAATAGAGGGAATTGCTTTGAGGTAAAACCCAAGATTCTTATTTTATGTAGGACTTAGGCAGTTCCTGAAGAGTGAGAAAACAAGCATTTGTCTTAATGTATTATAAGTGAACTTATGCAAAAAACATACATACCTACATACATACCTACATGCCTGTCTCCCAATGGGGTAGGCAGAGATTATGGAAAGGCAGTTGCACCCTAAACATACAACTTTCGCTTCCTCTACATTTAACAATCTCTTTATGCACGCATGTCGGTTTAACACGTTGAACGCCAGACCAAAAACCATGTGTAGCCCAGTGGGCCGCGGCGGACACCTTGAGACCGCCAATATGTCGGGATTTACGGTCAGGCCCCGGAGGAAAGTATGCTGTCAGACACATGGTGTCCGTCATGGCGTTCAACGTGTTAAGCAAAAAACTGCAATAATAAATATAAAACATCCTAGAGAATCCATCAGGGTAATGTTGTGATTTCATGATATTATATTAGATATTATAATAGACACCTAGTTCGCCCAGCTTCTCAAAGTCATCATCGCTCAGTTCCCCTATCTTCTCCTTCTGGCAGAGGAACACTTCAATCCGGCGCCGTTGGTTGTCATCCATCTCGATCTGCTCCAGGCGCTCTGTGAGCACCTCAATGCTGCTCTTGGACTTGCCAGCTAGCCCTCCAAGCCGACTGAAATAGTTTAATTACACAATGTTGAAAATTGTGTCTGTTGAAAGCTATGGGTTCAATAACCCCTTTCATAAACTTTTGACTTACTTTTGTTAATTTTTGCAAAAGAAAAAAGATTTAGAATAAAATTATTGAAACAAATCACACAGTTACAAATACACAAGCAGTATCCAATCGATATTAAACTTGGCTGAGCGTGTATCTTGGGACTCATGGAGTCAGTTTACATATTGCACAGGTAAATCAAAGTAATGTACATTAAAAGCAAATTTAATTTGCATAACACAATAAAACACACAGCAATATAAATTGTAATATATTTTAAAATAGATAAAGAAATCATCAAGAAGGATAGTTTAACTTAAAATTGTTCATAATTGAGCTGCATTAAAAATTGTAAGTAATAGTTAAACCTCAAGGAAATGTGTCAAATTTCCGATTCCTTGTCGAATTTTAACAATTATTTGAATTAACTAATAATCAAACTACCTTAGTCATACAAAGAGTCTTTTGAGTACTTCTACTTATTAACCCTAAAGTAAATGTGAGAAAAAAACACTTCAAGGAAGTTTTGTACCTGTTCATGGGTGAAAAACCAGCCTTATTTAGATGAAAAGAGGCCTCAAATGTTGTTTACCCATGAACTTGATAACAGAACAATAAATAAACAGGCAAGGTGTCAGTCTAGTCTTTTTAAGCATACCACGAACTTTATTCGTGTTTTACTTACTCGGTGGTAGTGGCAGACTTCAGCTGAGGAGTCATGTTCGACGGGGTGGCCACGGCGGCCAAGTCGATAGACCCCGGTGGGAGGGTCAAATTTAATTTGTTTTTCGACATCTTACTCATTTTGATAAACTTATTATTCACGGCATTTAAACAGTTCAAAAGCCGACGGCACCTTTACTTAAATAAAAACAAGAATTCTATGAATGCGACGCATATGGATGTAATGTTACACAGGGATACAAGATTGATTCGTTAGTCAGATCAGAACACAGATTATAAGGAAGGGTCTCTAATGAACAAGAATTAGGATTGTCAGGGAACTACCACCCATGGAAAAAATATAATGATGGCAACTCATCATACAGGTTACGGTCCGAAATAAAGCTGCTTTTACTTACCATTACATTATTTCGACATTTTTATTCTTCTTAGACCCTGAAGTTAAACACTTTAGCTAATATCGGACCTTAGAGTAGTCCTACTTTTATACTTTTAAATATTTTTATTTTATATAAGTTATATGATATAACACAAAATATTATGCAAAGTGGGCACCTTGATAAAAAGATTATTGAACAGGAAATAAATCTTTTACTTATCCAACGATAACATATTTATATTAAATAATGATGTTTCCGAACGTGCTGCCACTGTCAGACACGGAGCTGACAGCTGACTGACATGACATTTGCGTATGTATGTACTATGTTGAGTACTTGACAGGCGCAAAAACTCAAAGACGCATGATCAATTTTCTCTGTCCTTATCCTTTGTAGAGATTTACTCGGCCATATAGCAAATATCGATTATAAAATAGGGCACAGGTCGGTTATAGCTCAAAATGAGGTGTTTACTGTTAGTTGATATTTAATTTGGTGGATATGATGTTAGGGAGAGCAGTGTTGTGCTTGACTTTTCATTTGTATAGTGAGTATCTTGGATTATGTTGGTGCTTTAGGTGTGGTGGAGTGGTGTTTGATTGGGTTGCGTTGTCTAGATGTCGCGGCGCAGGGTGAGTGCACGGACCTCCGCGGGCGGCTGATCGCGCACGGGTTACACTTCGTCCCGGGGCCGGATACCTGCACCCTGTGTGTGTGTGACAATGGGCTTCCCAAGGCCTGCAAGGCCGTGCTCTGCTCGCCTCCACAGGTGAGGCTAATTGAGACAATGTGACCTGTTATAATTTTATTAAAATCTTCCTTTTGAAACTGTTATTCAAACTATGTCTTATTGGAGTAACATTTAAAAAATTATATTTGAAGGTACTACTTGGTTTCATGGCCAATCTTTCACTTTATAAATGGGTGTTGAATTAAAGTTTGAGGTCAAAAAATTATGACTCATAGAACTAGAGGATTTTATGAATGTATGTAAACTCTTTATTGCACATATACAATACAAAACATTTTATTAGTAGTTCAAGCATGTATGACTATAATAATATGCAGGTACATTTTGTTTAAGTCACTTCATAGCGGCTAAAAGGTAGGTATATTCTATTAAAGAAAACTTTAATTCATCCACCTACAAATTTCATTTATATTTTGTAACCATGAGGCTCACAATAGGTGATAAACTTTTTTTGCCATTGTAAAGGTTCCCATAGAAAGTCATTGTCATGTTAAGTTTAATCTTGGAAATCACAATCAGGCAAAAACAATTAACAATTTTATTTCAATACAGAGAATAGTAAAATAGATAGTATAAAACTAAGGACCTCTTAACTTAACCTGTGAAAAAGTTAACAAAAAGTCATGGCAAAAATCTCCAATTTATGTAATTATACTATTTAGAAAGAAAGTAATTATTGTGTGAAATGTATGTGCATAGGACATGTGAAGAAAACTTTACTTAATTGTTCAAATTAAATGGGTGGATCAACTTTTTCTTGTTGTTATTCTGTCCCGTAAGCCAGGAGACAACAGTGATAGAGTTTCTTAGAAAAAATGTTATAATATATACTTCCAGCACACTCAGTAGTAAGGCCATAAAATAATGGGTGTGTAATTGCCAATAAAATAGTTTTTAGTGGACTTATATCCTTTGAAATCATAGTTTTAGGAGACGTCACCATGGCAACGAGCTACAAAGAAAAGTTGATTGACCCAAATATACTGATCAAAATAAAATCTTGACAACATCACAGAAATGTGCTAAATGGCTTGAACATTCACTTGTTTGAACTGAACAACCAATAGACAACCAGAACTTTTTAAAAGGTGTTCTGAAGAAAATCATGCTAATGGAGGTTTATCTCAAAAGCAAACTATTTTTTTATAATTTTTATTTCATAAATTACTGAAAAAATAAATTGGCTTATGGCTAAAAAGCTTAAATGCCACATAGTCTTGTCACAGCTAGTGCTAGACTTGAAAAAACAAAACACAGTTACAAACAAAATGATATCATTCTGACCATTAGTCCAAAGCGGCCGTAGCAAACACCAACAGTATTATGTTGTTATCCTTCAATTATTCATTATAAAAAAAAGTTTGTGTTTTAGGACAAACCTCCATGATTTTTATCAGAATATCTTTAAAAAAACATTTTGTTAATTGGTAAGCACATTTAATTAAAGTCTATGAGCACCTTAAAACAACTATGTTTTTTTTTAAATAGTCATGACATGAATTTTTCTACTGATTAACATAGCCTTCTGTTAATCTTTCCATAACAGAATAGAAATGAGATTATAGGTTTGTTTGTACTGCACAAACAAACCTATAATCTCATTTCTATTATAGATTTATGGAGACTTTTACTTTATCAAAAAACAAATTTGTGTTTGATTATGTGAAGACCTCCTTAATCCTCGCCTGTGGGGTATCTGTAACAATTTTTTGAGCATTTTTTGCACTTTTTGAAGATAATAGAACAAGCTATTTTTTTTGTCTTGTTTACGAAGGTTTTATATTCTAAATTTCACACTAAAGATTTATTTTTCCAGGATTGCCGCTCATTTCGCGTCGGCAATACATGTTGCGAGTTTATCTGCCTTGATGACGTAGTAAAACCCACTGATGGATCGGAGGGTAGTTTGAGGATGGCTGCCATAGGAGCGATGGCTGTGGCCTTGCTCACGGTGGCTGTAGTTGTGTACCGAGTGCGTAAGCAGAAGCGTCGGAGAACTACACATGCTGACGACCAGAGGAGTATCACTAGCATTGGGTATGTAATTTTCTTAGCTTTTTATATAACTCTTTAGTTTATAGGTGGTACATCAAATAATTTGATAAATCTGTGTCATCTGTCCTGGCTGCACATTGCACAATTCCATCTCATTACTAGATTGAAGCAATCCCTTTTGCCGTGTTTATATGGTGTTGATCATTTAATATGTTAGCATGGCTGCAGGCAGCAAATAAATAAAATAACACCAGGAGCCTATTGCATAATAAAGTAAAAATCCATTAAAAAAAACCACTAATACTATTAGCTTTTACTTTATTATGCAATCGGCCCCAGATCTATTACTAATCCATAATAGATATATTTTAGGATTCATATTAATATACTGATCTTGACAGCTTTCTGTGTCTGGATATTCACCTAAACGTCTCTAAAATGGCCATATAACTCAAGACAAGTCTATTTAAAACGCTATTTTACGGCGCTAGGTATCGTGTATTCTGCAATAATCCATTACAAATTATGAGGTAATCTGAGTAATAATAGGCGGAACTCAATAGGGTTACTGTATTTATGAAAACCCTATCGACTTCCGCCCATTGTTAACGGTCTGGCGGTTGGCGTAAATGCTATGCTCCACCACCCTGTATTTGTTACTAAGGCAACAAAATAGTTTCAATTGATATTGATTTATTGAACACTTACGACTCTGACGGTGACGACTTAAGGCAGTAAATAATTCAACTTGCTTTATTACTATAATCCTTGTGATAAGTTAGAAAAAAAAACAAACATCTTGTGGATAATGTTGCCCTGAGAATGAATCTAACACGAAACGAAACTAAATCCAAAAATGTCATTACAGGTAGGTAAGGAAAGTGTACGGTCTCATCACCGTACATTTGATTATGCTTACTCGCGACCTACTTTTGGCCCCTCGGCAACTTAAATTATAAAGAGCAGCGTGCTACTAACTACCGACTCTTTTGACTATCTGTATGTGTTTACTTTAACTTGAATAAACCACTTAAACTGCAACTATCTTTCTCTGCACTCCATCAACTAACTACTAGCTACAGTCAAGTGTAAAGGCCCTTGCATTTAATGGTCCTTCGAACCGGATTAAGTATGGTCCTAATTATAACGTTCGTCATTGCATTCCACTCTGCTGCGCGAAAGAAACGAAGCTTTCCATTCTAAAAAGTGAATTCGTTTTTTTCAACTCATTAAAAGGGAAAAGTCTTTGTCTGAATGTCTTTTGTTATTGTCTGCGTGTTCAAAAACGTAAATGCTTTGACCTCAATCAATTTAGTTGCGTTCTGATTGTTTATTAGCAACCACTTTATCGTCAACAGTGTGCTGTCTGGTTTGTTGCACCATAATTCTGCCCTTCTAAGCAAATAAGCAGTAACCAAAGCAGTTTTAGTTCTCTTCTCTTAGTAATAAGGTCGATTTTGCTACATGATTTTTATCTGACATACTGCGTATTTGCTTCGGAGGGCAGAATTCTGCATTAATTTGTAGTCTAGCAACAATACATATAGCAATGAGGACAAATCCTGCGCAGTCGTTAGTTTTTCCTTTAATTGTTTGAACGCCACAGTTGGCAAGCTCACAAACTGTAAATGAGTTGTTCAAAGCTTTACTTTTTGCGTTAGCTGATGAGTAGTTCGGATGGCGAGTTATTTGCCATCCGTCCACGGATTTGTCCCAGTTTAGAGGGCATCTGGGGAGCATCCGGGCAGGGTTTCATTTATAGTCCGCGTTTAAGTTTTCTAGTCGCCGGTCGCCGCCAATTTTTTTTTGCTAAGTAAATTTAAAAAAAAACAATGTTGACCTGTCCAGGTGTTAAGCTCTAAAGTGTAGGGTTTTCACACCTCTTGTCCTGACTTTAAAGATGGCAACCCTACTTATAGTGTCCATTCGTCTAGGACACATATTATTATTGCCTACAGGCGACCGTGGCGTTAAAAAAACTTTATTCAATAAAAGTTTTACATCCAGACCCTTTTTAAAGTCATTAGGAGTTAGTAGGTTATAATCAAGGCCCGTACTTTTCATGCCGTTGACGCAAAGATGACGTCACGCTACATAGAGTTGATTCCAAATAGTTTTATTAACCATTAGTCGTCAATCATTTAATCATATAAAAATGAGTTTTATCTATGGACGCGTAGAAAAACAAATACCTATTATAAGTAACGGTGTACCCAAATACACCTTCCTCACAAATTTTAGGTACATCGCCCCAGTAGGTAAAATGGCTGCCATCTACTGAAAATACATCACCAAATCATAAAGATGCACTTACACCGGCATCCGATAACAATAGTTGTCACTCTAATTTGGTTGTTGAATGACATGTCCACTGGCATTGTCCGCCTGTTTGCAGGCAAATATTGTTGAACAAAATGCCCATGTAACCTTTGTTTCCGTTGACATGGATAGAGCATGATCTATTTCAGGGAAATTTAAATTACTGTTCGGATATTTGTATCTTTAACTTGATATAACTTGACAAGAGTACATATCAAACATGTTAAGGAGTAATAAAATAATCCGAGGATTTGTTGACGTTTTCACACTCACAGATATCTACAGTAGCAATCTAATAACTAATATCGGGACATTTATTTATCAGTTTATCTCTATTATTAAAGTCTCAAGAGGAGGAGTTCCGAACTGTGCATCGTGACGGCCCGAGGCATCGCGACGACCCGAGGCGTCACGACGCTGTCCTAGTGGCGTCACAAACTGGCATGCTCACGTCACCGATACGCGACGTAATGAGTACGAAGGAACTTCAAAAAAAAATACAAAATGTTAAGGAATTCACGGTATAAGAAAAATTGGAACCCCTGCTCTATAGATCATGTTTAGATGTGTTTGAGAGTCTTGTATGCTCCAATATATTTGATGGCGACTGTATATCTCCCTTTCTATCTAGTCAGTAACGATAGAGACGCACTGAGCGACAAGCAAGAAAATACAACTTGTGCTACCTGCTCAGATCTGTACAGTTAATCTAAACGCTTGTTGCAGCTATATCAGCGGCAGCATGGGCTACATGGGCGGCACGTGCGAGACGGCGCTGGCGTCGTGGAAGCCCCCCGGCAACTACCTGCCGCGGGGGGAGGCGCCGCCCCCCTACGACGAGGCGATGGCGCAGTGCCGCTCGGAACTACTCAGGTTAGGCGTCAGATAATCTTAGGGGAGTCGCTTTTTGAAAAGTTCAACTGCTCGGTACGATATTTACCTAAAGTTGACAAAATACGGGAAAAAGTTAAGCTAATACGGAGTCGGCTTCTTAAAAATATAATTTAATTTAATAATATAAGTTCCGTGATTCCGCAATTCAATTTGCTCCTCAATCTTCTTTTGCTTAGGTTAGGTTAGATTAGCTATCTGTAAATTAAATAACATTCGGTAAATCTATACATAGAAAATAACTTCAAATAAGTTAGGTATGTAAATAAGTAATTATGGACTTATACTGGCGTAATTTATTTATTCAGAAATCCTGTTTTATTTTCCGCCTCCATGCAACCTGAACAACAACGCTGCCGCCAAATTTTAGTTAAATATCGTACCGAATTTCCAATCCCTACACATGACACACCCGGAAAGACTGTTGTATAATGATCTTTCCCTATATATTTTAGGATGAACCCCGACGCACCGTTCCACCGCACCTACCCGGCGGGCTTCGAGGCCATGGCTCGGCCGGACGACTCCGTGCCGTGCGTTGGCCACGGCTACATCAACATGCCGCGACCTATCCCACAGGTAGGCTTATTAATAAAATAACTATAAATATTTAGACATTTATTTATTTTACAGTAGGTTAAGTATTTTACAATATACATACATATATACGTGAAATGACAATTCTAATACCAAAAACAAACATAAAAAACCATAACCGGTACGGTTGTGCGATGTACGGGAAATGGAGGTGAGATGCCAATTGAAATTCTCAAAGATGTAAACACAACCAAACAAACCAATTTATTATTATTACTTGATGATCATGTGCTTTTAAAGATCAAGTTAGGTCTTAGCAATTGTTTTTACAATTTATACGATATTTTAAATAGAAACATGCTTTATGAATATTTGTGGTTATGTGTCAAACAGTACTAATTTGTTTACATCTTTGGCAATATCAATTGACACAGACTATACCTACATCACTCTTGTCTCACTCATGTTAGTGAGAGTGCGCGAAGAGCATGTGAAGAACATACTTGTGTGTCCCAATGTTTTCCGAATTCCGAAAATCACTACATTTTCATGTCAAATTATTTCGAAAAACAAAATGTATAGGTATAACAAATGTGGTAAATGTGTAGGTTCACTGTATTTTCACCAAAAGTGCTTTTCATCAAAAAAAACAAGATTGAATAAAATTATCATGCTCAACTTTCAAAAGTACGCGAATATTTAGTAATAATGGTAAATTGATTTGTTTATATGAGTGACGGAATGAAAAGGTCCCGACTATACGTGTTTATATGAGCTGTCACAGGGATCATCCTATATTGACCCAACTATAACATTACAAGTGAAGTATAAAAGGTAGAATAAAATCGGTCTCGGTGTGACAGATGGCGAATAACCAGAACTGCTACAACGCTCCGCTGCTGCAGCCAGCGCACCCTGAGCCCCGCGATCAGCCGCACCATCCGCTAGTTCCCAACTGTAAGTACACTCTAGCAGCGAGATAAATCCCATCCCAGTACAGTCGAGGTCAAAGATATGTATACACTTATACACCTTATTTCAATGGGATAAGATGTAAAAGTGACATATCTTTGTACTTGACTGTACAAAATTTTCACTAACTTCCCGATGAGCTAGATTCGTATGTTTGTATGACAATAACTTGACTAACTTGACTATCGCTAATGAAATGAACCAATTCGAACATGTGCGGGAGTGGTCAGAAAGAGGTACCCATTATTTTATCGAAATATCTTTCAACTAACCATTATAACGCAGAATTTTCATTTAATCGAAGGAGCGAACTGCCACATATTTCATTTTAATTTCTTCGTCGATGTTATTTAGTCTCGGCTTTCCTTCCCATGATACGATCGAACTCAGAAGTAGCTGTACATTTTAATGCCATCTCGCATCTATATCAAGAGATGTACCTACCTACTAATTTCAAATCAATCCCATTATAATACGTAACTGCATAGGTTCCCAAAGTGGTTTCACTGAAGGTAAGCGGTAAGGCCCTAAAAACATAGAGGGTGCTGAAGCTATTCAGGGGGGAGCTGCGGCTGCCCCATATGAAGATATAATTATTTTCCAAGCCCTAAAAATGTCCAATGTTAATCCTTGTACCATTTTTCTGTTAGTAAAAGTTTGTTGGGGAAGCGATGAAAAAAAATGTTTCTTATTAAGTGGGCAATTGGCAACAAAAATTGGGAATCTATGCTTACTGTGGCAAGCTACTAAAATGTAGAGGTACTTCTGATTGTGAGCGTCCCGTGTGTAAGGTGGTGGTGGCATGTCCTCAGTGGGCGGGTTCCCGCACGTGTCGGGCTCGCTGGGCGCCGTGAGCGGGCGCGCGCTGCTGACCGTGGCGCGCGAGCCGGCGCGCGAGCTGCCGCCCTACCACAGCCCCGCGCTGCACCCCGCGCTGTGAGTACCATGCTCAATCACGCACAAACACTGACCTCAAACGCAAACCCATTCATCATTTTTTTTTAAAGAGTGCTCCTGCTGGGGCTTCGCTTCTGGGGCACAAGTTACGCGTCTGTGTGAAGATGTGACAGTGCGCCGCACAACAAACAGAAATACATAGATTTTTGGGTTCAAAGATTATGAGGGATCCACAAAAAATACCTTTTGTAAAGAGGAGTACATGAGCGGGACTTTTCCAAAAGTGGAAAATTTATGACAATGTCGGCTTTGAGCCAGAAATAGGGTAATGTCCATAATAATGACAATGACGATAATATAAAACTTTTCTATATAAATAAATTATAGTTTGTAGTTTCTCCGTCAAAGTTCTTTGTTTTAACAATTCAAAGCCAAATATATGATATTGATCACTCACCGATCATCGATGATCGGTCGTAACATAAAACATGAAGTGCAACAAAATGCACCCGTCCGTTTGAAAGGTCATAATTTAATGTTAAAATACTAGTTATACTGCCCTGCAGAGCCTAAACCGCAGTAAGTGCAAAAAGTTCATTTGGAGAAAACGTAAAAAATGTCTATGAAGTGTAATTTTTCTACCTTTCTAATGTTTTTTGTGTTAATGATTGACTTTCAATCCATAGCTGACGTTTAGGCATATTCTAATTGTTTCAGCCACCGAACGATCCCGCGCATGTCCACCGCCATCGACACGACGATCCTCGATACGTCGATCTTGGGGTTCACCCGCGCCGACCGCTCGCTGCAGAACGAGATCCGGCGCTCGTTCCACAAGCCCAGCGAGAACAGCCGCGTGGTCATGGCGGACACGGGGCGGAGCATGCCGCGGAACCTCAATCTGGCTTCGAGCAGCGATATTAGGGGCGAGGAGCCAGTCAGGCTGGAGTACAGCGGCGGTGGGAGGTCGAGGTGAGGTTCTGTAGTTAACTATTTATTACTACTGCCTGTAGCGCACTGGCATATGAACCTGAGAGGCTTTGGTTTAGTACTTCTCTCTCACTCGCTCTTAATAAGATCGTATGAGAGCGAGTGAGAGAGAAGTACTAAACCGAAGCCTCTTCTAAGTGCTCACAGACTGTACATGCGTATGCCTCCGTCGTCCGCCCATCCAACAGTCTGTCTGTCAGCGGGCTGTATGTCATAAACCGTTGGTATACAGATTACATTTTCAGTCGATATTTCTATTGCCACTAGAGCAACAAATAATAAAAAAAAATATTTAAAAACCAAAAGGTCCTCCGTACAAGAATGGTACAAGTGCATGTCTGACTAACACTTGGCCAGTATCTTGGTTAAATGAAAAAATAACTTTAGAAACTGATAATGATCTAATAAAATATTTATGCGTTCGGTTAAATAATGACGCGATTGAGTTTTTTTTTATCTTCGATCCGAAAACATTATTATAACTGTCTTGTTTCGAAAACAAGCCAGAAAAGGTGACATAAGACATTGTTTTTCTCAAAAATGACCGGAAAAGTTGACATTACTAACTCCATACTGAGACGCGAAGTACATAGTTTACAGACAGTTCCCAAATTAAAAAAAAAAATACATTGCGTGCTCGCTACACAAGCCCGCAATGTTGCATACAAATTTCATTGTTATCTAGTTTGTAACTTTTTAAAAAGTGAAAACGGCCATAATAAAATGAGGGCGCAAGTGTTATTCATCCATATTTTATTCGAAACGTAACTTTTTTATCTGTGTCTGGAATAGCTTGAGTTTTTTTTCTAAAAAAAGCTTGCGTTTCTCCTCGTCATAAAAATAATGGCGGTAAAGAGTGAGGTTATTTCACGTGAAGTTTGTGTTTATATGCAATTTTTTTCTTGCGATTTTTGAGAAAAGCACTATATATGCCTCGGGAATGAAGGCGTGAGTTTATGTATGTATGTATGCCTCGGCAGGAATCGCAATTGCGGGCCTCGTATTTTTAAACGGACTCGCAAGCTCGTCCGTTTAAACCAATTCTCGGCCCGCAATTGCCTGCTTCACTGCCTAGGCAATAATGTACTATTATCAATTTTATCATATTCAGTCCGCCATTTGTTTTTGGTTTTGTGCAATATAAAAAATAAAGGTGCGTGCACAATCACAGACAAAGCATATTATTTTATTAATTCTTTTACGAGATAAATACAACTGAGTCTATGTTGACGTAACCGCCCAATGTCAATTTTAGTGATGGAACAGCCCTCTGATTTCCATATAAATTGGGCTCTTAATCGAACTGTAGGCACTGAACGTGTTGTTTCGTAGAGCTCACAGCGAGGAGCAGAACGTGGGAGGCATGGAGCCGAAGCCACTGAAGGCGGTGGGGAAAGAAGTCACCGCACCGCAGACGTTGCCGCTCACCGTTGATAAGGTAAGGTTAATACTGTAGGAGTACAACTTGAATGGAGAACCGGGGTAGGCCGGGGGGCGGGGGTGGGTGCGGTACGATAAATCTTAACTACTCGCCGTATGATAGCAAGTTTTGAAGGCCGTATCGGAAAAAAATATACTCAGGGCCAAAAAACGGGTCAGGGTGCGTTTTTCATACAAACGAGGCTATTTCAAAGACTTGGTTCCTTGCCAGGGGTTGTTTTGAGTGAGGTTTAATGGTGTATACTCCGAGGTTCAATAGAAGAGGTCAAAAGGTCTTAAGATACCTAACTTATCGCACAATCAGTTAACACCACAACGAGAGTGTTTGGGTCTGCATTTGGAATTCCTTACATTTTGTTGCCATTTTAGATGAAAAAAAAAAAAAAACATTTATTCTGTAAGTAGGCCCTGTAGGCACTTTTACAAGTCTGAATCTACCATCTACCAGCGCTTCAAGAGACCATTGTTGAGAAGAAGCACCGCAAGAAACTCAACAGTAAGCCTTTTTTTTTAATAAATAACTTATTACAATACTAAACTTAAGCTATCTAATTTAAATGTCACAGGGATGTACAGGTCCCAGTAGTAATAATAATTAAATTAATAAAAATGTCAGTTTAAAACAATAATACAATTCCGGAGATGTAAAGAGTCTCCAAATGTCAAATTAAAATTAAATATAGGTAAGTAGGTAATTAAACAAAAAAACAAAACAATAAACACAAACAAGGGAGATGTAGAAAGTCTCCACGGTCAATTTTGGAGATGTAAAGAGTCTCCAGATGTCAAATTAAAATAATAAGCATACAAGGAGATGTATATAGTCTCCACGGTCATTAATAATTGTAATACAAATAATTCAGTCCCAAGCATTGTCATCATTTATATAATCTTTAATACTATAATACGCTTTAGAAATTAGTTGACGTTTAACGTAACTCTTAAATTTATTTACTGATAAATGAGTAACACTACTTGGGAGCTTATTATAGAACCTTATACAATTACCCATGAAAGAGTTTTTTATTTTGTGAAGCCGTGTAAAGGGCACTGCGAGCTTATGTTTATTCCTGGTATTAACATTATGTATGTCACAGTTCTTTCTAAAACTACCGATGTGTTTATGAACATGCATAATATACATACATACATACATTAAATCACGCCTGTTTCCCAGAGGGGTAGGCAGAGACCACTTCTTTCCACTTGCTACGATCTTGACAAATTTCTTTCGCTTCTTCAACATTCATACATCGAGTCATGCACGCACGTCGGTTTCGGGTACTTAAGATTCTGCCCTTTCCCAGTATTTCTCCGATTTGATTCGAAAAAGTACGCCTAGGGCGGCCCCTTCCGACCCTTCCACTCACTTTCGATCTGTATATCTCTTTCGTCAATCTACTTTCATCCATCCTTTCCAAATGACCGAACCATCGAAGCATGCCCTTTTCAATCTTAGTCACTACGTCTTCTTTCATTCCACATTTCTCTCTGATTTTTTCATTTCTAACTCTATCAATCAGTTTCACACCACACATACTACGCAAAGAACGCATTTCAACTGCATTTACACGACTAACATGCTTGTCCTGCCACACCCAACATTCACTACCATACATCAGGGTAGGGGCTAGCACTCCATTGTGAACAGCCAGCCGGGCTTTTTGTGAAACGCCCTGTCTGCTCACAAAGGAGTGCAGGGCCCCATTAATTTGATTCCCCGCATTCACCCTCCTCTCGATATCCTTCTCACACTTACCATCTCTTGTAAACATACTTCCCAGGTACACAAATTCGCTCACTTGTTCTACTAATTCACCATTTATATTTATCACGCACTCAGTCATCTCCTCATCCTTCTCTATCACCATGACCTTGGTCTTGGCAACATTTACTTTCATCCCCTTTTTCTTAAATCCCTCATTCATTACTGTCACCATCTCCTGCAACTCAAGTACCGATGAGGCAAGTATAACTTGATCATCGGCATATAAGAGGCATTTGATTAGCAACTCTTGCATACGCAAACCCTTATCATACTCTTTCAAATCCCACATACAACTGTCCATGAATAGATTGAACAGCCATGGTGAGGCAACACAGCCCTGTCTAACACCTTTAGAGATATTAAACCAGGCCGAGTATGCCCCATTGATCCTGACACAGGCTCTGGAGCCCTCATAAAGGGACCTCAAAGCCTGCACCAGGTTGCTGCTCACTCCATACATAGACAGCACCGTCCACAACTCCTTTCTATCTACCCTATCATAGGCCTTTTCCAGGTCCACAAAAGCACAGAAAACCTTTTGGTTCACAGCCACGAACTTTTCTGTGATGGACCGTAGTGAAAAGACCTGATCCGTACATCCCATTCCCTTTCGAAATCCCGCTTGTACATCCCAGATTTTGTCATTCGTAACATTCAATACCCTTTCTATTAGAATCTTCGCATATACTTTGCCGACAACACTAAGGAGGCTGATACCGCGGTAGTTTTTGCAGTCTTGCTGTGACCCCTTTCCTTTATACAGAGGGACGATAACGGCCTTGACCCAATCTTCTGGGACTCGGCCGCTATTCCAACATGCATTGAAAAGACGGTACAACAGACTACCCACCAGGCCATCTCCTCTCCTCATCATTTCTATCGACACTCTATCACAACCTGCTGACTTTCCCGCTTTCATACTTTTTAAAGCTTTCATGATTTCACTCATACTAATCACACTTTCATCTTCGCTACTTGCATCTTTACTCATGCTTTCTGGCTCACGACAAATATCTTCGCATTCAAACAAGCTTTCAAAATAAGTTTTCCATCTATCAAGCATTTTTTCTTCCTCACATATTAAGTCTCCAGACTCATCCCTCACCGCGCTTAATTTAGTTTTCTCTGATTTCCCCCGAGCCGATTTAATCAAGCTCCAAAAGAGTTTAATATTCGACCGGAAGTTGTCAGAGAAACTCCTATCATACTTTTCATTCAGTAAATCTTTCTTTCTAGCCACAACTTCTTTCACTCTTTTCTTTGATCTATTATACTCTTTTTTCTTTCTGTCGCTTAGATCTTGTCCTGGATCTACAGCTACAAAATCCAACCAACACTTTTTCTTCTCTTTCACGACATCATCTACCTCTCTATCCCACCATTCCGGACGTTCATTCTTACTTTTTCTTCTTTTTACTACACCGCATACTTCAGTGGCCGATTTGACCATGCCATTCTTCATAATCTCCCATACATTATTTACATTATTCTCGACTTCACTGTCATTCATTTTATTAACACATTCAAAACGATCTTTCAGCTTTCTTACGTATTCATCTTGTATAACTTCGTCATTCAGTTTCTCTACTTTTATCCTCTCTAACGCAGTTGTCGGTACGGGAACACGATGGCGCCAACGTGTGAACAGACCCCTTACTCGTGTTACCACTAAGTAGTGATCTGAACCTACGCTAACTCCTCGAAATGCTCTGGTATCTACAACTTTGTTACGCAACCGTTCATCCACAATCATCAAGTCTATCATAGACTTCTCATTCTGACGTCTCCACGTATACTGATGAATCTCTTTGTGATCAAACAAAGTGTTTGTCACGCAGAGATTCTTAGCCAAACATACATTGAGAAGGCATTTGCCATTCTCGTTCACTCGCTCATCACCATACTTACCCAGTACCGATTCATAACCATCCCTTTGCACGCCTGTCCAACCATTAAAATCGCCTAGCAAAATAATCCTCTCATTCTCCTTGCATTTTGTTGAAACCTCATGCAAACTTTCCCAAAACTCCTCCCTTTCTTTTTTAGATTTATTCGTATCTGGGGCATAAGCCCCAATTACGAATAAACGGGTGAGACCTACCTTGACTCTCACCCAGAGAAGTCTTGGGCTCACACATTCATGCTCTTGCATACATTCAGCCATTCGCTCTGTGAGTACGATGCCAACTCCCTGACGACCGTGCTCGGATACCGGAACTCCGGACCACAAAGCCGTCAAGGTTCCGTGTGTGGACGTACTCACCCCTTTTTTCTTCGTCTCAGTCACACATAGAACATCCAGCTTTCTCTCTTTCATCATCATACATACCTCATCTAATTTATGTTCCATCCCTCCACAAACATTCATCGTAGCAAGGCGGCTTTCAGCGGCCCGCTTTTTGCCAACCCCCCTGCGAACACAGCGTGACGCGTGGCAAACGGCATCGCCGCCGTTCCGATCCCCGGAGGGATCCGAACATACGCGCACTATTTTGCCCCCCCCAGAGTACGAAGGGCTGCCCAGGCTAGGCCTAGGGAGGGATTCTCTGGCATTGCCAGTACCCTCCTGGGGTATAAACTTTTTAAATGGTGCTCGCATGGTCCATTATGCAGGGTCGGGTTTGAATTTGGAGTTTTCCTTCTCCTAGATAGGTAGCAGCCCAATGCTAACGACGCCTATCCCGCCGGGTTTGAATTCGGAGTTTTCCTTCTCCTAGATAGGTAGCAGCCCAATGCTAACGACGCCTATCTCGCCCGGAGGAGATCTTTCCTATGTAATAATCCCTTAATCGCCTTCTACGATACCCGCGGGAGGATATGGGGTGGTGCTATTCTACTCTACCGGCACCACACGGCAAAATACTCTTACATAAATAAAAGTATGGACGTATATTAAACACGAAAAATATAATTATCCATACTCTAATGAGACGCTTAATAAGATGAGAGACGGGCTATTGTCGGTAAAAAAGAAGAACGACCCAATTATCTTTTATGAATGTCAATGGCATAATTGTATATATGACTATTTAATCATATACTCGTACTGTCTGTCCTTCTCAATGTCAGTATTGATAAACTCCGAAAATTAAATAAGAGTTTGTACGGACACACAATGTTGCGTCAACTCAAGATGCATAATATTTTCATAAATATATTGACTGTATACGGTTAATATATTCGTTTCTTTGAACTTATCTCTAAGCGAGTCTCTATGACCCATCTTGTAAACAGCACGAATAGCCCTCTTCTGTAGAACAAAGATGCTGTTTACGTCAGCACCACTACCCCATAGTAAAATACCATATGACATAATACTATGGAAGTAACTAAAATAAACTAATCGAGCGGTTTTCAAGTCTATTATATTCCGAATTTTATTAACTGCAAAAACTGCAGAACTTAGTCTATTCGCTAATTTAGCCAGATGAGGACCCCATTGGAGTTTGGAGTCTAACGTTATTCCAAGAAATACTGTATCATTAACTAGGTCTAATCTATCATTTTTTATAGTTACAGTAGTTTGTCTATTTTTCACATTTGTAGTCATAAATTTAATACATTTAGTCTTTCTCTCATTCATTAATAAATTATTAACACTGAACCAATCTACTACTTTTGATATAGCATTGTTTACATCGATATTAAACTCCTGTTGTCGTTTGACTTTAAATACGAGTGACGTATCATCAGCAAACAATACTATATCATGTTTGTCCTTTATAAGGTATGGTAAATCATTTATGTAAATGAGGAATAAAAAAGGACCCAAAATTGAGCCCTGTGGTACGCCCATTTTGACCAAAGACCCAGGTGATCGTTTTCCATTCACGTCTACCCTTTGTATTCTCCCGTATAAGTACGTTTTTATTAAGTTTAGCGCAGTACTTCTAACTCCATAATGGTGTAGCTTCCTGACCAATGTGTCATGGTTAACGCAATCAAAGGCCTTGGACAAATCACAGAAAATACCTAAGGCATCATGTGACCCCTCCCAGGCTTCAAAAATATGTTTAATTAACTCAACACCAGCTTCGGTTGTCGAGCGACCCCGAGTAAAACCAAATTGTTTGGTGTGTAATAAATTATTATATTGAAAATGTTCCATTAATTGTGATAAAATTAATTTCTCAAAGATTTTACTGAAAGTGGGTAGTATGGAGATCGGTCTAAAGTTAGTGGGGTCAGAAGTACTACCCGTTTTGAATAATGGAATTATCTTGCTTTGTTTCATAAGATCAGGAAACTCGCCACAGTCAACACAGTGATTAAATATGACCATTAAGTCAGATGCTATGACTTCCAATAAGGATTTAAGGACGTGAACCGACACCCCCCAAAGGTCATTAGTTTTCTTTATATTAATTGACTTGAATGCCTTAATTACATCCAAGGCAGTAACGTGCTTGAATTCAAAGTGTATACTGCATTCAGACACGTTATCTTCTAATAATAAAATGGCAGACGCCGGCGAAGAGTTCAGACACTTAGTCGTTGACACTGGTATGTTGGTAAAATAATTTTCAAATTGAATTGCGACATCTAAATTCGACTCTAGGATTTTACCATCTACTTTTAAACGAAAGTCATTAATTTCCCTTTTCCGGGGACCTGTTTCTTCATTAATTATTTTCCAAGTCGTTTTAATGACATCAGAGCTATTCAAGATTTTATGACTTAAAAAGTTTCGCTTAGCTATACGGCAGTCTATCTTGAAATTCTTAGAATACTCTTTGACATGTTCCTTAAACTCTTCACTAGCGTTAAACCGTCGTTCCTCATATAGTTGATACAGTATTGTTCTTCGTTTATGTAAGTCCGCAGTAGCCCAGTCACTGAAAACCTTTGCGCCACCGACCATGACCGATTTGTGATGTCATGATGTTTTTCTGAACATGCACAATTCGGGCGTTAACCGCAGAGTCAATCAGTTGGGTAGCTATTCTAGGCACTCTGGAAGTCCTGTACCGATGCTCGGGGTCTCCATCATCAATTTCACAAAAAGCATACCCTGGCGAGGAACCAAGGCTTCGAAATAGCCTCTTTAGTATGAAAAACGCACTGTGTCCCGATTTTTTTGACCCTGAGTGTATTTAGATTGTAAAATGGGTTATAATAATGTTAAATAAAGGATTAAATACTTTATTTTGTTTATCTGACAAAAAAATTAGGACCTATATGGTACCTACTAGGGGATGCTCCCGGGAATTCCCGGTACTAAAAGGACCGGGAAATCCCGGGAATTATCATTTCAACTGGTACCGGTACTGGCGAAAAAAAAACCCGGTTCTTCGGTTCCTTCGGTACTGAGTTTGTGACTAGACTAATTGTCATTTTTTCTTTTCAAAACTACGTGCGGGCCTGGTCACGCTTTCCCCCGGCGGATTCGCACAAGCTCGGTTTTATTCGGATGCGATATGAGATCGGCATCGCTCGGCCCGCCCCATTCGCCCCACCCTTCGACCCGACGCCTCGACCCAATCCAAGGCTAACCGGTCGGGCCGACCGACAGGTAGTCAGGTAGTCAGAAAGATAGCTGTTCTGATTTGGTAAACTCGTGCTCTGGATTAAATAATTAATAATTATCACATAACTGGTGTCTTATTTAAAAAAATAACGTTTAAACAAAAAAAAGTACAAATAATTTACTCAGTACCGAAAAATACCGAAATCCCGGGAATTCCCGGTTCTGACTCAGTACCGGAAATCTTAGTCCCGGTTCCGGGAATGGTACCGGTACCGCATGCCCTAGTACCTACATACGAGGGCTGCCTTTTAAGTTGTGTCGTTTGCCAACCTCCCGCGATTATTTAAAAAAAAACATATGGCATTTTCATCCTTTTGAATTTAGAACTCGAAAACAAAAGAATGTTTTCAAATTGGTCGAATAGTTTTATTACAGCGTCTATTCAAAGGTGACAAGTCGGTTGTAAAAATGGAAATGTCTAAGGAAAATTTGCGTGCGGTAATTTTCTACAACTTTAAAAGGGGATTATCGCGACTTCAGTGCTTTGAGGAGATCACATCTGTGTTTGGTGATGCAGCACCGTGTCTTAGGACTGTAGAACGCTGGTACTTAGAATTTTTACGTGGGCACTCTAGCCTCAGTGATAAGCTTCGTGAAGGTCGTCCAAAAACCGCCATGACGCAAGAGAATATCGAAGCCGTGCGGCAGCTAATACTCGAAGATCGTCATGTGACATACCGTGAAATAGAGGCATCCGTGGGCATTTCAGGGACCACTGTCCAAAAAATCCTGCACGAAGAACTTGTTGTAAAAAAGTTGATCTCTCGTTGGATACCACATTTGCTTAGCGACGACCAAAAAACAGCCCGTGTAAGTTGGTGTCGCAAAACTCTGAAGCGATTCAGCCGAGGAGAGTCAAAACATGTTTATGATGTGGTTAGTGGTGACGAGTCTTGGATATATGCTTACGATCCAGATTCAAAACAGCAGTCAACTGTCTGGGTCTTCCAGGACGAGCCAAAACCGACCAAAGTCATACGCTCTCGGAGCACTTCAAAAAAAATGGTTGCCTCGTTTGTGGCAAAGGGTGGTCACGTCGCCACTATTGTACTAGAAGATCGCAAGACGGTTACCGCCGACTGGTATACCACTGTTTGTTTGCCACAAGTCATCACCGAATTTCGAAAAAACAACTCGGAACGTCGTATGATACTGCACCATGACAATGCAAGTTCGCACACCGCCCGCCAGACAAAGATGTTTTTGAACACCCAAAACGTGGAAATTTTAGATCACCCGCCTTACAGTCCTGACTTAAGCCCTAACGATTTTTTTACGTTCCCCAAAATTAAGCAAAGTCTTCGTGGTCAACGTTTCAGCTCACCCGAAGAAGCTGTTGACGCATACAAATCGGCCATTTTGACTACCCCCACTTCGGAGTGGAATAAATGTTTTAAAAACTGGTTTGAACGCATGCAAAAGTGTATTAAATATCGCGGCGAATTCTTTGAAAAACAATAAATGGTAATAATCTATTAGATTGTCTATACTTATTTCAAACGACACAACTTAAAAGGCAGCCCTCGTATCGTCATTACTTTGAAAAAACCTCGTATCTCCTATTTCGTGACGTACAATTTTAAACTTAAACCTGAAGATAATAAAGTCCAAACACATACATCTCGAAACATCAGATACGAGTTTTTTCTAAAGTAGTAACGATATGTATGTTTGTACCAATGTATGTATGGTATCTAAAGGATGGTCGAAACCCAACGAACGAACGGCTAATACAGCTATTTATTTGATATCCTTAATGTTCGCTTGCAGCCATCATGCGTGTGCAGTTATTCCGGCGGCGCGCCCGGGAGTGAGGAGCACGACGACTACCGAAGCGAGTGCGAGAACTGCAAGTCCGCTACCAGCTCCAGGTGAGAGAGATTCTATATTAATTGTCTAAATTACTTTTTTTTTACCAATCAGTTTGATAAAAAAAATACGAAAACCCTTCGGGCCAGCTGCAGAACTATCATAACCTAAACCTTCCTCATATTATGATACACATTTTGGTCAGTTGTGCCTTGTAGCTGTGCCATGGGTCCTTCACTCGTTTTCTGCTCGTAAAACAATAAGTCAGGTATCCAAACAAAAACAACTTCTACACCCCTGATTCTTCCTATTAAATAATTTGTGTGGGACTCGTTCCATCAATACCCACACACATGAAATGAATAGGTTTTTTTAAACATATTTATTTCCTTAAAACTTAGTGTAAATAATTACTTGGTGGGGACTTCCTATTAAGTATGCAATACCGGTATCAGGAAGCCCTCTCCCAGAAACATATTATGTGTGTGTGAGTGTGTGTGTGTGTGTGTGTGTGTGTGTGTGTGTGTGTGTGTGTGTGTGTGTGTGTGTGTGTGTGTGTGTGTGTGTGTGTGTGTGTGCGTGTGTGTGTGTGTGTGTGTGTTTCATTAATTCTATTTTTATTTTAAAGAACATGTAAACGCAATCACATTTAATACACCTCCACTATGACTATATGACGCATGATAGTCTTCTATTATCATCAGCTCACAAGCTGATCAAGCTGATGTCAAGTGTTCACTAAACGCCAAGACTGATATCCGGAAGGACCGTTACGATGGTAATAACAATGCTATTATGATTATTATACAACTGTTATTACCATAACGCTCATTATAGAATGTTTTCAGGCTTCGGTTAGGCTATAGGTGGTATTCTGATACCATTAACGATATCAATATTAGTGGTTTATAGTACGCGATTAGAAAAAATAACTATTTAGTATTTTCATTTGGACTCTCCGTGAGACAAGAAAACCTTAAAGAAGTGGGGCGTGTCTTGGCGGTTTAAAAACATAACACGTAGATCTTTATTAATTAGTGTGTCGTGTTCATTGTTCCCAGATGGGTACTGGAGCAGGGCTGGCGTGACGAGGCAGAGGAGGGCACCCAGACGCTGCAGCGCCGCGCCCCGCTGCCCGCGCCGCCGCCGCCCGCCACCGCCACGCTGCCGCAGCCCGTCACCAAGCAGCGGTCAGTACGCAATACTAGCTAGTGCGAGTGGGACTACGCGACGAGGCAGAGGAGGGCACCCAGACGCTGCAGCGCCGCGCCCCGCTGCCCGCGCCGCCGCCGCCCGCCACCGCCACGCTGCCGCAGCCCGTCACCAAGCAGCGGTCAGTACGCAATACTAGCTAGTGCGAGTGGGACCACGCGACGAGGCAGAGGAGGGCACCCAGACGCTGCAGCGCCGCGCCCCGCTGCCCGCGCCGCCGCCGCCCGCCACCGCCACGCTGCCGCAGCCCGTCACCAAGCAGCGGTCAGTACGCAATACTAGCTAGTGCGAGTGGGACCACGCGACGAGGCAGAGGAGGGCACCCAGACGCTGCAGCGCCGCGCCCCGCTGCCCGCGCCGCCGCCGCCCGCCACCGCCACGCTGCCGCAGCCCGTCACCAAGCAGCGGTCAGTACGCAATACTAGCTAGTGCGAGTGGGACTAGTGCCATGGAAACAACTGTTATTTTATAATTATTACCATTGTTACGCGCGTGAGCAATGAACATCAATTGAGATGTCAGTTGATCGCCAAACACCATCAGGATAGTTGGTTATGCAATGGAACTGTACCTACATTGCCTCGATATTCGTAGATGTAAAAACCTTTTGGTATTGTACTTCTCTCTCACTCGCTCAATTTTAAGAGGTATTTCACTATCTTCGTCTCTCGTTTTCCCCAGGTCTGGCCCACCGTCGAACTGGGAAAACTGGTTCAACACGATACCGGACTCTGACACAGAATCCGAAGAGGAATGAACCGACAGGAACCTCTCAACGTCTCGCTAACGCAGAGGTTATAACCCCACTAATGAGATAAAAAAAAATGCAGTCAATACAGTTTACATTTGCCTATAGTATAGTAATTTAACAACTCGTCGAATCGTACCTGATTACAATTAGAGCACCGTAAAAAAATCAAGCCTACAATCTTCGCTGCGAAGTAAAAAAAAATTGGAACCTCTGCGCTAGCGAATCAGCCAACCGTTTACCAAGGAAACATGGCAGTTTGAAACTTGTCGAGTTCTCGTGATATTCCAAAGTATCTGAAGAAATTGAAAGGTAGGCTTTTCGTATTTTTGGTCGTGGATTCCCTGAAATGATAGATACGTGAGGTCCGAGCGTTTTTAAATCGTTTGTTCATCGTTGGACAGTATTGAAGAAATGGAACCTCCAAGAACGGCTTACTGGTCAGTGCAATATCAAAGTGACGTTATAAATCAAATCTAAAGAAGTCTCTTACGATTTAACTAACTCCAATATGTCCTTGAGATTTGGTATACGAATTTAAAACTTAATTAGTTAGAATTAAGTATTAAATTCGTGTACCAAATTTTAAGGACATATTGGAGTTTGATATTTATCAACATTTGACATAGTTTCATCGTATTTACGAATCAAGTTAGTTAACTAACTGTTGCATTGCAGTTTTTTTTAAATACATTTGTCGTAATGGTGGATTACCTTTGATAGTAGCTGCATACTACGCTAGCAGGCTTTTGGAACAGAAATAATAAAATTATTGTTAGTGGTAATTGGTGTTATTAATGTCTTCTGTGTTGATTTGATACTTTGAATGACATTAGTTTTAGGCTGAAAATTACTGTCTTAATTAAATATTATTGTTAAGATGTACTGTCCTTATTACCGTGAAAATTTACTTGAAAAATCGGGTTTATAAATACGGAACAAACGATTTTTTTTCCTTGTTAAGACTAGAAAATATATCCGAACTTCGTAGCACGACAATGTAGTTATTCTATCTTCCAATGTGATTCCAGTTTGCGTATCGCAAATGTGTAATCAAGACTTTGACTTTGAATTAAGCTCGTTTATAGCGTATGTTACCAGTTCTAGTAATAAAATTACCGATCACGTTGTGTTAATATTTAAATTAAATTTGAATGTGAAAAGGGGTTTAAATCCAAATATGGAAACAACTGAGTACAGTTCATCAAGTCTTGTACGAGCCAGTTAAAGACCGATAGAACGTACTTGCTTATTTTATACGAAGCTCGCATACCGTTAAACAGTACATACACGTTCAAGGCACTGATCGTCGGTGATACTGTATAACCGCGTAACTAACCAATTTATGATAGAGCAAAATAAACCTTATCGTCTTATTAAAAAGGTGCATTTTGCTCTTTATTTAAAATGTTACTTACGCGGTTTTGCAGTTTGCCCAATAGTCTGGCAAACGCTTATATGCGTTGCGGCAATCAATGCGTTAAGACTTGTTGCACTGTATTGGGTTTTGTTGTCACCTAACAAAATGTGACTTATAATATTAACAGCTCAAACTCGTAACTGCCTTTCTTGTAACTGCCCGTAGAAACTTAGTCATATCTTTGGGGTTCTCCAACCACCATCAAATATATCGGAGTGTGTGCTAATAATATCTAGGACGTCGTTCGGCTGAAATGATCATAATGATAGTTTTATTGTTGAACTCTTTAGAGCATGTTCAGGTATTTCTGAGGTATGCACCAATATATTCGATGGGGGCTATCCCTTATTCAAACGTATTACTAGTTCATAAGTTGTTATAATATAATAACGTATTCCACACAATTAATTAATCCGGGGATCCCAGAGCTGGCGCTTACCTCTCCCAAAGGATAGGTTTGACTATCCAGAGAGGTAATGCAGCCAGCATCATGGGTACAATGCCGCGTACCGATTTGCTAGAGGGAGTATTCTTTTTGTATTTGTGCTAGTTTTAAGTAGATAATAGTTTACTTTCTTAATTATTATAATTAATATTGTATAGTGTATATTATGTATAGTGTTATTTTTTGTATTTTACTTTATTTGTTTTTTCTCTAATTCCACACAATTTGATTGTTTTTACAATTCCATTTTATGTAAGTAGATGAGACACGCTTTTATTGAGTTTGTTATTTTTTATTCAATGTTATCAAATGCAATTTTATTTTTTTATAAATGTTTGACGAATTTTGCACAAGTTCCATTTTGTTTCGATTTTAATAATGTTGATTTTACTTTGAATGTGTTATGTTGACTCTCTATAAATTTTATTTTATACCAAAGACATCTTCCATGTTAATTGAATGTAAGTTACACAATAATGTAAGTGTAGATGTAAGAAATTATCTAAAAATAAGTAAAAGTATTTTGAATGTTGCCAGACTCCGAACAGAATTTAATTTCAGTGGTATATCTAGTGTAATTGCAATCTAATATTCATAAATTAATGTTGATCTAGGTCAGAAAAAACTCGGTGATCCCTAGATTGGTAATTTAGTAGAAATAAAATAACACAAATCACGAATTATAAAACTAGATGTGAATGGTGCCAAAACAGAAACGAATTGGAAAGCATGGGAAATGTAAATTGTTTTTATAAGAGTAAGAATATTCCGAATAATCAGTATTTTTTTACAGTTTTTTTTTTAAATTTAAGTTATATTAATGTACCTGGGGAAAAAATAGGCAGCTTGGTTGTCAATACACGAAGTCCCGCCCTAATACTAAGCTTAACAAGCATTCACGCTCTCTACTAGAACTGTTGAAATAGCTTAAGAGGCGCGGCTTTATGAATTGATTACATGAATTTGCCATTTAACCGTTAAATTGCTGGCAAATGACAACACAAGAATTTTATCCATAATAGTAGTTTATGCAACTGGTGCATAATGAGATCATTCAATTAAATTCAATTCAATTCAAGTTTATTTCAGGAACAATATACATTGTGTTTGAAAAACGACTCTTACAAGCTAGCACAAATTTTAAAAAATAACCTTAGATACCTAACTATCACATTGCAGTATTAATAATGTCAGTTATAATAAATTAAATACCTATATTAAATAATTTAAAAAAACATAAATATTATAGTAGCGCTTTGACAGTAAAAAATGTCTTGCTCTGTTTTTGAACACATTTGGATTAGTAATGGCCTTAAGCTCCATTGGCAGATTATTAAAAACCTTTACTGAGTATGCATCAGTTGCATAAACTGATGACTCTCTGACGCTCGTTTCATAAAACAACACTCTTGTTTTAAGGCCTAATTATGTACAGTTGCATGCACTACTTTATCTACACAATATCATAAGTTTAGAATTATCCTACTTTCGTAACATAACAGCAAAAAACCATCACACAAATGGCGACAATTCGATCCTCCGTCAATACAACTGTTTATTGTTAAATCAAAGACAAACGAACGAATTCTCTATTCTCAAGTCAAGTGACTTGAGATCAAATGTCGTGCGGTTAATACTAAAAAAACATACTGAATTGACATTTCGAGTCGATAACTGTTTTAATATCTATGAATACTAGAATAGAGATCCTCTTCAGTTTTGACAGCTGTTCCAAAATTAAACTCATAACCTTACTAAAATCTATACTGTAATAACATTACAGTACAGATTTTACCTACCACTACAGACAAGAAAGTTGTCATAGTAAAATTGCTTGTCATTTCCTACGAGTTTTGAACGCGTAATAGAGGACTTATGATATGTGTGTAGATGAAATTATTTTGTAACCCGTCACAACATTGGTGAAGTTTTTATTACAGTTATATTAAAATTACAACGTTACCGTCTCTCTGCATGTAATCTTAGCATTCGTTGCTCACGTTACGACATTTTTTATTCAGGTTAGGTATGGTAAATGGATCGAGACATACCGCACCAAATTATAACCGATATTTTTTGTCATCTTGCAATACTTGTCGTCAACAGGTTATTTATTTAATTACATGGTTAATTGTGATTTAATAAAAATCCGGTATTTTATTTTTTAACACTTCCTGGATCAGGTTTATAAATCATAAATCAGATGACAGACAACTATTAGGTTTTTTGAAAGTAGTGACGACGTTGAGGTATGTTGTCGTTATTTACTAAAGGTTTGAGTTGTCAGCAATTGTGTTTAGAAGTGCGTCTATCGTTCCAATTAAGGTTCACGACACTTAACTGACCAATTGTGAACCCTATGGCCACTAATACAAAGTTCACAACTGGTTAGTTTTGTAAGCTAGTAAAGTATCAATAAATTTGTTCAGTTATAGCAACATTGGTTTTTTAGTTATGTAAAGGCGAATTGGAAAATACAATGTACTTTTTGTTGGTAAGATGTGGTTCGAAGGATCAGATAGGCATGCTTTTAACTGAACTAAATATTCATACTCGTAATAAACTGCGCCCACAATGTGTGTTGCCTTAATTTCGCTTACTACTTTCGTAAGTATTAAAAACTGTCGCAAAAATAAATAAAGAATACGTCTAAGGCGTCTGAGGTTTATATTCTGCTCGGTAAAACCATATTGCCTTTGACATGCTATCGTATTGTTTTTAACTCGGCTGCTTTTACTGTAAAGTAAATTAGAGCTATAGTAACGTTGAGAATACGATAAATGTCAAAGTAAATATGATTCTACCAAGTAGAATAGCTGCTCAGTACAATCAGTTTCATAATATTATACGGCAATTTTCGTTTTTCTATGAAATACAAGTGACAAATATACTGTTAATTGCGTGTTCAAGTGAGATAGCGGTAGTCGAACGCTATTAAGAAGCTGGGAGTAAGAACCGGATGGGTCACAATTTGGTACGCAAAAATGAGGCAACAACATTTTTATCGTAGTATTTTATTAATGTAGTTGTAGATAGGACTGTATGTAATGCGAAGATTTTAACATACAAATATATCTATATCTATTTTTATCTGAATAGAATATATTTAGAAGATGTATCAAGATTGTATTTACTTAACAACGTCTAAAATTCTGAGTCTCTATTTTTGTTTTAATATTTACAATTATTGTTTGTTTTTAATGGGGTATGCAATGGTCTAACTTCTCAGGGTTGTAAGTGCGTAATATTTTTCAAAGAATACCCTTAGCGGTCAATCACGTTGGTGTTTTGTGAACGTATTTATAACTACGCGATTGGTAGACGTACCGTCTCATTCTAAATATAGGTATTAAACATCTAGATAAGGGATGTTATGGAAGTGGTTGTACCGGAACCGAAGTCGGAGTTGGAGGCGGAGGTTAAAATGAGTTATGTCTGTAATGTGTAAGCTCGTGGGATGCGGCGTCCGCCGCGCGACAAGTATAAACTTGTTTGTACTCGCCGCCGCCGCTACGCTTCGACCTCCGATTAGAACATCAAATTAAAAAGTATCGGAACCGGAGGTGCAATATCAATCGAAAGTTCCAACTGATCGGAACCGAATTTGAAGCTCCGTAACATCCCTAATCCAGATAGCAAACAAATTGGACACATTCGAGTATTTGTATTTTCTAGAGGCATTTCTTTATACCCAAAGGGTCTGCTAGGCTTCCTCGTGGAACTGGGTTGGCAGGAGTAATGCCACCAACCCCTCACGCAACATGTGCGCATATTTAAGTCGTCGAGTTGCGGAAAAGAGCCCGCCACAACCTATAACCTATAGAGGTTATACCCAAAGCCAAGGATAATAATTTGCGACAGGGTGGGAATTAAAAGACAACCGGTGAATGACTAGCATAAAAACACTGCATCAATGTTTGGCATCGCATTTGCTGTCTTGAAATTTCAAATGTCAATGGGTCTTGAGATCCCACGTACCTTCAGGTAGCCTGTGCTTGTATGCCTCCTTCATGCCATTAAAATGATTGAACTATTCCTTACAATCTTGTGCTTCATCGATGTCACACCAATCGCCGGCAGTTGAGTTTTAGTTCTTACCTTTTGAATTATTGTTCTCAAGGTTGGCAACGCATTGCCCATGGGCCCCTAAACCCATTACGTACCTGTGTTTTCAACTGTCTTCTCCGTACCGTAAAGTCATTATAATACTTAAAACTACTCTGTGCCCGCGAGGTACACGCTCAGTGATCGCATGTTTTAAATGTATTCGCAAAACGTCGGTGTAAATTGGCCCTAAAAGCTTGAAAGAATATGATATTGAAGATGACATAATGTGTATGTGTCGACGCATATGAAAACATTGAGAGTAGTACGTTAAGAGGATTGTAAAACTAAAAAAACCGGTAACGTTGTTCTCCCCTTAAACTTAGTCCGATTTTCAGGATATACTGTAGATATCTGTATTTCCGAACTAATACGAATTGGGGGCCTTCAGAAAACGAGCCTACTCTCTTCTCAAAGGCCGGCAGCGCGCACCTGCAATTCCTCTGGTGTTGCGATGATCACTTACCATCAGGTGATGAGCTTGCTCGTCTGGAGGATGGCAAAGGAGGCAGACGAGCAAGCTAATCACCTGATGGTAAGTGACGTGGCCTCTACGTTTTTCTTTGCAAGAAAATATTTATTGTAAAGAAAAAAAAAAGGAGATTTTTATTAGAACGCAAACGTAGAAACCTAGTTTATCATAATAAAAAAGCTACAACATATTTAAAAATCGTGGAAATCGAACTTTATTAACCCGTCGAGCGATATGTCAAAATTGTTGGACATCAAAATTAAACTTTAAGTCAAATGAATAAGTCACGTAATGTCAAAAAATCTACGCACACATGTTGTGCGTAGGACACCTGAGGGGTTAAGGAGGTGAGAAACGTCGCCCAAAGCTAAATTTGTATGGAGAAATATTGGCAGCTACGTAATTTAAACTTCTCTTCACAATCCTCTTAAAGATAAGAAGAACTACTAAGTATTTAATAAAATTATTCGTTACCATTTCTCTAGATCCTAGACAGACATCCTTCTAGTCTCTAGAAGTATGTCCTTTTAAGTTCAACGCGCACAATTGAACCGAGAGCCGGGGTAGGCATGAGATGCGGGGAAGGGGTAACGGTGACTACTTATAATATCATTCATTATACTCGAGCTGTATCGCACCTCACCCCCGCACTCATGCCCCGGCTCTCTAAGCTGTACGCCTATAACATGATTTAATTGATGTTTATTGTTGTCTTTGTTTATGTACCTGACGAAACCTGTGTTGTAAATGTAATTTGTATTTTTGTATTTGAGAATTAAATTATTTAATTGATAAGCTCTGTGATTCAAGTTCAGAGGCCCTTGCTAAGATGCATGACGCTAACTAGCGTTTCGTTTTGAAACCAATCGCGTCACTGGTAGACCACGTGACTTTTCGTATCACGAATAGAAACGCTAGTTAGCGTAGTGCATCTTGGCCAGGGCGTCTGTTCTTTTATTGATGCTCTTTTTTAACAATCATTTATGAATTTACAAAAAAGTGTTTGATTTGCGTCGATACTAGTACATTTAAGATTTAAGTGTTAATATTTTGTGAAAGTCTAGAATTTTCGTTTTGTATCTTGTGCGTAAAATAAATGTTGTCTCAATAATCAAAATTCACCGAGTTGTATTATTTTCTTGTTATATATTATTATGAGATGGATAATAAAATAAGGTGTTGCCTCTCCTCATACAATGCATTTCGTATGTAATTCTGTTCCCATCCAAGAAATTCGCTGATCCTATACAGAAACAGTATTTCGTATTCAAATCTTTTTGTTTCATTTATGGAAGCAAAAAGTTTAATCTATGGGTACAATATGCAAATTAGAACCCTGACCTACCATGCAACTGTGTCACAGTGACGTTATCAATCAAAACCGTCCATATTTTTAATTTATTTCATTATTTCCAATTTAAAAAATATTATTTTAAAGAACCAAGGAACAATAAATACTAGTATTAAAAGAGTTGATGTAGGCCAGCTGTTTTTTTAATTTAGGAAGTAACAATATAAAACTTAGGTATATATAGATACAAATAAATTTTAAACTAGTCAGAATTACACAGATACATATGTACGGGCTACTATCTCTGTACAAAGTTGACATATTGTTCAATTCGGTGTACTTAATGAGTTGATCATGTGGATTACAAGAGAATCTGTGACTTTTCGCGACCACTGAATCTCACTCTCTAAATTATATAAGTTTTAATTTTTCCATCCAAGCAAGGTTCAATGTACTCACCTACAATGATGCTACCTTATTGCGTAAAAAAAAATCTATTTTGACTAGAGTAATTTTTTATAACTACGAAACCCACTGAGGGCTTGAGAGCTTGAGTTTGACTCGCACTTTGCAGGTTTTTATGAACTATTAACATAACAAATAAACAAGCAACTAAGAACAAATAAATAATAACTACGTAGAAGCGAATCTCCTTGGACCAGAGTCCAAATGAAAATTACATGGGTTATGTATGTGACCTTTAATCATCTATAAAACACACGAACAATGCTATAAACAACCTTTAAGTTTTATAGTCTGGAATCAGTAGTTAGTTTTTACGTTCCTTTCCGGACCATTAATTTGAATTAAATTGAAAAAGCTTTATTACAAAATACTATTCTTTTTTATTAATTCGTTTTTGTCACTTTTACAGCCAAAATAATGTTTTCCCATGGCTAATTTAATAGGTACGTTTAAAAAACAAATCGCAACATGCGCGTTGAAAGAAATACAACGACCGCGCTGCCGCTGCTGAGCTATAATTTATATTAATGTACCGGAATATATGACATTATGGCAAAGAACCACACATTACTAAGATATGAAAATATATATACAGCCCATTCATTATTGAAAAGAGGGAAAGAGATAAATACATAGCAAGCTCAATTAAGGTTTCTCAAGATACGTTGCTAAATAACGTATATTAATCTTATATATAAAATTTCCATGTCACAATGTTAGTTACCGTACTCCTCCGAAACGGCTTGACAGATTCTTATGAAATTTTATATGCATATTCAGTAGATCTGAGAATCGGCTACTATCTATTTTTCATTTCTAATTTATAAGGCAAAACAACGTTTGCCGGGTCAGCTAGTATCTTCTAATATATAAAATTTCCATGTCACAATGTTAGTTACTGTACTCCTCCGAAACGGCTTGA